>OY282453.1:11762961-12432656 GCA_958295655.1 Palloptera scutellata | reverse complement strand
GGATTGCTAATGCGTCGATTTCTCTTGGATACTGACATATTTGTACGTATTTTAACCAAGACTTCTTCTAACTCGGACGATGTTTGTTATATTTCCGCTCTCTGACGTTTCGCGCACTAACGCCACGCTCCGTATGCGTTAGGTCTGGCATCAGCAAGTACGTGTAACTCACTCTTAAATTCGCTCGAAAGAGAGTAAATCTCTCGCTTAGTAAACCTAGTTCATCTTGCCAACTTTGAAAATCGTTCTTTATTTCATCGCTCAACGCTTGATCCCATCGATGTTCATTTTCCAAATATTTTGCAAAATAATTTTTTTTCTTACAGTGAATTGGCCCAGAATTCCAAATGGATCGTAAATCGCTTCATAACATTACGCTTAGTTGCTCTTAAGGCTCGTAAATATTCACAGCTGTTCGCTACGTCAACGTTGATCTTGTCGCTCGCGGTACACCAGTTTACACCAGAACCTTTTGGCTTATCGCCTCTTCAGGCCGGATGATGTCAAAAAATTCTAGTAATTGAATGTCGTTCGAATTCCATTTACGTAGATTTAATTTCGCTGCGCTTATTATTTCATTCGCATACTGAAACGTAGATTTACCATTTTGAAGACTTCGCTCGCTCAGTACCAAATCATCGACATAAAATGATTTTTTGAGTTTGTCGCAAACTGACCCATATCACTGCTCATAACCGTCCAGATGCTTTTTAATAGTAGCCGCCAGTAAAAATGGGCTTCAAGTTCTACCAAATGTTACTCGTGCCATACGAAATTCGACTACTTTGGGCAACAAGATGTTCGCTTGTGGTATACTTTCGCACCATAGAAATCGGTGATAGTCGCGATCTTCTTTGGCAATCGAAATCTGTAGAAACGCCTTTTCTATATCTGCTACCATTGCTATTTTATTAGACCAAAAACGTAACAATGGTTTTAGCAAATCTGCAACAAGATTGTCGCCGGCGCCTAAATGGTCATTCAATAACGTGAAACCAGACTTGCTTGAAGACGCGTCGAAAACTATTCGCTACGCCATTTTTAACTAAGTCCCTGATACCGAGATTATATTCGAGAAGTTTTTCATTATTTTTGAACAATTTAGATGACCACGCACCCATCGCTATTCCTTTATATTTATTCAAGTTTTCATTATTTTCATTCCACGGTAAATTCACGACATATCCGCCGTTTACTTGTTTAATTTCGGACACACTTCTTTCTATTGAATTATCTTTGCGCTGTGAGTTAAGTATGCCAATGGATTCTAAATTCCAAGACTTTGAACTATCGAAATTTTCTTTTTCGGGCATCGCCGCTAAGTTTACAACCAATTTATAACTTGTTACGGTGCGTTGCTCATCGTGTCGACCTTGTAGAGTCCATCCGAAAAATGTTGTTACTGCAAGTAAATTATCCGTTATCACTTCGATTTCACTGGAATTAACATTCCGGTAATATCCGATTAAAATATTAACACCATCCAGCTTTTCTTTTTATTTTATTGTCCGCTAATTCTAGCTAGATATGTTTAAATTCTTCCCTTGTTACTGTTGGTACTGATAGGATATCAGCACTAAGATTTTCTTTACTTCTCTATGAAATGGTCCTATTTTTTTTTATTCTTCTCCTTCCCCGTTTCTCGGTTATTACTTTCACACACATTTATACATAACTCTCTCATATTTACCTAATGTGTCGGTTATGTTTTCAGTTTTAAGTGAGTGCTCTTGAGTGTTTTTATATCGATTAATAAAATGAAAGAGAGAGAGAGAGCACAAATTTTCGACACTATAATCGTTTTTATTGTTATTATTTGATCGCTATATTGGCTGCGTATTGAAAGTTCTACGTTCTTAAATTTTATCGCTATCTTATTTTAATTTTTATCACCAAATGCAATCATTTGCATTTCCTCTATATCCCGCATAAAGGTAACTTAAGCTTTTTTGTTGTTAAATTTTCGCTTCTATAAGTACGCTGGCTACCGTTATCCATAATCGATCTTGACATCATGATCTCGCTGGTTTCATTTATAATCGCTTTCGCTGTTTGCAAAAAATTTCTCTTTCGCATGCTCGAATAGTGCTTAACGTTGGTTCACCTGATATTGGTACCTCGTCCATGGACTCTCTCTGTTGCTCCATTGTGCGTAGTTGCTTTTCTTCTTTTACGTTATGTGCCGATTACCACACGTTTCACACTTCAACCACTGTGCTTTGCAAAATTTAGAGCTGTGGTTTTTGTTAGTGCATCGAAAGCATCTCCCTTCAGGGCGCAATATCGTTTTCTTTTCTTCTGTGTTCAAACTGCACTGACAATTTTTTGTTGCGTGAGAACTTTTTTTTACAAAACACGTTACATTGTTGCTGGATGCTATAACTAGTGAATAATCCCGCTGCTTGCGCTGCACTCACTGCGCTCTTTATCATAAAATTTTTTCTCACGCTTAGATAACTGAGATTTTTCTAGTGCTTCTAATTCGACCTTTATGAACTTTACTTTTTACTATTATTACTATTACTTTTAATGGCACAACAGCCCATGGAGGGCCTAGGCCGAGCTTATCGCATCCACTCATGTTGTACGTGTACATTCTTCCATTTATGAACTGCAGAAGAGTATTTAATTAATCTCCTTCACATCCGTTATTCTTTAAATTTTCGTTGACTATCAATGCTGGAGTTAAGCAATGAGCTACTGTTTGTAATCCCTCTCGCCGAAGTTCTGGAAAATTGTACTCGCATTTTTGTGGGTACGGCTTTTAGTACAATATATTTTACCATTATATCATATTGAGACGATGATATTTGGAACGCGATAAGAGACCGCATGATCAAAGTTACCTCATTGTACAGTTGCTGAAGGCCAATGACATCTGCTGAAGAATGCACCTGTTTGATATTTATCAGTTTTTGTACAAATTATTCAACAATTTTGTCGTTGTTGCCATACATTTCTTGCAGAAGAGATATAGCTTCGCTGTAACATATTTCTGTTGGAGCAAAGCCCGCCATGGTTGCCGCTGGGTTTCCAACGAGCGCTTTGCTTAGATAATTAAACTTAACAGCTACAGACAATCTTCGATTTTCGTGAATGAACTGCTCACTTAAATTGCTCCCAGAATGGAAACCAATTTTCGAAGTTATCATCAAATTTTCAAGCTCAAATGCCTTCAGTTTTACGCCAGTGTACGCGCTTTCTTCTGCTGCTAGGCCGACTTACGCTTTGCTTCACTCGAAGATTCTGGTACAGTACTCGCAGACTTGAAGTAACTACGATGGAAGTGTTCCAATCCCGCCTTGTTGTCGTATTCAAGTACAGTTTAACATTCCTTTGCAAAATCCTCCTGTTTAACTACCTTCCGCATGACCTCATCAGCCGCTCCTAATTTAATATAAGCATTTTTCAATATTTCTTTAAAAATTACTAGTTCTGATTCCACACTTACTGGGTCGCTCACTTCAGAAAGGACTGCGGCTTTAAATAACCAGACACAGAGTTCCATAATTTTGTGACCTGAGCTCGACACGTGGATCAATAGATAAAATTTTTTCGTTAAAAAAAATCGTCGCTTTAAAAAAAAACCTTGCTATTCACTTTCCAAAACGCTTATTGCTTTAAAAATCAATTAACTTATATCAATTAACTACCGCACGTTATGTATGGTAATTATCCGTTTAACATGGAATTCGGCAGCATGTTGAAAATTCCGAAATAAAACGCTCTGTTTTAGTCCCGAGTTCTGACGGTCTCGGCGGGTGATATAATACTAATCTTTTCGTCACATACTTAGTAAATAAGTATAAAACATAAGTATTAAATTTATTATATACAATAGCTGTATATACTTAAGTACATAGCTGTACTCTCTATTAAGTAATAATTAGCAATTTATATGTATATATATATATGTAAATATAACAGGTTTATATTATAGATTAAGTGCACTAATAAAAATACATATGACCAAGTTAATACTAATTTTCTACACTGACATAGCCAAGCGCTTAAAAATCCAGCAGCTTCATTGGCTGGGTCATGTTGTGTTGGGCTGCTACACATTGTTCGGTGTTCAAACTTTCTACATGGCACCAACTCTTGTCAGGCAAGGCAGCAAACCGTTCGGATTCAGAATAAAAATTTAGGGCCCTTTCATTCATCTATAAATAAGTATAACATGCACAACATGAGTGGGTGCGAAAAGCTCGGCCTAGGCCCTCCATTGGCTGTTGTGCCATTAAAAGTAAGTAAAGAGTAAATAACATAAGAATAACATGATTTACGAGAAATTTTTATTGGAAAGTTGAAAAATTAAAAACTTTTTTCATATAAAAATTATTTTCAATAATATTATAGCCCAAAAAAGTGCAGTTTGGGATGTAGATGAAGGGTTTTTGTGTTCACTAAAAATTTTCTGCTCTATACTAAACAACTTTCCCGATGTATATACAAAAAATAAAAAGACAATAACAAGATTATACAAATATTAATATTGTATTTTATTTACTTTTCTTTAAATCAAAGACATAATTGTAAATAGAAAATCATATTAGTTTAGTCTTTAATGTATAATGTACTATATGATAGCTTTTTTTTATAAAAGATAATAAACCGCTAAGTCCAAAAGTCGAGAAAAAGCATGTGAAATTTCGAGAAAATATATGGAGAATATGGCATTCGTGAAGATAAATTTAGGACATATTTGAAATTTCCGGGATTCCGGAGCTCCAATCCGGGATACCGGAAGGCCACTCCTTAGTCTTCACCGGCTGTTTTCAACATTTTTTACTAAACGTTGTTATCATTTGTGAAAAAGCTTTTGGTTTTGACATGGTATAATTATCATACTTAGGTGATAGCAACATTTACAGAAGAAAAAAAATTACATCATAGTTGTGAATTGTATTCATAAATTTACGCTTCATAATATTCACACCCAATTCAGAATCCCAATGAACTTTTTCGCAATTTTTTAAGTTTTTTTTCTACAGCAACCGCAATTAATACTACATAAATTTTTGTCGTTTTCACTAACACTATTTCGAAAATTCTATATGTTTTATTTTAAGTAATATTGAGAAATAAAGACAACTTGATTGAGTTAGTCAATTTGTATGTCATGCTCTTTCTACAGTGTCAGAAAATAGTAGCTAGTGTTATAGTAAATTTCTAGTAATTTAAAAAAATATATAACAGAGTGCAAAATATTATTGCAGAAACACAAAATTATTGTAGCAAATGTTGTAAAGAATTATCTTAAATAAACAATAAGCAGATGTACAAGTATGAAATGACATCTCTGTGTCGCTAGGTAAAACTATACGCTCTGTCAAACCAAATCATTTAATAAACAATCAAGTTTCATACAACAACATTTTTTTTTTCGCTCGTAAAAATTACGAATTTTGTGCCTACAAACCTACGATATGCGAATTGAAGAAATCTGCTTTGGAATCTCATCGAATGCTTGAGAAATGCTTACGGCCAGTACGCTCTAAGCAAAACACAGTGCAACGAGTGGTTCAATAAGTGTTAAAGTGGCGATTTTGATGTGAAAAACGAAGAACGTGGAAGACCACCGAAAAAATTTGAAGATGCCGAATTGCAAGCTTCACTCGATGAGGATGATGGTCAAATACAAGAACAACTTGCAGAACAATTAAATCTGACCCAACAATGCATTTCTCAACGTTTAAAAGCCATGGGATTGATTTTGAAAGTGGGAAGATGGGTGCCGCATGAATTGACTGAAAGAAAATCGAAAAACCACCTATGAAATGTTGCTCGCCAGGTAAAAAAGAAAGTCATATCTTCATTGGAGTTCGGTTCGTGATATCATAGCGAAAACACGCAAAAACGGATGCTGTTTAAGAAAAATCTAATTCGAAAAACAAGATTGACTTATATGCCTGCTCATATTTGTTTTTAATTGTTTTTATTGTCGATTTACCGTATTAAGTAATAGAAAAGTAACTTGCAATGCATATTAAACATAAGCAATGGAAAAGAAAACACAAATAAATCCAATTAAAACCCGATCAAAAACGATAACTTTAGAAAAAAGCAATAATCCATCGACAGGTAATGGAAACAGCGTCAATCAACATGACATACTAACTACCAAAGAACAAATTCAAAAGGAAGGAACCCACACAAGTCAAGCAAATAAGCATAACACTCAAACTCAACCGATAATAGAGAGCAATCGAGGTGCTCTCATAGCGTCACAAACACAGACTCAAACCCGAGCATCAGTCTTAAAACTTGGCGATATCGAGCATCCTACCAACAATACCCCTGCAGCGAGCGAGCTCTCATGGGCAGAACAATGCACAACGCCAGTAACACCACATACGAAACACCAACAATTAATAACGGATACTGCTCTCCTCAAATCAACACAAAATATGCAAAAACAAAAAAAGAGCACAAATACAAACAATATGCACGCAGCAGCAAACCATAATGCATCTCAACATCAAAGTCTAGCAACATGTTATGAAACATCCGCTCATACATCTACAACTACACCAAATCAACATGAGTCCCAACAAATTGAAATACCAATAAAAAATAAAAATACTATTAATCTCACCACTCCACCAATTAATACTATCACAACTACAGCTTGTACCTCTAATAGAAATACTGAAACAACTAACACTGTTAAAATTATCGTATCTAGTGCAACTTCTACGGCTGTTACAACAACAACTAAAGCATCAAATAGTTCATCATCAGCGATGACAACAAGTATTGTAAATAATAAACCATCTGTATCTGTTGCGATATCCACAACAACAACACCAGCTAAAATATTAAAACTAACAGACACTCCAAAGTCTAAGAATAGCCAATCTATAAAAACTGCTGAAAGTTTCAACACGCCTCAAAGTAACAAACAAGTTAAAAATACCGGAGTAAGTAAAAAAAACAATAATATAACGCAATAATAACACAAAGTTCAGGTAAAACCTCTAATAAAAACACAAATACTAGTCAAACAACTTTAAATTATTGGCTTAGTAAACCCCTAGTAGCAAGTAGAATAAATAGATTTGAAATTCTTTCGACCGATGATGGTAATGATGAAGCAAACCCTGAAAATCAGCAAATGAACCAAAAAGCACCTAAACCAAATAAACCACCACCTATCTTTACTGAAGGAGTAGAACAAATGAAGGTCCTATCAGATGCGCTTAAAGATACAATTGGGCAAAAATTTGTACTTCAATCTCTTGCAAATAATGAAGTCAGAGTGCAGGTAGCAGACTCGGAAAATGCTTACTGAAAAAAATACGAAATTTTACACATTCAAGCCGAAAGAAGAACGTAACTTCAGAGTCGTGTTAAGAAACATGCACTATTCGGTTGATACTGAAGATATAAAACTTGAATTAAAAGAGAAAGGTCATGAAGTAGCCCATATTCATAATATGCAGCAAAAAAACACTAAAAAACCATTAACAATGTTTTATGTGGAATTCTTACCAAATAAAAATAATAAAGAAATATACAAAATAGATACTCTTCTACATACAAAGATAAATTTTGAAGCTCCGTACCCAAGGAGAATCATATCACAATGCAGTAACTGCCAGAGATATGGCCACACAAAAAATTATTGCAAAAGAGATCCAGTATGCGTCAAATGTGCTGGAAAACATAAAACAATCGATTGTCAGTTAAGTAAAGGGGCTCAAAATGCCAAATGCGCTTTATGTGGTGGTGAACACACAGCTAATTATAAGGGATGTCAAGTATACAAAACTTTAAAAATAAAACGCTTTCCACCTCTACGTGAAAAAACACATATTAACAATGAACTACCAAGACCGGCAGAAATACAAGAAGGTATAAGCTACGCTGATGCAGCAAGACGAAATCTCCCGAGCCACCCATTCCCAGCAGATAGAAGCTACGTTGATGCAGCAAGGCCAAATCTATTGAACCACACAATTCCAGCAGCTAACATTGATGTTGCCTGTACAACACAAAATCAACAACATAATCTTAATGAACTTAAGGAAATGATGATGTCATTGATTCAACAAGTTGCCAAGATGATGTAAAAATGCTTGTGACCAAGCTTAGTTGTCGAAATGTATAGCGGCTTAAAAGTGGTAGTATGGAATGCAAACGGCAAACCACTCACTAGAACTTAAAATTTTCCTAAAGAAAAATAACATAGATATTGCACTAATTTCTGAGACTCATTACACGGAAAAGCACTTCCTTAGAATACCTGGGTACACAATTTATAATACTTATCATCCAGATGGCACAGGCCATGGTGGAACAGCAATTATTATACGGCAAAAAATCAATTGTATCGAATTAAATGCATATAAAACTGAACATATACAAGCAACAAACATTCAAATAAAAGATGAAAATGGACCCATAACAATATCAACTGACCAATATGTCAGTTATTTTAGATCAGTGGGAAATAGATATCTCATAGGTGGGAACCTAAATGCAAAAAATACTCTCCAGGGATCCAGGTTAACTAATAAAAAAGGTAAAAGTTTGTATAAAGCAATCCAAAACAGCAACGCTAAATTCCTAAGTACAGGTGAACCAACCTATTGGCCTAGCGATAAAATACCGGATTTAATTGATTTTTGCATTATCAAAAATTTAAAAAAAGATGCACTAAAAATAAAATCTTTGTTTGAACTTTCATCTGACCATTCTCCAGTACTTGTTGAATATAACACGATGGTCACCAAAACTGTAAATGAAAACAATCTACATAATCGAAATACATGCTGGGATACGTACAAAGAGAATATAGTAGCAAACCTTGAATTGAATATTCCATTGAAAAATTAAGATGAAATCGAAAGTGTCTTGCTATTCTTAAACGAAACCTTAACTAAGGCTTCTATAACATCAACACCGGCCCCAACATTAGCAACGGATAAATTAAACTTGCCACAATCCGTTCAAAATCTAATTAAAAGCAAAAGGAAATTACGAAAAATATGGCAAATTACAAGCCTACCAAGTGATAAAACAAAATACAACAAAGCTGTTAAATACCTGAAAAAAGCATTAATAGAAAACGAAAATAAAAAAATTAAAAAATATCTTAGTAATCTAACACCAACAGAAGAAACAAATTATTCATTGTGGAAAGTTGTAAAAAATCTTACTCACAAAATTTTTCACCAGCCGCCTTTAAAAAAAGGAAATGGCACTTGGGATAGATCTAATCAGGAAAAAGCAGCAACAATTGCTAACTACTACGAAAAAATATTCTCAAACGACTCAATAACAAGCCAACTAAATGAAATTGAAGAAACGCATCAAACAATTGAATACAACACTCAATACATGAAATTGAAACTTGCATTAATAAAAGAATAAGCCACAAGAAAGCACCAGGTTACGACAATATAACAGGCAAAATGCTCAAAGAACTTCCGTTAAAAGCGCTACAATACCTTCGAAACACAATGAATGCAATGCTCAAATACTACCCCAAACTATGGAAAGTGGCAGAGATAATTCCAATACAGAAACCAGGTAAAGATGCCACACAAGCGTCATCATATAGGCCAATCAGCATTTTACCAACACTATCAAAAATAATGGAAAAACTCATATATGACAGACTACAACCAATTTTAGAAAGAACTCACGCAATACCAGATCATCAGTTTGGCTTTCGCTGCAAACACTCCACAATCCAGCAGGTGCACAGAGTAACGCATAAAATTCTCACGGAAATAAAAAAAAAAAAAATTTTGCACTAGGATCTATCTCGATGTAGAAAAAGCGTTTGATAAAGTTTGGATTAAAGGACTTCTCTACAAACTCAAAAGAATATTACCAGAATGCTTGTACCAATTGATAAAAAGCTATCTCTCAGACCGTCACTTCTATGTGAGACACAAAAATGAAATATCCACACTACGAAAAATTACAGCTGGCATCCCGCCAGTGAAGTATCGCAATTACCAAATAGAGAAATCGAACAACCGCGAAGACTGAAAAAAACAAGACCAGTATATTTAATCTAACAAAGTAGAATGAAAATCCAAAAATTAATAGATAAACGATATATTGATACTGATCAATGTATTGACTAAAATCCAAATAATTGCTGTGAGGAAATGTATTAATGTATATGAATTATCATATGTAGACAGATGTACACATACTATTGGAAATTAATAAAAAAAAAAAAAATATCTTCATTGAATTGTTACTGGCGATGAAAAATGGATATATTTCTATGAACCAGATACTGGTCAACGGTACCAACAACAATTGGCCGATTTGAGCCGTGCTTTGCGCCAAAAACGTCCAGAATATCAAGCTAGGCAACACAAAGTGATTTTTCTTGATAACAATGCACCATTCCATCGAACAAAACAGACTCGAGAATTGGTAGATTCGTACTGGGAAATCCCTCCCACATGCGGCTTATTCACCAGACTTGGCTCCGTCTGACAACCACTTATTTTCATCAATGGGGCACGCACTTGCTGAATGTGAAAAATATGTAGCGAGCAATGGCCATTACTTTGAATATTGAATGTAAATCCATTTTTCTTAAATAAACGTGTATATTCATAAAAAAAATCCCCGGTTTCATAGTTGTACACCTGGTAATATAATAATTAATAATATAAAAGTACCGGGAAATGATAATTTAAAAACATCGCGTTTTTTCGCGTTGGCATTGTCCTCTATACTGACGTGAAGTTTGATCTCAAGTTCATCTCGCGAGTGTTTTGCGATTTATACATTGTATAAAAATATCGAACAAAGAATTTGTCTCAAATTTTGTATTGCAAATGGAATTTCGTGTGCCGCTGTCGCTAAAAATGTTATAAAATACTTACAATGAATCGACTTTAATAAAAACATAAAAGCATATGAGTGGTACAGTTCATTCAGAAGCGGTGGAGATGTGGTGAAAGATTTTCCTCGCTCTGGTCTTCGAGGCACCCGTTGTCAGTCGGTAGAAGACATAAAAGACAATTCGTGGCGAGAACTGAAGTCGATCCTGGAAATTGCGTTTGCAAAATGTTTTGATGATTGGATTATTCTTTGGCATAAGTGTATTATGTAGTATTTCGGAAAGTTCCTACTTTAAAGACAATGCAATAAATTTGAATGAATATTTTTTGGCAGAATGTAAGTTAACCAAAGTTGTAAGCTATGATTGCAAAAAGTAACCGAATACTTGGACTTTACAGAATACGGTGCTGATCTGTTACTACATTAATGTTTAAAAGTCAATTGAATACGTTCTATGGAAATTAAAAACCATTCAATTCAAGGCCCTGAGCTGGACTCCTACGCAGAGCACCCGGGTTCAAATCTCGGGGCAAACAATAGTCAAAATAAGAAATAAATTTAATAATAATTGTTAATAAAGAATAATAAAAAATGAAAAATAGTTTAATAAAAAAACATAAAGAAAATATAATTAAAGAAATTTGAACCTTGGCCACAAACTCAAAATAAATAAAAAAAATCGGAATAAATTTGTGGGGCTCGAACCGCCTATCGCGGCACTAATTTTGACATGAACTATTTTGGTGTTTTATCTAATTTTTTTTTACTCATCGCTTAAATAAAGCTATGAACGGTTTCATAAAACTGATGAAGAGTTCATTTACATAGTGAATTCTTTTATTGGTTGACTTTCAACTACAAAATCGTTGGGAGAATGTATAAATTCATTACAGTGTTGTATTTTTTCTGTATTACAATAAGTTCAGCAAGGCACGTTGCTTTTTTGGTATAAGGTCGGTGAAAACATATAACAAATCCGAGTCCTTTCAAAGAAAACAAAAATAAAGAAGATTAAGAGAGAGTTGACGCTTCTCTCACTTATTATACCAAATTTCACCATAGTCGAAAAAGAAAATCATATCTCAGGATCGCATTAATAAGGTACTTAAAGCTTTTTTAAGATACAACCCTGTTATATTCGTGTTTTGTTTCTATTTGTTCTGGTTTAGTTTATAAAAACAATGGCATGCAATTAAACTTGAGTAGAAAGATGTTTTAGAACTTAAATATATGATGATGATACGATGGTCGGTGAAGACATCGCATAATTTTAAGTGTTTTTGAGTGGTGAAGTAATTATGTAAATAAAGTTTCATCAATTTGCTTTTATACACAATCCAGTGATCTAACCTTTTTATTTGTTCAGAATAAATAAATAGTAGCAAATAGATTAAAAATTGTTGAAAAGGGAAATCTTCTTAAAATCTGTAGTTTCGGTACAGAAACAAACTTTTTTGACTAAAGCTGCAAATGTTTTAAGTAATAATATCAGATACTAACACCTCAGACTCAAAATTTGTATTGACCGGTGTTACTTGGTATATATTATTTCTTAGTTATTGTCGTTGATTGTGTGTGATGTTGACGGGGTTCGAACCGAGACTTCGACAAATTGGACCAAGATCGAACCATCTGGTCACGTTAGTTTAGCCATGCCGCGTATCATTATGATGATCACGTTTATTATCATCATGCTTCTCTGATATCGCTGATTAAGTCAATAATGTTGATGATGTTGCATATTGTACTGATTTTTCAGTTTTTAACTTTGTTGGTGGTTTGCTTTTATTTATAGTTTTTGTAATTGTTATCCTTGCCTCTTTGTTTTTTTTTTCAATATATTGTTGCTGATATGCCTTGTTAGTTGCTGGTTATACTGGTGTTCGCTGTTCGACGAACACATAAAATTTTACGCTCGTGCTCGGTGTAGTGGTTACATTGGTGTTCGTTACATAGTTGCTTTTTGTCGAAATTCAGTTATTTTTGTAATACAATTTTTTGCGCAACGGCGACACTAAATGGTATACCAAAAAACTTTAAACGATTTTATTAATATGGAGCGTGAAATTAATAATATAATTGAAAACTTATGAAAATAATATGATTTTTCGTCAATAGTTTTATGAATAATATATTTAATATTCACTTTTAAAAACTAAAAAAATTAGCAATTTAGCTTTTCTGCATATGAAAATAATGATGTACAGGTTTGCATGTTTTCCTTCTATTTAACATACATTTTTGTTCTTTTTTTGTAGAATAACTCATTGACACCCTGAATACTCGGCGTGCTCAGTGTACATTTCACCCAGCATATCGTGTTCGCTGTGAGAGTGAGTAAAAGCTCTTTTTTCGTGTTCGGGCAACAACAATTGCATGGTGTTCGCCGAGTAAAATTTGAATATAACCACAGCCTTAGTGTTTGTTTATGAGTGCATATTTAAAGATGTGTGTATGCATGTAAGTAAACACATATCGTATCATTTGTTTGCAGCAAGACTGTCGTAAATCAAGAAACCAAATTTTCAAGTTAAATATACAGAAATAATTATTATTCAGTGCTTTATCTTTTATAAAAAAAATCATAACTGTATCTTACGAAATCTTCACGTGAGAAGAGCATTTGTCGTTATCAATTGCAGGCAGTGATAGGTAAATTGAAAAGTTAAATTGAGTTTATCTCGAAATTTAAATTTTTTGAGTTATGGCGTTGTTGCAGAAAACGAAAGCCATGTATATTTGTTCATACATGCATACAAACATATGTACATACATGTGAAGGTGTGTTTATATGCGTAAACCACTTAATGTCACATTAAAGAAATAAAACATGTGTGTGTTTTATTAATTGAATGTGCCCAAAAGCAACCATTGACGATTTTCCATTATAAAAAATCTCAGTATTATTAATTTTCAATTCGCTTATTTTTTGTTGTTGCGGTTTTTAATTTTTCGGTTTAGTTTTGTCTACTTAAGTTTTTTTTTATTGTATTTCATTAAAGGTGAGCCATAATTCACCTCGAAAGTGTTTATCCATACCAGTTTGTTATTATTTTTGCTGTTATTATGTTGTAAGGGGCCTGTAGCTGATCATCCTCTCCTCGCTCGGGAACGTGTTTTCACTCCACAGCCCTGGGGCCGTGCCAGTTAGACTTCAGGGCAATAATAAACCGGTTTGCTTCAGCTAAAGCCTGTATAGCCAATATGTTGTTCATAAAACACAAAAAGTGTTGGAGAAAGCAAAACGATTTTTATGAAAAGTACTTATATTTTTTTTACTCCCTTTTCGGCTTATATTAACATTTATCTAATAAATTTCTTTAAGATCTAAAAACAGTCTGAAGACTAAGTTTTACGTTTCATCGTCTTCTTCTTCTCCTCCACCTCTCGCCCCGGTAGCTAGGGCTCCCGTCCCTGCCTACAATGCCCGTTTTTTGGTTTTTAGTTTTCATCCTGGGACTAAGTTTGAAAAAATAAAAACAAAATACTACATAGGAGGCAAAATTTCATTTTAATAAGAGTATCATCTCGATTTTAGATTGAATTTTTAAAATTGAATTCGTTTGGAAAATATGTAGACAGAAATAACTTAAATGCAATGAATTTAATTAAATCTTAAGACTCAATTTAAAAACGAAAAGGTCGAAATTTTGCTGTCTCATTAATAAGATTATTTATAATTCTTTCTGATAATTCCATGGCCCGTTGCCACACTTGTCTCTCTTATATTCATCATTATACATAATAGTATAAGGGAGGACAAAGAGGGTAAAAGTACAAAAAAGGAAGATCGAATTATAATAAGGGGAAATCTTAAAAAGTAAAAGTAAAAAAAAAAAGTTTATAAACAGCAGGAAATCTTCCAATATAAGCCATTATTTTTTGATTTTACTGAAAAATGTTCAAGCCATTTTACCAATGATTTTGAGTATCAATCGTAAATTTTGCTTATTTAAGTTCAAAATATAGATTTCGATAGTATCAAACGATGTGTCTTATAATAATAGGTATGTTGCTCTTGAAGCGCATATATTTTAACTATTGCTGTGACGAAAGAAACGCGCACCACTGCTTAATTTTTTTGTGAACAAAACTTGGCAGCACTATGATTAAATTTAAATAAATTTGTGACTTAAATAATATATTTTAAACTTTTTTCTTTCTGAGACATGTTTTCTTCTTTTAGAAGACGTTTTTCCTATGAACAGCGACGGCATGTGTTTAGTAGTCCTATATATAGGGATATATGTATATAATATATGTATATATGACTCTTAAATGTTTGTTTTAGTACGATTTTCGGATTGTTTTTACTTCCTTAAAATCGCGAAAAAAACACACCTATATGTACTTTAGAACTATTATTTGCTACGTAACTATGATTTTTTTCAGATGGCTCCTATAATGCTCCTAATTTCAAGAATTTGGTATATGTATGTATTTAATGATTTTTTTTTCGTATATTCTCTATATCAATAACATTAAAAATACGAGTACATAAAGTGTACAGGGGTGAGGGCTTTGCGACTCCGAACGAGGGGGGATCCCGAGGCAAGTTGAATATAGTCGTGTAGGAAAAAAGAAAAGCAGCTGTAAACGATCTACCAAGATTTATTTATTATAAAAATATAATTGGGGCGCACCTTTTCCACCTCGATTTTCCTTAATGCTTTGAGTAGCGACGTCGGGTAACGGGTCTTCTAAATGTTGGGTTGGTTGCTGCGGTGGACGTCTTGACGTCTTTACTTCTCGGCTTCTCGATTAGTAGTAATAAAATTCTTTAAACATTTCGATAAAATGTCTAAAGATTGCCGAAATATCATATTCTCTCCAAACTTAACGAAAGGAAAATCGAGCTGGTAAGTGTTGCCAGAATTACAAAATATTACCTTAATCCTAATGAACATAAAAATTATGGCTCCAGGCCTAAACATGCCTCGCATATTGGCAACTTAAACTTAAAGATGTAAACATAAATAGTGCAGCTCTATATTTATTCGGTGATTTCAGTGTATTATGTGTGTATATAATGTTTATATGTTTGTATAAATGTGTTTCTTTTACAAGTCATAAACTAAAAAAAAATTATATACATAAAAGGGGCTCAGAGCGAGCAAACACCAGATACTACCCATCCAAAGATTGTGCTCTGGCTCGTCAATTGCGTGGCTGGCATGGGCATTGATCCTTGTTGCACAACTCGATAATATACATCGGCACCCAACATAAAGGAAACGGGAGCCGGTTTGTAACAGTCCTTGTCGGCGAGCATTATGTGCCGATATTGATCGAGGCAACGAGTATCTATATCAGCCTGAGGGTCACTCGAGTAAACCCACTAACTATTCTGGCATTTACGGCCAAATCGACCGCGTAATTTTAAAGTGCAAATGCGTTGGGTTCCCAAACTGGAGGCCTTAAGTCCCAACCGACGAGCAAACGATTCCGCAATAATCGACTGAGCTTCTCCTGGACTCAGAAGCTTACTTTACTTTACTTACTTTTAATGGCACAACAGCCCATGGAGGGCCTAGGCCGAGCTTTTCGCATCCACTCATGTTGTGCGTGGTATATTTGTACATGAATGGAAGGGACCTACAGTTTAATGCCGAATCCGAACGGCGAAGTGAAAAGCTTTTCATAGCAATTTTTACTCTTGTAGGTTTGAAATTGCCTGCCAAGAGGTGGTGCCGTGTAGAAAAATTACTTTTTCTACTTTTTTTCTTTTTTTGATTTTGCCTGTGCCGAGATTCGAACCCCGGACACTCTGCGTAGCAGTCCAACGCACTACCACTACACCACGGCGACCACATAGCGCACCCGCACAGCTTTTAGTCGATCAACAAGAATCATCGCGCGAAATTTGCCGCAGTCCTTTATGAGGTGCATACCCTTACACAAGTGGCATTCAGCTTCCCTGAATCCCTGGATCCTCGGGATGTACTTCTCTTATACCAGCCCATAATGCTTGTCTGTAATAAAAGTTATTGATGTGGATTGGGTGCGTTCTCCGATATATTGGGAAGAACTACAAGCTTAACTATCGGACGTGTAATAGTGCCAGGTTCAGTTCTAACATCGGCAACTCGAATTTTGGTATCTGAACCCGCATAAACTTTCGTCACTCGCTCACTCATTGGGTGGTAAGTTATCTTCCTTGACAAAAACAAGTTCGCCAACCTCTATATTCTTCTGGGGATACTTCCACTTGAAACGTTTATGAAGCTCTTTCAAATATTCGGATTTCCATCTTTGACAAAATTATTGATTAATCGCTTTAATTTTTTTCATCGATTAATTATGAATATCAGACTTTGATTAATTTCGGGTTCAACTATCGACAGTAGGGTGGAACCAGTTAGAAAGTGACCGGGGATCAATGAAGCGACATCATCGGGGTTTTCAGAAATCGGACTAATTTGTCTCGAGTTGAGGCACGCTTCTATGCGGGAAAGCAATGTTGAGAATTCTTCAAACGTAAACTTCATACCTCCGGCAACTTTTCGGAAATGCATCTTGAAACTCTTGACCCCTGCTTCCCATAGGCCACCCATGTGGGGTGCACCAGCAGGATTAAAATGCCATTCTACACTAGTGTAGCCAGGTTGATTCGGAATTAAATTCTTGGCTGACTTTATGAATGCGGAGAAATCTTTCTTTAGTTCTCGTGAAGCTCCTACGAAATTAGTCCCATTATCAGAAAAAGCCTTTTTCAAATGACTAAACCCAACTAGTAATCTGGAAAATTGACAATCATAGGGCAAAATTATTGGATGCCGTTCATCATACGACAAGGTTGGTACCAAAGCTAATCGACCTCCTATTCGCATTATTCCTTTGACATCGAGGAAGGGATTCAAATTTAACAAAGGACTTTTTCTAGCCAGTCTTCTTTTCGCTAGTCTTCTTTTCGCTAGTAGCTCCATATAATCAGCACTAAAACCCATCTTTTCAGACTGAACTATCAGACAACTCTACCAGTTCAATTTCCTCAATTAGGATTTGATCTGAATTGTAACTACATTTTCTCTTATGCAATGGATGGGTCGGATGGTAGAATCAGAAAACAAAAACTAAGACACGTAGGGCTCTGGACCAAGATGAAAATCTATCCAAAATGTCTTCATAATCGAGCGGGAGAGAAAAATGCACTCTTACAGGTTTTGACTCAAGTGACGTCTCATAGAAACCTATTCCGGAACATTTCGGCCATTGACTTTTGTCTTTGCTCAACCAAGATGGTCCATGCCACCACAGATCACTCTTGATGAGTTCTTGTGATATCACTCCTCGACTCCCGAAGTCTGCTGGATTTTCGACAGATTCAACATGACCCCAACTTTGACTGCCTATCTTTTCTACTATTCTCGCTACTCGATTGGCTACAAATGTAGTCCATAAGCACGGGGTTTTTTTTAACCAGGCAAGTACAATTGTGGAATCAAATAGTTCAGGTATAGTGATCAATACTAAGTTGAGGTAATAGAAAATCTGCCAGATTGGCCAGTAGAACTGCACCACACAATTCTAATCTGGGAACAGACACGATTTTAACCGGCGCTACTTTAGTTTTCGCAGAAAGCAGGCGAGTGTACTAGTTGGAATTTATACTGACTCTAATGTAGAGGGCTGCGGCATATGCCTTTTTCGAAGCATCGCAGAAACCATGAAATTCAAACTTTACATTTGGAGAGAACTTGATCCAGCGTGGTACCCTAACTTCATTGATTTGGGGATAATGCAACAAAAAAGTTTTCCAGTCGTGTAGAGTACGACCTTCTAGCGCATCATCCCAGTCTAACTTCTCTAGCCAAATTTGTTGCATTAGCATCTTTGCTACAATAAGAACTGGACCTAACCACCCTGCAGGATCAAATAACTTGGCTATTGTTGACAAAACTTCCTTCTTAGTGAAAGAATGCTGAATTTCTATTTATTCGCATTCCACCGCACCCCAAGTCTTCGCAACGCTTTCAATGTCGAGTTCCAAAAAAACTTCTCTAAGCAAGCCTTTGGCATATCCGCGAGAATAGCGCTACAGTTAGCTATCAATTTCCACAGAGGAAACCCTGCTGAAGCTAGTACCTTGATCAGCTCATCTCGTGTTTTGGTTGCAATTCGCAAATCATGAGCTCCTGCAAGTACGTCGTCTACGTACATGAAGTTTTGAAGAATATTCGATACCTCGGGGAATTCTGCTTTTACATCTTCAGCCAGCTGCCACAACGTCCGAATAGCTAAATAGTTTGCACAATTAACTCCAAACGTCACAGTGTCTAATTCATAATCTGTCAAGTCTTTATTGGGCGAATCTCTAAAAATTATTCGTTGGTAGGGTGTGTGCTTTAGATTGACTAAAATTTTGCGGTACATTTTCTCAATGTCTGCATTAAAAACGTATTTGAAAAATTTCCATCTCAAAATAAGAACGGTCAAATCAGTTTGAAGCACGGGTCCCGTATAAGGATATCGTTCAAACTCATATCATTTGACGAGGAACAGGGAAGCATTGAAAACAACCCTAATTTTTATTAGGGTTTATAATTTATTCCGCCGGGTAGTTTTGTGGTAAAGCTCTTCACAAAAAACTGATCTTCTTCGCTTCGAAATTTCGTTTTCGGGATCTCCTCTAGTTCCCAGAATTGCTTCAGTTGCCGATCAAGAGAAATTTCAGAAAAATAAGAAACACATGAGGCTGAGGGCGCTGACGTCTGCGAAGGAGCTGCCCTGTAAGAATCCAGCCGAACACTGTTTCTTGAGCTATAAACGAACCTAGAATATTTCCTTTTGATTCCGTTCAATATTATTTGGTGGTAGACATCTCCTCCTATTAAAATATCCACCTGACTACTTTTATTGAAATTGGAATAAGCCAAATCAATTTTTGGGAGCGCCTCAAGTAGCGCTGAATCTATGGGGCAAGTCGGAAGGTTTCCGGTAAGTTGGGGGAGAACAAGAGCATTGGCCTCAATTCTCCAGCTAGTGTCAACCGTGGAACCTATGATGATAGAACACATCTTTCGACTTTTGGCTGAAACCGTATTGTTCAGCCCTGTAACCGTATTGTCCAGCCCTGAAACTTGTGCCATGATTCTTTTCGCACTCAATCGCAAACGTTTCTGTAAACACTCAGAGATAAAAGTACCTTCCGAACCAGAGTCGATAAGCGCCCGAGCTGTGTAAACAGTAACCAACTGGCATACCGTCACCACCGCTGTTCCCAACAAGATCTAATCGGAATTAGATAAATTACCAGCTGAAATGGCTGTAGTATGGGCTCAAGTAATGTCATTAGATACCTGCGAGGGGGCTGGGCTTCCATTGCCATTTAAAGAGTTGGCCTGTTGCTCACGATGCAACATGGAATTGTGCCTGCCTTTGCATTTGGAACAATTAAAGGGACTTCTACAGTCCTTTACTAAATGAGACAACGCTAAACAATTTAGACAAACATTAAATTTTTTAACCACAGAAAAACGTTCGCTAACATCCATGTTTCCGAACTTCGGACAATTTTTAAAACTATGATGCTGAGATGGATATAGCTTACAAAAATTGGTATTCATGATGAGTACTAATTCGCCTTGACCTATTACCATCTGAAGAAAAAACTTGCGACCTATTCGCAATATTTCCACTTGAGCTTTTAAGGTACATTACGGTTACTAACGTTTGGAAACGATTCGTTAAAAATCATCCAGATCAACCCATTTTGGAATCTCGGTCTTCGCTTTCAATGTTTGCTCCCACAGAGCTAGTGTGTTTTCTGGTAACCTCGTAGAGCAAAGATAAGTAAAAATGGCATCCCAATTACTAACATCGATGTTATTTAATTCCAGAGCCGAAATGCAATTGTTTATATCGCGTTGAAGTTTTTTAATGCGGTAGCTAATTCTATTGTAACCGGAGAAAGATTGAAAATAACCTTGAGCTGACTGTTGATTAGGATTCGTTTAATTTCATAACGGTCAGTCAGGTTTTTCCAAGCCACTATAAACCCATCATTGGTCAATGGTGACTTTCGAACAATTTCATGAGCCTTACCGCGCACCTTTTAATTCAGGTGGAATAGTTTCTCAACTGGGGACAAACGTCCGTTGTTAATATAGATGGCCGTGAACAAATCCCTAAAGGAAGGCGGAAGAGACATATTGTGCCTTGGGGCTATGGCCATGGGCTCAGATGATAACGTTCCATCTGCACTCGACTTGAACTAATGGGGCTCGGCTCGGAAAAGCTATGTGAATATTAGTTAATCAGCGCGGCGCAACAAACATAGGCTTGATAGCAAGATCGATATTGATCCTTCGCGGCGGTTGTTACGTCTATCGTTCTTCAAGACTACCGACTATAGAGTCTAAGTAACTCTCATAAGGCGCCTTGACCTGCTCTCATAGAGCTTTGAGTTCTTTTCGTTGAACCTCAAGAGTGAATACTGTATGGTTACCCATAGTGTCGTTGAAGGCGAGCTCAAAATCTAAAAGGGCACTAGCTACACGATTAAATTTTGTTTGAGCAGACATATTGTTGAAAATTTAAAAAATAAATACTTTAAAATATTTAGAATGTCGAACCGCAATTAATTTTAATTTAATGTAGAAGATTTGAAAAATCACGACTGAAAATTGAACTGAAATCAATTGCAATGGCAGTAGTAAAAAAAAAAATTAAATATATGAAATTATTATATAATAATTTATATGATACTTTATTACAATTAGATTCTACATATTTAATTGGATTCTACATATTTGTATTTAATAATAATGTCTTGTTATTTTCCGACTGGGTTGGATGCACCGATGTCCGTCCACTATTATTATATTTGAATATTTCACAAGTATAAACAAAAATATAAAAACTATCGAGGTTCCATAAATTTACCACTGGGTTAGATGCCCGTCCACTATTGCTTCTGAGAATCCGTACAATTGGTTATTCTGGTCTCATATGTGTTCACATTTTTCTCTTTTTAATTTTTTTTTTTTTACATTTAATTTATTAATTTTTTTTATTTGATTTCACAATTTTTAATTTTATTTGAAGTTGCTTTGTAATTTTGTTTTAATTTAAATTATGCTGCATTAAAAACTAAAAATCTCAAGAATCTGTACTCAAATTATATTCCGCTATGAATATAAAAAACATGCACTCAAATATATTTGAGGGCAACGGTATTTATGCTGGTGAGAGAATGTAAGAGGGAGCGAACTTATATATTTTTGTTTTTTCTAAGAATAATTTCGACAACTGTAACCCACTATCGACGACGTCAGAGTCAAAGACGAAAAAAAATTAGAGAGATGACAAAGCGAGTGGTGAAAGATGCAAGCGGTAAATTCTTAGGTATAAGCTTCTGACAGTATATATCTTACGCAAAATAAAAGAACGGTATTGCGCTAATTATATATGAAGTCTAGTAAGCACTTTTTTGATCACCGAATAAATAATAAAATGCACATACCTTAAATGATAATGAGGAGTTGTTTGTTGATGTGGTGCAGGCTGGTATATATGTTGTATGTTTTTGCTGATGTACTGCTGCCTGGTATCTATGTTGTTTGCTTGTATGTTGTTTGTACTGCTGATAGTTGGGGCTCTGCAATGAGCATACGTTTTAACTTTCTCGGATCCGGCTCGAAGTATCATGTAAAGGGTGGAGGGCTTTGCGTCTCCGGACGAGGGGAGATCTCGAGGGAAGTTGAAAAAAGTTGTGTAGGAAAAAAGAAAAGCAGCAGTAAACCATCTACCAAGATTTATTCATTATAATAATATAATTGGGGTGCACCTTTTCCACCTCGATTTTCCTTAATGTAGCGACGTCGGGTAACGGGTCTTCTAAATGTTTGGTTGGTTGCTGCGGTGGACGTCTTTACTTCTCGGCTTCTCGATTAGTAGTAATAAAATTCTTTAAACATTTCGGTAAAATGTCTAAAGATTGCCGAAATATTCCCGCTATTCTCTGCAAACTTAACGAAAGGAGAATCGAGCTGGTAAAGGTTGCCATGATTACAAAATATTACCTTAATCCTAATGAACATAAATTATTCGAAAACAACGTTTTTCGGGAGATAAATAGTAAAGACAAATAGAAGTTTAACCGAAAAGTATCCAGACGTGAAAAGTGACCAAAAACCTAAACATTGAAGTCACTTGGTTGGTTGGTTGGCTGGCTGTCCAGTGAATAGACATGGTTGGACCTACAGTTGTTCGCCGATTAGAGGGATGGCGATTTGGTTTCATTTTGTGGGCTTATCATTGCCAAGCGGTGTACTTGTACACTTTCTTATAATTCTCATTTACTTCATATCGTTGGAAATTTAAGAAGTTTATAAGAATTAACTACCAGTATAAGTGGGGAATCGAACCCCTAACATCTTGGGTGAAATATTAGTGCTCCTAGTCTAGCTACCGAGGTTGTCTTGAAGCCACTTACAGAAGAAGAATTGGACGTGTTGGACATGAATCCACCAGTATGTATACATATCTGAGTTTCAACAATATTTTAAACTTTTTTTGGCAATTATAAATTGTTATTATATTTGATTTTCCATTTCCAATTTCAAAATTTTGAATTCAGTTTCGAAATCGGTGATAATAAATAAATCAAAAAACACGGCGCTTGAACGATACCCATTCACATTTTTAGTGAGTATTTTTTATTTTACGATTTATTTTGGTCCTTTCCTTTTAGTTTTTTGTTCCGTTTTTTACATATTTCGTATTTGGCAATTTCCCAAAAACTTATTTTCTAATATTTTTGAATCCATTTTTCCAAGACATCATTCAAGCTGTTGTGGCTGTAATTTTTTCGCTGACAAATTGTTTATAAATAGAACTAGAGAGAGTTTTAGAACTCGCGGATGAATTAAAACTTCTCACGGCCAAATTGTGTTTTCTTTTTAATTTACTCCACACATTGAACATATTGACTTTATTTTATAATAAAAAGCAAAAAAAAGAGCAAAATCTTATAGGAAAAACTTGTGCCTACTTTTAGGATGTTATGGAAAAATCCAAAAAGTCACAACATTGCGATATGCTTAAGTATTAAATTACAACGAAAAACTTGGGCATACTTTTTGGATTGAGTGCAATTAAAGCATACGATTAAATGATTAAAATTTATGATTAAAATTTTTGTTTTTACTTTTGGAACCCTTTTCTCTGTAATGTTAGTAACCGCGCTTTTGTGCCTTTGCAAGTTTTTAACCTTTTTATTTGTCAGTTATATTTCCTTGAAATTGAAAATTTCATGGGAAGATGTGATAAATTTTGCAAATTAGAAAGTTAACCAAAATAAATAAATATTTTGATTTCCTTGGACCTCCAACCAAAACCAACCTTATGGACATTAAGACGTCCAGTCTTAACTTACGCAGCTGTGATGTGGTGAAAAGCCATCACCAAGAAATACACCGTAACAAAATTAGGACGCATTCAATGATCAAATAAAACAGAGTAAATCATCTCAACCATGGCGCTCATCAAGATCTTTAAGGTATTACTGCCATCCCAGAGATAATGGAACAATGGTATGATAACAAATAACTTCGACACCAGCATTCACGGACGGATCATAGATGAACCTCGGCATTATATAAGATATATTATCAGAGATTTGCCGCCTCCCTAACTCAGCTAGATAATTGTTAGCAATTAGAGATGCATGCAGGATGATAAAGACAGACCATACTTTTACCCTTGATAGGGGTGACGGGACAACCCAACATTCGTCTGCACGAAAATGCAGACTAGCTGGCCCGAACTGGCTCTGTCCTGAAATACTCCTTGGCTTAATTGGTACCCACACCACTGAATTCGGTTAAGCGAAGAATCTCGAGAAAATCCCACGCAAGAGCCAATAGTAGGTGGAACAGGCTGCCGGCCTTCAAAAAAACTCCATGAAGGCACAGAGAAAATTACGGTTTTTTGCTAAATCATAGCTAAAATCTAGCCAGTACCGCAATCTTCATAGAGCAGGACCTGAACTGTCAGCGTCGTCTAAAGAACAGCAAGGAGATGAACGAGCTGATGGTCGAAGGCAGGTGGTTCTATTGGGATCAATCAACAAAAAACGGTGCATGTATTAAAAAGTTGGTATTTATGGTGAGGCGTTTAGTATTAAGCTAGATTATGTAAGTCTATTGGAAAGAACAAATATACATAACACCATATAAAAAATAATACCCAAAATACCTTTAACAAAATATGTAGATAAAACAAAACACAAAATAAAAATAATAAAGAAATAAAATATATTAAAATATTGTACTTTCCTACAATATACATTTTTATTCTGTTGGAAACACATCTGACCGAGGATAAAACACCACAGTTTGAATAGAGAAACATATGTATTTGTATTTCAAAGCAAGAGTGATGTAGCAAAAATAGTTAGTAAGAAAGAGATAGAAGATTTACGCCGATAACCAAAAATATAATAAAAATCGGTGAAGCTTTGCTCATAATTTTTTCCGAAGTTGAAGCGGCAACATAAAAGAGATCAAGACAATAATACAATGTCGACGAGCAGAAGAAAAACATTAAAAACTAACTTTAAAATTTCCATTCGTCGTGTTCATATTCGAACTTTCGTAAATCTGAATTACATGATCTTGGCGTGCATCGAATTGTTACTTCTCTACGTAACACATGTGTCCATATTACGCTTACTGTTACTGTATAATGAAGAGCTTCACAAGTACCGCAATCCTTTTAGTAAGCCTTTTGACCGATATTAAAAATTTGTGTGTGAGCCACAGGGAAATGTCGTATTACTCACTTCTCACACGCTTCTTAGACGATACAATAGAAAAATTATTAATTGGATTCTCATCACAAGTTGAAGTGCCGACGCATTGTTGAGATTTATTGTAAATATGTTAGAGTGATTTGGTTGTAAAATAATATTAATTGGATGGCGGGCGCTTCAATAATGCCAGTTTTTGGGGTGGTGTTCAAACAAACCTAACTTCTTCAGCATTCACTTCATTTCATTTCATATTTAGGTTTTCTTGAGTTTGTGTTTATCTCTAAAACTGAATTTTGAAAACATATTTCACACCAACTTCAAGCCTTTGCTCTATTATTTCGAAGCTTCCTCACACACTTCCACCCTACTTCCTAAATACATATCGCTCGTTTGTTGCATGACAGTCACAACTCAAAAAACATAAATTTCGAGAAAAATGCATTTAAATTTTTCAATTTACCTATCATTCCATACAATTGATAACGACAAATCGATACATCTGTTCTCAACCACGTAAATCAATTTTTGACGAAGTTGAGGTTTTTAGCTTACATTGTATAAAATCACAGAATCCAAATAGCAATAAGTACCCAGCAAGTTTGTATGGTCGTGATTTATCAATATCGCGACGAATACAGGATTTTTAACCCGATCATAAAATTTTCTAAAAATTGTTTACGAATGAAAAAAGAAGAGTGTATCAATTAATTTTGAAATACATTTTCGAAACAATTGCATCCTTCCGTTATCTGCAGGCCTGAGAAGATTGCATTGTTTAAAGCAAACACTGCACAAAAACCAAATGGACGATCCACAAAGAAAAATTACGACACCCATATTCAACTTAAATAAGGCTCATGTTTTGAAAATCTTATGTAGGACGCCTATATTCAGCCCAGCGTAGGAATCAAATATTTAATCTATACATGTAAGCCGATTCTAGGCAGTTCTGTGATAAACTGTGTAGGCTTATGACTGTATAGGACGCTTATGTTGCTTATCTTTATGTTTGAGGGAATAAAATTTTTTTATTGTTTCTTCGTTGTAGGAAAGTAATTCTGCTACTCTTGCAAAGTGCAAGAGCATAAGCTATTGTACTTCACAAGCATGTCCCAGTTCAACGAATGGGAACAACAGTGCACATACAAAGCTGCTGGATATTTTTCTTATTATTGCCTGCGCTCCATTGAAATTGTCTTTCATTGCTGAAAATATCATGGGTTAATGTCTATTCCTATAAATTTTTAGGTTTCTAAGATCACAAAATTTTAAATAGTAAAACCAAAACTAGTTACAATTTTTGGAAATTTTAGATTGCTCTTTTTTTACAATTGGAGGTTGAGAACAACCGAAAGCCGCCCTCTAAAACGGCCTTGTCGAACATAAATGTTGATGATTAACATACGTTCAGTTTGCGTAAGCAGAGCCGGGTTTGAACATGTTGAGGCTCTAGGCAAAAATAAATTTTTGTGGCTCTCTTAAGTTTTTTTTTTGTACTTGTAGCTAATTTTCTAAATTTTGAAGAAAGAAACAACATTTTTGATAGACAAATATTTTGTTAGAAATTATATACCATTTATATTATTTTTTTTCGTGATTTATTTCTTGCCAAACTACAATTAAGGAGTCATAGTTGGTTTTTTTTACTAAGTCGCTTTCAAAGGCCTTGATGGCTAAGTGATTTAATTTTATTTGGCCAAGTGACGTTTTTATGTAGTTTTTGACCCGCTTAAGAATGCTAAATGATCTCTCACCGGAGGCATTTGCAATTGGGATTGTTAAAAAAATTTTTCGTTTATTTCAACGTTTGGAAATGTTGATGTTAAACCTCCAGAATTGACGCATACATTTCAGGCAATGTTAATATTTTTTCCTGTTTTTCCTGTTTCAATTTTTTCGAATACTGAGTATGAATGCTGATAAAGATTTCAATAAATTAGTTCCTTTTTGTATGTTACATTCTTTGTTTTGTAACGATTTATTGGTGGCATTAATTCTTTGCAATAGTGTTTTCCAAAAAATCAATAACAGTGCCGTCTCTAAATCTTCAAAACTATTATGTAATTTTTTCGCCTGAATTTTTGTTATGGGCTTTTCAGATGCTTAATTTTTGATCAGTTTTCATTAGCTGATCCCATCTCTTTGTTGCAGATGAAAAAAAAGACGAATAAATTTTGAATAAAATCAAAGAATCTAATAGCTTTAGAAGAACATTCTGCAGCTGTATTTCCAACTAAATTTAAGGAATGTAACTGTAATTTTAGCTTGGAGACTGTTATAAATGCCTGACATGTTCGAAGCATTGTCATACGTTTGTCCCCGGCAATTATTAATGTTCAACCCTAATTCAGAAAAGCTGGACAAAATATGTAGTTGTTTCTAAATATGTTGCATCATGATGTTCGATCGAAATGAAACATATCAACCTTTCTTTTTTGATCTAAATCTACATACCTGATAATAATAGTTAACTGGAGCAAAATTAGTTAGCTCGTTTTATTTCATCAACAATGAAGTTTTGTACACTTTTGCTCATAAGTTCTATTAATTCATCACACGTGGTTGTAGATAAATAATTAACCTTTAACAATCATCAAATTCAGCCAAATATTCAATACAGCTGGGAAAATTGCCTTTGAAAGAATTAGCATGTCCTCTAAACCCTAAACCCAAACTTCCCAAAAGTATAACTGTAGCAACGACTCGTTTTAATATCTCACGCCAATAAATTACCTCTTTTTCTATTACTTCTAAATGTTTTGAATCGACACGACCACTTATTTTAGCATGACGAACATAAGCACACATACAACTTTTATGTTCTTTCGACTCATCATATCTTTTCAAAACGTCTATAATATTTTTCCAATCGGAATATCCTGAAACTAAAACATTAGATTTTTTACTAAATAGTTTACAAGCAAAGCAATAAATAGATTTCGTTGTTTCAGAATAAATCAACCATTCTCTTCGCTCTTGGGCTCCGTTTATTTTCGTCATATAAAAATGTACATCATTTCATTTTCGGTATATTTGTTGATCATTATTACCTACATAACATTTTTTAGAAAATTCTAAATCTCCCACATTTTTGGGTTTTGTACAAATACATTGTTCAATCAAATTATTACTTATTATTTTTGGCCATAAACCAATGTCAGTAAAGTTAAGTATTTGTACATTTTATTACTTCACTCTCAACCTCTATGTCATTGGTAATGGCAACGCAATTATCACTTGCACCTTCTTCTACACAAATACTCCTATTTGAAAGATTAACTTCGTTATCAGCTCTTACTGGTAGTGAAACATTTTTATCTGCCACCGCAGTACTGGTAGATGGAACACTTCCATCCCAAGACATAAAATTTGCAAGGGAGTTTCTTTGCTTTTCATTTTCCCTCATTTGAATTTTTTTTCGTAGTCGTTTTTGTGCGCCAGACTCGAAAGTTCTTTTCATTTTAAAGTATATTTATCAATTATTTTTTTTAAAATAAAATGGTATACTATAATTGTTGAGTGAATTAAGAATGATTAAATGATGAAAGCAACAACGTTGGTCTTAGTAGTTTTAAAAAAAACTGTTGGTTGTTCTGAAAATATCAATCTCAAATCAAAATTTAAATTATGCTAATAGAAATACTCAATAAACACAAATAATTGTTCTCAATATTCAAAATCATGCAACGAAGATTTAATGTTAACGCAACAAAATTCAAACAAACAATGAAATGAAATTAATGAAATTGCATTTTTCAAACTTAATATAGAAATGCAAAGCTTGCTTATGCTTGGTTCTTTTTTTTCTTATTTGCTTTTGGAAATATTAAAATTTTTATATTTATATCTTGTGTTTTGCGTATCATATATTTATATTTTAACGGCCTACTACAATCGCAAATAAATATAGTTCAGTTAATAGTATTTAATTTGAATTGGAGGTTTTAAACTCTCCAAAATTTAAAATCCCAAATTCTACGACTATTTTATTTTTTTTTAATTTTGGAGGCCCTTAAAAAAAGGAGGCCCTAGGCAAATGCTTAATCTGCCTACAGCTAAATACGCCGCTGTGCGTAAGTAATGTCAGTAGTTGTGTCTACTAAATCTGAGAACGATTTCGCTGGATTTACTATTTTCACAATTTGGTTTTGAATGATCTCATCTTTCCATTTACTGAAAATTTACTTTTTAATCTTTTGAAGTTGAAACATAAGATTCCTTTTTTCTGTTTTGGGAAATCTATATGATTTTTGTGGCGTTCCCAAATAAGCACGATTATCCATAGTATAATAGTATTCCAAGTAAAGGGTTTTTCATTAGGGACATAACAATTTTGTATTTAAATAGGTACAATTGCACCCTTCAAGATCTGGCAAGTTTACATTTTTATCATGATGAAGTTCACTTAACTAACTAAGCACTTAACTAGGCAACTCTTGAACGGCTCGTACGTGTTTTTAATTGCTCCGCGAGTTTTTATTTTATTTAAGTATTTAATATCGTTGATCAACGCAATTTGTCCGTTTTTGTTAATTCCGAATTATCGTGCGATTTAATTTAATTTCCGCTGACCAACGAAATTTCTTTTTTTTTGCAATTATTAAACTCTTCTACGTGCGTTGACCTAAACAATTTTTGACCTACTTTTGTGCAGCTTTAAGTGCAGTCTGTCGAATTGTAGCGCCAATACATCAAAGTGGGAGATGTGCAAAGCTTTTTGTAACCGAAAGCTCCATGGTGTATGTATGGATACCCCCAGAGGTGGGTATCATCCTTGTCTTGAAGACCATTTTATATGTACCGATTGCCAGAGTGTGGAGAAGTTACTAAAGTGCATGTACTACAACATTGTGGGTCACATTGAGAGGCTTAACTACGACAAGGATAACCTCATTTCAAAGCACCACAATCCTTGGCCAATGAATAAATTTTTAAGGAAAAGGCACGATGCTTTGATAGTCTGTGCATTGTCAAAAAACAAGCCTGTGAGAGAAAACACACCGGAAGAATTAAAAAAATTACCCCAGACCTGGGCTGCTAAGGATGCCTCGACCATTGCCGAAATCAGCAAACATATCAAATCGCTGCAAGAGGTTATTGATATATTTCTTCGATCATCCTCATCATCTTCATCCCCTAGAGTTATGACCGTCTCCCCTCAAATGTCGGACCCTTTACTACAAACACTGATCCATAGAATCAACGATCCTCACTGATATCGTTTCCGCAACTCGGTCTACGCTTGTGGAAATCGTTAACGTTATCCAGCCTCCAACTTCCCTGTACAACTCATAAATACAAGAGGAATTAATGGAAACAACAGCCAACATGTCAACGTCAATGCTTTCCGAATTGATAGAAACAATAGCCGACATGCCACCGTGCCCATCTCTCCAGCCTGCTGCTCACATCCCCTTACTTCCAATAACGGATCTTCCGGCTGCCGGTTTATCTGCTGACTATACTACTTCTAAAGGACATGGCGTCGAAACTCGTCACCCTGTAGCCGTTCCACGCAATGTAATTACCGAATTTGGTACAACGTACACCCAACGTGACAATCACGAGGATTTTACTACGTTATTCCGTAAAGGCGTTCCCCGAAATGCTGACTCTTCTTGGGTCTGTAAATTGTTTCTACAGAAATTCATCATCAATATAACTGAATGCAAGAGAGTTTCTCAAACCAAAACGGCTTGCAGTTATAAACTAAACATTCCGTCTAAGTTCGAATGGATGTTTCTAACAGCGCAGGGAAGTGTTACCTTGCTGGGGAAAATGGTTGTCACGAAATGGACTGTCAAGCCGAAAGGAAACCAAACACTACCTAAACCTAAATTTGAGTCATCAAAAAAAATTAATTAATACTCGTAAGCCTAATTGTGAGTCCAATAAACCAACTTCTAAGAGCTCAGCTAGCCTTGAAAATAATCCCACTCTTGATCCGAACTGGATTTAAAACTAAAATTTTTCCTTATTTTTCTCCACTATCAATCCAACCCTCAAATACTCCTATTACATCTACTAAATCACAAAGTACACTTCGCCCTGCTAAACCCACTACTAAACGCCCAACTACTCAACGTAATCGCGTATCCTTTAAGTTATCGTCGAATCAATCTCCTTCTCCACTTTAGACGCCAAATTCTGTTACCACTCTTCCCACCGTTAATTACCCAAATTTTATTCGTTCTCACGTTCATAATCAGACATCTTCCTCCTCAATAACCCTAAGTGAAAACAATGATATTAATTCTTTAAAGCCCTCCCAAAGCCCGCATGACGCACCACCAGCCTTACTTACCAAAAAACTTACAGATATCAGTGACGATAACCGGCTTGTCCTATCTCGTTTAAGAGATCGCAGAATTTACGAAAACGTACATTTCTATCTTGCCTATCTGCAGAAGGAGGCCTTCTCCCAACTAATCCAAGTGAGTTGAGAAAAATCTTCGTTCGTTTTCATGAGACCTTTGATATATCTCCTCTTGAGGTAACCTACGACAAATTTGCCCTTTCTGAAACCAACTTCTGTTACGATTACAAAGATATAGAATTATTTACCGCTGACTTTGAGGTCTTCCGAGACGACGGTCTCAACAAAGAAGACAATTCCTACGGTCGTGGCGTCCTTGTGGCAGTACATAATCGCTTCGACCCAGCACTTGTTAATTCCTCACATACGGCCTACTTTGAGTATATTTGCGTAAAAATAACTATTTTAAAACGCTACCTTTACATATTCTGCTTTTATATTCGTCCCTCTCAACCTATTAATGGCTATCAACAGGCTGTATATGCTTTTGATTCTATGTTAGATGTTGCTGACCCCTCGGACACTGTCATAATTGTTGGGGATTTTAACCTTCCCAATCTCAAATGGGTGCAATCTAATGACAAATCGTATTATTTCACGTCTAATCCCCGCTCAGACAAGGAAATTCTTTTAACTGACTGTCTCTTAAGCTCTGGTCTTTTCGAATTAAGTGGTATTACTAATAACCTTTACCGTCAACTTGGCTTTGTTTTCGCTTCAGATGCCAGCAATTGCATTAAATCAGAGAGTCACCATCTCCTCTCAAATTTAGACTATTATCACCCACCTCTATAATTATTTGTTCCTACGACAGTGTTAATAAAGTACTAAACTCGGAGTACTTATACAGATTCAATTTTCGTAAGGCGAACTTCGAAGAATTAAATAGTTTAATCAGCAAAGTTAACTTTCAGCTTATATTTGAGTGCAAACATATAACTATCGATGTAATTTGCAATTGCAATTGCATTCAACAATCTGTCCCAGAAAAACTTTTCATCGTCCCCTCCCTGGTACAACAAGGATTTGCTAGAACTTCGTAATAAAAGGAATAAACTATGGCGTGCCTACCTACTTTTTCTTAACTCTGTGAATCTCTTTACCTGCCTTACTTAAACCGAATGCAGTCCAACCTCATCTCTAATCCTAAAAGTTTTTTCCACTTTATTAACGTTAAAAGGAAATCAGATAGGTACCCGGCTACTTTGAAATTGGGTGACATCTCCTCAGACAACCCTAAGGAAATTGCAAATCTGACCCTGATTACTTTTCGTACATGAGTAATTGCTCCCAAACGTCTCTAATCTCAATCGAAATATCCCTTGAAGTTGTAAAAGAGAAGATACAAAAACTTAGGAACGAGTACTCCCCGGCCCAGATGGGTTGCCTGCCATTTGGAAAAAAAAAATTTAATTTCCAACTATCGACCAATCGCTAAGCTTTCCTGTATATGCATTTTCTCACCTAAACAGCACGGATTTCTAAACGGCAGATCAACAACAACTAACTTAACCGAGTTTGTATCCAGCACCTTTGTGTGCATTGGAGGATGGCAGAGAAGTCGATGTAATTGCTACCGACTTCAGTAAGGCTTTTGATAAAATTTCGCATGGTATTATCTTTCTTAAACTCAACGCTTTAGGCTTTCAATCTGGGTTTATAAGATGGATAAAATCTTACCTTGAAAATCGGATATATAATGTCATATTTAGGTCTTCCACATCTGAACCCTTTGTTGCCACATCTGGTGTCCCTCAAGGTAACCACCTTGGTCCCTTGATTTTTGTCCTCACAATTAACGATGTAGATTATATCATCAAAAACTCTCAGCTCTCTATCTATGCTTATGACATGAAAATTTACCGACACATTCTAATACCCCTTGACTATCGTCCACTGCAAGATGACTTGAATAATTTTTCAAAATGGTGCGGTAAAAATTTTCTCGAGCTCAATGTCAGTAACCATTGTCCCCTCTCTAATTTCGTTATCTGTGATAAGGAACTAAATTTTCGTTCCCATATTGATGACATTGTAAATAGGGCCAACTCTGCTCTTGGATTTGTGAAACACTGGTCCAAAGAATTCTCAAACCCATGTGTCACAAAATCTCTCTATTTTACATTTGTCAGGCCAATTCTTGAATATGCTAGCCAAGTCTGGTCTCCTTATTATAACACCCATTCTAATAGAATTGAAGCAGTGCAACGCAGATTTATTCGGTTCGCCTTGCGTGGCCACCATGGTCTGATCCCTTTAACTTGCCCCCATATAAGGATCGTCTAAAACTAATTAACGTACAGTCCCCTGAAATACGCCGAAAAACCGCCGATACAGTATTTGTTCACCAATTATTAGCTGGAAACATTGACTGTCCGGCGTTGCTCCAAACTATTTTTATTAACACCAACCCACGTAACCTTAGGATCTGTGCCCGCTCAGAACAGATTATGGCGGCAACGAACCAATGTCTAGAAGGCTTCGACGAGCCAACGACATTCCAAATGTTTTTGACTTTCACCATAGCAAATTTAGCTTAAATAATGCTCTGTATAAAGACTATTCCCCTCCCTCCTCTTGCTAAGCCATGTTTTTAACTATTTTTAAGTATAATTTAAGCTGAATAAATAACAACTTGTTGTTCCCATTAACCTTAGAAAATAAATGAAAAAAGCCCTTCCCCAAAATTATGTATAGATTTAAGTAATTTGCTCGCTTGTACTACATATGCTTTTAGTTTTCTCTAAGCCAGTAAATTTATGTTTCATAGTAGCAAGAATAGTACTAAAATAGAATATTTTCTTACAATTGGTCCTATGTATATTAATTGAAACTTAAAGTAAATTTACTTTCTGTGCGTTTTACGAGTTTCGAAATTTTTCTTTATTATCTTGGTTTGCTTATATTCTTTTATTTCGATTTTTAATAAACTTAAGTATTTCAAAACAAAAAAGAGTTAAAAAATTTTACACTTTTTTCCTACATATTTTCCCAACTGTGAGCATATAGTACATAAATGATCAACTATGAAATAATTAATTTTTAAGCCTTTTCTCTCTACGTGGGCAACTATGTTCATTTAACTATGGTTTCATCCGTTTAATATTTTTGATTTCCAAAACGTATTCCAGCAGCGATTGTTGATTTTAGACATTGCATTTACACGATTTTTCAAATGTAAACAAAAACTGTAAATAAAAACTAACTGTTCGAAAAAACCGGGAGGGGGAGGGGGAGTAGTAGAACTCTCAAAACCCTGAAACCCCGCCCTAAATGCGGCCTTGGAACCCATAATTCATTTCTCACATCCAAAAATTCCACAGTGCTCAGATTTTCAACTTTTTTTTTACGAAGGTTTTGATGGGCAAAAGAATTCAATGCTGCCAACTGCTTCGTCACATTTTTCGAATTAATGGTATCGAAAAATGTTCAAATATACTCATATATGTGGTCGCTGTAGCACACCATGGGTGGATGCGAAATGCCTAGACCCTCCATGGGCTGTTGTGCCATTAAAAGAAGAAGAAAGAAATTAACAATCTTTATATGGCAACTATAACCTCCCAGGTGCCCATATATTTTTCAAAGACTAGAAATGAACAAACTTTGCACAAAAGCAAATTTCAAATATTTTGGAATCCTGGTGCTTCACTTGTCACGTAGCAGTCTGCTTACATATTTATAAATGTACATCTGTGTCTTCGAGGGAACTGAAGGATCTGGGCATTGGCCTCTTTCAAAAAATAATCAACTCACCGTACATACATCGGAAATCAACAAGATTTAATTTGTTGTTCTGTGTAGTCAGCGTAAATCTGGGCAACATTTCTTTTTAATTGCAATGCATGTTTTGAACTCCTTACTAAAATTATATTAAGTTGTTTGTGTCATATCGTTCGTTTGCTGCAAGGCAAAAATGTATAAAAATATGACGTGCACAACATGAGTGGATGCGAAAAGCTCGGCCTAGGCCCTCCATGGGCTGTTGTGCCATTACAAGAAAAAGAAGAAGATTTATATTGCAATAATCTCCAATTCTTTAGTTTACATATTTTTAGCTTGGTTTCTAATTTCTTTACTTACTTTCGAATATCCGATAGCTTAGCACCAGCTATTCCATTGTTTAAATAACTTTTATGTTTACTTGTTTATTATTAGATTACACCAATAGTGATTACATATATGTGGATTAGTTAATAAATGCTGACTTAACTTAATGTTCATATATACATAGTATTAGTATATAGTACTGTAATTACCGCTTAATTGCAATGATGAAAAGGTACAATTTATGGTTAAATTAATTAACCCAGTAATTTGAGTACATTCTGAACTAAAAACTTTACATTTAATTAAGCGTGGTCCAATTATCCGATTTTTACGTTATAATACTTGCAATCGTGTAAAAAAGCATATACTGTTTATTACTCGTTTAAAAGAATGTTCAGCTGTGATCGATTGCTATCGATTGCTTGCTGTCATAAATAAAAATGACAAAAAAATTTGAGTTAAGTATACAGAAATAACTGTTATTTAGTGCTCTATCTTGTGCTAAAAATGATAATAGTATTTTATGAACTCTCCACGGTAGAAGAGTAATTGTCGTTATCAATTGTATGAAGTGATAGGTAAATTGAAAAGTTTAAATGCGTTTTCCTCGAAATTTAAGTTTTTGATTTACGGCACTCTTGCAGCAATATTAGCGATACATCTTTTTTTTTTCAAAAAGGCAAATATACATATTTGGATTTCAAAATCCATTTATAAATTATGTACTTACCGGGAAGATTTTTGTTCCTGCGGCCAGCAAAATAAACACTTTTTCATATGAAAAAATCTATATCTCGCCCAGTTTACGAGATATAACGATTTGCGTTCCTGTGGCACCACCGTTTTACACTATATTTTGGTAAATTTTTTCAAATGAAAAAAAATCGATATTTCGCCCGTTTTACGAAATATCGGCCGACAAAGTCCGAATCAGACGCGAGAAACTAAAATCGCGTCTATTCACCAATCAATATGATCATATGATAATATGATCAATACATTTAATCAATATTCTCGATTTTTAAAGTTACAAAAATCAAACCATTTTTGCTTTTGTTTACTACCTTAGAGTTGTAACATTTTGTTTTACGTTTTAATTATTACGTAGATATTGTTTTCACTCCAATAATAATGACATGATTAATTGATTTATCGATTAATTTATTTCTTTTTTAACTTGCGTTTTTTTTTCCGTTGAAAGAAGAATTCGTTTGTTAGATGATAAATTTATATTTTTGTACTGGAAATTAACAATGCTTTTTGCAAAGAGAAATTATGTGTTATTCTTTATAGTAAACTTTTAAATTTATAATTTTACGTTGAGATCTACATATGAGATTTTAAACTCAAATGTGCTCGACATATGTTTGAATGTAGAATGAATTTATTTATGTATATTATTGTAGAATTATATTTAATCCATGGTTTTGGTTTTTGCGACTAATTTCGGTTGACCGGACCTTTTTCTTTTGTTTTAATTATAGTACGAAGAAAAACTTTTTTTTTTTGCTTTCATTTGGTTATTTTCTTACCATTAACTTTAAACTTTGTTACTGAATTAATTTTCTGTCGAAATGTTGCAAATTTTTCGATCTGGTTTTCTTTTGGGTGGTAATTATTTAGCGCCGTAACTCCTTAGGTAATTACAAATACATTTCAAAAATATCAATCTCAGTAATAATTTATAGTAAGTGTAAACTAAATTAAGAAATTGCCAAAATATCAGTAATTTCTGTAATATCGTTTACTTTTCTCGTGTAATTAAAAATTGAAATCACCGACATCGTAAATTCGCATTTGTGCGCCGTTATTCCACTTTACAAACAAACATTCCACACACTTCACTGTGTTACTCATGCGTGTATCATATTCGACCGATTCGCTTTACGCACTGTCGTCGTGCTGTTTTCGACTTGAGTAATTTTTTGTTTGTTTGCCGTCGTTTTGCTATAGTTGCCAGTTTGTTTTTGTTGTGTACTACCATAATTCTTCACATCGGTTTGTATACAAATCTAAATACTACTGCCATTTTTGTTTTCTTTCATTGTTTATTGTGTGCTACACAACTATTGTTGTTTGCTTATTTCGCTTTCGCCGTTACGCATGATGTACAACTGTGTTCATAATTCAACTCTCACAACACAACAACAACAAAAGCTGTTTGTCGTCGCCTCGCCCCGCACTCTCGCAAACGAATCAGAAGTTGTTGCTGGCAGACGATTGGCCAATCAGACGACTGCCACCAATCGTACTTATCTTTTATTTGTTTTTCTTTGCGGGTGTGTGTGTTTTCCTCGTGAATTTGTTTGAGTTTGAAGTATGCCCACAATACAATAACAAAGTAGCATTAAGGGTTGTTTATTTATTTATTTATTCCTATCTCACTCTTATTAATGTAACATCTTAAATGGAACGTTTAATGCATGCAATCACGCGTATTTGCGACGGACAGTGACGATACATACAGTAGACGTTCAATATTTCGACGTCTTTGAATAGACAAATTCATTAAATCGTAGGTATAGTGATTTTTCTTTAGCATGTTTAAGGTAAATAGCCAAAATAACGGAACTTTAAGGTTCGAGGCAAACGCGTCTACATGTAACCAAAACGTTAAGCACCTGATAGATTTTTTGTACAGAAATTTTGAAAATTGAAAAAAAAAATACATTTAAAAATGCTTCCAAAAGTGATCACTGTTTAAAATTTCTGCATATATGCGTTTGCCATAAAGTTACATTTACTTAATTTAAATTTATTAATTTAAATAAGTGGTCGCTGTGGTGTAGTGGTAGTGCGTTGGACTGCTACGCAGAGTGTCCGGGGTTCGAATCTCGCCACAGGCAAAATCAAAAAGCAAAAATATAATTTTTCTACACGGCACCACCTCTTGGCAGGCAATGGCAAACCTACAAGAGTAAAAATAAACTGTAGGTCGCTTCCATTCATGTACAAATATAACACGCACAACATGAGTGGATGCGAAAGCTCGGCCTAGGCCCTCCATGGGCTGTTGTGCCATTAAAAGTAAGTAAGTAAGTAAAGTGGTCGCTGTGGCGTAGTGGTAGTGCGTTGGACTGCTACGCAGTGTGTCCGGGGTTCGAATCTCGGCACAGGCAAAATCAAAAAAAAAGTAGAAAAAATAATTTTTCTACACGGCACCACCTCTTGTCAGGCAATGGCAAACCTACAAGAGTAAAAATTGCTATGAAAAGCTTTTCCTTCGCCGTTCGGATTCGGCTTTAAACTGTAGGTCCCTTCCATTCATGTACAAATATAACACGCACAACATGAGTGGATGCGAAAAGCTCGGCCTAGGCCCTCCATGGGCTGTTGTGCCATCAAAAGTAAGTAAGTAAGTAAGTAAGTAAGTAAGTAAAGTAATTTAAATTTATTAGACTTAATCTTGCTAAAAACCCACAAGAGCCATGCTTTTAATGGTATTTGCTAGTTTTGAAAATCAACAAAAAATAATGAAACTTTATGTAGAAACTTTATTGCAATCCTCACTTAATTGCATCGATGAAAATGTACCCGGGGAATACAATTAAGCAAGTAATTTGAGGATAGTTTAAACTAAAAACGTAATATTTCTGGAGCCATTAAACGGGAAACGCAATTAAGCGGGTTTGAATTAACCGGGGATTACTGTGTAGAATAATAAAACTAACTAAGAGATGAGTAATAGATGCTAGGACTTTTTAAAGGTGACCAGGTGCTTCAGGTCCTTTAGAAGCCAAATTTGGAAATTTTTAAAAAATATCTCCTTATAAAATTTGCCTTTCTTCCCACATATTTTTGTATGTTTATTTTACAATCAGCTGCAGTATCTGAAAAATATATGGGGCCCTTTGAGTTTACAATTTCTACATCAAATTTGTTTTTTATCTATGTAGATGATGGATTAGAAAACATCCAAATGCAGAATAACTAAATTTACTATTTTTGCTTGATTTTCAAAACTAGTTATTTTCCAAATAAGCATGTCTGTTTACCTGAACATTTAGCAAGTAAAGATCTAATAATTTTAAATTACTTAAATGAAATTTGAAAGTCACAACATGTTGCAGTATTAAATAGCAAATACTTTTGGGAAATTTTCCGCAATTGGTTAAAAATTTTAACTTAAAATGTACTAAGCTTGAAGACTAAACTTTGTGTGCACATTTCAAATATAAGGTGCCCATAAGTTGAACATCTTTTATTCTCTCCACGGCCCCAGAGGAGGATGACATTCGCTCAGGAATATAATTGAAATTGCGGTTGATTAGGACCTGGAGGTATTTTGGGATATTTACCTTACATTTATGCACTTGTAAATATTTATTTACAGCTCTACATACAAACATATGTAGATAAATGTAAAGATATATCAATTACATACATATAGCAAATTAATTACAACTACATACATGTACAGAAGTAATACATCTGCTTCATTTCGGGAAAAAGTACAATAATCCCCTCTTAATTGCATCGCTAAAAATCTACAATATATGGTTCAAATAACCGCGGAATGCAATTAACAAAGTAATATGAGTATATTTTGAACTGAAAACGTTATATTTCAAACACAAATGGGACACGCAGTTAAGCGGGGTTCTATTAACTGGAGATTACTGTAGTAGAATTTGTCTTTGTTGGTAGCAATCGATATGTTAAAATGTGCAGTGTGTTATATTGTATGTTGGATCGTAGCTCGTAGCTTCTATTCGCATATTGAATGTATAGTTTTTTTTTAAATCATTGAATATTTCCAACCTCACAAGAAATTATCAACAAACTTGTTATGTTTCGAAGGTGTATGTAGTAGTAATTAATTAGCTTACTCCAACAGAATACAGTTGCAAGTTATTTACCAGAATTTTTAATTTTTTTCAAGTTTAAAGATGTAAAATATTACTAATTTATAGCTTTTAAGGGGTGTTCTGATAGTTGAGTATGATCAAAGACGGCGCTAGACGACATGTACTTACATACGATGAGCGAATGTGATGGAGATTGCAGTTAGACCGTCATAGTATGTCTTCGAGCCGTTCGAGCGAAAATCTTTTTTTCAAATATTTTTCACATGCAAGTTTTGGCATTACCAGTCATAAGCGATGAGAAATCTGTAACTTATGCGAAACAAATTTTGAACAACACTTTCACATTGTCAAGGCGACCTCGATAGCTTAGACTGGTTCGATTCCCGTCTTAGTCTGGTGAATAATTTTCCTTCATAACTTTTTTAGATTCGTACTGATATAAAAATGATAAATATAAGAAAGTGTACAATTACACCTCTTAGCAGGCAATGCCGAAATCACCAGTAACGCATCCAGAGAGGGACTACAGGTGCGGCGGTCCCTCCCCCAAAAATGTGAAAACTTAAAGCGTTGTTAAACATTTTTGCAGCACAACTGTTTACCATCCAATTTAATTTTTCGTCCGAATTTGGTATAACTTTCAATCTGAGTTTTGCCTAAAATTTTGGTCTTTTGCTTGAACTGTTTTTGTTCTAGTTTTGATCTGACTACGAGTCAATATTTGGTTTGGTTTAAGTCTAAATTCTTTCTCGTCTAAATTTCTCTCGTCGTGTGGGTCTAGTGGTGAACGAGGACAAAACGAAATACCTTGTGTCAACAAACAAAGAGTCACGGCGTCTTGGACAAAATGTCACTGTTGACAACTACACTTTTGAAGTCGTCAAGGATTTCGTTTATCTAGGATCCAGCATAAACACCAACAATAATGTCAGCCTTGAGATCAAGCGGAGACTAACTCTTGCCAACAGGTGTTACTACGGGCTCAGTAGGCAATTGAGAAGTAGAGCCCTCTCTCGACCGACGAAAATACCGCTCTATAAGTCCCTCATCCTTCCCGTCCTAATGTATGGCGCAGAGACGTGGACATTGACCATCAATGATGAGAGACTGTTAGGAGCGTTCGAGAGGAAGAAACTCCGTAAGATCTACGGTCCAGTATGCGTGGACGACGTGTATCGAATAAGATGGAACGATGAGCTGTATGAGCTGTACGCCGACACTGACATAGTCAAGCGTATAAAACTCCAGCGGCTTCGCTGGCTGGGTCATGTTGAGCGAATGGAAGAAAGCGCTCCGGCTAGAAAGGTGTTTTATTCGAACCACGGTGGAGGATCACGCAGAAGGGGACGTCCTAATCTCCGTTGGAAAGACCAGGTGCAGGGCAACCTGACTGCACTTGGCCTTATCAACTGGCGCCAGCGCGCGAATAGCAGAAGTGACTGGCGAAGCTTTGTGGAGGCGGCCAAGACCGATCATCGGTTGTAGCGCCAGCTAAGTAAGTAAGTAAGTTAAGTCTAAATTTGGACTCACTTTCGATCTGAATATCGATTTAAGTTTTTTTTTTAATTTGAATTTTGGTCTGACTTTTCGTTTGGAAGTTAGTTTGAATTTAGTTTAATTTTTAGTCCGGATTTTGATATCTACAAAGTACAGTACCAGAAACTTCAAGTATTTTAAAGCATTGAACCATGTAGTTAAATTCCTTCTACAATCGAAAGCGAAGCTTACAGGCACTGGCATATTAGAAGTTCTTTAAAACATCGAAAGTACATGAAATACTTTAATACACTTGAAGATTCAAGCACTGAAAGAAACATGTATCAATCAATCAAGTCAATTTAAAGTATTTGAATAGAACAAGTATCACGCACTCAGTATCCAAATAGTAAATTCAATAAGTAAAAGTAAGTATTACGGAATTTTTATAAAACTTTTTTAATGGACGTAATTCTTCTCTGTGCATCTTTCCATTTAGTGAATTCTTCGGTAGGGTTCGTACCACGGAAATATAATATCGTAGTAAATGATAAGAAAAAATGAGGTAACGAAACGAAAATTTGGTAAAATCAGAAAAAAAGTAGGTATTTTCTTAATAGAAATATTTATAAATGTTATTTGTTTTGTTTTTTTTTAATTTGGAAAATTATTTTCCGATTTTTTCATATTTATATTTAGAAAAATTTATATATGATATAGATAAAAAATGAGACGATTTTTGCTTACAGGTGTGTTTTTTCTTCTTCGACAAGCCCAACTACATAGATAGTAAAAGAGTGCTGCAAGTCATTTCATATAAAAATATTTAAATTCGATTTTATTGTTCAGAAGGTCAATTTACATACAAAATTGATAATGGCAACTGCCGCGCATTTTTTTCATGTTATTTATTTATTTATATGCTAGGAATAATGTGTATACAATATTAAAACTAACTAAGCGATGAGTGCTAGCTATGGTTCGATTCGTAGGTTAGATAATTTAAAATTTATTAGTTAAATTGCATTCTTTTAAAAAGTTATACATGTATGGTTATTATATTTTTTGTAGAGACTTGTGACAGTAAACTTGATGGTAAAATTTATCCAAAGTACTTTTTTCATGTTATTAACTATGGTATTAAAATTAATATTGTGAAAGAAAAAAAAATTCCACAAGAACCCCCAAAACCTTCTTTTAAGTATGGGCTTGAACGTCAGTAAACACAAGGAGAAGCAACAACAGCGATGGTGTGATACTACCGTTGCTGAGGTAGCAGGCGATAACTCTTTAACGATGCGACAAACAATCGTCACTCGACCTCGGGTAGTTTCATGGGCGAAACATCAAAATAAACCGCGAAGTGTGATGGTGTGAAGTAAAATCAACACATATGTACATACAAGCAACAACCGGCGTCCAAGTACATTTGGGAAACTATTCTAGTAGAAAGGTACTGTCAGTCGCGTACGGAAACTATTCTAGTCCATGGCAGGCATTTCCAGTTATCAGCAAGTGCCATTGGCTGGGAACCTCTTCTCAAAAGCGTCTGCTAATTTTCCTGTTTGGAAAAGACTCCCGCACGAGGGTGAGGGTTCAGACCCGTGCTAAGCTCGCACTATCGATCACGTCGGTTGAGTTCTCCCGGCCGGGTTTAGCTAAACGTCCGGTCAAAAGGCATTCTCCAGCACCGAAATGCATCATCAACGGAAGGAGCACATTGTGCTACACTCGTGTGCTGCAATCATAATTGATTGAAATGTAATAACCTGAAATTAAATCAAAAAAATACTATAACAATAAAGCTAAACCAAGCGACAACATTTCTGTCACGACCCTGGAAACCACTGAGGATACACCGGCTTACGATGAGCGAATGTGGTTTTGGTAGTTTTACATAGAATAAAAAAAAGATGTGTGTATCAGTGGGACGCCATACAGAAGTTTACTTCTTCAGAACGTTTGCTATTTGGGTTTTCAGGTTATGTTTAGTAATCTTGTAAAAACCAGAGTCTATCGCAGACATTACAAGCGTAGCCTTGTATAGTTCAGTTTGATGATTTTCTCATCCCACGTGTGCTACAGCAGGATTAACTTCATTTTGATCGTTGCATTTTCAATGCATACGACACCCGCTGCAAAATCATCACCTCCATCAGAATGTTCATACTCAAAGCAAGTGAATTTATTTGCTACATCATTATAATTATATTATAAATATTGTTTTATTTGGAATATTTAATACAATTTAACAATTTTAGATTTTTAAGAACGGTAAATTTAAATATCACCTATAAGCGAGGTCAAGAAACTCTAGCTTACTGGACTGAGTTTTTTATATACCTTAAAAATAACTGCATAGCTTAATAATTTTATATATAATCTACGCTCTGCGCTTAAACCTCTTATTCGCTATAGTATAAGAGATGAAGATACAGGTGCAGTCTCGAAACAGTGGGACTATGTCACTCCTCCCATCTCTAAATAATGCAATGTCCTCATTGCAGTTTTTGTTGTTTACAATTTGTTTTTTTTGATGTTTTGAATATTTTAAATCTTACAAATTTTAGTTTTAATGAAATTTTAATTTCCTTGTCTCTAATCCTTTATAATTAATGTGTAACATAAAATTTAAAAAATTAATTACAAAATAAAAAAAAACTTCTTCCGCTGTAGCAAATTTGGAGAATAAATCGATACATGTTAAATAGCACTCAGTATCCCACTTCCAAAAATCTATAGTAAACTTTTCTCGAATTTCAAAGACCGGAGGCGTAATTTTAAATGGTAATTTGTTAGATATGTGATCGCTTTTGCAGTGATTACACAATTCACAATCGTTTATTATTTTAGTAATTTCTTTAAGATAATTGGGATAGTAATATTTTTGTTTAAAACATTTTGAAACCTTTTCTATTCCTTGGTGGAGACCACTTAAATGAATTTCAATTACTTTTGCTTTAAAAGTTGAATACTCTTCAATATTTTTTAACTCCAGAGTTGATCTATAGACTTTGTTGCTATTTTTTGTAATTATCGTTTTATAAACCTCTTGGAATTGTAAAAAATCATTATCATTTGGCATAAATATTGTTACATTATTTTTTAGTAAATACGTTTTAATTAGTTGCTTAATATAGTCCGTAGTTAGTTCGCTATAAGTTATTTTCGTTATGTTATTTGAAAAAATTCTTGTTGTGTTAGTAGAATTTTGGTTACCTCTTATTAATTTTTTGTAATTTGGCATTTGGTTCTCTAAGGTTGTGCAGCCATTGCAATGGCCTGTGATCACTATTTATTAGAAATTTTTTGCCATACAGATATGGTCTGAAATACTTTGTGGCCCAGACCATTGCTAGAAGATCTTTCTCAGTTGCCGAGTAGTGCAACTCATGCTAATTCTTGTTCCAGGCTTCTAATCTTGTTCCATTGGCTCGGGTGTTCCAAAACGTCTAATTCTTGACTGGTTTGAATTGGTCATGTTTTGCTGCCTAATTTGTTGTGAGTTTGTTCTCTATGTATTAGTTAAGTTACTGTTAGTGTAGTTTTTAGCATAATTAAACGGAGAAGTATGATTAAACTGGGGGTTAAATTGGTGAGAAATATTATTTCGCCAATTTGGATTGTTAAAATTGTTAGATTTCTATAAGGCGTTGAAAAGTGTACATTATTCAAATGAACCTGATTTCTTGAGAATACATTAGTTTTTAGATTTTGTTTGTTTTGTTTTAACTTTTCATCATAAACATTGTTTTCTTTTAATATTTTTATAGCTGATTTCAAATCAGTAACTAGGTTTGCATTAACTAATGCAGTTAAATAATTGGGTAACTCTCTCTTCAAAGTCTTCAGACTTATTTGATCTAATTCTTTGTTTAAAAATGTTTTAGTTGAGCTGCTTTCGTTTTTTAGTTTAATGCAGTCTTTTACTTTACAAACTTCAGTATTAATTTCATCACATAATAGTCTTACGTTATTTTTAAATTTAATGTTACTTATCTCTAAAATAAGCGTAGACACCGGGGTATATTCACCAAATTCGTCGATGAGTAGCTATCTTAACGTTACCCAACTCGACAGTTGCTCTCTTCTGACGACATCTAAGGCAAGACCTCGTAGAGTACGTACAATGCAGTGAAAGTAGAATGCCCTCTCTTCTTGAACTGTTGACATCGTTTGAGGCATGGTGGCATCAATACTATCGATATATAACGCCAAATAGTTCTGGTCGCCATCAAACGGTTGGATCAGTTTAATATTTTGCATAACAAGCTCCCTTCTCTCTCTTTCTTCAGTCATTACAGTGCTTACAGTGTTTATATTTAATGAATTTAATATCGAGTTTATGCTTTCTAATTCTGCTTCCATCAGTCAGAAGCCTTTGTGTTGTTTCAGTTTTATTTCTTACTTTTTCTTTCACCCTACTTTTTGTATTTACAGCAAAAGCTTACGTTATAATTTTATAATGTTATTTTTTCATTCTACTTGATAGGCTCTCTCTATTTTTTTCACATTCAACTGTCGCGCTCTTTTTATTTTCTTAATATATGATTCTTATGCATTTATTCCAATGCGCCTTTTTTTTGAAAATCTAAGAAACGGAATCAGTTACACTTATCAAACCACGACACTGTACTTTTCCCAAGATATTAAAACAACTGTTACATAGTTATAATATATATATAAGAACGAAAAGTTGTTCCGTTTTTTTTTATGAATATTGCTTTGTTATTAAATATATATTTTTCATTTTAGTTCTTATTATTAGCTTCTTTTATTTAATAATTATATGTTCGTTTGTTTTTAAACGTGTTCACCACTTTTTGTGTATTGCGTTATTGTTAACACCAAGTAGGTCCGTTTTAGGATCTTTTACACAGATCCTACCGACTGCGCCAATGAAAGTTATATTATAAATATTGTTTTATTTGGAATATTTAATACAATTTAACAATTTTAATCGACACCGTTGCTGTCAAGAAACTCTAGCTTACTGGACTGAGTTTTTTATATACCTTAAAAATAACTGCATAGCTTAATAATTTTATATATAATCTACGCTCTGCGCTTAAACCTCTTATTCGCTATAGTATAAGAGATGAAGATACAGGTGCAATCTCGAAACAGTGGGACTATGTCACTTACATATATATATATATAATCATTATTAGCCTCATTATAATAATCATATCATCATCAAAATATTCAAGTTGTATGACCTCAACAGTAGGAAATTTGCCACTTGCCGGTCTGAGAACTCGAGAATGATACGAGGTTGACTAGAAACTTGGCAAGTCTCGTCCATGTTTTGTTGTGCTGATTCTCGTTGTTTTCTTTCCTTCTGCATTCTCTTTCGTTGAGAAGCTAGGAATTTGGCCACCTCAATGACTGTCTGGTGCAGGTTAATCTTAGGACCTTCATCTAGACTCAATGACATGAGTATTAATATTATTATTGGCTATAATGAACTCATTTGCCATGTTGTCTCTCCGCATTAGTCTATGTGATTTGTTTTTCAATGAAATTCGAATTCTGTTGTGCTTCAAGTTGTTTGCGAAATGCTGGTTTTTGGGTTTTTCGCGATAGCAGAATCTGAATTTTTTTTTCATTCTATACTCGCTCATTCTATAAGCTTTAGAAATTTCTAAATTTTTTTGTTTGAAATGTAAAATTTTTGTTTGAAATGTCAAATTTTGGAGAAAAACTGTTGGGCAACACCCTGTATGGTGGGCAGTGCACTCTTTCAATATAGTTTTTTCATACTCGATTGATTTTCGCTCCAATGATCATCTTTTACCCGCAACATAAATATAAAAAACGATTCTAAAGAAGTAAACTTCAACAAACTTAAAAAAGAATAACATGTTATTCCTAAACGCACGACTCCATAAAATAAGTTCGTCATAAATTTGGTTTAAATAATTTTGAGAGGGCGTAAATGGTACAGTTCAGTACATAGTAATCAAGTAAAAAAAGGGATTATTAGTTGCAGTTGTAACGGTGCTTGTGCAATAGAAAAAAAAAATTAATAAGTATTCCATTTCGAACAGCACTTATACATACAAAACCAATGTCAAAATCAATATTTTTTTCTTATCTGAATACAATAATCTTTATTCATATGTATGTATTTTGAATTACCAATACTTCCTAGACCCTATTAACTAATAATAATATAAAATGTATCTCCTGGACATTTTTTGATTTTTTTGTGAACGATTTCAAGAAACACTAATTGATGACGGAGGGAATGCTTTTGGATGAGCTCCTCGCACTCTTTCCTCAAATCGTATGTAAACACAAATTAACCTTTTAAATGCATTTAATTTTTTTCTTACTTATTGAAAACATTAGGTAGGGGAGGGGCAGGTACTATTTCTGTCACCCACAAAGCAACCATTTAAAACTGCTGAAGTGCTCTTCCGTTTTCAGTCTTTGTTTGTTTCATTGACAATAGCATATGCAGAAATCACAAAGAAATAAATGTTTCTATGTTGTCTTGCAAATTATGTACCTAAATATAATCATGTATGTAGAGGGGATCTTTTCGACCTTTCACCAGAAATGTAAGAAAAATAAATCCAATTCATTTCAAAGAAATTCTTAAAGTAAATCCGTAAATATTTTACGAATCATTAAAATATACTCGATTGTATGTACATATGTATTAATTTACTATTCATTCATACAATACATATGTAATTGTGCGTGTGTGCTTGTTACACGACTCCTTTTTACCCAGTGGTGAGATTATACTTACACATACTCGTATACATTGCGCTGATTCAAAAAATCGAAACAATTTGTATTGTGTATTTTGTAAGTATTGTATGTACATACTCTCGAGAATGTCACGCCAGAATTTTATAAAAATCGGATTACTAGATCTCTGGTATAGACAGATAACTTTTTGTGAGTCCAAAAGAATTAATTTTTTCCGTAAAAAACACGAGTACGAATAGACCTAAAGCATTAAAGCCGATTATCTAGGAATAGTGTTTTTTGAAAAGTACCGTTGCGGTGACTAGGCTTTCTCTAATACCAGTTTACAGTTCGATCCTAACTTTTAAGACTTTGTTCGTTAAATATTACAGTAGACAGAGCATAAATGCTAGCATTTTTAGTTATATATTATTTTATTTACATTCCATAAATCTATATTTTTTGAGAAAGTCTTTGCTATTTACGTATTTGTTTTGCTAAACCCAGCTTTCACAGTCGAAATAACGTATTTTGTTTTCTTTTCGATTTCAGTAGAGCTGTTCCCGCTATATGGTCAAAATGCTACGTTTTTGGGCAAAAGCCACAGTTCCTATATTTGTAAAACAGCCAGAGAAACATACTATACGATACTACGTACTTTATTTCCACACAATTTTCATGACATGGCTAAAAATAACCATGGATATTTCTTAATTTGTCCGCACCGAAAGGTACAATAAATTACCCCTTAACCCTTTTTAGCATCTGTACTATTTTTCGTACAGCAAATTCGGCAAAATTGGGGGGCCTGGGGCGTAGGACACAAGGTAAAGTTCGTGAAAGTCGCAGGTGCGTCCATGTTCGATCCTTGCGCTTCTACGTTTCAAGTCGACACACGGCCTCTTCGTGGCGTCCCCTGGATAGCGATCTGACAACCGTCAGTGAGTTAACTAATGTGTGCGGCGGGCTTCTCCATGGCCTTGAATGAATGGTTGTGCGTCGGGTTTGGAACCCACCACGTTAAAATATTCCCCAATGAATCCCCAAACGAAGCCTCGGATATGGAACCCCCTAATGTTGACGACTCCCGCAAACACCCAAAGGACAACTATTTACGGATATGCACCTGGAATGTCCGAACCCTCTACAGGGAAGGTGCCTCTATCCAACTGGTGGATGTCCTCCAACAATATAGAGCTGACATCCCCGCTATACAGAAAATGCGTTGAACGGGACGGGGTTGCTTCAGAAGAGCATCCAGCATCCTGTGACATCTGCTACAGCTGTCATGAGTTGAGACAAGAATTTGGTGTTGGACTTGTGGTTGGGAAGAGATATTAAAATTATGTTAGGTGACTTCAATGCCAAGGTGGGCAAGGAGAGTCTCTTTGGTCCGACGATCAGAAAATTCAGTCTCCACGACGAAGCCACCGATAACGGTATGAGACTGGTCGACTTCGCCACCGCACGAAACATGACAGTTAGTAGCACCAGATTCCAACATAAAGATATCCATAAAGCCACTTGGCTGTCCCCTGATCAAAACACACGTAACACACGTTGTGATCGACGGAAGGCACGCGTCCAATGTACTAGACGAACGCACAATACGTGGTGCAAACATCGATTCAGACCACTACTTGGTTGCAGGTCTGCACACGTATATGTGTAGCAAATCAAGTACGGATAGGTACAAAGAGAAAGCTGGATGTCGAAAAGCTGCAATCACAACAGACAGCCGAAGTCTTCCAACCAACTTGCACTCCTCTTTTCGCAAAACACCCCTCAACTTGATGATATATGCGCGCAGTGGACGCACATTTCCCGCTCTATGCGTACGGCTGCCGAAGAGATGCTAGGCTACCATCGTCGACGGAGAAATATATGGTACGATCAAGAGTGTCGCGATGCTACTGAAGCGAAAAACGCTGTTTAACGAGTCACCCTGCTGTCAGTTGCAACGCGAGCTGCTAAGGAGCGATACAGAGAGTTGAGGAGGAAGGAGAAACGTCTTTTCAGGCGCAAGAAAAGAGATGAAAAGAGACGCAAGTTCAATGATATTAAAATGTTGCAGGACAGGAACGAGGTCCGAAAATTCTTTGAAAGAATAAGATGCCTGACTGATGGTTTGAAGACCGGAGCCTCTTCCTGCAAGGATGAAGACGGCAATCTGGTGACAGATGTTCAGGGCATAATGAGATTATGGAGGGAGCACTTTTCGCAGCTGCTTAATGGTGATGGAGCTCATTCGCCTTTGCATAATGACACTGACCGGCACCACCAGTGCAGTGAAAATTGGGACAGACCTCTCCGCTCCTTTTGATACCAAAAGAGGTTTCAGACAAGGTGACTCCCTATCGTGCGACTTCTTTAACCTTATGCTGGAGAAAATAATTCGAGCTGCGAACGTCGACATATCTGGCACTATCATGAGTGTCATGCTGCTAGCATACGCTGATGATATTGGCAAAAACGCTCGAGCAGCCAGTGCAGCACTCTCCAACCTGGAAAGGGAGTCTCGTCGAGTGGGTCTAGCGGTGAACGAGGAAAAAACGAAATACCTTGTGTCAACAAACAAAGAGTCTTGGACAAAATGTTACTGTTGGCAATTATCCTTTTCAAGTCGTCAAGGATTTCGTCTATCTAGGATCCAGCATAAACACCAACAATAATGTCGGCCTTGAGATCAAGCGGAGATTAACTCTTGCCAATAGGTGTTACTACGGGCTCAGTAGGCAATTGAGAAGTAGAGCCCTCTCTCCAGGTGCAGGGCAACCTGACTGCACTTGGCCTTATCAACTCGCGCCAGCGCGCGGATAGCAGAGGCGACTGTCAAAACTTTGTAGTGCCAGTTAAGTAAGTAACTAATTCGGCAAAATACATTAAAAACCTATACCCAAATATAATCACTGTTTAATATTTCAACTTATACTTTCATATTAACTGCATTTACAGAACTAAAAATAATTAGCCTCATCTTGCTCAATTAGCCTTATTTAAACAATGGAATATTGGAATAGCTGGGTTCGAAAGTCAACTAAAGAAATTAGAAACCAAGTTAAAAGTATGTAAACCTAAGAAGTGGAGATCGAATGTAGGTTTGCCATTGCCTACCAAGAGGTGGTGAAGTGTGGAAAACTTGTTCGGTCTTGGCCCCCTCTATAAAGCTTCGCCAGTCGCCTCTGCTCTGCGCGCGCTGGCACCAGTTCCCAACAACAAGTCCAACACCAAATTCTTGTCTCAACTCATGACAGCTGTAGTAGATGTCACAGGATGGTGGATGCTCTTCTGGAGCAACCCTGTCCCGTCCATCGCATTTCCTGTATAGCGGTGATGTCAGCTCTGTATCGTTGAAGGACATCCACCAGCTGGATAGAGGCACCTTCCCTGTAGAGGGTTCGAACATTCCAGGTGCATATCCGTACATCGTTGTCCTTTGGGCGTTTGCGGGAGTCATCAACATTAGGGGGGTTCCATATCCGAGGCTTCGTTTGAGTATTCATTGGTGGGTGTTTTAACATGGTGTGTTCCAAGCCCGAAGCACAACCATTCATTCAAGGTCATGGACACATTAGTTAGCTCGCTGACGGTTGTTAGATCGCTATCCAGAGGACGTCACGAGGAGGCTGTGTGTCGACTTAACACATAGAAGCGCAAGGATCCAACATGGACGCACCTGCGACTGTCAGTGACGATTGTAACGGAGATAAAATAAAAAAATTTGTCCGAAAAGTGACTCCGCCGTTCGGCATAAAGCTGTAAGTTCCATCCATTCGTGTATAAATACACGGACAACATTGGTCTGATTCATTTAACCGTTGGGTCCCCAATCATAGCCGCTACCTCATTCCGAAAAGCGTAGTCACCTTAATGGTCTCATCGTTGCCAATGCTAATGCAGAAAGGCAATGCAAGTGTTGGTTCGAGCCATAATGGGTGCGAGTACTCACAGCCAAACCGATGCTTGTTGGGAGTCAGTCTCAACCAAATCTAAACTATCAACTGAATGACATAGGACCTCAAACGTACTATGGGGCCTGGCAGGGCTTTAACGGGTCGGAGACAGTTGTGATCTTAGACTGTAGCCGCTCACATAGGGTCATCCCGATGCTACTAGGTCCAGAGACAACAACAAACCCGGGAGCAACCAAAAACCAAATGAGAAGTAAAGGTGTCCGTGGACGGTCTGTGGACTCCCCCCAGAAGAGGAGAAGTCTAGAGTGCCAAAGGTATAGATATTTAGCTATACCCGGTATCAAGGTTACCAACTCTGTCAAATCGCCGAACCAGAGACTACTGAAATTTTTTTATCAAATTTTCAAAAAATTAACAGTTTGTTCCTAACAACTGAATCTGAAAACAGAATTTTTGTATCACCCAAGGCCAAGGCCGTATTTAGAGGCGGCTTTGGTTCTAACCAACCCCTTGAGTTTATCGAAGAAAAGAGAAAATTGTTGGTTTTTAATGTGTTTTTCGTTGTTTCTATGTAGGAAAAACTTTTTAAATTTAAATATTTGAAATAAAAAATTCTTTTTTTTTATTTTACCGAATATTCTAAATTTGCTACGATATTTTTGCTTTTACTAACTTTGTATTTTTTTTTATCATTTACTAGCCCAGCCGAATCGCTAAATGGAAAACAAAACAAATTTTCAACTTTCTTTCAATAATAAATGTTATAAAAGTTTAAATTTTTAAATATTTTATTCATCCAATGCCTGAAAAAAATTTATTTACGGGCCCAAAGTTTTCAAGAAATTTGAGACCAAAAATCAAAAATTACGTTTTCTATGTTTTTTCACAGTCTAGAGGTTTTTCTAATTGTATTGCGGATTCAATAAACATTATTCTATTTAAAAATGTCTATAATTTTTGTATTTATAAAACGCAGTAACAAAGCTGGTGGATTTAAAGTAATTTCCCTCAGTAAAATTCTAGTAAACCAAAACATATGATAAAAATTTCTGTATTTCAAGTCCTATGTGTGGCCTTTAAATGTTATCTGATTTCCTATGTGTTCAATGGAATGAGAATAAAATTTTCGGAGCTTTTTCTTTTTGATTTCTAAACATTCTTGGCTATTTGTCGTTACCCAACAAATTTTTTCTCATTGTCCGTGCTTGCCACTCATTCGTGTTTGCCACTGTACATGTTATTTTCTTGTTTTCTCCCACAAATATAAAAATCTAATTGCCGCACTTCAGTTCGGGCTGACGGTCAAACAGCAATAGTATTTCTATGCCCAATTATAGAGGAACAACAAGTCGAGGGTAATAAAGCTGTTTATTACTCTCGATATGTAGTTTACACTCGTTACCCTGCACAGGCCTGAGGAGAGGTGGAGGTGGCAGAGAGATTTCCACAGGCCCGCAGACGGGTCCAAGCCAGCTAGACGTCAGAGTAAAAAGAAGCCGTGTCGCAATAGCTCTATGTCCAATTTTGATTCATAAATATAAGGGTATCATTCTCTCCCCTCCTCTGCCCCCTCACCGGCGGGCCCGTATTTTCTCTCCACGGCCCTGACTCGGCATGGGTTTTTTATTATGTGGCATTGGTTTTCTGAGTTTTGAACTATTGAAAAGTAAGAGATATATAAACATGTATTTTGCCAGTTTTGTACAGAGTCTCCTAACGAAAGTTTGTCCCATTCAAAAGACAATGTTCAATGTTCCCATTCAAAAGACAGATAAAAATGTAACATAACTACTGATGATAGCGGATACTGTGGATCATTGCAAAGAAAACGAATTTCCAAAAATTAACAGGAAAAAAACAAATATAATAAAAAATTCTCAAAATCATCTTCGAATATCATTTTCACACCTCAAAATGCTTTTAAGATTTTAAGTTGATGATAAAGGCACTTAAGGTGAGCATAGGGATAAACACATTGAAAATTTCATTTTCTCTCTTTCTTATTAAACAACAATAAATTTTTTTTAATATAAAGAAAACAAGAAACATATAGATAATCTTCAATTCAAAACTGTGCAAATGGAAAAGCAACAATGGCAAAAGGTGATACTCACACTCACACACACACACAGAGAGACTATTATGAGTACATGCCTAATTCATAAAATTTGTGTTTGTATTTGTTAAAAGACTGTTTGAAAGTAAGGGCCAACAAATTGATTTTATCATAGGTACACAAAGTTAATGAAATATTTAGTTGCGAATTATGCTAAGTAATAATTCATTCATTCACATACACACCCACAATTGCCTTAAAACAACGGGAAATGTGTACTCCAAAAAGTCCAAGAAGTCCAATTATAGCATATACAGTATTTTTTTTATAAGCGTATTATTGAAAATGAGTTCTTCTGCTTACGATCCCCTTCGGGTGCCTTTAACCCATTTTGAACATCTTTACATCTTTTCCGGAAAATTCGGCAAAAAAAACACATTTAAAACTCTACGCAAAACTTACCATTGCTTGATAAGTATTTCAACCTTTTCCTAACTTTAAAATTCCATTTACAGAACTATAAAATAATTAATTACCTTGCTCAAAGGTCAGGTAAAGGTAAAAAAAATCTAAATCGTATCACGGCTTCAGGTACCTGTTCAAAATGGGTTAACGACCTTTGGTCGTCCGTTCGTTTTTTTCTCGATGTACATAGCTTTACGCTTTAAATTGAATGTTTATTGTGTTTCAGTTATCAAATAAGTGCCAAATTTATACTCAGATCTTAATAGTCTGAAACAATTTTAAGCAAGCTTTTCCAGTTGCAACAAATGGCCTGCAATGTCTCTAGCTTCCGAGATTTTTAGATCAAAAGATATTTGTAAATGTTCTACCATTTTTTTCCAGCAAGCTACGTGCAACGGTTCACAATTTTTTCTGGCTGCGAACACTTTTGAATTCAAACCTTCATTGTAATGCACAGTCCAATGGAATTGGTGCTTGAAAGAAAGTTTTTCTTTTTTCATCCATATGTAAATACTTCTCTGAACCTTTTCTGAACGAAAAACTCCCACGATATGAGATTGCGCAGCAGCTTCGCATTGATCGTTCGTTAGTTTCTTTCTCGTGCAGTTAAACGGTAAACAGGAGCTGGGTCATGAAGGTGAAAGTTCAGGAAGAGGCAAAATACTTCCAGGAGTCACAAAATCACTCAAAAGCGGGAGCAGCGTGATTCAACGGTTTCCGTGAGAAAAGTTGCTCACGAAACTGGCATCAATCGTGAATCAGTTCGACTCATAGCAAACAAACGAAGTAGGACTCAATGCTTACAAGTTCACAGAGCCAAAACGACACAGAAATGGTGCAGGTCTCATTTTCCATATTACGTTTTTAGCTCAAAATGCACTAAAATTTCTCGGTTAATTGCTTTCACCGCTAATTTGGACCGGAGGTTACTGCCCCGCAGCTTACCTTGCTACAAAAATTTAAATTAAAAGGTGTGATATTTATTTCACACATTGAATCCAAATGAAAAGTTTCTTTCTTAACAATTACTATGCACTATTGCCTACATTCCAAGCTTGAGATGGCGGCTGCGCCGCATAGTAAAAAACCATAGTTTCTCGCGAATGAAATTCATTCTATAGGAGTAAAATTAATGGAATATAATAAAATGTCACTGCCTTCAGAGTAGCGGTCTCAGGGGCTGCACATTCAGAACCATAGTAGTTGTGGTCGTCGAGGATGGCGGATGTCCCCACCAGTTTTCGTGTATAAATCTGTCTTTTGTCTATAGTGCACCGCTAAATTTGGTTTTTTTTTTCGTTTTTAATGTTCAATATACACGCCGCGAGTTTATAAACACAAAAAATAAAAAATTATTATAAAATTAATTTAAAGAATATATAATCCAACATAACGGAAACAACAATAAACCAATAATAACAACAAAACAGCATCCACAGTCAGCAGAATCGAATTGCTGTTGATTTCTTATCATATCCCTTTCGTTGGTGCTACATGCGGTCATAGTCGGTATTGATAAATTTAAGTTCATTAAGTTTGTCCAGGCTTATAAATGTTGAGAAATTTGAGTACAGCTTCTTGTAATATTCGCGGACTTAGATCAAATTTCTTCTCAGTATATGCATTTATAAACCTCAATAAGCACCATATAATGGCACTAGGTGAGACTCAGGTATGTGAGGGTGTAAATCCACTGGATTTTCACGTACCACGGTGTGGTTGTTCTCTCTCCACAGGGGTCTTGCCCTTTTCATAAATGAGGATGTCGTGTACCAGTGCCAGCAACAACTTTATATGATGGATGCTGAGTTCAGCTCCATATGTGTGAGTCATTCATAATGTTCAGTCTCCTTTCATCATAAGCATCCAGTCTCATTTGCTGCACTTCTGTTTGTTTTTATAGAAGTCCGAATTCTGATAGGGATTTTACCTCTAATAAGTTAGATTTCCTTTCTGATTTGATCGATTCTATTTTGGAATCACACTCAATTAGTGACCTAACCGACACACATTCCGTGTATCGCAGGGCAAGCCCAAAACATCCTTGACTTATTTCTTACTTCTCATCATGACAAATATGATGTAAGTGTCCACGCTCCTCTTGGAAACTCGACCACTGTACCATTTTAGTATCGTTTCCGTATTCTCGAATCCGCAACCCTTTCCCGATAGCTCGAAAGCGATTAACGCGGCTTTACGAAAAGGCAAATTGGAATGGTCTCAATAACTTTTTTTTAAATTTTAATTGGAAATTGTGTTTTACCGATAAAAACAGCAGTGCTAAAATGGTAGAATAAATAATTTTATTAGGAATGCGGTCTTTCATTCCTAACAAAACGATTAGCGTTAAACCTAATGACTTAATGGTTTAATGTGACTTACAGATCATCAGTCCGGTCAAAGACGTCGCTTTCAGGAACTGGCAATCTAATAAGAATGCCAATACCGAACTATTGCGTAATCAGGAAAGAAATCGCTGTAATGCCACTCTAAAACACGAACAGCGCCAGAGGCAAAAAGTCTTACAATTTCATAGGAGTGGTAAGAACTTTTCGTCATTTGTAAAGAGAGTAAAGAACCAAACGTCTTCGGCAATTCCAAGTCTTTTTATATGTAATCGTGTTCTGCGTGTTCCTCCACCGTGGTTCGAATAAAACACCCTTCTAGCCGGAGCGCTTTCTTCCATTCGTTCAGCATGACCCAGCCATCGAAGCCGCTGGATTTTTATACGCTTGACTATGTCAATGTCGGTGTACAGCTCATACAGCTCATCGTTCCATCTTATTCGATACACGTCGTCCACGCATACTGGACTATAGATCTTACGGAGTATCTTCTTCTCGAACGCTCCTACCAGCCTCTCATCATTGATGGTCAATGTCCACGTCTCTGCGCCATACATTAGGACGGGAAGGATGAGGGACTTATAGAGCGGTCTTTTCGTCGGTCGAGAGAGGGCTCTGCTTCTCAATTGCCTACTGAGCCCGTAGTAACACCTGTTGGCAAGAGTTAGTCTCCGCTTGATCTCAAGGCTGACATTATTGTTGGTGTTTATGCTGGATCCTAGATCTACGAAATCCTTGACGACTTCAAAAGTATAATTGTCAACAGTGACATTTTGTCCAAGACGCCGTGACTCTTTGTTTGTTGATACAAGGTATTTCGTTTTGTCCTCTTTCACCACTAGACCCACTCGAAGAGACTGCCTTTCCAGGTTGGAGAATGCTGCACTGACTGCTCGAGCGTTTTTGCCAATGATGTCAATATCATCAGCGTATGCTAGCAGCATGACACTCTTGTAGAAGATAGTGCCAGAGATGTCGATGTTTGCAGCTCGAATTATTTTCTGCAGCATAAGGTTAAAGAAGTCGCACGATACTGAGTCACCTTGTCAGTGTCATTTTGTAAAGACGAATGAGCTTTGCAGGGGTACCAAAATCAAAAATTGCGGCGTAAAAGTGATCCCTAATCGTGCTGTCGAAGACGGCTTTATAATCGACAAATAGATTATGGGTGTCGATCTATTTATACCACCTATATACGTCCTAAATTGGAGTTTAATTCGCACGTATGGGCTGGAGCTTCACGATCGCAACTGGAGCTCCTAGACCGAATCAAACATCGAGCGATAAAGCTAATAGGAATCAGCAGATTTTCCAGCTCTATTAACTCCTTGGAACATCGTCGAAACATGGCTTGCGTTTCTCTATTTTACCGTTACTGTGACGGTAGATGTTCTTCTGAGATGCAGAAGCTGATGCCGCCAGTTCGTGTGTTCACCAGAACTACACGAACAGCAAGCGGAACTCACGCCTTCCACGTAGACACGGTTTTCCACCGCGCTACGCATTACAGAGAAAGTTATTTTACCTGTCGTACCGCGCATATTTGGAATAACCAAAAATGTTTCCGGATTATTATGACAATTGCAAATTTGAAGCAAACGCTTATAACTAGTTCTCCCGCCTTTTTCCTCCCACATATCAATCTTCACCACAGTGCTCTGCAGTTATAGGGGTACCCCCGGTGTGTTGACTGTATTTAAAAAAAAAAAGAAAACTTTCAGGAAAAACTTTTCGCGGATCTGTATACAATATAACTTAAACAGGCATAAATTATCAAGTGCGAGTCATAACTCATCAGAGTCAAAATTTAATTGAAATTCTCTCTAGACGAATTGGCACTTGATCGGGAACAAAAAAGTGTATTCGATTCTCTGTGCTATTTTTAATGCCACAGTCGAATATCTCTTTTGCATATTACGTATTTTGACTTCAAGCTTCCGATTTTTCGATTTATCCGACAGTTGTACATAACTGCTTAAAAACAAAGTTTTAATTATGTATTTTTGCAGCATCTCTTGGGAATTTATAAATGGATAATTGGTAATAAAGAAGTAAATGCTTAGATAATGTTTTTCTTGCAGTGCCTAGGCACACACACACCAGCAGTACCCACAAAAACTTTGTACACACACCGCTTGGCGCTTACGGCGGCATTACGAACGCAGCAGTAGTAACCCGCCGAGTATTAAGTAATTTTTGTGGTTTCATTTTGGTGTATACATATATATATACAATAAACGGATTAAGTACATATGTATATGTGTAAAGCAATAACAAAAAAATTAGTTAAGGCAACTTTAATCGACTCTTTGAAGCACGTTTTATAAAAAATTTGACTGGTCGCCGTGCAATTGAAACTTTTTTTAACTAATCTAATTTCATAGCGCTTTGTTGAATCGTCTTTAGTTTTTCACTGATTCTTAGCCGCGGTATACTTGCGCTCAGGTGAGAATTTTACATATTAATTTTTTTTCTAACTATTTAACCTTGAATATATACATAGTATTAACATTAAAAGTAATTACAGCCACTAGGGATTGCCGATATATTGTTTGATACTATCAAAATCAATATTTTCCACTGAAATATGAAAAATTTTCGATTGATGACCGAACCATACAAAAAATTAATGATTAATGAAAGCACATTATCGATAAAATGACTGGAATATGTTTGAGTGAAGCCAAACACATATTTTACTTTTCGGTAACATGGTATGTATTGGAGATTACAAAAGGAGGCAAAAGCTGATTACAAAGCAAAGTATTTTTTTATCGTTTTCAATTGTGAAATTCGAAACGCTTTGCCTTTTTCCCCATACAGATGTTATCATATCCGTTATATGATAAAAAATTCTATTGTGAAATTTAAGGTATACTTAATATTTCGAATGATGTTCGACAAATGCAATATTTTTAATATCGATAAAAAAGTTAAGAATGTTTTGATATGTATGTATGTATGTACATAAAATATCAATATTTTTGCATAATATCCTTCTTCTTCTTTTAATAGCACAACAGCCCATGGAGAGCCTAGGCTGAGCTTTTCGCATCCACGTGTTGCATTTGTACATGAATGGAAGGGACCTACAGTTTCATGCCGAATCCGAACGGCGAAGTGAAAAGCTTTTCATTGGCAATTTTTACTTTAGTAGGTTTGACATTGCCTGCCAGGCGGTGGCACTGTGTAAAAAAATTTTTTTTTCCAACTTTTTGATTTTGCGAGTTTCGAACGCTAGACACTCTGCATAACAGCCCAACGCATTACCACTATGCCACAGCGTGTGATAATGCAAATATTGCGAATATCTCAAAACACAAACCATTCTGTTAAAATTCCACAAATTAGTTTTCTATTTATGACTCAAGCTTTCGAACAAGTCAGCATTTATCCAATACTGAAAATTCAGATATTACTTACTTTATTTACTTTTAATGGCACAACAGCCCATGGAGGGCCTAGGCCGAGCTTTTCGCATCCACTCATGTTGTGCGTGTTATATTTGTACATGAATGAAGAGACCTACAGTTTAGTTCCGAATCCGAACGGCGAAGTGAAAAGCTTTTCATAGCAGTTTCTACTCTTGTAGGTTTGCCATTGCCAGCCAAGAGGTGGCGCCGTGTTTAAAAATTAAATTTTCCCATTTGTTTTTTTTTTTTGATTTTGCCTGTGCCGAGATTCGAACCCCGGACACTCTGCGTAGCAGTCCAACGCATTACCACTACGCTACAGCGAAAATTCAGATATAAATCACACAATGTACAAACTTAAAATAATATGAAATTAAATTATTTTTTTTAAAATTATTTTTGGTTAGCACGTCTGGCTTTTTTTTCGTTTAATTAAAAACTCAAGTTTACCTTCGGTTTTCCTCAAACGTTTCGCTCAGTTATTTTCATCTTTTTAAGTTTTTAAGTTTAACTTTATGTTTAAATTGTATGTGTTATGAAAAATAGTATGTAACTAGACTATTACGAAATCGGTACTACTGAAATACAAAAACAATTAGCCATTGAAACAAGCGATTGCTGGTGTGCTACGTAGTGTTGATGATGATGCAAATATGTCAATTCATCATCGTGCTCAACAATTACGCTTATGTCCATCCACTTTATGGAAAATTTTGCGTAAAGATCTTGGTTTACATGCTTACAAGATTCAACTTGTCCGGGAATTCCAGCCACGCGATAATCGTTCGCGCCGTATATTTGGTGAATGGGCCGAAGGAAACATTGCCATTGATCCTCAATATTATTTGAAAATTTTGTTCAAATTCACCGTTTGGTGCGGTTTATGGTGGAAACATTGGACCATATGTATTCGAAAATGAGGTTGGTCATTACATTACAGTCAACGGTTAGTGGCACAGAGATATGATTACTAACTTTTTCGTGCCTCAATTGGAAGGCATTAAAGTTGCAGACATATGGTTTAAGCAGGACGGGGCCACTTGCCATCCAGTGCGCTATAAAATTATATTACTGAAAAAAAAAACATTTGAAATCATATTAAAACATTAATATCAAAAAAATCTCTTAAAAACAAAGCCAATTTTATGGATATTAAAAACATTTTATGTGTTTTATTTCAATTTAAAGTTCTCCGCCTCTAAGAAAAATCAACCGATACAAGCATTTTGTATTTTTTGATGTATATGTAGAAATGAGTAAAAAATACTCAAAAAGACCCATTGAGTAATGCCAACAACAACGTCAAAAAGTACGAGAATTCACAATTAATACCGTTTGGGTAATACCGTGCGTAAATTCTCGAATGCAAAATACTTAAACGGGCTGTAAATAAACCTTTAACTTTTTCAATTAAATTCATTTATTGTACGTACTAAATGAGTAGCAGCAACGTGATCGGAGACGTGTACCATATTTTTCCCCAAAGCTGCAAACTGCTTACACACAGAAGTTTAATTTCAATAATTTTTATGGTTTTCTATTGTATAGTAGGTACAAATTAATTTTTATTAACACCTAATTTTTATTAATACCTAAAAAAAATTTGCACAACTTTTTGATGAAAAAATAATATAAAACACGATGTATATTTTAGTTTAAGATGTGTACCGAAACTTTTCCGTTTCAAAAATGTTAATGCACAATCTTGCTAATGAAGTTTTATTTTTATTTATTTCATAAAATGTTTACAGTTGTAGAAAAATATTTCAAATTCATATTAAATTATTAATTGCATTATAAATTGTACCATATGTACAATTGAAAAAATAAGTATCTCGCGAAGCCGCTTAGGCTTGTCTGAGAGAAGGGAGTTAGTTTAGATTCTTTTTTTACATCGTTGTGCAATTTAACGAAAAACATTTGTGATGTGTAATAACTCATTTGGTAACTCATTGAGAAGCTTAGGTATTGTGGCATTTAGCTTTGCTAGGCCATAGTTATTAGTGAATTTAGTAACTTTATATTTTCCTTGTGGCTTTCTCCGTGTTGTATAGTCATGCTCAATAGCGTTTCGATATTGGCTTTCATAAAACGGTGGCTTAGTATATTTCTTTTACTTTGCAAAAAATTAGAAGAAATAGTAGTAAAAAAGTAGTAGAAAATAGTTAGTAGTAGAAACGGAAAATAGTAGTAGAATATCTTCACCAAAACTAGTACTACAAAAACTTCATCATCAATGGAACTAACGCTCTTATACCAAATCTCAGAGCACAGATTTATCCAAAAACGCATAGAGTTTGTACGGGAAGCATCTCGCACATGTTTTCAGGAATACGTGTATTTTTCCCACTGAAATCTATTGGCAAGTAGTAACATACCACAAGTGGTTCCTACAATGAAAATGCACCTTATATGGGATATGCCACTCCCTCCATTTTCAACCGCGCATAATTCTGTGAAGTTGTTTGTAATTAGTAGGGTAATGAGTATTGTAAGGAGTAGTTGTTGTAAATAGTTAGTTAGTAAGTGAACGCACCCATCAATACCATATCTTTATAGAGAGATAGCGCTTGGAGAGTTAGCTTTATCAGCAGTACGGGTGCGTACATTGTAGTTATTTGAAATTCAACTTGTAAACCACACATATACAAATAAAAAGGCTGTAACTAAGCAAACTTAATACGTTGTGAAAAATGCTTTCATTTCACCACTTCATAAAACCAGAATCGGTTTCCTCTTGTTCCCTTGTTGTAGACAAACCGAAGCAGTTTACATTTGCGATACTTTCCACCGCCTCCTTCATTCCAACAAGAGCCTATCTAGCTTCTTCCACCTAAGAAAATGTAAATAAGTATATGCAATACCCGTTCTACGCTTGTATTGCATATTTGATGAACCTAATTTTAAGAAAATTTTTAGTTATAATTTTACATGATGAAAAATAAAAGTTGCACCTTTTTCTATTCGCAAACATTTTTTATTGGAGGTCAAGCACTATATAATTAATTTTCCAAGAACCACCCAAAAAGTTTTCCTTGGAAACCTCTCTCGCAATATTTGAATTTTACTACATACGAGGGTAGATCAATAAGTAATCGTGTGTGCAGACAGGTGGCGTTGCTGAGGGAAGTTGGCATTACGGTCGCGTACTGCCATCTGTCACACTACACCACACTATTTCAAACTGATTCATAGTTTAGTTTTTATTTGGCAGCCATTAGTATCACACGTGTTTTGTGTTTCGCGATAAAACGGAAAAAGAACAATATTTTTGGATGGAAAAACATGCGAAGAAATAAAAGCGAAGTTGGATGCTGTCTCTGGGGACTCTTCACCATCTATAACAACCGTAAGATATTGGTTCAACGTGGTCGTACATGTGTTTTTGATGAGGAGCGCCCAGGCCAGGAAATCGTTGAAAAGGTCCACGAGGTGATTCTCTCTGATCGCCGAACGAGGCATAGGAGTGACCCAGTGACCCAGTAAGGAGCTATACCTTAAAATATGCTAAAAAAATTGCATTCAAAGGTAACATCACGTTTTACAGTATAACTTCCATACTTTAAGGTATAGCTCCTTACTGGGTCATTTCCGACACCCTCCCGCCACCCTACGATTTTTTCGTTTCTCGACCCAAGGAATCGACTGGCGGCGGATTGTCCTCTTAATACGGGACACCCTGTATTTTACTATTTATTTTTAGTATATCTTATTTATTTTTCTTCTCATGTTAATTATTATTATTATTAATTCTTTTTTTTTTATACATTCACCACATGGAGTACAATGAAGGCTATAAAAGTCGAATGTATGTACATCTTATTGCAGTAATGTTTCTATATTTTTAAATAAATAAAAATAAATGTGAATGAAATTCATTCATAAGCCATATTATGATATTATTACAAACTGTTTGTAAAAAATATAAATTGCTTATCTAAAATAAATTTTGATTCTTCGCACCAATCGAGAATACATTTATTGGATACAAAATACATAATATGTATGTACATATGTATTCCAATAAATTTATTACATATATCTAATTATATAGTGTATTAAATAGGCTTAATGAACGTTAAGTTTGCCATAGAGAGAATAACAACAATGTATAGAAAACAGACTGGTCAGACGATCGTTGCGGAGCTAAAAAAAAATTATTATATTTTATTATTATATGAAACATATTTTGCCGGATTTTGGTACACTTTTCAGGATCGTTTGGTAGAAAATATTTTTCGGTTGTGGCAACACTGTTCAAAATCAGCGATGACAAACGTGCAATAATTTGAGCTCGCTGTACTACTCAAATTTTTCGCGTTCGATTGTATCACTAAGTATTTACTAATATTTAAATTTTTATAGTTTTGTATCGAAGTAACACAATGAATACAATTTATCAATACACGAAAAAAAAAAAAAATTAATAAGAATTTTTTACTAGCATCAAATTAAACCTTGCTAACGCGCGCCACTAAACGCGACGTTGCTTGACTATGGCTTGACTATGGGTAGTTAAGAACGTTGATCATACACAAAATAGACGATGAATTAAAAAAATTATTTTTATCTCAAGACATAATCAAGTTAGGGATGGCCGATATATTATCGAATGTCGATTTTCATGTATCAAAAACTTTATATCAAAAGTATCGCATTCAAAATATTATACCTAAAATTTCAGCATATAAATTGTAGATATTTTAAATACCAAATACATTAATGCACCCTCATCGAGTAACTGTTTGGTGTGATTTTAGGATCGGCTGTATTATTTATTCATTTTTCTTTGAAAATGAGGAAGGAAGATTTGTAACAGTGACTGGTGTATGTTACCGCACAATGATAACTGATTATTTTTAGCCTATTTTAGAAGATATGTACCTAGAGAGCATTTAGTTCCAACAGGATGACGTACCGTATCACATGGTCCGTGTAACAATCGATCTTTTGCGTGGGAAGTTGGAAAATCTCGTTATTAGCCGTTTTGGTGATATGCTTTGGCCACCACGCAGTTGCGGTTTGCCTCCATTGGACTATTATTTGTGGGGAGCCGTTAAAGATAACTGTTACGCTAACCATCCAGCAAGGATCGGTCAAGTAAAGCTCCATACAGTCGAAAATGTACTAAAAAATTGGGTTGCTCGTATGGGTTACTGCAAGGCTAGCCGAGGAAGTTATTTAAATGAAATAGTGTTCCACAATTAACCGGAAAGATTATACTTTCGAATAATACACATTAAAAAAATATGATTCTTTTCTTATTAACTTACTTTACTTTACTTTTAATGGCACAACAGCCCATGGAGGGCCTAGGCCGAACTTTTCGCATCCACTCATGTTGTGCGTGTTATATTTGTACATGAATGGAAGGGACCTACAGTTTAATGCCGAATCCGAACGGCGAAGTGAAAAGCTTTTTCATAGCAATTTTTACTCTTGTAGGTTTGCCATTGCCTGCCAAGAGGTGGTGCCGTATAGAAAAATTATTATTTCTACTTTTTTTGATTTTGCCTGTGCCGAGATTCGAACCTCGGACACTCGGCGTAGCAGTCCAACGCACTACCACTACACCAAAGCGTTCTTATTAACACCAAAATCAAATTATAAATCGCTGTTGAAACATAAATTTTCCATTTTTAATAACTATAAATTGTATTTTTTTTTAGCTGATGTAACCATCGGAAAACAGTCTTTCATTTATCAGCCAATTTATTAAGTGCTAAATTTCTGCTTGAGAGTATGAACACAATCAAGGTAACGAAATCAAAAATTTTTCAGGTGAAACCTAGAAGCATATTTTAAAAAAATTTGGGAGCGTCGCCATTATGGCGGAGCAAAATATATGCTGCTTCAGATTCTGTCCCCATAAGGTTATGCTTATAAAAAATGAGTTGTCGTCGCCTTCGCCTTGATTGCGTTCATACTCTGACCGGTTAAACGTTGGTTTTTGAAGAAACATGGTGCATCGTATTTAAAAACGTCATTTGGACAAAAAAGGGCTGCGAGCAGTATTTAGAGGGGGTTTTAAAGGTTCTCATCACTTCCGTCCCCCTCCGGCATACAAAAAAAAAAAAAGAATTTCGTCCAATAAAATAAAGTTTATAAAAATTAAAATTTGTAGCTATTTCATCTATTAGTATAACCCCATCCCAAAAAAAAAATCCTGTTAAGACGTTGGTGCCGCCGTTTCACTAAAGTCGTAGGATTGTGCTATTCTTTTCTAAATTTTGACTAAGTTAAAAACTGTAACACGGCAGCATTGTTTAAAAGTTTCAAATGCAAGTGTGACTTTGTAACAAATTTTATCGAATCAACTCCAAAATTTTATAATACATATATGCGAATTAGCGTTGTGTGAATAATCAGCAAAATATTCAATATTCGCATTCGAAATTTTTAATGCGAATAATTTATGTGCATAAATTTTTTACATGTTTGAAAAAATATACAATAATAAAGTTGGCATCATTGAAATTAAGTTTGTCTGTTTTCAAGTTATTGTCTTTTTGTTCAGTTTTTGTATTTTTGTTTTGTTTTTTCGCTTCTGAAAAATTCGATTTTTATTATTCGCACAATCCTACTGCAAACAGCGAGAAAATTTATTTTTCAAAAATTCCTTTCTAATTTGTAGTACCGCTTTCTCATCTCAACACATACTAAAAAAAATGTATGATGTTTTATTTGATTTTGAACCAAATTTTCCTTGTTACTTTTATTTTTTCAGACACTTTTCTAAAAACAAAATTTCCATATGATAAAACCATTGCCCAAAAGATTTAATATGTCACATCGTGTTATAAATGTGAAGCAGGCAAATATTTTTTTTACAATTTATTATAGTCAGTAAACTCCCACCCAAAACCCAAATTCCAGATATTGCAATTCAATTATTGCCTTTACATAGCGTTTTTAGTTCGTGTTGAAAACTTACTTTAAACGAAAAGGATTTCCCCAGGGGAAAAAATAGCGTTTTTGCATTGTTTTCCGTTTTTATATTTAAACGGTATTTAACCATAATAAGGAAGCATGGGATTAAACCCATACAACCGAAACCTTTCAATTTCATCAAACTACTTGTGTCCAATCATATACTATTCATAAATACTTACAAGCGCACAAACGCAATGACACTAATGAAATAAATATAAATAATAATATAACAACAAATGATTGCATTAACAGGATGAATAACATCTCTAAGCAGTTTATTAGCCATTGTAAGAAGCTTATGATGTCGCATACAAGAATGCACAATATAGATATACTTATGCATGTATAGCCATTGTACACCATTGATGTACATTATGTATGTCAACCTACCCACTTGGAAATAAAGCACACTCCAAAAGACCTTTGAAAGTCCTTAGTGCAAAGAAAAAAAATATCTTTGCTTCATCATTACAAACTACGAGTATTACCTTTTTTACGTGGTCCTAGGGGATCAATCAGCACAGCCGTAAAGTAGAAATAACTGTAGTTTATTTTCTTGCAACAATATTCTCTTTTCCTCCATTTAACTTCAGCAGAAAAGCTTAGCACAGCAAATTCATTTTTCAAATACTGATAACAGTAAGGCAAAGCAAAGTAACGATAATACGAAGAAGAAATACGAAATAAAAATTTTAATGTTCGTGTTATTGTTCTCTTGCACTGTCTAATTGCAAGCCGCGATTGAAGAGTATACTGCTGCGCTTTTGCTTTATTTCGGGGGTTAACTGGAAGAAAAATTTTTTGTTAAAACAAAATATTGTGTCATATAGGAAGTATCCGCGGCTGGTACCCACAAATCTGTCAGTACCTTAGTACCTCCGCTATCTCCTGACAGCTTGCGTGCCGATCTTGCTCCACCAGTTACAAATTTCATCGGCTTTTTCAGTGACTGGCTGACGAGAGCGAGGTGCATCTTTGATATCGAAAATCGCGGATACTTTTCATATGTTAATTTTTTAGATTTTCATATATTTAGATTATTTTAATTGAAATAGAAAAAACAATCTTACATATTTTTACTCAGTAAGAAATTTCAAAATTAAAACACAAATGTGTTGATTACTTGAATGCACAAGAGACAATGGAAAAAACAGATAATATGAACTTCAAATCGGATGTTCGTATTACCATTCTTTTACTTTTTGCAGTTAAGCAGCAGAAAGAGATGTTGATTGACATAAAATAACTGCTCCAGAATAAGGTATAATGGAGTAAAAAAATTTCTTTTATTTCACTCCTCCGCAAAGCACTTTCATTCTGTCCGGCTGGGTGCCTACACACGTATATAGAATGTATGCATGCAGTAAATAGCAATCACCCCCGTATAACATAGCAACAATGTACATACAAATAACCCACTGCCAGAATCCTCTTTCATGTTAGTTAATATACGCGTGCGTTTTGAACGTACGCCGCGATTGAAGAAGATACAATCATAAAGAAAACGGATAGCAGAGGGAGATGCTATTGTGTATTGTAACTGTAAAATGAAACATGTAAACAATTACCAACAAACCAAAGTTTACTAGCAACGGGTATGCACAGATAAGCAAGCACAGTAAACGTCCAAATTAACGAATTATGGTTTGACAATACCCGTTTAACGCCCATTCACATCACCATATTTGCCACAAAGGCAAATTAAACAATTCTATGTAAAGATTTCCGATACGCAGGATTTTGGTCAGAGAATGCAAATGCAATTTTGCTTGGATTCATATTATTTCTAATTAGAATATGGCTTAATAATATTTTTGACATAGGTTTTAACTACAGAGGAAGTTCTACTGCTTGACTCTTGATAGTCTAGACTCTCACCCGTGAGGTTTCTGGTTCGATTCCCCTCTTTGTCTGGTGGGTTATTGTCATTCATAACCTTTTTATATTCCTACCAACATGAAGTGAATGATAATTATAAGAAAGCTTACAAGTCCACATATATTTTTTAGAAGTTATAATGAACTTATTTGAGGGTGCCTGGGGACAGAGAACGTCTATGAATCGGGCTTGGAACCCACCACGTTAAAAATATCTCGCAATGAATCCTCAGAAAAAGCCTCCATATAGGGGAACCCTAATGTAGACGACCCCAGCAAATGCCCAAAGTTCAATAGTTTACGGATATGCACCTGGAATGTCCGAACCTTCTACAGGGAAGGTGACTCTATCCAGCGGCTAGAAGTCCTCGAGAGATATCGAGCTGATATCACCACTATACAGGAAATGTGATGGACGGATAGGGTTGCTCCAAAAGAGCATGCTGAGATAGTGCTACAACCGTCATGATTCGAGACACGAATTCGGTGGTTGGAAAGAGACTGCGTCACCTAACCGACTAGGTAAGTAAGTAATGAACTTATATGTTAGAATTGGGGTTAAAAAAGTCTGAATGAAAACCCACTATTTGATTTATCAAGTTTTTCATGGAATGTGTTTTAATGAATAACGTTTTAGCGATCTAGAATATTTGTACAATAGTATTTTACTAAAAAATTTATCGCTGTTATTGTGAATTTTTTTATTTGCTGTATTATTTAGCAGAAGAATAAAAAATTTGCAATGCTGTCAGAATCGTCCTGCACGTTATTAATGTTTTTTTTAACTGAAACCATTTCAACTATTTTCTTGCCAAAGATATGTTTAAGAATAGGTCAAGAATAATCGATTTTAAAGAAGATCGCAGATCTATTTCCCAATATAAAAAATTTTATTGTTAAAAATCTTCAACATCTATTAGAAATTACTAAATTATTGGCAACATCATGGTATAAGTATTTTCATGTTAACTAAATGTCAAATACATACAAAAACGATACAAAAGCTACAATGGGCTCTTGTTGTATTTTCGATATTTGTTGTATTTGAGAATCGCATGTGTTTTGTTTTTGTAAACATATAAAATTTACTACAAATATCAAATTTATCAAAAATACACAATACAAGACCATTTACTCCAGATCGTGAATACCGCTATTAAATTTGTGATCATTTACGGCCGGCGCCGTACCAAAAGTGAGTAAAATTTAAGAGAAGTTGAATTTTCTCTTGTTCTGCAGACCCCTATATGGACTGACCTATTTGGTTGAAATATTGTGTACTAGGGTTTCTTAAGCCAATAAGTGCATTTTTGAGCTTAGAACGCTTAAAATTTTTCCTGAATGGAGGTCGGAGCAAAAGTTAGTAAAAATGTTACAAAAGTAAAAAAAATGGGGAGGGGGGTTTAAAATAGACAACCATCTTGTATTTACCTCATACTCTCTGAAAAAGTACTTTTAGGTTAGAGTAGCTGTCCTATTACAAATAGAACATGGTTGCTTCCGCAGTTACCGAAATCTTATTGAAACCTAAGTGCTTTACTAGACTTCTGAACGTCTGATGTCTGTAAATTCCGTTGAAGAAGAGTTGAACCACTTTGTGGTTTTGATAAAGTTTTCTAAACCCCTGATATCAGCCGATTCGAGGTCATCAAGGTTACTGAAAAAGAGTTGACTTAGCGGTGCTAGTCTAGGTGTGGCAAAAACTGTATAATTGCAAAGAAGGTTGAGTCAACTCCTGAAGAAGTCGTTAGCGGGCAGTTCTAATCCGCTGGCAGGCAGCGACCAGTGATTATTACTACAATAATATGTTGCTAATACAAGATCTATTTAGGGAGGCAAGGGTTTCTGACCTCCTAGACTTGTAGCATGGCTAGATTTTTTTTTGTGTGGGAGCACGTGTAAATTCCTCTTCACCCTACTTTTAGCTATGTTAATCATTTGACTTCTTTTTCTTTTAATGGCACATCAGTCCATGAAGGGCGTAGACCGAGCTTTTCGCATCCACTCATGTGTGTTATATATTGGCGAACGCGAAGTGAAAAGCTTATCTTAATCAATTTTTACTGTTATAAGTTTGTCAGTGCTTGCCAAGAAGTGTTTCCGCGTAAAAAAATTTTTTTTTCTACTTTTTGATTTTGCCTGTGCCGAAATTTAAACCCCGGACACTCTGCGTTGCAGGCCAACGCACTACAGATTTGCAAAAATTAGAACCTATTGAAAACTACTTTAAATACAGTTTTTACATACAATATTAAATTTGTTAAATATGCACTTGTTCAGAAAAGAAATACCATGTCCCAGCCGAGAATTGAATCCTTGATCCTTGTGACGAAAGTCTAGTTAGATAAAATTTTTTGAGTCTATCGAATAAAAATATTTTGATGTAATGTACCCATACTTTGAGCTTTCTAATTTGTTTCTAAAGTGTGATTTTTTGCTACTTGGTTTTAGCGTTTATATTTCTGACAGTTCATGCATGATTCTTGATATGTGTCAAAGTAAAAAATGCTCAGTTTGGTTTGCCATTTCATCATGAATAGACGTACGCCTAAACAACGTTTGCAAATTATCGAAATTTATTATCAAAATTCGTGCTCTGTCAAAAATGTGATTCGCAAGCTACGTCCATTTTATGGTCGTCATAATCGACCCACAGAGCAGGCTATTCAGCTCATTGTGACCAAATTTCGCACCAGTTTCACTTTATTGGACATCAATCCACCAAATAGTATCGATATAGTGCGAACCGAAGAGAATATTGCTGCTGTATCCGCCAGTGTTAAAGAAGATTGGGTTTATGTTATTCGACCACCTGGAAGATTTTACGCAAAGATCTCGTGTTAATGCCATACAAAATACAGCTGGTGCAAGAACTGAAGCCAGGCGACCTACCACAACGTCGAATTTTCAGTGAATGTGCCTTAGAAAAGCTGGATGAGGATCCGTTTTTTTTATCGCAAAATTGTCTTCAGCAACGAGGAACATTTTTGGCCCAATGAATACGTGAATAAGCAGAATTACTGTATTTAGAGTATGGACCAGCCAGAGGCAATTCAGCAGCTACCAATGCATCCCGAAAAATGGACTGTTTGGTGCGGTTTATGGACAGGCGGCATCATTGACCCGTACTTCTTCAAAGACGATGAAGGCCGCAACGTTACGGTCTATGGAGAAAGGTACCGGATGATAACAGACTCTTTTTTCCCGAAAATGCAAGAATTGGACTCGGCCGACATGTGGTTCCAACAGGAAGGTGCTACATGCATCAATTGAGAGGCTAATTTGGTGAGCACTTAATCTCACGTTTTGGTGCAGTCAATTGGCCACCAAGAACTAAGATCGTGTGATTTGACCCCGTTAGACTATTTTTTGTGGGGCTAAGTCTCTTGTCTATGAGCCAAATATGATTCCTGCTTTGGAAGACAACATTAAACGCGTCATTGGTGAGATTCCGGCAGAAATTTGCGAAAAAGTGTGCCAAAATTGGACCTAGCCGCGGGCAACATTTAAGTGAAATTATCTTTAAAAAGTAAATGGCAGGAATTGGTTTATCAATACAAGTAAAATTTCATAAATTTTTGTGTTTCTTTGAAGTTTCAAAAACCAAGCTCTTAAAAAATCACCCTTTATTAGATGACAATCGCTCTGCGCCATCTCATGGATTAATAAAGTCACATACTGCAAAGACTAATAATAGGATTATTTATTTGGGTTGAACCAAACCGCTTTTCAAACAAAACTGGCTTGGTTTTTGTTTGGTTCAAGTGAGAAAAAACAAAAATGATTTAGTTCGATTTAAAATTTGTTTGGCTTAAAATCGGTTTGTATCCCTGGTTGGTAGTATGCTGGCAGCATACACAGAATGTCCAAGCAAAGATCTTAATAATATAAAGATGTCTCACTCCCATACATTTGCACGTCCACATAAATATCTTAGATGGATTTATAATAAATGTGAGTGAGGAAACCAAAAGAGTTAAAAATACAGTTAAAAAACGAAAAAGTTTTCTTGTTTGCTATTGCTCAAGTTCTCGATTGCGAAATATAAAGCAAAAAAATTTCCCGAAGCATGAAAGAAATGGCAAAGAAATTTTATTATAAATCAAAGTAAAATTGTACAAATTAAGGAATTCTTTGTCCTTTTAATTAAAAAAATATAATTTTTATTAACTTTATTCAAAATTACTTCTTAGCACTAACTACTACAGCAAGAGACGGAACTTAGAGAATAATCTAAATAAGCTTAACGGCTACTGCGCTTCTGCTTCTGCCGCTGCTGCTGTTATTGTTGTTGTTGTGGTTAGCTTCTGCTGCAGTTGATAATTCACCTGTGCGCGTGCATTTTTCCAGTTAAAAACACCAGACATAGCGTCAGCATAAATTATGGGAACGGATGTTTGTTAAAAATTGTTGATCTGGTATTTCAACATAAATGACGTTAACTCCTCCCTCCTTAAATGTGATTGCCCTCAATCACTTAAAAATATGGCACGTCATTGATACTCAAACTTTTTGGTATTTCCTGCCACTTTTCGGGGAGCGATTTTTTCTCTATAGTTGGAATCGGTGTTATCTGGATTTCTTTAAACATGACCTCTTTATGTGATTTTTTACAGACCTTAAATGAGATAACTATGATGGTACATGGAGATCATTAAGGGCTTCTAATGACAGTAAATTTATTCGGTTCTTCTCTGAAGGTGAAGGTTGCATTATTGCTGGCGATGTCTCTAAAGTGGTGGCTTCTAGGTTGCTGTATTCTACTTCGTTTATCTTTACTGTAGAGTTTGTAAATCTTACAAGGAAGGTTCCATTTAGATTGTGTTGGGATGTTCCCGATTCTATAGTTCCATTAAAGTCATTAATCAGAAGTATGCCTTGTTGGACTTCTTCTACTGGTGGAACATGATGACCAGTGATGAAAGTGCAGGATGAATTTAAACTCTTAATCAAATTTGGGACGCAGGTATCGTTACTTAAGTCTAAAAGTTCGTTTCTTTTACATATTTTAATATTGTTATACTCTTTACAATTACGAATAGTGCCGTAAAATTTATCTTCATGTTTTAACAATTCATTATATTTTAGTAAAATCATTTCATTAATCTTTTTTACTGGTTTAATAATTAAATTCGTATAAGTTTCTTTCGTAGCAAGAGGAATTTTAATAACGTATAAAATTGTTTTATCATTTGTTAATACATTTATTTTAGCAAATACCAAAGCTTCTTCTTCTGAAGCAAATGGCATATTTTCTTCTTCTAATTTTTTCATTGCAATTTTTATTTCTTGTTTGTTTAATAACATTGAATTCAATATTTTATTTTTTGACCATTCGATGGCGTATCTTATATTCACTAATTCTTCTTTATCAAGTCTTAATCTATATTGGATGCTTAAAGCTATCTCATTTTCTATGATTTCATCTTTTCTTATTACATTAGTTATTTCATTCATTATCTTTGTTAAATTATTTAGTCTTTCATTAAAAGCTTGATTTATTATAACTTGCTTATTAATGTTATTATCTAATTCATTTAAATTTTTATTTATCAATTCCAAATCGTCATGATCAGGACTGCCGGCAATATATTTCCATGCAGTTCCAATTATATTAATTGATCTCTTAATTTTTGTACTTTTAAGGATTTGGATGGATTGTTGCATTTCGTGAGAAAGGAGTGTGGAATAAATGTTATTTTTTTGTACAATTTTGTTTGTATAAATCTGTATGTCATCTAGGAAGTTGCTATATTTCTGTACGTCGATAACGTGTATGAGTTGGAAAGTTCCGTCCTGGATTTTCGCTTGTCCATTAGTGATCGTTATTAGGTGGTATTTGTGCTGGATATTCTGGGATAGGTGTTTCGGTAATTTCTGGATTGGTTGGATGTCTATCATATTTGTATTGTTTACAGGTATTGCATTGTTTTACTAGTCTTTAATTTAAGAGAGAATTTAAGAGCCCAAATAATTGCTAATAATTCTTTTTCATTGGCAGCGTAGTTCTCCTCAGTTTTGTTTAGTGTTCTTGAAATGAATGAAATAGGTCTTTGGTTTTGCTCTAATACTGCGCCTATTGCGTAGTTAGATGCGTCTGTTGTTAAATGAAATTCTTTGTTGAAATCGGGGTATGCTAAAATTACGTCATCTGACACTAGAGAATTTTTTATTTTGTGGAATGATTCAATGGCTTCAGGATCTAAGTAAATTTTTTTATTTTTTGATTTGTTTTTGGAGACTCGTCCATCCTCCCCTCTTAGGAGTTTTGTAAGAGGCTTTGCCATAGTCGAGTACAAAACGACGATAATAACTGGATAATCCTAAAAAGGATCGTAAATCTTTGAATGTGTTTGGGATTGGAAAGTTTATTATTGCTTCTATTTTAGCCGGGTTAGTTTTAATTCCTTGGGGTGATGTTACAAAACCTAAAAATTCAACATTTTCTTTGAAAAATTCGCACTTATCTATCTTGTACTTTCATGTTGGCAGATATGAGGGTATGGAAAATTTTTTGAATGTCTTCTGAGTGTGTGCTTTCATCTTTGCTAAAAATTATGATGTCGTCTATATATACGAAACATCTTATGCCAATATGGTCCCTCAATATGTCATCTAACTCTCTCTGAAAGATTGAAGGCGCGTTTTCGAACAAATGGAAGACGGGTGAACTCATATTTCCCGTTGTTAATTGAGAAGGCCGTTTTTTATATATCGGATTCCTTTAAGGGAATTTGGTGGAATCCGCTTTGTAAATCTAATACCGAAAACCATTTGTTTTGTCCTAGTTGCGAAAGGACTTCATTGATATCGGGAATAGGATATCGGTCAGCAATTGTAACTGTATTCAATTTCTTGTAGTCTATGTCTACTCGATATTTCTTTTTTCCGGAAGCATCTTGCTTTTTAGGGACGATCCAGACGGATTATACGGTGACCGTGAAGGTCTTATGATTCCGTCTTTCAGAAAATTTTGTATTTGTTCTTCAACTTCGGTTTTCAGAGATGAAGGGTATGGATAATATCTAGAATAAACTGGAGTATCTGATGATGTACGAATATCTGCTACGACTTTAGTTGTAAATGTCAGCTTTTGGTCCGGTTCCGAAAACAATTCTTGATTTTTATTAACTAATGAGTTCATGATTTCCTTCTGTTTTTCAGACATATGTTCATTTCGTATTTCTATTGCGTTTACGTTTTGTGCTAAACATTGTTTTATGCGAATCTTAATATTGTTTTTAATGATCATATAACCGTGTTTTACGTGAATAACTGCTTCTAATTCTTTTAAACTGTCTTTGCCCAAAATTGCGTTGAATGATTTAAGTGTTGGTAATAGAAATAGAATCTTATATTAGTATCTTTCAGTCCAAAGATATTTGCTATTGTATGATGACTTATTTTGATATTGGCTACAACTGAGTTTGCATAAAATGGGGCTTTATTTTGGATTGGATTTGGAACAAGTGATGGCTGAATATAATTCTTATTCGAGCCGGTATCTATGACGATTTTAAGTATTTCACCACTACCTGTCTTACATTCAAAATATGGCAGCGATGAATTCGTTAGCCTAAAAAATGGATGTCAGTATAATCAAAAATTTCGTTAGGTTGGTTATTAGTTTCTCCTTCTTGTGCAGCGTCTTCATATATTTCTTGAGGTGTCGTGCATTCAGAAAGTGTTTGATCATATTGATCATTTTGAAATTCTACGGTCTGGTCATAAGTTTCGGGGTTTTTAGTGCTTATATGATAATTCCTTTGATATTTTTGTGGAATTTGTGAAGTGTTTTGATCATTATTTGTTCTTTTACCTGCATATTTGAAAGCTGAGGGTCTATTTGCATAATTAAATGCAGCGCTTCGAATACTTTGATCTATATCCATTGGTTGAGGTGGTTTTGGTGCATTGGGTCTAGGTGGAGCATTATTTTGAAAGGGTTGTGACTGTGGCCTTTGCTGGAATGGTTGATTTTGGAATCTCTGTTGAAAATTTAGTGGAACGTTTGAAAATGGATTAGATTGATTTTGCCATCTTGGTTGAAAAGGCTGTGGCACAAATGGATTGTGGCGAATTTGGGGTATATAAGCTAATTCTGGGTAAAACTCTCTTTGTTGTTTAAACGGATTACCATAGGTTCTTCTTATTGAATTCTGGTTATTATAGGCATAATTTGAGCGAAAATTTTGATTTTCAAGTTTAAAACATAAATGGAGTGCTTGAGGAAGGTCAAGCGGTTCTCGCATTCCTAATAGTCTAGGGAGATCTCCTTTAAGACCTCTTATAAAAGTATCTACAATATAAAGTCTACAATTGTAAAGTTTGAATTAGGGTTGAGTGCTGCTTGCACTATACTTGAAATTAAATTTGTGAGTTCGTCCATACTTAGATTACTATTGGCAGTGGATGTGGAATTTGAGGATGATGTGTTAGAAGGATTTAACATGGGTGGCCTAATTAGGTTATTGGGATTTGACATTGTTTTAATATTCACACAAAAAATTTTTTTAAAAGATATTTGGAATATTTAATTATTGTATTCAATTTAAATTTTACTTTAAAGTAAAAGGTAAAGCTTTTTATTTGAAGCTTTATTACGTTCAACTCTATTTTAGTAATTTATTTGACTTTTTTTTTTTAATATTTAATTTAATTTATAAACTGGAAGTTCCGGCATTAAAAGCTACAACTTCACAGTTTTGATTATTTTTTTGATAAGATTTTTTTGTTATGTTTTTTGTTTTATATTTGAGTCTCTGCTTTTTATTGTTTATTTATATAGTTTTTGATACACTGGAGGGTCTGGAGTTCAGATTCGCAGTGTGGATATTTCGTTATAATTTTTTTTTTATTTTGTACAATTTAATCTCATTAATACTAATTTTTTTAATAAGCTTTTGTTTCTTTGTTTAAAAAAATATTATTTTCAATTTCCTCAATACTTTCAATATATTTTGATATTATAATTATTTTTTAATATATAATACTATATTTGCAACAATTATTCAATTTAATCAAACTTTTTTTTTCGTGTAGTAACTATTCAAACACTCACTTCAATAAATTTTTATCAATTTCAATAACAATATTTAATTAAAATTTTTCATTTAACTTAAAAAAATGGCAATATTCTTGACTTACAAACATATAAATTTTTCCATTAAGAATTATAGTTGTGTAGTCCTTTTCCGGGCTGGCGGTCCTAACAAGCCTTGGACGTCCTTTTTAGCTGATTTCTGCCTACTTGGGGGCCTTTGTTTCCCGCGAGGATACGAGTTTTCCGGATCGGAGAAGTGTTAAAGATGAATTGTGAAACTTGCGGCTCCTTGAACGGCTTTCTTAAACCGATACCGAAATATTTTAACTTTATGCTCGGGCGCCAATTAAGGAATTCTTTGTCCTTTTAATTAAAAAAATATAATTTTTATTAACTTTATTCAAAATTACTTCTTAGCACTAACTACTACAGCAAGAAACTGAACTTAGAGAATAATCTAAATAAGCTTAGCGGCTACTGCCGCTGCTGCTGTTATTGTTGTTGTTGTGGTTAGCTTCTGCTGCAGTTGACAATTCACCTGTGCGCTTGCATTATTCCAGTTAAAAACGCCAGACATAGCGTCAGCATAAATTATGGGAACGGATGTTTGTTAAAAATTGTTGATCTGGTATTTCAACATAAATGACGTTAACTTACACACTCGTAAATGCTAGATATGAATGAGCAGATTAGAAGCGAAGTGCAACTGATTTACTTATATTACAGTTGTTCACATTTGCCTTTTTTTAGACAAAGAAAGCAGAAAAATTGTGTATCTACATTAAAACTTAAAACCATAATTTCTTTGCTTCTGTTTTGACAAAAATCTTTGCTTGAAAGTAAGTACAATTTCACTCTGTGCTTTGATATTTCGTCAGCATTTACGAGTACACATGACAATATGTATTTACCACGATTTTTCACATTTCTCTTTATTTTTTATATCGGACGCCACTTGCGTCTCCCTTCCCTCGTCAAGTCGTAGAAGTAACATTTTTCTTTTGGTTTCTTGCTCTCTCGCTTTTCACATGTTCTCTTGTTTGCGTTTACTCGTAAATGCTGACGAAATATCAAAGCACAGAGTACAATTGTACTTACTTTCGCAAAGATTTATGTCGAAACAGAAGTAAAAAAATTTTGTGTTTTAAGTTTTAATATATACACAATTTTTCTGCCTTTTCATGTATCGTAACAAATGTAGAGTTGCACTTCGCTTGTAATCTGTTGATTCATTTTTAGCATTTACTATGTTTTTTTTATAAAATTTCTTTGCCATTTTTTTCATGCTTCGGCAAATTTTTTTTGCATGATATTTCGCAATCAAGAACGTACACATAAACAACAGCAAACAAAAAAACTTGCTTTTTCGTTTCTTTAGCTAGTTTTTAACTCTCTTGGTTTCCTCACTCTCTTGTATTAACATAATATGCGGACAAATAAATGTACGGAGTGAGACATCTTTACATATTATTAAGATCCCTGGTCCAAGTCTCTAAAATCAAAAAGTAAAAAATACAATTTTTTTTGGTAGGCAATGGTAAACCCCCAGGAGTAAGATTTGTCTAAGAAAAGCTTTTCACTTCGCCGTTCGAATTCTGTATAAAACTGTAGGTCCTTTAAATTGCAGGCAAATAATTTAAAATTATTAGGTCTTACCTTGATATGAAGTGAGGTACATGCTGTTTGGAAGATATGTAACTACCTAGCTCCAAATATTAACAAAAATTAATAAGATCAATTACTTTGCATTTCTATTGAATTCATATTACATACATAGATAAATTAACTAACTAGATAATTATAACCTCACAGACCCTTATATATTTTTGCAGATATTTGTGGTGCAAATTGTCTTGCATCTGCAAAATTTGAATAATTAACTTTGCAGAAGTTACATACAATATATCGTATTTGAAAAATGTGAACATTTTGCTTTTGAAGCCCCTGAAGCACGGGCCCTGCTAAAAATTCCGGGCCCGGGGGAATCCGTCCGTCCGCACCCCATCATCAGGTCTGGATACTGTCGTTGATACTTTGATATTTCCGCACCACCTTAACCAAGAATTGATTGCATTACTTGAATAATAAAAAAAGTAGAAAAAGCTATTTTTCTACACGTGTTAAGGGCAAACCTACAATAGTAAAAATTGCCTATGGAAAGCTTTTCACTACGCCGTTCGCATTCGGCATAAAATTGTAGGCCCCTTCCATTCATATACATAAATGCTCGACCTACCATAAGCCCTCCATAGGGAAGAAAGAACTATTATATGGTATTAAAGAAGTATTGTATATTAGAGAAAGAAAATTTAACAATTTTATATTGCGCAACAAAAATAGAAGTTGGTTTACTTTTTCAAACTGAAAATGCAGTTGCGTACAAAACTGTAGTCTGGTATTTCGGTATACAGATACACCGAAAATGCATTTCCAGTCGGGCACTAGTTTTAGTGTTATTCGATTAGAAAAATGGTTTCTGCAGTATCTACAGAAACATTTTTCGAAAGCGACGTTTCCGCATTATTATATTTATTTAGATTTAGAGTTTTTGTGTAAATCTATGGTACGAGTACATACAATTTACACTAAGTTGAAAATACAATACGTACATACGAGTACATATGATGTGTATATACATATACTACTGTGGGCAAAAAGTAGTAAGACTTTATAATTTAAATTTCGCGCGGAAACCCATTCATCAAAATATTATTTTTTTAAGGTTGGTATGACTGTCGGTGACATCTGTGCCAAATGTCACATCAAAATAATCATTAGTGTTTAGTATACCTTGTCTTTCTGAAGTACAAAAAGTGCATTCGGCGATTTTCACAATGAGTGAAAATATTCAACAAAGAAGTTCCATTAAATTTTGTGTGCGGAATCAAATTTCTGGTGTCGAAACGTTCAGAATGTTGCAAAAGGCCTTCGGTGATAATTGTATGTCGCGAGCAAGTGTTTTTGATTGGTACAAATTGTTCAAAGATGGTCGAGAACGCGTTGACGACGAACCACGTCCAGGACGGCCATCAACATCAACTGATGATCAACACGTCAATAAAATCAAGGAATTGGTGCTCGAGAATCGACGATTAACAGTCAACATCGACAGTACTGGCATCGTTGGAATATCGGAAGGATCAGTGAAAACCATTTTAAAACATCATTTGGGCCTAAGAAGAGTGAATGCACGATTGGTTCCAAAATCACTGCATTGGTTTTACGAGACCATTTTGCCAAAAATTCGACTGATATCGTTCCGCAACCACCCTATTCGCCTGACTTAGCACCGTGTGACTTTTGGCTATTTTCTAAACTCAAAAAACCGCTTCGTGGACACCGTTTTGAGTCAATTGAAGACATTAAACATGAATCGCTAAGCGCATTGAAGGCTATTCCGGAAATTGACTTTAACAACTGTTTCGAGAATTGGAAAAAACGTTGGCACAAGTGTATTGGGGCCGGGGATGATTACTTTGAAGGGGACGAAATAGATTTGGAAGAATGAATAAAAAAATTTGAAATTATGAACAAAGTCTTACTACTTTTTGCCCACAGTAGTATGTATGTGTATGTATGGACATGAAATGCGAAAGTCAATCTCCTGCAGTGCTATTGAATCCGCAAACATTTATAAAGTATTGTACAAATAATAATATTGATTTTAAAGCATAAAAAATGTATAATAAGCTTAAATAACACGATTGGGTAAGGTAATTATATACGTATGTATGTGTGCATTTACCGTTTAGTGTCAAAAATGAAATTACATTTCATTCATGGGTGGATGATTGAACAAAGAGACGGGCGGACGGACGGACGGAGTTTGTACATTTATATTTTTATGCGTGTGTAGCTGTAGCTGTTTGTTGGGGTGTTAATATAAATAAACAAGTGTGCTCGAACCATGTTCGTTGGAGTGAATGTTAATTGTGTTGAGTTCCTATTATTTGGAATTAGATGTACAGCATTTCAAGTAGCATACTCAAATTATGCTATATGTCCTACAAACCTCCACCTCCTCGCTACTACAACAATTTGTTTTCATACATATGAGTATTGCGCAATTTCTCTAAAGGGATTGATTATCATTCTACGCTCTTCGTAATTGTGACGATAACCGCTGCTTCGGCAGCAGCCGCATCAAAAAAAGGGCAGGTATCTTATTTCACTTGACACAAATGTTGTCTTTTTCAGCCAACTTCAACTATTGTTGCTCTCTATTCGATGATGCTGATGATGGTGCTGCTATAAGTCAATTAGTGTGGACCCCTCACAAAACTCAATTTATTAGGTATAAAAGCTTTTTATTCTTCTTGTTAATGATATGATGATTCATTTTGAGACAAGCGTTTTGAAATTTTATTGTTTGAATAAATGACGTTCATCGTACATCAGTGCACAGTGGCACAGAAGTCCAAATTTTTGAGATAAAATCTTACTACTTTTCTACAAATATAAAATGCCTAATATTAATACATACATATGTATGTATGTATGTATAATTAACATAGTATCTTTGAATATGACGAAAAAAAAGAGTATTTTACAACCAGATGGCATCTGTGCGGCTGCTAATTTGAACGCACTGCCTTCTCCCGTTTCGTACAAAGAAAAATTAATAAAAATGTGGTGGTTCAATCAAATTCACTGCATAAACATATTTTCGGAATTCTGAAGGGTTTTAGGTTTCCTAACTAGCAGATTGCCCGGACTAATTGCCGAGCAATCAGATAACTTACCTTGGATCAGATTCACCAGGCATCGGTTTGACATTATCCAAAAATAACCCATACTTTTTGAAATTATTAAAAAAAAAAATTTTTTTTTAACCTTACATTTTTTTTTCTGGACACTGCGTAGCAGACCAAAGTAATAACAACTACACCACCTATCTTACATATCTATATACATATGTGTTTCGCGTAATGAATAATAACGTGGTTAGGGCTTTGCATCGGCCAAACTTTTTCTGATAAATCGTAATCAGCGAAACTCAAGTAATTGTTTCTTTCCTTCCATGTTTTCGCAACTTCTACAGTGAGTATTAAAGGGGATAAGCAGTTTCTCTGTAAACTACCCTAGCAGTGCCGGTACGGTCCCTGTTAATGAAATCGCCCACCAAAATTTGATGAGGGCCATGTCGCGCGCGAGGTAATACAGTATGTTAATGACCTCCACCACCGATTAGCTGGTTGAAGAAAGTGCATGTACATGCTTCTCTTGATAACCCCTAAGGGTATTGAAAACTGTACACGAGAGGATTCATCAAGCAAACTCTGCACTCCTTAACTAGCTTTGATTAATGTTGGTGGATTAGATAGCTTTTATATGATGTCTGTCGATAAAAATAGCAACCTTACATTGTATTAGTCAAAAAGCCTCTCTAATTGGCAGAACTTCAGCTTGAAAAGCGGTGGGTTCATATCGTATCAAAAACTAGACAAAACTACCTAGATCCTAACTATTAAAACAGAGGCAAGCGCAATCGATCTCAGTGTTGGAAATGTTGACAAGCGACACTGTAGGCTGTGGCGCATGATATGGGGCTAAAGTTGTTCAGATTAACCTGCAGCACTCCAAAACTGCGACAGACAACCTATTTGTCTTCCTGCTGCAAGAAGAAGATATTGAAACTGCTATTACATATTAAGTGTGCGGAGTTTAAAGGACTCCAGAATAAGCAATATATTATCTTTTATAAACAAACAGAAGGTAAGTCTAGAGCTTGCATACACGCCAAAAGGCACCTTAATGTTTTCCTTCTTCCGTTCTGTAGCTCATAAGATGTAGCAGTCGTAGGGCTAGAAGATGCTGACGGTGTCAGTATCAGAATAGCATCAGCATAACCCAATAAACAGTTGTCAAATTCGTCCGTATAGCGTCCTATACAGATAATTTTTCAAGAATGGTAACAGCTACTGTCATAATAAATTAGCGGTTCGAGTATAGTACGCTGTACAATCGCTAGAAAGCTAATATGGCCCCTCTCTTTAAAACATGCTATAAAGCTTACTTAAATAGCTACTAAAAGGTTACAAACAGGAACGTTAACAGCCAATACTAGCTATTAGCTGCTCAGCCAACATTCCAGTTAGCAGCAAAAAGCAGCTTCCAGCGGCTCATTATCATAGGATTTATAGCAGCTACTAGTAACTATGAGCAGCAATGCAAAGGGGGATGTGCGTTAGTAAAATTGTTAAGTTTTGCGCGCATATGTACATGTAAATGATTTAATTGAAATACAATTGAATACAAATTACATCAAAATGCAATAAACGACATTGAATTACTAGCGGTATTCACGGGTTGATGCAAAATATTATTGCGACGATGAGAGATTGTGAAATTACACAATATTTTTAAAACAAACACATTGTATTTACGACAGTTCACGATACATCGCAAGGATGTTAAAGCTATTTGTAGCGAATTTGCTGTAACACACGACTATTAATAGTAGTTAACAGCTGAACAATTCTTTGTTGGGATATGGTACACGTCCAACCGGCTGGTGTAGTCTAAGTTTAGGTTCGGTTTTAGTCTGAATATTTTGTTTATATTGGGTCTCCTTTGGTCTGAATTTAATTTTAGCCTAAATGTTTTTTTTATGGTCTCCTTCGGTCTGAATTGAGTTAATTCAGGACTGAAATTTGACCTGGTCTGGTGGGATTATGTTTTCAGAGAATCTCGAACTTTGAAATTTCATCCATGAGTATTTTTCAATGAATGAGAAATAAGATTTTTTAAATGGGAAACCTAAAATTTGTATCCTTTATTTCCGCACACAAACATTTTTTAGCAAAAAATAATTTTCATAGTCTGTTGTGTTTATTGATTTAATTCACAAGAAAGTACATAAAGGTGGGCGGAAAAGTATGGACAAAAAAAATTCTAGCTTTTCCCCCAGCTTTTAATACAGGTCTGAACAAATTTACTTTTTTTGGCTTAGATGCAATGAAGGGCTTAATTTTCTCAAGTATCGTAATGTTTGCGATGCCAAATAGATCTCACATTTCCAACGAGCCCTTATTTAACAAAATCAGATGGAAAAAATGTCTGATATACGAACGATTGAAGTGAACGCTAGAATTAATTTCACCTCAAAAATCACATCCATATTTGCGGTCCATTTTCAATGACCCAATATATCAATCGCGCAATTTTTAATTTTTTTCCCGCCCACTTTGCTGTACAATACATTTCAGTAGAGAAAAAAATTTGCTTTCGATACATACATACATAAATGTACAATTTAAACAATCATATAGCACATATTTACGTTAGCAACACTCATTTTCCTCGCAATACGATCATTCCACCATCAGTTACAATGAACATGTACTTAAATACATACATACATAAGTATGTTTCCACATTAAATAGCCGTATTTACGATCTGTAGTTTTTGTAGTAATTTTGGAAAAATATATCAAATTTTACATCAGATCGTGAACGACCTCGTTGTAAATACTTAGTATTTGCAATATCGGCTGATCTTGCTTAAATTTTGTTGTAGAATCTATAAAGTTAAATCATTATCAAGATAATACAGAATACTACGCAATGTTACAATAAGGTGTTGCGATTGTAAATTTGGTTGTACTTTCAGTTGCATGTATATGTTTTTGTAAAGTTACAAGATTTACCACAAAAACCAAGAATACACGATACATGACCAAAAGCTATAGATCGTGAATACGGCCAATGTATTTCTTTGGGAGAGCCTTGATATTTCACAGAATATTAAGTATACTGGTATTATTATCATTATAACCAGTCATGGCATCTTACGCGTCAAAAACTCATGTTTATACCTTCTATCCAACTTTTAAACGATTTCAAAAGTTCAAAATATTATGATAGGACTTTTTTCAAGATGTAACTTTTTTGTTAAAGAAATAGAATACCCATCAGGAGGCCCTTCTGAAATTTCAGATACATACAGATTCAAAATCATCAGCTTATAACGACGACTATGTATTTAGAAAACCTTCTCGGGATTACCTCCTTGTCGCGGTGAGAGGTCACAGTATGTGTAATGAATCTTCGGGCTATGCCGGATAGGGCCACTCATGCCGGAAGGTCGTAGAGGAGCACTGAAGCTAAGAGTAATCATGGCATTCGGGAACAATTATGCCCATTGTCGAGCATGTAGACGACTCAATTCATGCCAAAGAAAACTGTAAACAAAAACAAAAAAAAATGCAGTGAGTACAAAACTAAATTTGCCTGCACAGGGTACCCCCACTAGTGGTAATCTTCCGCTGATACGCCAGCGGCTTGGCCGAAGGATGTGCAGGGCCAAAACTCATTACCTAAGACCGGGACGCCCTGGGGTCCCGGAGGAAGCATTTTACCAGAGGATGAGGGCACATTGACAATGTCAACGGAGAGCCCACTCTTGAAGGATACGGAGGACATACTAATGTCACAATCGGAGGCGACTGTAAAGGCCGTTGAAGATGTGGCACTAGATAGTCCGATGACGCCTTTTAGACAAACTGAAGTACAGAGCGAATCTCTGACAAAGGTCCAACCTGGTGCGAGCCAGGGGGTCATCGGTAAAGTGACTGCTGGTACTGAAGCTTCGAGTGCAGGTGTGGGTTTGTCTAATAGACAACTCAAAAAAAAGGAGACAGAAGGATAGAAAAGCTGCAGCGCAAGCAAAGGCGAGTCCTCAAATTCTGCCAACTTCAACACCTGTGATGACCACAGGGAAGCGTGACAGAACGGGCGATGTTTTGGCACACTCTTCGGAGGCCAACCAGGAGTCTGTGCAGTCGGTTGTGAAGAGCAACAAGGCAAAGAAGATGAAGGTCCACGGACCGAAATCGGACGTGTCTTCGAGCTCTAAACAGCAGTCTGTATGCGAGGTTGATCCTTCAAAAGAGAAGGTTGAAGGACCCCCTCTGGTACCACCTTTTCGAAGGTGGCCGCCAAAGCTATGAAGGTTGGGATTCGCACCAGCATAGGGAATGGTCGGTTGTCTCAAGGGCAACAGGGCTAGCTTTGGAAGGCTATCGGGGAGTCGAAAGACAAACCGACTTTTGAGGGGAAGAGTGTAGAGGATGGCATCGTCACGGTGCAATGCCTTAATGCTTTTTCCTGAGCTTGGCTGGAAGAAGTTATAGCTAAGATGCCAGAATGTGAGAAGGGTAAGTTCGAATTATCGGACTTACCAAGACGCAGACTGGTCAGAGGGTCCCTTTGGATACCTGGACCTTCCAGGAAACCAAGCGAGCTACTCGCACGTATCCGTGGTCAAAACGGAGGTCTGAATACGAGTCAATGGCTAGTCATGTGAAATGGTAGTCAATGGTAGTCATGCGAAACTGCAGACATGTCCTCACATAATACTAATTCAATAACCTTGGGTATGCTACAAACATATCTGTGGCCTTTGTGCCATTACGTGGGGACAAATCCTAAAATGTGAAGATAGTAATCGACCGCGTGCTTGTATTATCATGCCGCGGATGATTGAACGCACAATGCTCAGACAATACTGTTCTCAAGACATTGTTGCGGCAAAAATAAAGTACTGGAAAGGTGGGAGTAGTGTCGAAACTATAACAGTGTCGGCCTACTTGCAGTATGACTCTACACTACCTCCTCCTTCAAAGGAATTAGTGGAAGTCGTCCAGTACGCGAAATCCAGTGGTTTGGGACTTATAGTGGGCTGTGATGCAAATTCACAGAATATTGTATGGGGTAGCAGTAAATGTAATCCCAGGGGTTCCAGCCTACTGGAATTCTTTCTGTCAACTGATTTGGTGATCCAGAATGTTGGTAACAAACCAACTTTTGTGACCAACAGAAGACAAGAAGTGATTGATCTTACGTTAACCAATAGGAAGGTGGCAGATCAGATCGCCCAAAGGCGAGTTCTAGAAGAGGTCTCTCTCTCAGATTATCGCATTATCGAATTCCGGCTGGGTACTGACATTATGCCGATACCTAGTGGACGCAATCCGTGCAAGGTGGACTAGGATAGGTTTGGTGAGCTTCTTGAGGAGCGCATACTAAACCTTAATTGAAGCGACCAATAGATTGGTAGGGACTTTGATTGGCTGCTACGAGGAGGTGTGTCCGCTTAGAACAAGCAGACAAGGCAAGGCAGTCCCATGGTTGAATGCTGAACTTTTGAAGCTTCGCAAACGATCTAGAAAACTACTGAATAGGGCCCTAAAAACCCGAAAGGAAGTTGACTGAACCAGTTTCTATATTGTTCAGAAGGAGTATAAGAAGAAAGTAAGGTCCGCCAAACTTGACTCTTATAGAAACTTCTGCAATGAGGTGGAGGGAATGAAGGAATCAACAAGACTGTGTAGGGTTCTGCAGAAAGACCAAATAGTTAAGCTTGACTCTCTTCGTCTGATGGTACTTTTACGACTTCCAGATCAGAGACCTATAAAACATTCCTAGCGACACACATTCCGGAAGCAGGATTATACCCACTACGGTGAGTAGTGGTGGGGTCTATGGTACGAGTGGTAGAACCACCAGGCTCAATTGGTATTCTGCGTCGGAAGTAGTGACAGAAGAGGCAGTAAAGTTTTCTTTCTCCTCTTTTGAAAACTATAAGTCCCCAGGACCTGACAAAGTTTATCCGATAATGCTAAAAAGAGGTGGAGACAGACTGATAGGGGCCTTGAAAAAGATGTTTACGGCATGTCTTGCCCATGACTTCATACCATCTGTTTGGCGACAAGTCATAGTAGTCCTTATTCCTAAGCCAGGGAAGGATGATTACACAATGGCTAAAAGTTTCAGGCCGATTAGCTTGACCTCTTTCATGCTAAAAAGCCTAACGAATGGTAGAGAAGCACATTCGGGCAAAGGTGCTGCCAGTGTGTCCTCTCAGTAATAACCAACATGCCTACCAGGGAGAAAAATCCTGCGAGTCAGCGCTGCATGATCTTGTAAGCAAGATAGAAGCAGGACTGGAGCGGACAAGTACACTCTGGGGGTCTTTGTGGATATTGAGGGGGCTTTTGACAACGCTACCTTTGACTCTATGTGCTCAGCTGCCAGAAGGCATGGAGTGAGTGAAAACTTAAGTAGATAGAGGCTGCCCCCAAGAGGGTGTTCTCTCTCCTCTACTGTGGTGCTTCGTTGTTGACTCATTACTAACGGAAATGCAAGATCTCGGATTTCACGTCCAAGCGTATGCGGATGAGGTCTGTGCACTCACATCTGGTAAATCCTTGCGGATGGTCTGTATTAAAATGCAGAAAATCCTGGACAAAATTGATGAGTGGTGCACTGGCCAGGGTCTTTCTGTCAATCCTAGTAAAGCGACTCTTGTTCTATTTACTAGGAAGCGGAAGCTGGAGTGTTTAAAACTGCCAGTACTGAAAGATGTGACCCTCAGTCTTGCTATGGAAGTGAAATATCTGGAAGTGAAATACCCTAGATCGGAAACTAAAATGGAAGACGCACGTCTTAACGAAGCTAGATCGCGCATTGAAGGTTTTCTACCAATGTCGCCGAGTCTTTGGTAGGACCTGGGGCCTGAAACCTACTGTGGTCCTTTGAATATACAAACACTTATCAGACCAATAATCACATATGCTTCGGTGGTTTGGTGGCGCCGAACTATGGTTAAATCTTCAGTCTTGGCGCTGAACAGGCTGCAATGAAACGTATGCATTAGCATAGCGGGCGCCATGAGTACCACCTCTGGTGACGCCCTTGGCGACATGTCGGCTATACTCTTAAAAATTTATCTACACGGCACCACCACTTGGCAGGCAATGGCAAACCTACAAGAGTAAAAATTGCTATGAAAAGCTTTTCACTTCGCCGTTCGGATTCGGCATTAAACTGTAGGTCCCTTCCATTCATGTACAAATATAACACGCACAACATGAGTGGATGCGAAAAAGCTCGGTCTAGGCCCTCCATGGGTGTTGTGCCATTAAAAGTAAGATGATTTTTAATACCTCCCAGTCAGTTTTCAAACGCTTGCTTTTGTGTTTATTCACATTTTACATGCTATTCTAGGCAAATCACAATCAGTCAGTGTGACACCTCTCATGTAACCAGAATATTCATAATAACATATCTCAGGAACTATTTGTGGTGCGGTACAAAGATTTTGTATGTAGGTTCTTTTCATGAATGGTATTCTTTGACAAGAAATATAATATGTTATGCGATATCTCGTGCACCATTTGTAGTATGGTACTAAGATTTGATATGGAAGTGTTATTTATGGTATAGTGGAGTTTATAGGGGGCCTGGGGAGTAGGATACAAGGTAACGTTCGTGACAGTCGCAGGTGCGTCCATGTTCAATCCTTGCGCTTCTATGTTTCTAGTCGACACACAGCCTCCTCGTGGCGTCCCCTGTATAGCGATTTGACAACCGTCAGCGAGCGAGTGTGCGGCGGGCTTCTCCGTGGTCTTGAATGAATGGTTGTGCAACGGGTTTAGAACACACCACGTGAAATTATTCCCCAATGAATCCTCAAACCCCTAATGTTGATGACTCCCGCAAACGCCCAAAGGACAACGATTTACGGATATGCACCTGGAAAGTTCGAATCCTCTACAAGGGAGGTGCCTCTATCCAGCTGGTGGATGTCGTCCAACGATATATAGCTGATATCACCGCTATCCAGAAAATGCGTTGAACGGGACGGGGTTGCTCCAGAAGAGCATCCAGCATCCTGTGATATATAATACAGCTGTCATACGTCGAGACACGAATTTGGTGTTGGATTTGTGGTTGGGAACAGACTGCGTCATCTAGTCTCGACGGCCGTGAACGAGTGCCTAGCCACTATCCGCATCAAGGCAAAATTCTTCAACATCAGCCTAATTTGTTTCCATGCCCTGACGGATGAGAAGGATGAAACGACCAAAGGCGACTTCTACGAGCTCCTCGACAAAACTTATGAGCATTGCCCCCATTGCAAGGAGTCTCTTTGGCCCGACGATCGGAAAATTCAGTCTCCACGACGAAGCCAACGATAACGGTATGAGACTGATCGACTTCGCCGCCGCACGAAACATGATAGTTAGTAAGACGACATTTCAATATCTTGATATTCATAAGGCAATTTGGCGGTTCCCTGATCAAAACACACGAAACCAGATTGATCACTTTGTGATCGACGGAAGGCACGCTTCCAATGTGCTAGACGTACGTCCAATACGTGGTGCAAACATCGACTCAAACCACTACTTGGTTGCAGCCAAGGTCTGCACACGTATATGTGTAGCAAATTGCGTACGGATAGGTACAAAGAGAAAGCTGGATGTCGAAATGTTGAAATCACAACAGACAGCCGAAGCCTTCGCCAACCAACTCGCACTCCTGCTATCGCAAAACACCCCTCAACTTGATGATATATGCGCGCAGTGGACGCACATTTCCCGCTCTATGCGTAAAGAGGTGCTAGTACACCACCCTCGACAGAGAAATATGTGGTACGACCAAGAGTGTCGCGATGCTACTGAAGAGAAAAACATAAACAACGTTTACGTCAGAGCCACCCTGCAGTCAGCTGCAATGCGAGCTGCTAAGGAGCGATACAGAGAGTTGAGGAGGGAGGAGAAACGCCTCTTCAGGTGCAAGAAAAGAGATGCAGAAAGACCCGAGTTTAACGAACAAGATGGAATGAGCTGTACGCTGAAGCTGACATAGTCAAGCGTATAAAAATCCAGCGGCTTTGCTGTCTGGGTCATGTTGAGCGAATGGAAAAAAGCGCTCCGGCTAAAAGGGTGTTTTATTCGAACCACGGTGGAGGAACACGCAGAAGAGGACGTCCTAATCTCCGTTGGAAAGACCAGGTGCAGGGCAACCTGACTGCACTTTGCCTTATCAACTGGTGCTAGCGCGCGCATAGCAGATGCGACTGGCGAAGCTTTATAGAGGCGGCCAAGACCGATCATCGGTTGTACTGCCAGTTAAGTAAATGTCAAATGGTAGTAGCACCTCCTATACCTGAATATTTTTAATGGGATACCTTAGGAACAATTTGTAGTATTCCTGCAGTAAAATATTAAACCAGTTACTTATAGTCTAAGGCTGATTCTAAAATTACTAGATTTGCGCTAGTAGTAAAGCAATGCAGTGAGTTTGAGTTGAAAAAAGCCAAAGAAACGAAATGAAATTGAATTAGCTGATCAACAAAAACGAAAACATGTATAGTATATGGAAGATAAGCTAGAAAATGCCATTATTTTTTGACGTTTTTGTTTTGACGCATAAACAGTTGTCAAAAAGTTAAAATAAAGTACAATAAAGTGGTAAGAAATTAAATTTTATAAAATTAAAATATTTTAGTTAAATGAAAATGCCAAAAAGACAAATTTTTAAATATCTAAGCGGTGGGACTGGAAATGCGAATTATAAAATGGCAGAGCAGCAATTCAAGGAAGAGCAGGCAGAAACTGAGACGGAAGTGCAGTCTGATTCTTTTAATGCTAGTTCTTCAATTGGTTTAGAAAAATCATTTAAAGAAAATTTGTTTAATTTAAAAAAATAGGTCCTCTCGCAAATGTTTCGAAGAACTCCGCTTGTTCGGATTCGGCATAAAACTGTAGGTCCCTTCCGCTCATGTACAAATATAATACGCACAACATAAGTGTATACAAAAAGTTCGGCCCTCCATAGGTTGTTGTTACCATTAAAAGAAGAAAGAACAATTTCCACATTGCCAACAGATGCTTCCAACTTTTGATCAACTTTGTCAACAAAAGATCGGAGACGTTTAAAAATTGGGAAATTTCAAGATTGCTATGAACCGCATGTATAGCGACAATAACCGCGTGTCTTTTAATTTCCCAAGACAGCTTTTGTCGTCTATTTATGATCTGAAAAGAAAAATAAACATAAAGACGTGTTGCTAAGAAGTGGCAGGCATATATTTGAATGTCCTTATAGTATTATTTAATTTATTTATATTTTTGAAAATTACAGGCACTTAAGCGGAATGTCATTTATGACAGACGTACTTAACCGGGGTTTGCTTACATAAATATAACATAATAACCAAAATTCACACCAACTCACTTTTCGTTTTACACCGCCATCAGACCCCTTCGTCCCAAATCACAAATGAAAATGTTAAAATATTTGACTGAACAAAAATAAAAATGATCATAAAATAATACTTAATATTAAACACTTTTCAACTCAAAAAATGTGACAACCGGGGCACACAGGTGCTAGACCTAATTCCGGTACGTTGAATCCAATGGTGCTGACGTTTTTTAGGCCTTGTTTTCAAGATATTTCATTTTCAATATTGGAGGATTTGGGGCCCGCAGAGGACAAGTTGTGTTAGTATTTTCTGATTTCAATTTAAATCAATTAAAAACTTTTTATTGGCAATAACCCAGAAAAAAAAATTTTTTAAGCAAAATTCTAAATATTTAGTTTTGAATAATTTTTGTGTTTTTTTTAAATTTTATTTTGGCAAAAACATATTTTTTCCGAATTTAATCCGTTTTTCATTTGAAATAATTTTAAATTAATGGTATCATTAGTATCATCGGGTTCATATTTGCAAGCACTTTCAAATTAATCTAAGCTGTTTACATAAAATTCAAAAAAAAAAAAACAAGATTCTATCAATCAAGATGTAGTTCTAAGAACTATAAGGTTGCATACAGCAGAATTTTAGAACTTTGTTGTTCTATTAATATTCAACGAATCCGAACGTATCCATCCATGCATCCGCATAATGAACGGATCGATGCCCGAAACAGACACAGTCTGGGCTGTTTTGTGCAACACGGAAGGGTGAAGTAACTATCCCAGTATTTTTCAAACAACAGCTGCAGATTTATAATCATCAGCTGGTTAATTCATTTAAAAAATTTAAAATAGTATTTATAATGTGTTGAATTGAGAATCAGATAAGTCAGATAAGGTTGTTGAAGTCATTCTACAAGAAACGAAAATAGTCGTTTTATGCTTAATTTAATCGCAACAAGATACAAGTACCTTGTACAACGGTTCGATATGCTCAGGTTAAGTTAATTCAATGCAGTTTCTGAATTTACTATAGCGCAATTCAAGAGTTGATGCGAAATGAGATTGCAGTGATGCAAAATGCGTACTTTCGTCTTTCCAACAACAAAGTACATACAGAAATGTTGCACTGCTTTCTCGCACTTTTGCACTGCCTCCATCAAGAGCAGAAATGCGAAAGCAAAATTCGAAACAACTGATTTCTGTTTTAATTTTCTCGAGTGGTTGTTGCCACTTAATTAAAAATTGGAAATAGTAACATTTCCTAAAGAAATTTAAGAATTTAATATAATTTTTGGACAAGTTGGCAGCAATGGTCATATATTTCCCTTTTCCCATTTGTGTTGCATAAAATTATAAACATGGAGAAATAAAGCGAGAAAAATAAGAAAGTGGTCAGAGAAGGAAATATCGGAAATAGTTAATTTATTGCTGAAAACCGAAATTTCGAAGTAAGTTTTATATCTTATATTTGAGTTTATTTAAATGAAATAATCTTACTAATCTGACTTTACAGCAATCATCAGCTATTATGAAAAGTTTTTGCAAGCCTCAGGCATGAATGTGACATGGGATTTGATCAAATGGAAGGTTCGCTACTTGAAAACCTCTTTTCAAAAAGCTGAAAATTGGAGAAAAGTAACTGCGGCTGGAATCCTAGAAGAAGATATTCTAAATGGGGTCACAACCGTCAATGGTAAGAGGTGCGATAGCTTGATTTGCTTAAAACGAGACTATAACTTCTGCATTTGTTTTCAGAAAAGCTAAAGAAAATGTGTCCATTGTATTACAGCTTAAAGGAAATATTTGGTCAAAAACAAAGTGCAGATGTTGAGGTACTCGATTCGGATACAACCACATCAGGATTTTATGAACCCGCTGTGCATTCTGAGGATGAAAATAATGTGTTGAATGTGACTCTCAATTCACAAGTTTCGGATGCAGATCTGCAACAGCCTACTAAGCAATCGTCGACCTCTTCAGCTGTTACGACTTTTGAAAATAGACTGAAGCGGTCAGCTCCAAAAGATTCAATGACGATAATCAAGAGTCAAGAAGGAAGAAATGAATACCAGCGACTTCGCATAAAATTTGATGAAACTAAATTTGGAAAAGAGTATATTTTAATCAGGGAGAAGTTTGAGATGGAAAAGGAATTAAGGAAAGAAGAGATAGAGCTGAAGAAAAAGGAGATAGAAAAAGAAGAAAGGTTGAGAATGCTGGAGTTAGAGAAAAGTGAACGAATTGCTAAGTGGGAAATAAAAAAAAATGAGCGAATCGGAAAGTATGAGCTAGAATTAACATATAAAAAAACTGAAATGTGTGCAAAAACTTTGTAATCCCAATTATTGTTTTATATTCGTAAAATATTTTATATAATAAAACTACTGAATTGAAATGAAAAATGAAATAGAGTTCTTTACTTACTTTTAATGTCACAACAGCCCATGGAAGGCCTAGGTCGAACTTTTCGCATCCACTCGTGTTGTGCGCGTTATATTTGTACATGAATGGAAGGGACCTACAGTTTAACGCCGAATCCGAACGGCGAAGTTGAAAAGCTTTTCATAGGCAATTTTTACTCTTGTAGGTTTGCCACTGCTTGCCAAGAGGTGGTACCGTGTACAAAAATTATTTTTTTCTACTTTTTGATTTTGCCTGTGCCGAGATTCGAACCCCTGATACTCTGCGTAGCAGTCCAACGCACTACCGCGAAATGAAATACTGTTCGTTTTTTTATTTTAAAGTTATCTCATGGAAACATTAAATTATGGAGGGCTTGACGTTTTATGTCACATTTATTGTTGCGTGATTCCACTATGTCTATGTTTTCGGAAATTTCCTTGCTGTATTCAATGGTTTCAACATTGAAAGTAGATATATCATCATCGGATATTGAAATGTTGTGAATTATACATGCAACTACTTAGAATCCACTGGCAACAAAACTTCCGATTGCTTTCACTGGAAACTCGTTGCCGTAACTCCTTAAAGCTGCCAAACCTTTCTTTTAACACACCAATGCAATGCTCAACTCTAACGCGATATCGACTGTGTCGTAAATTGAACACCTTGCGTTGAGTTGCAGTCATGGCATTCGAGTTGGTTCTGTAAGGTGTAATTACGGTGTTAGTTAAAGAATAATCCGAGTCTCGAGCAAACCATTGATGTCCAGAGAAATATTTTGATGGGTTTGTTACCAAAGGACAAGAGGAGAACATGCGAGCGTTGTGAACGCTTCCTGGGCTGCCAATAACTGCGTGGCGAATACGTAGTTTACAGTCACATGTTATTTGAAGTAGCACTTTAATGAAGTATATTTGTTTTCGTGAAAAATAAGCAATTGGATTTTAAATTGGAGCCTCTGCGAATTTGAACTCCGTGCCGTCCACATATCCAATGCACTAAGCTAGTTCATGGAACTTCTCTTGAACGACAGTAGCTCGCTCTACTTGATCAGGCGAAATTATATATTTAAATTTCAGTTCACAGAATGCTTTAAAAACTCTGATAGTAATATTTTGAACTGTTCCTCCATCCCCAATACCAAATAGGGTTGCTATTTTGCGAATAGTTGCACCCTCGCCAAATGAACCAAGTCTGTACATTGTAATGGCTAATTGAAATGGAACACTGAATTGCTGACATAAATTCTTTTGTTGGAATTCACCACTGCCACTTATCAACGATGTAAGTAATTGAAATTGCTCCCTACTACAACGAAACATTTATCGAAAACGGTGGTCATCAAGATGGGTAAGAATATCTTCGGTCCAAGTTTTAGATTTCGGCACAAAGTAGTGTATTCCACGCCTATTGCGAAGTATTTCCAATAAGTCATCGTATAGCGAGTCTAAAATATCATCCTCCAATTGGGTTCTTAAATTCTCATCAGCTGCTGGAAAAAATAAAACTTTTTATGATTTACGATTACAATTTTAAAAGATTTTAACTCACCAATGTCATCCTGGATATCCTCAATTTCGAGAAACGATCTCTTTAAGGCAATTCGATCAAAAAATCTTTTATTTTCGCCATTTGTTTCACTCAAAAGAATTAACAGTTTTGACGTGTATTGAGAAATTTAAATCTGGCACCTAATTCCACTTTTCAATTTTCCCATGGCATGCTCAGGCGTTAGTGCGAAGAATGTAAGAATTTTTACACTTTCGCATTTTCGCATCAACGCGTGAATACCACTTATGTTTATTTAACAGTTTGGCTAAAAACATGACATTCAACTCTTCTTTTATCTAGAATTTTCATATCTAGAAGTTTAAGACGATGTGTGTAAGGAGGAAGGTTTTGTGATGGATCCCATCGAAAACTTTTTAATGTAAACAAAAGAAACTGTTATTGAACAGATTCCAATCTGGCCCTGTAGCAGTTAAGTATATCGGGGACTCCAAACTGAAAAACTGTACTCGAAGATTGGCCTTGCCAGAGACTTAAGAAATTTTTTCGTTACATACCGTTCATTAAATTCTTTTGACCATTTTTTTATGAATGCAAATATTCCCTTAGCTTTATTTATACAAATGTCAATATATAAATTACAGCGAAGTTAAGGGTCCATGACAATGACCAAGTTACTGCAATCATTTATGCAGTAAAATGATGGGATTGATTCTCTTCTCGCATAGACCATCGGTTTGTTTCATATCATTAGCATATATTAAATCTTTGGATCTTACATCTGTTATCTTTGGATAACAGATGTAAGATCATTAATGAATATGAGAAAATATAATTGGACCAAGATGACTGACTGACCTTGAAGAACTCTAGATGGAACTTCAATATAAGATGAGATGGAGCTTTTTCATGATTCACCACACTATGACTTACTTGACTCTCGGTCGTACCACATATTTCTCCGTCGACGGTGGCCTAGCACCTCTTCTGCAGCCGTACGCAAAGAGCGGGAAATGTGCGTCCACTGCGGGCATATATCATCTAGTTGAGGGGTCTTTTGTGATAGGAGGAGTGCGAGTTGGTTGGCGAAGACTTCGGCTGTCTGTTGTGATTGCAGCTTTTCGACATTCAGCTTTCTCTTTGTACCTATCCGTACGCAATTTGCTACATATATACGTGTGCAGACCTTGGCTGCAACCAAGTAGTGGTCTGAATCAATGTTTGCACCACGTATTGTGGGTACGTCCAGTACATTGGAAGCGTGCCTTCCGTTGATCACAAAGTGACCAATCTGGTTTCGTGTGTTTTGATCAGGGGACAGCCAAGACAACTTATGGATATCTTTATGTTGGAGTCTGGTGCTACTAACTGTCATGTTTCGTGCGGCGGCGAAGTCGATCAGTCTCATACCGTTATCGGTGGCTTCGTCGTGGAGACTGAATTTTCCCGATAGTCAAACCAAAGAGACTCTCCTTGCCCACCTTGGCATTAAAGTCGCACAACTCGATTTTAATATCGTGGCGGGGGCAATGCTCATAAGTTTTGTCGAGGAGCTCGTAGAAGTCATCTTTGGTCGTTTCCTTCTCATCCGTCGGGGCATGGACACAAATTAGGCTGATATTGAAGAATTTTGCCTTACGAACGAACGTATCCCAACGGACCCTCCTCCCGCCCAACACGACCGAGGGGCGCATCCACATAACGTATGGATCGGTGACCGACGCAACCGCTTCACACGAAAATATGTAATGAGCCGCGTATATCCAAATAGGTATTCTTTACAACTACAGATATAAAATCATCAGCTGTTGATTGATTTAATATGGTAAATAAGTTTGTTTTGATGTGTTCCAGAGAAACCGAAATGCTGAATAGATTATAATGTTCATTAAAATCTCTACATATTTCACGAAAAGGATCATTTTCAGCATAATTTGTTATGCATATGTTAGTTTAATAGGAATAAAATAACGTGAGCTTCTGCAGGGTATATTAAAGTTTATTTCGTTCAGTAAATCCAAAGCTTTACACGAAATGTTATATTTAGCATCTTTCTTCTGCTTATCAATGTCGGTAGATTAATAAGTTTTAATCGATGGTCATACGGTGTAAGCTTCAATAGAGTATTCCAACAACAATTCTTCAGTGCAAAAATAAGAAATTGTTTTTGAACCAATTTTATTTGTGTAGCAATTATATTGAGGATTCCAGACAGGAGATGCATACTCAAGGAAGGGTCTAACAAGTGAAGTGAATAGCGTTTTTGTTGTATAAGGGTCGTTAAACTCCTTTGACCAGCGTTTAACTAATCCTAAAGAACTTTTAGCGTTGTTCACACACGAGTTGATATGTAAGTTAAAATTTAATTTGGAGTCCATTGTCACACCCAAATCAACAAATATCAATACATGACTCAGATTCTGATTCTGTAAAGAATATTTAGCAGACATAGGTTGTCTCCTTGTAAATGTCAGAAACTTACATTTATCCAGATTGAGTAACATGAAGTTTAATCGTCACCAGTTTGAAAAATTATCAAGATCTTGCAGAAGTTTTTGTTGGATTATAGAGTTGTAAGATAAGAACAACTTTAAATCATCAGCATACATTACACTTTTGCAATTTCGAATAACAGATGGCAAAATCATTGATAAACAAAAGAAATTTATTCCAGCTAGTTTTTTGGATCCACACGAGGAATGCGCACAACCCTCTCTGAGTCTGGCCTAGGTTTATAAACAAACTCTTTCACAATTGCACCTTTTGGCCAGAAGTTAATATCAACGATTTTGTCAAACATCTCAGCCGGAATACTAATTTTAAAAGACGAAATATTTCCTTGATATGAGAAGTTTAACTTCTGAACAAAAATTTTAACAATTTCAATTTTAGATTTTATATGAAATTTTATATCATCGACTAATAGTGTCATTAGAAAAACGAGAAACAAAAACAGTTTTTTTGGGTGCAACTACTTTAAGTTTTTTGGTAGCAGGTGCGACACATTCACCTACTGTTAATTTTTTTAGAACTGGCATAGCACATTCTGTGATAGATGATGGTAAATTTTGGTTTTTTTCAGTCGAAGTTGAAATTTCAATAGCTGGAAATTCATCAATAACTATGGGAGATTGATTCATAGCCAAAGTAGTAGAAAAAGATGTTGGAGAAACATCGATGGCACTAGACGGGGCAAGAGATTCCGTAGCTTTCTTACCCGCAGGGTTTAAATAAGTGTGAAATAATATCGATTCTGAATTGGGAGCTCAACATTATTATCCTCGTCATGGCACTTGAAATCATTCTTCGTACTTTTTAAATTTTTTCAAAGAGTAATGACAACTCTTTACTAAATCCTTTCCTAGTATGGAACATTTTGTTTATTTTAACTTCGGCTGATCTACATTTTAAGCAAGACCGGCGAAGACCTCTCCCTTCATGTATAATGTCCGCGATGCTGCCAGAAAGACTAGCACACTTAATATGAGCGAAGCCATTACAAAGCCAGCAAAACACCTGATGCTCGGATTCATTTTTTACTGTGCAATTTGGATAAACGCAACTCATTATTTTATTATTAAAATTAAAATAGTATAAAAAGACTAAGCAAATAACATATAAACATGTAAACCGTACCGTTTGCAAATATAAATTTATAAAATGAAAAAAAAAGTTTGGAAATAGCTGTAAATATAAATTACTGTTAGCAGACATGAATAATTATGCATAATGTTGAGGTGTACAAGCTGCTAAAACAGTAAAGATACGAAAAATAGAGAAAACTAAAATTTAATACATAAATAAGAGAACAGAATTCGCTCTCACTAATAAACTATTATGTATGTATGTATATACTTATTGCACATTATAAGATTGCACATTAAATTAAATGGGAAAAATAAGAAAAATTAATAGCTAAATTATTTAATTAAAAATTAATAATTTGATAAAATTAAACAATATCGCCCAGTGGTTCCAAGTCCGACAAATCACCAAACTCGAAGCAGACACCAAAATTAAGATGAAACAAATAAAAATTTAAATTATTCTTTAAAATGGTTCAACATTTTAGGCCAGTAGTATTATTTATAAACTTGTTTATAATTTTCCTTACAGTTTCTGTGGGCGCGAATATGTGTTTGTTCTATTATTGCTTCTTGGTCATTGCGATTGGGTACGTCAATGGGGAATATTCGTGTGAATAGAAATTTGTTTGTGAAACCACCCTAACCGTTTCTTTAAAGTTAGGAAGATCTTCCGCGGTGCAATGTACTGCAGTCACAAGTCTAGGCTGAAGGAATTCTAAAAGGATTGTTTTCAAATTTTCTAGTGTCATATTCGATGATGTGCCTCGTTTTAAAAAAATTTACTATTGATTCGTGTGTTATAAAGTTTGCTTTGCTTAACAGAATTTGTTGTTTATATTCATTTACGGGTTTAAGGGATTCGGGAATAGTAAATTCATAACTACTTTCCACGGAGTGGTGAGTGCTCTGTACTGATTCGTTATCGGATATGTTGTTTAAAATTTGCCTAGAAAGCGCATCTGCAACTACATTTTGTGTTCCGGGTTTGTATACAAACTTCGAAAAAAGAATGCAACCTTTTCATTTTGGCATTTGCATTTCTAGCGGACACCGCGAATGTTAAAGGTGGTCAGTGTGAATTTCCAGATCAGATACGCCATATAAATAGTTTCTCAATGTTTTCAGTGCCCACACTATGGCATATAGAGTTCCTTTTCATTCGTAGCGTAATTTCTTTCTGTGGAGTTAAAAGTTTTAGAGATGAATGTGATAGGTTTCCCAATTTGACTTAATACCGCGCCTATTGGAACATTCGATGCGTCGGTTGTTAAAATAAATTTGCTGTTGAAATATGGCTGCGCCAGTTCTACTTGGTCTATTAGCAGGGCTTTTACCTTCCCGAAAGTGGCGATTGCTTCCTCGTTTAAATTGATTTCTATTTTTTTGGACAAATTTTTGCGATATTTTACCATTTTCCCCCGCTAAGTAAATTGTTAATGGTTTTGTGACCAACGCGTAATCCTTTATGAATTTTCGATAGTAGCCTGCCATTCCTAGAAAGCTTCTTAGTTGTCGTAAGGTTGTTGACAAGGGATTTGTTTGGATAGTTTCCATTTTTTGGGATCAGTTTTTATCACATCACAACCTACTCTATAACCTAAAACATCAACTTCTTCTTGGTAAAATTCTGATTTCTCTTAAGTTATATTCATGTTTGCGTCTCTTAATTTATTTAATTTTTTTTTAAATGGGTGATGTGTTCTTCTAACGTAGGTGAAAACACAATTATGTAGACGTGACAAAATTTACCTATATAATTTGTGAAAATATTATCCATGGCTCTTTGGAAGATGCCAGGTCATTTTTAAGTCCAAACGGCATCGTAATGAAAAAGCCGTTTTTTTAATGTCTGAGTCCTTCATTAATATTTGGTGGAACCCAGATTCCAGGTCTATCGTGGAAAAGTATTTCGTTTTTCACAAATTTGATAATATGACGTTGCAGTCAGGTATGGGATAGTTTATTGCAACTGTCTGTTCGTTTAGTTTTTTATAATCAATTACCATCTTCAATTTTGAGGTCCCATCTTCATTTATTCTCTTTTTTGGTAAAACCCAAATAGACGAGTTATATGGGCTTTTGCTTCAACGAATGATGACATCGTCCAATAAATTTTTGATTTCCTTATTCACAAATGTATTAACAGATATAGGATACGGGTTTTGCTTACTCCATATAGGAGTTTCAGCAATTGTTCGAATTTCTGCTCTTACGTCTATCCTAAATGGCAGCCTCATGTTTATTTGCAAATGAAGCTGTTCTATTTCTGGAAAGATTTCGCGTCATAGATGTTCAATTTCATCGTGTTTTATTATGTGATTGATGTTTTCTAACCTATTTTCATTTTTAGGATCGACCTCTTCATTACATTCCTGTTCTTCTTCTTTCTCGAAGTATAGAATTCTCGCAGTGCCTTCCACACTACAAGGTTCCTTTCTCAAAATTCGTCACGATGTTTGCTTTTTTCGTAGAATTATACCCTATTAAAATATCAGCTTCAAGATTAGGAATCTCGTAGAATCTTTCTCTGATTCCAAATAACCTTGCCTCGCAATAATTGTGAATTATGGTAAGCCCATTTAGAGTTTTACCCTCTTCCTTATAACTAACTCTTCCCGATTTTCAAAAACGTGTTTCCTAAAATATAATGAAGTGAACCTTTGGCAAAATGGGTGGATGCCCGCGTTGTAGCGGGTCATCGAGGTTTGACTCCTTGTCAGGTTCGCTGTAAATATAATAAAAAAAAATCGCTTCCCTATTAGCTAATTAACAAACAAAAACAAAAATATGCTACAAAAATACAAACCAAAAGCTATAATAGAAGCTTACACACTAAATATACAACAACAACCGTAAAGAAACGAAAAAACAAAAAAATAAAATTGCAAATTTTAAAATAGATAAATTGAATCAATTGAAAAAAAAAATCCTCACATAATGAAATACGTCGAAAAGAATTAAGTGAAGTGTCACAAATTAAAACGTAATCCTTGGCAAATTAGTGGGCACTTGCATCTCAGATGTGGTGCCGGGGTTCGGCTCCCTGCCAGGATTCGTAAAAGTGTATGTATTCAAGGTGGTGCTGTGGCGTAGTGGAAATTGAAAAGGTGGAAGGCTCGTATCGAAGAATACAATCACGAATTAATTTACACACTGGGTAAATCTAATTTTGTGGCCGACGCCTTGTCAAGAATGAAGTGCCAACCTACACACCAAATAGGACTTCACCTGATGACAATGGAGAACGAGACTAGTCCTCCTACTAAAGCTGGAAGTGAAGGTGATACAATGCACAGTGCCGAGCAAGATGCGTCTGACTTAATTATTCATGTGGAAGCACCTTTAAACGTTTTCAGGAACCAATTTATGATTAGGGGAGGGTAAAGAGCTTTTTTGCGTAGAAGAACCACATAAAGGCTACACTCGTCATTATGCTACCTTAGACAGAATTGACCAAGAAACACTGACGAGAGTCATGAAGGAGCCTTTGAGACCGATTGTTATAAATAGCATCAAGATACCCGAAGACAGCCATCAACTGCTTCAAGAGGTGTACCTTGAGCATTTCCGGTACTTAATATATGAATTACACAGAGGTTAGGCGAGGATGTTGTTAACGAAGAGAGGATTTGCGGAATAATTGAGGGAGAGCACAAAAGAGCTCATAGGAACACTTTAGAAAACAAAACGCAAATCTTAGAGCTCTATTATTTCCCCAAAATGACAAATAGAATAAAGTTTTATACCAAGGCATGTGAGGTATGCCGGGAAAATAAGTATGACACGCATCCTTTTGTGCCAAAGCTGAAAGACACTTCTATTCCAGTTAACCCCTGCGACATATTTCACATAGATATCTTCCAAATTCAAGGCCAGAAATTCCTGAGCTGTTTAGATAAATTCTCAAAATTTGCCAAATTTTTCCACATAAAGGATAGGTCCGCGATACACTTACGGGGTGAGTTCGCCAAGATAATCCACCATTTCACAGCGCCTCAAATGATAGTTACCGACAACGAGGGAGGTTTTGTGAGCCCTGTTGTCGCTAATTACATGAGGGCTCTAGGTATTAGACTTTACCAAACGCTAATCCAGAGGAACGAAGTAAATGGTCAAGTGGAAAGACTTTACCCCACTATCCTGGAAATATACCGTTGCCTGTAATAAGAGGTAAGGAACACGGCTCTTAAACAACTGTTGTACATAGCTCGATCGCTATAATAACACAGTGCATTCGGTAACCAAGAATAAACCGAGCGATATATTTTTCAACAGAACGCAGCGAATAAATTATCAGAATCTGACTTACTTCCGCGAAAATGTTTTCGAAGAAGTAAGAAGCAAATTAAAAGAAATTCGAATTTACGCGTGAACCGAAATAGGGGCGAGGATAAAAAATATGAACAAGGGCACGTGGTGTATGAAAGGAATAAACAAATAAAAGCAAAAGAGAAACCACTCTATAAAAAGGAAATTATAGGAAGAGATAACAGAGTAACTGTAATGTGACTAGTAAATAAAATAACGTTTGTCTTTTATTCACTCCACCTTCCTCCACGAGCACTTAAAGGTACAACAACTAACGTATATTAATTTGAATAACCTTATTAGGGTAACATTTTAAATTTTACTTAAAAAAAAAAAAGTTAATCCTAAAAACGGAAAACCAAAAACAAAAGTAAAATAATAATAAATAAAATAATAATAATTATTATAATAGACGAAATCCTAAATATTGTTAACTCAATTTGAAATTATTTATAATAACATATAAAAGCTAGGATAAGTAAAAAATGTTACGCCTTAATGAATAAGATTCTAATAAATAATTTAAAAGCTTTCAAGTTATCAAAAATAATATAAAGTTCGAAGTAAAAATTTTATACAAGCGCTTACATTTGTAAGTTTATATGGCAAAAGAAAATGTTCAACCGTTAAGACAATTTCTTCCTTACAAACCACTTCAGGTTACGAGAAGGGTTTTATCCCTCTTGTACTCGAGAATACCTACCTAAGAACCACACAGCAATAGTAAGGAAGGAACCGTTTTTAAGCGGGTAACTAAGAACCCTACTGCCAAAAACATGTGCTTTTCAATAATATTTGAATAAGTTTGTTAATTTTACAATTTTTAATATTACGAGTTAGATTACTGATTTTCAGCGCTAGCGGATTCGGCATCTTCAACTATGATGCCTCCCTGGTAGCAATACACCGAGATGATGGCTGGATCGTGAATGGCCATTTCAAATTAATTCACAAAATAGATCTAGATCTCTTTGTCACAGCATTAGGAAAGTTCGAGAGCTCCGCAAATATCATGGGGAATACTGCCAGGAAATCTTTCGTCAACTACAACTTAAATCAGATGGAACACCGCCTTGCCGAAATACGGGGAACAAAAACACGTAAAATTCGATCAATCAACTAAATTGGCTCAGCTTGGAAGTGGATCGCTGGCTCACCCGACGCAACTGATTGGGACACAATCCTTAGAAGCCAGAACAGCATCATCGACGGTAACAACCGGCAATTTAAAATCAATGAGCAACTTTTCAATGCCACTCGAAAATTAATGAAATTAATCGGGAAAGAGGCCAGCAGAGAAGACTCTGAGGCAATACTGTTCAACCGAGTCCAGATTCTTAATGAAGAGATAAACGAGGTGATACGTGCATGCCAAATGGTAAAAACGGGCATAGTCAACACCAACCTCCTAAATCGGGAAGAAGTGCAGCAACTAATCGACGAAGAAGAAGCCATACCAGAACATAATCGAAGCTATAGAATATGCGAAGCCTTCGCTGTTCTCAAATGGCACTCTGTTGCTTTACGAGCTTTCGATTCCTAAGGTCAAACCGGATAAACTTCGCTGCCTGTTAAAAAAAGGCGCCACTTACGCCGGAAAGAAGGTAGATGTGTGTATACCCAGATGTTAGTCAGTCAAGATGAAACGTATGGCATAATAAATGAATGTCCTTCAATTAACAACTCTACGATATGCGAAGAAGGTCATCTGAAAAAGTTACCCGAAGAAGGATGTGCAGCACGCATAATAAAAGGAGGGGGCGCTGTGGCGTAGTGGTAGTGCGTTGGACTGCAACGCAGAGTGTCTGGGGTTCGAATCTCGGCACAGGCAAAATCAAAAAGTAGAAAAAATATATTTTCTTCACGGCACCACCTCTTCCAGGCAATGGCAAACCTACAAAAGTAAAAATTGCCTATGAAAACCTTTTCACTTCGCCGTTCGGATTCGGGATTAAACTGTAGGTCCCTTCCATTCATGTACAAATATAACACGCACAACATGAGTGGATGCGAAAAGCTCGGCCTAGGCCGTCCATGGGCTGTTGTGCCATTAAAAGTAAAGTAAGTAAAAACGCCAAGTGTCACTTCGAACCTGAATCCAGGGAAATCATAGAACTAATCGATGACAACATGCTCTTTCTGACAAATTTCCAAGGGATCGTTCGTGACGCTACTCACACAAGAACCCTCAACGGCACGTTCATTATCCAACTCAACAATGAAACTATATGGGTGAAGAATCAAACCTTCACAAGCAGGGCCTTAAAGAGCTCACAAGCATTACCGTCGGCCCTAATCAATGTAACGATTCTGGGAGTTAAACCAAACCTTGAATACATTCACGAGATGAGCACTAATAATATTGAACGCCTCCAAAGACTCGGCCAGAATTTCCACTTCTCCTTGGCGGTGCACGCATTTTTTCTCATGTTCTTAGCTCTTCTTCTCAATTTGGAGAAAAATAACAGCAAGTATCAACTAAGGTATCTAGGCCTGACGCTCCAAAGCTAGTTGCCGGCTACATGCACGATACTCCCAGGAGTTCATCGAATCCACCAACAAATCTGCGGGATGCATATATTTAAAGGGGCAGGTAACACAACCGCCACACACATTCACATTCGTGAACGCAGCAGTTTATTTTAGGTAGAATTAAGCTTAGGGTTAAGCAACGCGCCTGCGATGTTCAATATGATCCGCACGCGCATCCGCTATGACAAGCACGTCAGTGTAGCAATCGCTGCAGCCGTGGGAACTGCTAACACAGCAGTTTCCTTTGTATAGAATTAAGCTTAAGAGTTAAGTTAAGTTTTAGTTAAGAATCACTTCAACTTTCGAACTGTTAACGATAGGTCATAAAACTATAGCATTAATATTTACAAGTCTTTTATTTGCAGATAGACTAAACGAGCCAGTGGCAGGCTCGCAACTTTAACCGACTTGTGCAATTGTCTCTCAACTAATCAATATTGATGCGGATAGTAGCTAGGCGCTCGATAACGGCCGTGAAACTCGAGACTAGATGACGCAGTCTCTTCCCAACCACAAATCCAACACCAAATTCATGTCTCGACGCATGACAACTGTAGTAGATATCACAGGATGCTCTTTTGGAGCAAACCCGTCCCGTCTATCGCATTTCCTGTATAGCGGTGATGTCAGCTCTATATCGTTGGAGGACATCCACCAGCTGGATAGAGGAACCTTCCCTGTAGAGGATTCGAACAACCCAGGTACATTTTGACGTGGGGGGTTCCAAGCCAGACGCACAACCATTCATTCAAGGTAATGGAGAAGCCCGCCGCACACATTAGTTAGGTCACTGATGGTTGTCAGATCGCTATCCAGGGGACGCCACGAAGAGGCTGTCTGTCGACTTGAAACGTAGAAGCGCAAGGATCGAACAAGGACGCACCTGCGACTGTCACGAACTTTACCACACCATGACATCGGACTGAAAATTGTTGGAAAAATCTTCCCACAGAGTAACGATCGATTCATATAATTTTGGTTAAATGTTTAGTTTCGCTATACCGCGGTAGTTTGCAATATCAGACTTTGAACCAACAACCGATACTAAACCTCCAAAAGACAAATATATAGAGCATCAACAGCAGCAGTCTCTAGTTACTCTAGTAGTTTCATGGGTGAAAGCATCGAAGTGTTAAGGGCGCGAAGTACAGTTAACACAAAGGTGGAGCAACACATAGCAGCGAGAACCGGATTTCAGGTACCTTTGGAGAAAACAAATCCAGTAGGGACGTACCTACTATCAATCGCGTACGGAAACTCTTCTGGTCCGAGGTATTTCAAGTTATTACCAACTGTCATTGGCTGGGTGTTATTTCCAACAAGCATCCTGTTTGGAAAGAATCGTGATCGAGGGTGAAAGTTCAAACCCGCGATGAGTTTGTACTATCGATCACGTCGGTTGAGTTCTCCCTATATTACTTGAACGTCCCGTCAAAAGGTAGTGTCCGGCATCGAAAAGCATCAACAAAAGTAGCACAGTTGTGCTAAACTAGTGTGATGCAATCATAATTAATTGAATTGTACTAACCAGAAATTTAATTAAATAAATAATATAATAAAGCTAAACCAAACGACAAATTTTTGTACCGACTCTGGAAACCGCTGAGGATACCCCGGCTATAAATTTACGTCGTTATCCCGAAATTAAAAAAATTCTTTGAAATCGAAGAGCATAGTCGCTGCAGCGATTCACCCATTCTTTTTAATTTCAATGGTTGAATAGTTTGCCAAATAAACTACATGACAAAATTAGAAATAAAGACATTAGATATTACTTTTTTATTTTGACATTTTTGTTTATTTTAACACTCTTCAATATTTGCAAGATTGGTCTAAATATTATTCTGCCTTGTATAGGTAATATTTTTATTTTTGTCTTAGTTGCCGAGCTTGAAATAATAGGTCAGAATAGGTCGCCTGCTATACCAACGGGCGTCATATAGATGGAAATGTCCCAGTTTGTCACCAGGACTACTTGGTGGTAACCCTAAAGAAGAGAGCACTGTATTTGTGAAAGCTTATAATGTTGTATATTTCTGATGTAACAGCGAAATTTTGAAGTATACATTGCACAATTCATTAAACAAATTAATACATTTGTCTTTCCACTCGAATAACAAAAATAAATACATTGTGTTTTATTTTGCCTCTAGACTTACCGCACACTTGATCACACACATATTCATATACTTATATACATACATAAGTGCACACAAAAATACAAATATACATATTTTTTTACCCTGCAGTGCAAAAACGAGCTACTTAAGGTACTAAGTTGTTAAAACCTGATGCAGAGATAATTTATGGTAGCTGGCATGAAAATACTACGCTGGAAAAATGTAGTCCGCAAGTAAATAATTTGAAGTTAGTTTCACACTACATCAAAACATACTAGCTCAAAAGTTATCGACGATAGCACAATTAACTTTTCGCAGGACATCAGCGTGAGAACAAAAACCAGTAGGTTACATGTTAGTGAGATGGAGGAATGAACTAGTTGTGGTTTATTTTTTCACTAGCTAATTTACTAGCTCTTGAGCTAGTTAGTTGCACTACAGGGTATGTATGCACTCGTGCAAATTTGACACAAATCTAGTAAACATAGTACATAGTACTACAGTTGGTTAAAAAAATACTTGTCAAAATGAATTTTAATTTTTAATTTTAAACAAAAAAAAGTTATTGGGATGCATTAAAAAACAAATAAAGGTTGATAAAATTAAGTCCCGGATTTTCAGACAATAGTTAACTAACCTCCTCGAGGCGTCCCCTGGATAGCGATCTTCTCCATGGCCTTGAATGAATGGTTGTGCGTTGGGCTTGGAACCCAACACGTTAAAATATTCCCCAATGAATCCTCAAATGAAGCCTCGGATATGGAACCCCACTAATATTGACGACTCCCGCAAACGCCCAAAGGACAACGATTTACGGATATGCACACCTGGACCTTAATGCCAAGGTGGGCAAGGACAGTCTTTTTGGTCCGACGATCGGAAAATTCATTCTAAACGACGAAGGCACCGATAACTGTATGAGACTGATCGACTTCGCCGCCGCACGAAACATGACAGTTAGTAGCATCAGATTCCAACATAAAGATATCCATAAAGCCACTTGGCTGTCCCCTGATCAAAACACACGAAACACACGTTGTGATCGACGGAAGGCACGCGTCCAATGTACTAGACGTACGCACAATACGTGGTGCAAACATCGACTCAGACCACTACTTGGTCGCAGCCAAGGTACACGTATATGTGTAGCAAATCAAGTATGGATAGGTACAAAGAGAAAGCTGGATGTCGAAAAGCTGCAATCACAACAGACAGCCGAAGTCTTCGCCAACCAACTTGAACTCCTCCTTTCGCAAAACACCCCTCAACTTGATGATATATGCGCGCAGTGGACGCACATTTCCCGCTCTATTCGTACGGCTGCCGAAGAGGTGCTAGAATACCACCGTCGACGGAGAAATATGTGGTACGACCAAGAGTGTCGCGATGCTACTGAAGTAAAAAACGCTGTTTACAGAGCCACCCTGCAGTCAGCTGCAACGCGAGCTGCTAAGGAGTGATACAGAGAGTTTAGGAGGGAGGAGAAACGTCTCTTCAGGAGCAAGAAAAGAGATGCAGAGAGACCCGAGTTAAACGATATAGGAATGTTACGCAATGGAACGAGGTCCGAAAATTCTTTGAAAGTATAAGACGCCTGACTGATGGTTTGAAGACCGGGGCCTCTTACTGCAAGGATGAAAACGGAAATCTGGTGACAGATGTCCAGGACATAATGAGATTATGGAGGGAGCACTTTTCGGTTAATGGCGATGACGGTAATAATCCCGCCACTGTGGAACCTACTCCGGAAACACCAATCGCCGCCCGACTATGAGAAGGTCTTAACAGCCATCGCCCGGCTGAAAAACAATAAGACTGCAGGTGCAGATGGCCTGCCTGCTGAGTTGTTTAAGACTGGAGGCGAAGAGCTCACAAGACGCATGAATGAGCTTCTATGCAGAATATGGTCGGATGAAAGCATGCCAAGTGACTCTGCCCAATCCATAAGAAATGTGATTTCACGATCTGCGCCAACTACCGTGGGATAAGCCTTCTTGATATTACATATAAAGTTCTATCGAGCGTATTGTGCGAAATATTGAAGCCCATCGTCAAAAAACTGTTTGGACCTTATCAATGTGGCTTCAGGCCTGGTAAATCCACCATCGAACAGATATTCACACTACGCCAAATCCTGGAAAAGACCCGAGAAAAACAGATCGACACCCACCATATTCGTCGATTGTCCCATAAAGCCGACCTTCGGCAGCACGATTCGGGACCACTTGTACTCCGCAATGTCTAAGTTGTGTATCACTGCAAAGCTCATTCGTGTTAAAGGGTGCAATTACTCGGGGCGCTGAACAATAAGCAAGTTTTGAACCCTGAAACGAAGTTTAAGATAGAATGTTACTATACAGTGTTAGATGCAGCAAATTCATCTGTAAACTTTTTTTGAACATTTAAAGAATCATGAAAACCCGTTTTTTTACATGAGGTCATCAGACCCTTAAAAGTAAAAATGTTGATATACTCGAAAAGTATAAGCATGTAAAAGCATTAATACTCACTGAAAATAATAGCAGTGACATTGACCCTTGCGAAATGTTTGATGAATTAAATGTGCTATCTGAATTACTTAGTAACCAAAAATTTATAGTCTGGCTATGCTGGTCGCATTAATAACCGTTTCGGAAGCCAAAACAAGAAAGTGTTAAATATTTTTAAGCGAACGCTGAGTTTCATCTATCGTTACACTGAGAATCACAACTAAGTTTTTTTTTCATGTTTCTAAGTTTGTAGTCACTTTTCAGAGACACACAATTTTGTAGTATGGTTCAGTTCGAAGTCTTTCTGAACCACCGCTTGTTTCAAAAACCGGTTCTGCTAAGCCTGCGACCCGTTGGTTCTGTTTAAAAATTGTTTGGGTCAAAAACCTGCAAAATTATTATTTTATAAATGTGAGCAAAAAGACAATGTGTATCAGTTACGACGAGTAAAAAGAAAACGCGTGTTTAAAGTTTCAGTACATTTAATTCATCATGCATTTTCAAACAGTAAAAAGGTACCACAGTTATGCGATAAATGCAATAAAGAAATAGAGAGCATAACTGTGTTTATATGTATGAATCTTACATTCCGTTAGAGAGTTGGGATTAGAGCTGGAAAACAATGAATGTTTGCCACCATAGATGCTTTCGATGTATCCAGAGAAAAATATCGATGAAACATCGATGTTTCCCATGGTATTTTTAAAACCACTTTTAGAGTTAGAAACAGATTTATGTTATTTTTTTGTATATTATTGCAAAAGAGTAATTAAAAATAAACAATTTTATTTCAAAATATACATATTCATTAATTTTACATTAATTAAACTTAAGGAACAAGTCATTAATTACAAAGAATTGAGCACAATGTCCTTATTGATATTTCATAAAAATCAACAGTTTTTGATTTTTGTTTAAAAACAAAAGTTTGCTAATAACATTATTATTTAAGCCAGCTTCTGCGCTCTGAAATTATCTGTCCCGCTTTGCTGAAGATTCTTTCAGATTCGCACGGCGATCTGCATTCCTAAAAATAATATTATTAATATTTTTTTAAATATAACTAACTTCATCTTACCTTCCAATATTCCAAGGCATTGCATTCCTCTGCTGCGATTTGTTTTTCCAAATGCTGTCTAATAAGAATGATAGCGTCAGTCTTGGAAGATACGATTTTTCTTTGCATTTTATCCTTCATAGAGGAAAATGCTTTGGTTCTGTTTGTGGTGGTGCTGGACAGTTCATCCTCTAAAGCTTTTGTAGCCTGTTCGGCGTTCGACGCTGTTAAAAACCCATCCTTTTTGAATCGCGGGTCGACAATAGTAGCGATCCTAGTTATTGTTCTTGTTTCGTACTGGAAAAGGCGTGGAGGCAAACGATCTCTGACATAGTTCAGTGCAGTTACATCCTTTGACGCTTCCAAGTTGTGTATAACATTTAATCCCTTATGTAATTCGCAAATAAGTGGAATTACAATGGATATGGTTACTCTTTTATCCGCATTAATGGAAGTGATGGCATCATGGAATGGGCCCAGTATTTTAACAAGTTCCTTTATCGTGCTTGTTTCGTCTGCAGATAATGGTTGCGGGATGAATGCTTAAAAGTTTGGTCGAAGTAGACTTGTGGGTAATTATAATGCGCTGCAACATTTGAAACGCACTACTCCATCGTGTAGCCCCCTCCTGTATTAAACCACAGGGATTATCAACGCCCTGTGCTATTTTAAATTTATCATAAGCTACATATAGTGCAGCTTTTAAAAACAAAGCCGCAATCCGCTTGCATTTAATAAGACTTTATTTTAAAAAATGTTGCTTAAGATCTTGGACCAGCAAGTTTATCGTGTGTGCAAAGCAAGGAAAATTTTTCACTTAATTTTAAGAATCTCAAACGCCTTTTTCACGGATAAATCGTTGTCAGTCACTATCGCCACGATCTTGTTCATCAAACCCCACTCGTTAAAAACTGTTCGAAGAGAGTCTGCAATATTTGCAGCCGTTGGACTTGTTGACGATAATACTTTTTGCGTAGATAAAACAGCTGATTCAGGTTCGAACTGGCTATTACTGAAATGGCAAGTCACAGTAAGATAGCCTTAGTTGGCTTTAGGCATCTATTGTTATGTCAACATGGCCAACACAATCAATTTCAAGTTCAGTTTATTTTAACTCGTCGTATTTGTTGTTCAGTACAACATTTCGAAGGTGTGTCTTTCTCGGTATATGGTACCTTGGATCCATATGAAAAAAACTTTCTTAACAATATTCATTTAATTCAATTAAAAAAATTTTAAAAATTTATATTCAACAAGTTGCAGCAGCCCTCATGCTTCACCTAAGTCAAGCACATAGTGAACAGATCGGCACTGTTTTCTGATGAACAAACATATTTGATGACGATTCCCTTTGAATCTAGCTTCTCACGAATATAATGAAAACGAATGTCAATATGTTTGCTTCGCTTCAATGCTGCCGCATTTTTAGCCAAAAATTGTGCCCCATGATTGTTGCACTTTAGAATTGTCGTCTCGTGTGTAATTATGTAGACCAATTTCAGATAAGTTTCTCACGAATACGATTTCCTTAGCTGCTTGATTTAACGCAATATATTCAGCTACAGTTGAACTCAAAGCCGTCACGTTCTGCTTCTTCGATTCCCATGTGATAGGACCACCAGCCAGAAACATTACGAAACCGCTATATGACCTTCGATCGGTAACCTCCGACCCCCCGTCGGCGTCTGAATAACAAAGCAAACTTTCATTAGTAGATTTGTATGACAATATACCTGTTGGTCTGCCTTTTAAATAATGTAGTACATATTTTGCTGCTACCATATGCTCCTTGTGAGGATGACTGCTGAATTAGGACTGCTTTGACACGATGTGGGTAATATCTGGCCTCGATATCACCGATAAGTACATCAAACCTCCGATAAGCGATTGATATTCTTTGATGTTGCCACCTTTGCACGTTTCAGCTGAGCATTTTTCCAAAATTGTACCATTTGACCATGGTGTACTTGCAGTTTGCAATCGGACATGCCCCATTATTTTAGGATTTCGCTGACATATTTATTTTGATGAACTAAGATATCTCCATTTGAATCATTTCTTTCAATCTCCATACGAAGATCGTAAGTTACAGGACCACGGTCGGCTGCAACAACGGATTTATTTAGCTCTTCCACAATTTGACCAATTATAATTTCGCTTGATGACGCCAGCAATATATCGTTCACGTATAACGCGATAATGTTGAGCTCACCATTACGCCTCCATACGATTATCGCATGATTTTTAAAACCGATACCAAACGACTATCGCCTGTGTCCATACCAAACATCTTAGGTTTTTCGCCTTTTAGATATGCCGCCAATATATCGATAGTTTTTCTTGTGTTGCAATAGGAAGTAACAGCGTTATAGTGGAATGCCTTGCCACAGGTGCATATGTTTCGGTATAATCCAAATTGTACTTAAGCCTTGCGCTACGAGTCGAGCCTTCTATTTTTCGACTTCACCGTTTTATTATTAAATCTATCTACCAGCTCCCAAGTATTATTTTTAATCAAACTTTTATACTCAACTTGCATAGCCTGCTTCCAGTTATCAGCATTTGAGCTACTAAGTGCCTGCTCCAACGTATTTGGATCAGATTCTTCAAACGCAACCGTTGCCTTTTCTTTAATGTCAAAAACCTTCCTAGATCGCAATTGATAAGGATACGCTGACTGGATCAATTTGAACTTGCTGTGTATCAGTTTGGATATAAAAACTTATGTTGCCATCTTCAGATTCCGTTTCGCCATTTATGAAAGGATTTTCAAAAAATATAACGTCACGTGGAATAACCACTGATTTTTTTTCCACCAGAATAACCGATCAAGATCAGCGTTTCACCTTTTTCCTCAAACTTCGAACATCAACGATACAAAGTCTCAGCCAAATGTCTTAAAATGTTTCATAGACGGTTTACGTCCCAACCAGCACTCACATGGTGTTTTTCCTTGAAGTACTTTGGTGCTACAGCGATTTCTTATATATGTTGCTGTGTTAACCGCTTCTGACCATAATGACTGCGTCACTTTTGATTCGGTTATCATACACCTTGCCATTTACACCAGCGTTCTAATAGCCCTCCCTGATATTCCGTTTTGCTGGGGGGTGTTAGGGACTGTCATTTGATGAAATTCAGGTCAGAAATTTTTCACACTCTGTATTTACAAATTCTTGTCCATTATCGCTGCGTAGATTCTTCAACTTATAACCGGTTTGGTTCTCCACCACAGCCTTAAACTCCCTGAATTTAGCTAGTGCACCGCAAAAAATATGTTGTGATACACCGCGAAAAGCTTCTCATAGACATTTTTACTCTTGTAGGTTTTTCATTGCCTGCCAAGAGGTGATGCCGTGTTTTAATTTTGTTGTTGTTGCATTTTTATTTTATTTTGCCTGTGCCGAGATTCGAACCCTTGACACAGTCCAACGCCCTACCGCTACGCTACAGCGACCACTCATTTAGTTTTGAAATGTCCAAACCTTTTACCTTTTTATTTTCGGAAAGTAAACAAAGATTTCTCACATTTAAATGTTTAAATCTTTTATGCCACAACTCACAATTTGTTTTTTCCGCACTTAGGTTTGCATGTTCTTTGGCTACAATAATGTCAGCTTCTTTGACATCGAAAATTTTATGCCCTTTTTTGTTTTTAACGCACGTTTTTGCTGTTTTCAAAATTTACTAAGTGTTTGTTTTTTATTATTTTTCTCACGGATAACAAATGTTTTTGGAAATTTGGTACAAATAAAAGTTCACGTAGCTCAATTTCGTCGTATGCAGATTTTAATCGTATGCTGCCAATACCTTCATAATAAACGCACTTACCTGTTGCCAATACCACTTCTTACTTGCAACCTTCAGACAAATTAGAGAACAAAATTTTTTTGCATGTTGGCGCCACTGTCCAAACGTCGTTTTTTCTGCTATTTCGCTGTCCCTTAATTGCAATTAGAGCCGTTGCATTTTTGTTGTTTTTATTTCTGAAATTTTTTCGGAAAAGACCTTGCTTTCCGCGAGCATAACATTTGTAGCCCCCGCTCTTAGTTGACTTTTTATTTGTTGTTGTTGGTTTTGTGTGTGCATATTTCTTTTTCCCAATATTTACCGCAAACACTTGTTCGCTGACTACATCGGCTTTCGCCCCTCTGCGCTGATCTTCTTCCAGTATCTACACCTTAAGTTGATCTAATTTCGGCAAATCGCCTCTCGACTCAATAGCAACAACAAAATTTTCCAGTTCTTCGGGCAAACTGTACAGCAACAAAATGATTAAATAATCATCCGGTACTGTTATGTATATTTCTTCAAGACTTTCCGCTATGCATATAAATTTGCTAATCTTTGGACTAAATTTTTCATCACTTCGCACTCGAAAGTTAGTTCCTTGAAAAGATTAACCTTACGACCTGGTCTTTTTGCTTCGTATATTTCCTTTAGGCGTTTCCAAGCTGCAATAGCTGTTGCGCAATTTTTAATATGACCAAGCTCGGATGGGTTCATACTCAAGGTCATTGTCGCCTTTCTGTCCGACACGTTTCCTTGGCTGTAGTTGTTACTGTAGAACTGGGTTCACCTTCCAACACTGACCAGAGATCCAACGTGAATTTTTTAATGTATTAATCAGCATGTATTTCCAAACAGTAAAAAGGTACCACAGTTATGCGATAAATGCAATAAAGAAATATAAAGCATAACTGTGTGTATATGTAATGAATATGATATTCCGTTAGAGAGTTGGGATTGTACAAGGTAATTACAAATTAGCTAACAATAAAGAATCTAAAAACTCCGTTCCCTGTTCCAGTTGATAAGTGCGTGGCAGTTATGATCGAACAACTGCCCGATCCACATTTTAGCTCTACCCACATTAGGGATCACTTGTACGCCGCAATGTCTGATTTTGGTATCCCTGCGAAGCTCATTCGTCTTTGAAAAATGACTAACCGACACCACGAGCGCATTATCAGACCTCTCCACGCTATTTGATACCAAAAGAGGTTTCGTGATTCCCTATCGTACGACTTCTTATGCTGGAGAAAATACATATAGCTGCGAACAATTATACTTTTGAAGTCGTCAAGGATTTCGTCTATCTAGGATGTAGTGCCAAGTAAGTAAGTAATGTCATAAATTTTACTCTTTTATATAAACTTTCCGTGAAAATAGAGACCAATTGCTTTAATTTTTAACAAACTGGCAGCCAATTCAAATTATGCGTTATATTTGTTCCACCTTGTATAAGCAAAATTATAATATTTTCAGCTTTAGCTGCCATTCTCCCACAGTACATTATTTATAACGTAAATTAACATTTTATATACATAAAGTAGAGTCAAAATACAATTTGCCTTTGGCATACATATTTAATCGGTAGCTTACTTTTCATCGCCTGATGCGTCTAATGTGTAACGATAAAAGAAGCGCCTTCCTTCAATAATAACAATAGCAACAACAAAAACACCAATAACACAATAACAAATACAATGCAATGTGTACACAATTTTCTACATCGGTACCGAAAGGAAATTATTAGTACCAAATTATTTACAAATGAATTGAGAGTAACAATGGAACCATGATCACCGCACACGCACCAAATTGAAAAAGTCACACAATGAATATGCACAAGTACAGTAGATTCGAAATGTTTTCGCACAAATTGCAACAGCGTACAGCACAGCATAAAATACAAGTACGATGCAGTGAGTGATTGCTAAAATCGTCAGCTTAATAAAATATAAATGAACTAGAAATAAAAAAATTACTCTACACAACTAGTTGTACATATTTTAACAATACGTGAAAAAAAACAAATATAAGTAAATAAGGCAAGCATTGCAAATCAATTAAACTGATAAAGTTTATTCTTATAAAATTTCAGGAAAAAATTAAATCCACGTCACTGAAGTATTTAAAATATTAGCGGAGTTAGCAACATTAGAAACATTTTGCATTTACAATGATACAAACCCAATGAATTCTGCTATTGTATTTCGAACCAAATTACATATAATATGAAGTCGTCAAGTTGACAACAAAATAGTTTTCAATATACCTATAAATGAATGTATTGATAACTCTCATTATTCAAAGCTTGATAAAAAACTTTGTCATTAACGAGAAAATAAATGTGGTATTATGATTGATTATTTGGCAAGTGGTACATTTTTTAAAACATTTTAAGTTTTACAAGTTTTTTAGATACTGAGTCCCGTAGTTATAGTCGCAAAATAAATTACATTTTAATTAAAATCATACTTTAAAGTAAAAGCAAACTAAATTTATTTGTCAATTATAGTCGTTCAAAACCAGGTTTAACTAATATAGAGCTATACAGAGTGATACCATGAAATAAAGAAAAATGTCAGCAAATTAAGTATAAGAAAAATTTATTTAAAAGGTCTACCTAAAGTGACGTAAAACAGCTGTCAATCATAAAAATGTTGTTTACTTTTTACTTTTAAATTTGAACATGGAGCAGAACATTAATAACAAATACATTACATTTTTGTTAACTAGATGTACATTTCAAAAGGGTTTTACCTTTTCTGTGTGTAGGAACCAAAAAGATCACTACAAGGAAACTTGACGTTAGCAGAAAAGGTTTGCTTGCGAGAGAGCATCAAGAGTCATATGGGCATCAACGAAAATAAAAAGAGCGATATGGGTATGATAATGAGAAAAAGAGGCATGGCAGGAAATTATAATGATGAACATCATCAGTTGGCAGGCTATGGTCGATATGTTCCAAAAATTAAACAACAATAGCGAAAAAATTGGCTAGTAAATTCATTCAAAAAATTAAAAAAAAATATATATCATTCTTAAATAAATTGACTATAACACACCTTTCTTCTTTAGTATTAGAAGGGTTTCTAACTGCCGTTAATAAAATTAGTAACGTTGGATAACCTCAATCTCCGAATAACACTCCATTAATTAATTTTTGCCGAGTTCCAATTTCGCTTTTAGTTGACACTTACTCCAAACACTCCAACCGAAAGACTGAGCAACGAAGTCCAAAATTTTCCAGTCTGCATCGCACTCAATCTTTTGTATTAAATAACTATAATAATCAATAAAATACGTTCTAATTCGTTTTCAAAAATTTAACATGCACATTGGAAGAATAAAGTCCTTTCCTATTGATATCCTGCCATTAGAGGACCAAAATTTTTTGCACGGCAGTCACATCCGAGATTGATTTGGTTAAGAGCCTAATATGTCTGTTGCCCTTCGGAATCGCCAATTAGTTTCACTAGCCAATGTTACTTTTATGGACATTCCTTTCGAGAAAACGCAATGTTGTAACCACCTGCAGGCTTTGTTTATAACTGCGGGCCTGACTTTCGTAAGTAACACTTGTTCAAATCTGAACTATTTACTTAAATTTAATTTTATGCATTTTAAAGTAATAGCTACGAAAATATTTTAACAGGAATTTTACTTCGTCAAAGCGCGGCATTATTTTTTTTTTTTTTAATTACTTATTGGATGATAGGGCTGGGAATACCAGAAGTGGATGTTTACACTGGCGCAAGCATGATATACTGTGCGAGAGGAACAGGTAAAAAAAAAGTAAGGTAGTAAGAAAAAGACGAACAACTTCTATCTCTTACTTACTACCTTACTTTTCTAACTGTTTCTCACGAACAGTCTTTCAAGCTTGCGTCAGCGTTTACATCCACTAAGGCCGTGGCTAAATTGAGAATTTTGCTCGGTGAGCACTTTGTGCTCGGTATGCGATACACCAATCATATCGTATTCTGTGCAACAACAACTTCATAGTGTTCGCCGAGCAAAATTTCCAATATAATCACCGCCTATAAAACTTTTCGGCAACTTATCGATAAGGTCGAGGAGTTGTCGACAATTATCGATAATTAACAAGAATTAACTTTTATCTTAACTTTTGTGGTCGCCGTGTTGTAGTTGGTAGTGCGTTGGCCTATTACGCAGAGTGTCAGGGGTTCAAATCTCGGCGCAGGCCAAATAAAAAAGTAGAAAAAACAATTTTTCTACACGGCATCACTTCTTGGCGAACAATGGCAAACCTAAAGGAGTAAAAATTGCCTAAGAAAAGACTTTAATTCGCTCGGATTCGCCATACCTGTAAGTCCATTCATATACACCAATATAACACTCACAACATGAGTGGATGCGAAAAGCTCGGCCTAGTCCATCCATGGGCTATTATACCATTAAAAGGAAGATATAACTTTTATCTAATTAAACTTTGCACATAAAAATATGAACTAAAAAAACCTTTAAAATACCAAGCTTATAATATGTGTATAATACTAAAAGTAAAAAATATTGAAAATATGAGGGATTCGCAATTGATGGCGTACCTTGTACTAAATACTGTAACTACTTTCACGTTTTAGCTATATACGTCATGTAACTTTTGTTTTGGTTATCTATCAATTTTCTTAAGTGTAAACAACATAACCTTTTTCCACTACAAACATGTCAACATACGTGCCAAATAAACAGCAATTCCGAAAGTTTTGCTTCTCTTCTTTAATTCGACAAAAGTGGTGCTGAAAATCATCGATTGCTGTTGGTTGAAGTTTACGGTGAATATACTCCATCGATTAAAATGTTCGAATTCTGGCTTTAAAAGTTGTAATTTTGACAAGGAAGACAAGGGGCCAAATTTGGCCAAGTGAAAAAGTTCGAAGATGAAGATGTTACTCGACGAAGACACGTGCTAAACGCAAGAGGTACTTGCAATAATAACATTTAAATTTTCAATCGTCATAAATGATTCAAAAGAGGAAATTGAAGCCGAGAGACGTCGAAAGCCGATTTTGCATGTCTAAAATGGTGCTTCAGCGCTATAAAAGTAATTTTTTTTTTATTGATACATTCAACACACAGGGTGTACCCCTATGGATGTTGAATGGAAGGAAGATTGATAGGTGTGAGTAGGAGGGAGAATGAGAGAGGGAATGCAATAACACAGGACACCGATAAATAAATGGATACATTAAGACAACCCGAACCGTAAGAAGTTGCATGTGAAGTTCGGCCAACCAGGGACATCAACGCCGAAGCCAAATTTTCATGGCGCCAAGGTAATGCTCTGTATTTGGTGGGATCATCTGTCATCTATTATGAGCTGCTAAAACCTGGCGGAACTATTACGGGAGAGGTGTATCGAAAACAATTGATTCGTTTGAAGAGAGCAATGACCGAAAAACAGCCGGAATATGTGAACAGGCCGTTTAAAAATTATTTCGCAAATAGTGGATGGGAAGTTTTAGCTCACCCGCAGTATTCACCAGACCTTGTTCCGTCTGACTATCACTTATTTCGGTCGATACAGAAAGCCCTTACCAGAATAGGCTTACTTCTGTTGAACGTATCAAAAATTTGATTGATTCATTCATAGCCTCAAGAGTCGAACGGTTTTTTTTGCAAGGAATCTACATATAAATAGCCTGAAAGGTGGAAAAATTTCTTAGCTTCCTATGGACACTACTTTAAATGTATTCATTCGATTTGTTATTGAATTGAAACTATATTATTTTAAAAAATTCCTCATTTTCATGTTATACACCCAATAATTCTTCAGCTAAATACATATATGTAAATCTTAAAACATGATAAAAAATTAAATCGTAGGGCACCCATAGCAAATGTTATTATGAGAAAGCATGGATTGGTACATCTATATTTGGTATGATCACCCTACGATTTAATTTTTGATTTTCATGCGCTAAAAAATTCAAAAATATGCAACTGAAACTGCAAAAATGCAAATTTTTATGTGTAAATCAGGAATGAAATAAACACGAGAAGCTTCCTATATAATGATAGTATGCTATCAGAGTTGTAATTTAATGGAACTTCGAATGTCAACAAGGTTTCAAATATGGCTAATGGCTGCAAATTAACTTTCACTTTACAAATATTAATAGTTTATAGCTCAACCGACCTGACGTGTAATCGACCACGATGAACAAAAAATGTTCTGTGATTACTTTGTGTTACTCTACTTACCTCATTCTAACACAACGTGTTGCTTCGTTTCCATTATTCGACGGTTCCCTCACTGGCACCCAACCATTTTCGCATTCGACTAGTTTCGATGACGCCGTCATACGGCAATTGAGTCAGTTGGCAATTACCAATATCTCTAATGACATACCGATCATTGCTTTACAACTTACATGCATAAAAACGACACAAGGCCCATGATACTTGGTCACAAAGTTTTTTTAGTATCAATAATATTGCGTCATATAAAAAGTATCCGCTGTCTTTCGTTATAAGATGATGTTGGGTACCCACAAGTCTATCATATGGTCGATGTTTAGTGCCTCCTCTATCTCCTGACAGCTTGTGTGTCGATCTTGCTCCACAGTTGTAAAATTTCATCGGCTTTTCCAGTGACAGGTCGACCAGAGCGAGGTGTATGTATCTTTGATATCGAAATTTTCGGAACTGAATCGACTCCTGGGTCCGGCATTCACAGCATCCTCACCGTAAACCGCACAAATTTCTAGTCATGTGTTACAGTTTTGTTGGGAGCATCATACAGCAACCAGTTTTCAAGAAAATATTCAATATCCAGTTTAGAAATTGAGTACCTAAAAATAGTGTAGCCAAAGTCTTTGCCAACCAACTTGCACTTCTCCTTTCGCAAAACACCGCTCAACTTGATGATATATGCGCGCAGTGGACGCACATTTCCCTCTCTATGCGTACGGCTGCCGAAGAGGTGCTAGGCTGCCACCGTCGACGGCGAAATATGTGGTAGGACCAAGAGTGTCGCGATGCTACTGAAGCGAAAAACGCTGTTTAACGAGTCACCCTGCTGTCAGTTGCAACGCGAGCTGCTAAGGAGCGATACAGAGAGTTGAGGAGGAAGGAGAAACGTCTTTTCAGGCGCAAGAAAAGAGATGAAAAGAGACGCAAGTTCAATGATATTAAAATGTTGCAGGACAGGAACGAGGTCCGAAAATTCTTTGAAAGAATAAGATGCCTTACTGATGGTTTGAAAACCGGGGCCTCTTCCTGCAAGGATGAAGACGGAAATCTGGGGACAGATATCCAGGACATAATGAGATTATGGAGGGAGCACTTTTCGCAGCTGCTTAATGGCGATGACGGCAATAATCCCGCCACTGCGGAATCCACTCCGGAAACACTGACGGCGTTGAAGTACCGCCGCCTGACTATGAGGAGGTCTTAACAGCCATTGCTCGGCTGAAAAACAATAAGGCTGCAGGTGCAGATGACCTGCCTGCTGAGTTGTTTAAGATCGGAGGCGAAGAGCTAAAAAAACGCATGCATGAGCTTCTATGCAGAATATGGTCGAATGAAAGCATGCCAAGTGATTGGAGCCTTGAGATCAAGTGGAGACTAACTCTTGCCAACAGGTGTTACTACGGGCTCAGTAGGCAATTGAGAAGTAGAGCCCTCTCTCGACCGACGAAAATAACGCTCTATAAGTCCCTCATCCTTCCCGTCCTAATGTATGGCGCAGAGACGTGGACATTGACCATCAATGATGGCTGTTAGGCGCGTTCGAGAGGAAGATACTCCGTAAGATCTACGGTCCAGTATGCGTGGACGACGTGTTTCGAATAAGATGGAACGATGAGCTGTATGAGCTGTACGCCGACACTGACATAGTCAAGCGTATAAAACACCAGCGGCTTCGCTGGCTGGGTCATGTTGAGCGAATGGAAGAAAGCGCTCCGGCTAGAAGGGTGTTTCATTCGAACCACGGTGGAGGAACACGCAGAAGGGGACGTCCTAATCTCCGTTGGAAAGACCAGGTGCAGGGCAACCTGACTGCACTTGGCCTTATCAACTGGCGCCAGCGCGCGCATAGCAGAAGTGACTGGCGAAGCTTTGTGGAGGCGGCCAAGACCGATCATCGGTTGTAGTGCCAGCTAAGTAAGTAAGTAAAACTAGTGTGTTCTAGACAAATTTTGGGTCGCTAAAAAAGAAAACAACACTAATTTAAATCGAAGGATAAACTTAGCCATTCGGGCATGTTCTACAAACCGACTAAAATGAAAGCGAAAGTGAATTCGAAATCGAGTGAATTTGTTCCTGGTGTCCTACCCTTTTTACTTCGAAATTAAGTTTAAATCAGCTGATTTCTATCAATTTTAGATTAATATTATTATATATATATAATATTATATATGTATAATAAATATTAATTTGGCAAATAAAACCTAAAAGTTGATGTATTTTTCATAATTGCGACAATTACAGTCCAAAGGGAAAAATATGCTTAAGTAAAAATAAAGAGGCGTATATTACGCGACCACTCCGTTATCCCATTCATGCAATTGTTTGCTATTTTTGGACGCAGAGGTTCAAATTCAAAAAATTTGTGTGGGGAAAAAGGTCATATTTTTTTAAATTTTATTTTTTAACTGAGAAACAATTGGAAAAAAGTGAAATATTCCTGCTCAAATTGCAAATCTGTAGTCGAAATTTTTTGTCAAATTTTTTTTTTTCTCATAAAACCGAACGTATGGCAGCATTGGAATTGGAAATTATTCGTTATTTACGTTACCAAAAGAGTTAAGAAAAATCGGTAAAAAAAACTATCGATACTTACCGATGTTTTTTGCAAAACTGTCGACGAACATTGGTAATTTACGTAAATTGAGCAGAAACGTCGACATGTATGTCGTAGTCAAACTTTAAAATGTACTGAAATAATTGCTAGCGATTAGAATGTGTAGTAACTACAAATGTAATGGCTGTAGTTACCGCGAAAGTTGACTCAACTTTAAATTTTGAACGTTGACACGAGCAAAAATAGTGGACAAGCAAATTTAAAATTGATTATACTGATAAAACTCAAAGAAATTGTTTAGACTACAAGCCATTCATATCATGTAGATAGAAGCCCGGAGCATGGAAATACCTTTTTAAAACATATACATACTTAATTAATATTTTTTTTATAAATTGACATAGGTCAACTACTTACTTACTTGCTTAACTACAACCGATGATCGGTCTTGGCCGCCTCTATAAAGTTTCGCCAGTCTTCTCTACTATGCGCGAGCTGGCGCCAGTGGATAAGCCCAAGTGCAGTCAGGTTGCCCTGCACCTGGTCATTCCAACGGAGATTACGACGCCCTCTTCTGTTCCTCCTCCGTGGTTCGAATAAAACACCCTTCTAGCCGGAGCGCTTTCTTCCATTCGCTCAACATGACCCAGCCAGCAAAGCCGCTAGATTTTTATACGCTTGACTATGTCAGTGTCGCTGTGGTCTCTGTGGCGTAGTGGTAAGATTTGTCATCTGATTTCTATGGCGTTCAAGTCCGTGCAACCTGGAAAGTTTATCTTCATCAGAACCTCAAGAGACTCCTGGCTCGAGTCTATCCATGAGCCATCTATCTTTCTACTGCCGAGAGCTGCAGTAGTTCCAGACAGCATTTTTCGATTGGTTCATTGACGGTGTCCAGGGTCCCATAGAACTGCTGCCAGGAGCCCTATTTTAAGGCCTTAATCTTATTTTCGTAATCATTAAAACTGGCCCTAAAATTGTTCCAATGCTCTACTAGTCGTCTTAGCTTGACCTTGTTAAGGAGTCTCTAAGATTTTACTCTAAGTTGTCCTTACACTGTACTCCACCAGACCGTTTTATGTTTGGATCGTGACCTAATAAGTGGACAAGATATATCAAAAGATTTAGCGGTTCTACTGTCTTATCACTATTTGCATTCCCCTGGCCAACTTTGACTTTCGCCAGTGCTAGCTTTTGGGAGGCTGTTCTTTAAAATTTATACCAATTTGCCCTTTCAGTATTTTTAAATGGCTATGTGACCTATACTTCAGAGTTAATGGTTAATAGTTTCCGACTGTGGTCTGAGAAGGAACGAAAGTGTAATAATCTCCAATTATCAATCCTAAAAGTATTGGAATCTGAGGCCAAAGTTATATCAATAACTTTTTCCCTATCCCTTTTACGAAATATTGTTTGATTGCCCTTGTTGCATAAAGTTAGGTTAGTGGAAAGAATATAATCAAAAATGGACCCTAACATTGGTGTCAGTACTGCCCCAAAGCTCATTGTGGCCATTTGCCTCGCAGCCAGCCACCAAGTCCAATCCGTGTGACAAGTTGACGGACGTATTATGGTGATTTCTCATCATATGGGAAATATGCAGAAATTAGCGAAAAGCTACAATTGTTCCTGTGTTCGCATACTACCGTTGTGAGGTCTCTAGTGCTGTAGGGAGTTAAAAGAAAAAGAGTGACATATTCAAAAAGTGCTTAATGAACGTTAGATTTGCAGAGAGAATAACAACAATGTAAAGGGCGGTCCATCTACCATTTGGAATTTGAACTACTTGTTATTTTGAGTATGACTTGTAATGTCATTCATATTATGAAGGAAAATTACGCTTCAAGAACGTTGGGAAATACTAAAAATGTACTTGTAAAATGGTGAATCTTCATCCGAAAGTGTAAGAAAACTCAACATTCAAATTGAAAATTCGTGTTAGTGAGACTGGATCTTTACTGGATAAAACAACACGTGTTCGTACTCCTACAGTGCATACAACCGAAGAAATTGCTACTGTTTCTCAGAATGTTCAAGAATGTTGTGGTCGCTGTAGCGTAGCGGTAGTACGTTGGACTGTTACGCAGAGTGTCAGGAGTTCAAATCTCGGCACAGGCAAAATAAAAAAAATAAATAAATAAAAAAAAAATGCAACAACAAAATTAACGGCACCACCTCTTGGCAGGCAATGGTAAACCTACAAGAGTAGAAATTGCTATGAAAAGCTTTTCACTTCGCCGTTCGGATTCGGCATAAACTGTAGGTCCCTTCGATTCATGTACAAATATAACACGCATAACATGAGTGGATGCGAAAAGCTTGGCCTTTGGCGCAACATGCGGTCATAGTCGACACTGATAAACTGAAGTTGTTTGTGGTAAAGCTATAACACTTGCCACAATGGCTGTCTATCTCTTTATCGATGTCCTGTGTGATTGCATTTCCATTCTCTCTCCTTCTCACACCTATCAATCTTCCTTCCATTCAACACAATGCTCTGCATTCATAGGGGTATACCCTGTGTGTTGAATGTATCAATAATAAAACAAAAAAACCACACACATAAACTTACCATCGTACTCAGGAATTGAACATTTCACACACTTCTTTGTTGCGAATTTTGCACAAACACCTCGGTATGAAGCTGTACAAAGTTCCATTGGAACAATGACTTTTAGCAACGTTCACGGTTCGCTAATTGGCCTCTGGAACGCTTGGAAGAAGATGATTATTTTTAGCGAAAAATTATCTTTTCTGACGAAGCCCTCTTTGACCTCGATGATTAAGTTAATAAGCAAGTCGGTCGCATCTTAGGCGACAAATGTTGAGGTTTTGAGAAGCCAATGCACCCTCATCGAGTAACTGTTTGGCGTGGTGTGTGTGCGCTACCGTACAATGATAACTGATTATTTGTGGCCGATTTTAGAAGATGTGGACTTATACAACATTTGGTTCCAACTGGAGGACGCACCGTGTTACACAAGCTGTGCAAAACTTAATCTTTTGCGAGGGAAGCTTGAAAATCGCATTATTAGGATTTGGTTATGTTGAACTATTATTTATAAAGATAATTGTTACGCTAACCATTCAGTAACGATTGCGGCTCTTAGGGACGAAATTGTTGCAGCCATCGATCAAATACAGCTCCATACAGTCGAAAATATACTCAAAATTTGGGTTGATCGTATGGGCTACTGCAAGAAAAGCTGAGTATGAAATAGTGTTCCACAATTAACCGGAATGATTCTATCTTTCGAATAATAAAAACAACATTGCGTTCTTTAAATTCAAAGTTTGTATATGTTTTTTATTTTGGAAAATTATTTCCGAATTCTAATGTTCTATTCTAATTTAAACAGGCTTAATAAACATTAGGTTTGGTAACTATACATGTTCTTATCTTACTTTGGTTTTATGCGATATAAAGGCGATAGCCGTTTAGAAAAAGTACGGTCACACTGCCTCTTACAAGCCAGGGTGCTTGGACAAGATCTACATCCACCTCATTGTCTGCGATCAACTTCATCAGGTCGAGAGAGGCTGAAGTGGAGTGATGCAAATTAATTTTCCATTCTTAGCAAAATGACACTGACCACCAGCGCAGTGAAAATTGGGACAGATCTCTATGCGCCATTTGCTACCAAAGAGGTTTCAGACAAGGTGACTCCCTATCGTGCGACTCCTTTAACCTTATGCTGGATAAAATAATTCGAACTGCGAACTTCGACATCTCTGGCACTATCTTCTACAAGAGTGTCATGCTGCTAGCATGAACGTTGATAATACTGACATTGAGCATTCTCCAATCTGGAAAGGGAATCTCGGCGAGTGGGTCTAGTGGCAAACGAGGACAAAACCAAATACCTTATGTCAACAAACAAAGAGTCACGGTGTCTTTGAAAAAATGTTACTGTTGACAACTATACTTTTCAAGTCCTTTACCTAGGATCCAGCATTAAAACCAACAATAATGACAGCCTTGAGATCAAGCGGATATTAACTCTTACCAACAGGTGTTACTATGGGCTCAGTTGGCAATTGGGAAGCAGAGCCATCTCTCTACCGACGGAAATAGCGCTCTATAAGTCCTTCATCCTTCCCGTCTTAATATATTTCGCTGAGACGTCGACATGCACCATCAATGATGAGAGGAAGAAACTACGTGAGATCTATGGTCCAATAAGCGTGGACGACGTGTATCGAATAAAATGGGACGATAAGCTGTATGAGCTGTACGCAGTCACATAGTCATGGCGGGGTCATGTTAAGCGAATAGAAGAAAGCGCTCCGGCTAGAAGGGTGTTTTGTTCGAGCCACGGTGGTGGAACACGCAGAAGAGGACGTCCTAATCTCCGTTGGAAATACCAGGTACAGGACGAGCTCCCTGCACTTGACCTTATTAACTGGCGCCAGCGCGCGCATAACAGAGGTGACTGGCGAAGCTTTATAGAGGCGGCCAATACCGATCATCGGTTGCAGTGCCACGTAAAGTAAGTAAGGAGTTGCCATTTTTTTTTCGAACTTTGCCAGAACCTTTTCTTATCTTGACAAGATCTTTTACACTTTTGTATAGGAAGAAGTATCTTTAGCCCTCATTTTCCGAAGGTATTAAGCCGAGCGCCTGTAGCGATTTTTGGCCGGTTGCTCTCGACTTACCACCATCCTTGCCTCCTTCCCCGGCACGGAAGCCGCAGATGTCGTAGACCGGGGATGCTCATTAAGCAATAGCATCTCAGCCTCTGATCCATTGTCATCGACGTTCCTAAGCTTTAATAACGAATCATCGTCGGTTGCGGTGTCAGTGCGTAGGTTCAAAAGGTAAGACCCAAAGCCGATCCTCTCCGACACTGTCACCACGGCTTCCTGTCTGCCCAAAGTTAGCTCGAGACCCTTTCCCTCCCAGTAGTTTTAGTAGACTGAGCAGCCTGGGGTACCGCCACACAGGCAAAGAGGTCGTTGGATAACAACGCCAGGTGGCCCACCGCTTACAGCCGGTACTGGGGATCCTACTCCCTGCACTGTAACTCCCTCCTCTACTGAAACTTCCATGAAAACATGCTCATCCACCCTATGGTAGAACAGACGTCATTGTCTGCCCCCTAACATTGGGAACCAGACGCACACTGGGTTTATCTTTGTTCGCTACTCATCTCGGGCCTAGCAGGAATCAGCAAAGAATTGCTGCTTCCGATTAGTATAACCCTTCAATAAGCAGCTTAAGCTCCCACGGCAAGGTTTCCACCCTCGCAGGAGTTCCAGGAGTAGCCATAATTGATAGCAATGTTAATGTTTCGCCATCAAAATGTTTAGTGGTATAGTCAATGTCATACCGAAAAAGTTCAACATTTTGGCAAAACAGATTTTTGTTATCAACTCTAATATGAATTTAAAACTGTCGCAACCATAATTTTATAAAAGGAAATAATTTATTTCATAAATATTTACTCAAAATATGAGAAAATATAAATTTGTACAATATAAAAAAACCGATAACATGGGAGAAAACTGAATACAAATAAAAAAAATCTGCATGCGTATTTTTGGTTGATCTTCAAGGCAATTTTGTAAAATAAAATGCCAAACATTATTTTTCCACTTTATGTTTTGGCAGCCATCAGTTGTTTGTTTTGAATTTTAGCTATTCGAGACGCTATGTAATGGCAACACTCAGTGAATGTGAAAATCTGCTGAGAAAAACAAATAGAAAAGTTCATGGTGAAATTATATAAAAGGTACGAGTATATAAATTGCATTTTCGTGTCAACTTCAATCAACATAATGCTCTGCATTCATAGCCCTCCTCCAATCAACTATCCTTTCAATCAACATAATGCTCTGCATTCATAACCATGTGTGTTGAATGAATCAATAAAAAAAAAAGACAAGACAAAATTTACAATAGCCGTATTGACGATCTGTAGTTTTTGGTCTTGTATCGTGTATTCTTGGTTTTTGTGGTAAATTTTGTAACTTTACAAACACAAATACATGCAACTGAAAGTTCAACCAAATTTACAATTGCAACACCCTATTGTAACATTACGTAGTATTCTGTATTTTCTTGATAGTGATTTCACTTTATAGATTCTACTAACAAAATTTAAACAAGATCAGCTGTGTTTCCAAATACTAAGTATTTACAACGAGGTCGTTCACGATCTGATGTAGTTTGATATATTTTTCCAAAATTACTACAAAAATTACGGATCGTGAATACGGCTAATGGGCTCTCGCCGTTGTATTTTTAATATAAATATCAACTTTGTCAAAAATGCCAAATACAAGACGATTTATTCCAGATCGTGAATACCGCTAAAAGAACACATGTTTGTTGACCATAATAAAAGAAAATTTGCATTATTTATTTCACATAGTCTTTCATGCTTGCGCCAGTGTAAACTGCAAACAAATTAGGCAACTTAAAAGTTTATAATGCTGCAACAGGGTCGACGTAAATTTAAACAGAAATCGGTTTAAAATTTTTTTCTATAACGCCGCAGAAAAACGCATGCATTGGAGTTGCTTATAATAGTTCACATAGAATGCAGTTACCGCAGCCGCACGGAATTTATGAAGTTCTACTTTTATGCAATGGTTTTAGTAGGCGTAGTAGAGCCAGGTATAATAAAACGTCCCATTACAAACAACGTCCCATTACAACGACTCACTACCAACTACGTCACAGCGACCAAAACAATAGTGCATTTTTATTTAATAAAATACTGTTTTTGACTGTTTTAAATTTTTTTTTCTTTAAAATTTAAAATTTGTACTGTCAAAATTCCGTAACTTAACGCAGAAATCGACTATCTACTTTTATGTCAAGTTTAAAATGCTGAATAATTTTTGTAGTCAATTGATCCGTTTATATAGTACAGTATGTTTGACAGCCAAGTTTGACAACACTCATAACAGAATATGTACTATGTATAGGAATAGAAATTTTTTTGTTAAACAATGAGTTATCCGGTATCCGACAAAATCTTTATACTCCAGAAGCAAAATCATATTTTTGAAACATGAAAACTACAGAAGCACAGCAAAAGCATTAACCACCAATGATGAAAGGCTGTTAGGAGCGTTCGAGGGGAATATACTCCGTATGATCTATGGTCCAATATGCGTAGGCGGCTTCGCTTATGTTGAGCGAATGGAAAAAGGCGCTCCGGATAGAAGGGTGTTTTATTCTGGCCACGGTGAAGGAACACGCAGAAGAGGACGTCCTTATTATATAACACATTATATAAATTTTTATGTGCTTGGAAACTGTTAATACATGCGTTCAACAGTATCTGTGCTTCAAGCGATAGTAGCCCATTGTGTTAATATTTAATTTAATTTTAAAAATTAGTTGTACAAAAATCATCGAAACAAAAATCGATTTTAAATTTAATAGTAACCCTTTGACACTAAAAGCCTGTGTTTTTATCAATAAAGGTCTTCATATATTTCAATTTTAATTTATGCTGCGACCTTAATAAAATAAGAATAAGAAAAAAAAGAAGATGTATGAAACAGAGGTCGAGAAATGTCGAAAAATATGCAGCAAAATCAGCAACCCCGCAAGCTTCTCCTCTTTCACCAACAAACTCGTAATGGAAGCAAAGCACTCTTGCTGTCCGGGAATCTGATTGAATAAACACAATTGTGTCGGACGGTGATAATACCATTTTTTTTATTTAAAGGAAAATTACTTTTTTATTGGGTGCTGCGTATATATTAAGTTATATCAATGAAGTTTTTATTTTGTTTAGGTCTTTATATGTCAAAAAACTTTGTGTATAATAAATTTGTGCAAAAAAATAAATTTTTTAACATAAAAGAATGGACAATATTTTTTGTTCATTGTAATGCGAAAGAGTGAACAATGTTTTCTGTTTCATTATTCTCGCAGGAAATTAATTTATATCTGCTGGCTTCCCGACACGGGAACGTCCCACGTATAACTGACTAAGGGAGAACCAACAGTTTTCTAGGTAAGGTAGCAAAATTATTCGAGAACTAACTTTAAATTTTAATAAATGTGGCGGTATAACGGGCACATCAAGTGAATTCAGAAATTCTGATTAATTTTTCAACAAAACTATTTGAAGAAACCTATTCGGAATTAATCATGTCCTGAATAATAACACTGATATTGTAACATCAACTGTTATTGCGGCTAAAATATCCCTTTCACTTAACCAATCATGATTATGATAATATTTGCACATAAAAATATTTTGCATAACAATGATATATTCTGAATATGAGCCAAATCAGATAATAATTAAAGTGTTTCAAAATAGCTCTTCACCAGCGACACTTATGCAAACGATAAGCCTTGTATAGTTCAGTTTGATGATTCTCTGATCCCAGCTACATCTGGATTAACCTGTAAGATGTCAACAGGTGGAAAATTTGCCATTTGCCGGTCTGAGAACTCTTGAATGTTATTAGGTTGACTAAAAACTTGGCAAATCTCACCTATGTTTTGTTTGTTGTGCTGATGTGAGTTAGTTCTTTCCACGGAGAAAAGATTTTCCGCAAATCTTCAAGTAAATCATCTGCCCTTCTCTTTCGTTGAGAATCTGTCTGGTGCTATAGAATCTGAGGACCTTCGTCGGAACTCAGTGATATGACTGTTGATGCAATTATTGGCTCTAATGAACATTAGTCTTTGCGAGTTGTTTTTTTAATGAAATACGAATTTTGTTGTGCTTCAAGTTGCAAAGTCTGCAATCTCGCGATCTCTCGGTGCTGGTTTTTGGGTTTATTTTTCACGATAGCAGAATCCGAATTTTGTTTGGGCCTCCAGTTTTCGAAGTCTACATTCCCGCTGTTTCTCAGCAGCAGTTTTGGCCTGTTCTGTCTCTCAGCAGCAGTTTTTGCAAAATCGCCATTTGTTTGTGCCTCGAGTTTTTTTTTTTAGTTAATACTCGCTCATTCTTTCAGCTCTAGAAATATCAAACGATTTTTGTTTGAAATGTTAATATTTTCTTTTAAGTGTCAAATTTTGCTAGAAATGATGGGCGCCCTCTATCAATTAAGTGTGATTCATACTCAGCGCCCTCTATCAATCAAGTTTGATTCATATTCGTGGATACATATGGATTTATATGTACTGCCCATCATTTATGTGTATATTACCATAATATGCATCCTAATTTAAAATTTTTTTTTTTTAAGGTTACATTCACACACAAGATGTACCCTATGAATACTGAGCATTGTGTTGAATGGAAAGAAGATTGATAGGTGGGCGGAAGAAGGAGGGAATGCAATCACACAGGACACCGATAAAGAGATAGCCGTTGTGGTAAGGGTTATGCCTTTACCACAATGAACTTCAGTTTATCAGTGTCGACCGCATGTAGCGCCAAAGGCCAAGCTTTTCGCATCCACTCATGTTGTGCGTGTTATATTTGTACATTAATGGAATACTTGATTGATAGAGGGTGCTGCCCATCATATCCGTGAAAATTTTCGCTACGACGATCATCTTTTACCCCCTCGTAAATATAAAAACGATTCTAAAGAAGTAACCTTCAAAAAGAAACCCAGAAGAGCTTGGTAGATTTTATGGTTTCGGGGATCATTCGTTACTAACAAACGGACAAAGGATTATATTTATATGTACGTATATAAAGGATAGAGAGAAAATATCGAGAAGACATCTCTAGACCAGTGTCGGACATATATGAATAGGCCGACATTCTCTGCCGACGCAATGCTGTCACACGTCCACCATAAACTTCTTCGTGTAGCTTACGAACTATTGATGAACAATGGAATTCGGGCGAAGTTTGAGAGCAATTTTGTTTTGAGAGTTGACTTTCAGCATTCATGTAAGATCTCGCTGCGGAATTTTTTTAAAAAAAGGAATCTTTCCGTCTCTCAGATACACATACAAATATGCATTATGTATTGGTTTGACCGACACGGTTCTAGAGGGTATATTTGTTCCTAGCGACATTTTTCGATTTCTGGCCTGTAACTTATAAAGCGTATGGAATTTATATTCACTGCTGTAGCTTAGTTGCAGCTGTTATCCTTACGCACAACCTCTGGAAGGTTTTTTTGTAGAGTCGAATTCAGAATTTTTTTCCGGTTGTTGGTTTTTGGCCTATAACTTAAAGGGTAAGGAATTTTTATTTACTGTCTACAACATAGTTGTAGGTAATATCTTTACACACAACTTAAAACTACATAAAATATCAAGAAAACACCTCTGGAGGGTGTTTTTGTTTCTAGAGCCGAAATAATTGCGACTTTTTTTGGTTTTCGCCTGTAACTTATAAAGGGTAAGAAATTCATATGTAATGTCTTCAGCACATTGTAGCTAATATCTTTACGCACAATTTTATGATACGACTCTGGAAACAAAAACACCCTCTGGAGGTGTTTTCTCGATATGTTATGTCCAGGGTGTTGTTTTTAGAAGTGTGGTTTTCAAGAAGAAATAAAACGCATATAACTTAATGTTATGGCTAAGAATTTAGCGTTATTATAAAGATAAGGATTTGCCATTATGTTTTAAAAACGATTTCGGGCAAGTGGCCGCCGCGGCTGGTTCGAATAATTTTCCAGCCGAGAGGCACAATTTTCGACCACTTTTTGCAGCAATTGGGGCCGTATGTCAGTAATAACGCGCTGAATATTATCTTCCAAGGCGTCAATCGTCTCGAGCTTATCTGCGTAGACAAGTGACTTCACATAACCCCACAAAAAATAGTCCAGCGGTGTTAAATCGCACGATCTTGGAAGCCACGCCACAGGCCCACGACGCGAGATAATGCGCTCACCAAAAGTTTCCTTCAATAAATTGATTGTTTCGTTGGCTGTAAGACCACGCATGTAGCGCCGTCTTTTTGGAACCAAAGGTCGTCCACATCAACATCCTCCAATTCAGGCATGAAAAAGTCATTAATCATGGCTCTATAGCGTCAAGTGACAGCTGTCAAAAAGACCAGCTCCGAAAAAAGTATTGCCAGATTGAAAACCACACTTCTAAAAAAACACCCTTTATTATAAAGTATATGCAGTATATCTACAACTATGCTGAATACTATAACACGACAAAATTATGCAGCTCATCACAACTGTTCTTTTTCCCCCCTCCACCATACAGTATAACCAAAGATCTTAGTTAAAGTTTGTTTTCTTTGATATTTTTTTACCTCGATTTTACGTAACAACCCAACTTTCCGTAACAACCTAATTCGGACTATTAAAAACATTAAAAAAAAAAATTTTTCCAAATCGGTTCAGCTGTTCTCAAGTGATGCAATTACCAACGCACAACATTTCATTTTTATATATATAGATTATATTAATTATTTCTAGGAATTTTAGAATTATGAGAATATAAAAATTAATAGTACATAAAATTTTAAATGTAAACCTGTGTTCTCTGCTGGCGATGGTAGAAATGTAAATAAATCATATTAATACAATGAAGGCCATTTTAATGTTGATAGCGGACACGGTGGTAAATTTTCCGTGATCCGAAATGTGAATAGCGTGTTAACCAACAATGTTGGATCATATCTTCGCTGCATTACAATGTCCGGTTATCTGGCAACACTAGTACACAGTCCGCATAGTGCCGCCATGTTTTCATTGTTGCCTCTGTGTTTCTTTAATTTTTTTTTTCTTTATTTGCAAAATTTGCTTTTCTTAGCGTTGAGGAGGCGTGCGACAAACAATAACAAAAAAACTGATACAGCTAAATTTTATGGAATAAAATATTCGAATTTTTTTTTTGTTGAAAATTTGGTTTGAACGGATTGAAACTTTTAGTGCAATTCAAGCTATTCCGTTATTTTACACAAGTGTACAAGTGTTCGTTGTTTGGCTTTTTGCTGTAGAACGGAATAAAAAGAAGAATCGAGCAAAAATATTTTAATATCGCTTAAATTACGACAATAACATTTGAAATGTCTATTGGGAAAAGATATAACAAGAGAGCAAGAGGTACTTTAAGAACTGGTAGATTTGTGTCTCACGTGGAAAATTTTTTTCCTGAGTTAGAGCTCTTGCTTCAGTTTTCAAACAGGAAAAATAGTACCTTTTTTGAGTAATATCTATATTTTTGTTCATGTTGTTTTCACATTCTTAACATGTTGTTTGATCCAAAAGTTGTGTTATTGATATCATAAATGGCGTTATTATAAATAATTATAAATGGATATATTATTAGCGGTATTCACGATGTGGTGCAAACGGTTTGCTATCAACAACAAATATATGTAATTACATTTTTGTATTTACATTAGCAGATGTGAAGGGATGTGTATTTTTGATAAATTTTTAATTTTATGTCAATTTTAGCACAAATACACAATACCAGAACAAATACATCAATACCGTAATTGTTAATGCAAAATTTAACGGCATATGGTCTCCATGGCATTGCTCTGGGTTGCTACAGTGCCGCGCAACTAATTAGAAAGAATATACATCAATTTATAGGTGTTAACTGCTGGTTATGCTGGTTCTAGCTATTCGACGAACACATCAAATTTTACTCTCTAGCTGGGTGTAGTGATTACATTGGTGTTCATTACAGAGTTGCTTTATGTCGAAATTCAGTTCTTTTTGTAATGCAATTTTTGAGCAACGGCAACACTAAATGGTATACCAAAAAACTTTAAACGATTTTATTTTTATGGAGCGTGAAATTAACAATATAATTGAAAAATTATGAAAATACTTAATATGATTTTTCGTCAATAGTTTTATGAATAATATATTTAATATTCACTTTTAAAAACTAAAAAATTTTAAAATTTGCAACTTCGCTTTTCTGCATATGAAAATAATGATAAACAGGTTTGCATGTTTTCCTTCTATTTTTCATACATTTTTGTTCTTTTTTTTGTAGAATAACCCATGACACCCTGAATACTCGGCGTGCTCGGTGTACATTTCACCCAGCATATCGTGTTCGCTGTGAGAGTGAGTAAAAGCTCTTTTTTCCGTGTTCGGGCAAGAACAATTGCATGGTGTTCGCCAAGTCAAATTTGAATATAACCACAGCCTTACCTGCTGGTTATACTGGTGTTCGCTGTTCGACAAACACATCATATTTTACTCTCGTGGTGGGTGTAGTGGTTACATTGGTGTTCGTTACAGAGTTGCTTTTTGTCGAAATTCAGTTCCTTTTGTAATACAATTTTTTGGGCAACGGCAACACTAAATGGTATACCAAAAAACTTTAAACCATTTTATTTTTATGGAGCGTGAAATTAACAATATAATTGAAAAATTATGAAAATACTTAATATGATTTTTCGTCAATAGTTTTATGAATAATATATTTAATATTCACTTTTAAAAACTAAAAATTTTTTAAAATTTGCAACTTCGCTTTTCTGCATATGAAAATAATGATATACAGGTTTGCATGTTTTCCTTAAATTTTACATACATTTTTGTTCTTTTGTAGAATAACTCATTGACATCCTTAATACTCGGCGTGCTCGGTGTACATTTCACCCAGCATATCGCGTTCGGTGTTAGAGTAAGTAAAAGCTCTTTTTTCGTGTTCGGGCAACAACAATTGCATGGTGTTCGCCGTGTAAACTTTGTATATAACCACAGCCTTAGAGTTTGACTGATTATGATTTTTTTCGCCGAACCGATGACGATGACGATAGACGAGAGCGATACATATAAACAATTTTTTATTTCTATTTTTTAATTTTTATTTAATGGTATTTAGAATTGAAATTAGAAAAATAAAAGAAAACTTAACATAACAAACGCGAATTCTGTAAGTAGATATGTATATAGGATAAAAAAAAAATTTCATAATAAATTAATTTCGTTTTAATGATTTGTTGATTCATTAAAAGTATAGTCCGACCTATTAATCGGTATCGGCCTAAAATTGTGGGAACGGCATTGGTTCTGCATGGCTAAGATTGCCGATTCTTCTAATGAATCTAACTATTTAAAAAAAAATATTTTATTTATATTTGAATTAAAATTTTTACTTATATCTCATATCTCTTATGTGATTTGCGTTGTATATATAAAAAAAAATAATTTATTTTTGCTATATTTTTAGCCTTCAGCCAAATATTAGTGATTACTGCTTATCGGGATAGGCATTGATTCGGCCAAAAAATCGTAATCGTTCGTACTAAAAGTATTAGAAACAAAATAAAATAATTGTTTCAACAAGTTTTTAAACATACATACATACATACATAAGTATGTATATGAATTCAGGTACATAACATAAAACATTTCTTGAAAATAAGTTAAAAAATAATTCATATAAAAGAAAAAGAAGAAATTTTCGTGCAACAAATAACAAACGATTTAAATAAGCTTTTTTAAAAAAAAAAAATTTTTTCTTAGAAATCGTCTACATCCACAGACGGCCCAGGACATTTTCAACAAAAAACAGTGACTTACTTCCATTGCAGTTATGAGGAAGTCTTTGTGACTCGCGAACTGTAAAGATATACGATCAGTTGTTTCTCGAGGTTTAAGCTAGGAACATCATATGTGGTTGAATATTTTTTATAATGTTGGACAGCGTCAAACAAATACCATCCATTTTCGATATCTTCAATGCTTCTTCCAAACGGTTGATTCCCAATGGCGAAGTGGAAAGCTTTTGTAAGACAATTTTAACTCTTGAAAGCTTGTCATTGTCTGTCAAAAGGTGATCCGGTTTAAAATTTTTTTTTTTTAATTTTTATATTTTCGGTTTTTAACTGCAGTGGTCGCTGTGGCGTAGTGGTAGTGCGTTGGACTGCTACGCAGAGTGTCCGGGGTTCAAATCTCGGCACAGGCAAAATCAAAAAGAAAAAATATTTTTTCTACAAGGCACCACCTCTTGGCAGGCAATGGCAAACCTACAAGAGTATAAATTGCTATGAAAAGCTTTTCACTTCGCCGTTCGGATTCGGCATTAAACTATAGGTCCCTTCCATTCATGTACAAATATAACACGCACAACATGTGTGGATGCGAAAAGCTCGGCCTAGGCCCTCCATGGGCTGTTGTGCCATTAAAAGTAAAGTAAAGTAAAGGTTTTTAACTGCTGAGAACTGCTGTGCGTAGCAGAACACATTATCAGCTCGGCACACTTAAAAATCGAAAAGTGGATGAAACAAATTTTTTACACTGCACCACCTTTTGGCAGGCAATGGCAAACCTCCAAAGACTAAAATTTGCAAGGAAAGCTTTTCAATTCGCCGTTCGGATTTCGTCGTTAAACTGTAGATACGTCCTTACAAATAGATACAATGAAGGGATGCGACGTTCTAGACCTAGGTCGTCCATGGGCTGTTGTGACATTAAAGGAAGAATTGCAAAACATATCTGCTTTCACAGCAACAAATATGGCGTTAAATTTTGCATTTACAATACCAATACAATACAATACCATTTATACCAGATTACAATTTCCTTATTTCTGAAATTTATTTTAAATACATAATTTAAAAATAAATAGCTCAATGGACAGCTATTTATACTTTAGCACATAGTATAATATTATGATGTTTATAAAATTTACAAACACAATAGCAAGCATTACCATACCTTGAAACTGTTTAAATTAGTGATGGAAAGTATCGAGTACTTCGGATACTTTTAAGAACAGGTACTTTTTATACATAATTTTTTTTTCTGTTTTTTACTTCTCGCAACATTATTTCACTTCATTGCTCAAAATAAATTTCAATCTGGCGAAAGATCTGATTTTTTACCAATTTAGTAGATTTTGCAGGGATTCGAAGCGGCTAAGTTTAAGGTTCGGGTTCAGGTTCAATCTAAAAATAAAAGTGGATACAGATTGAGTTCCAGTTCAGATCTAAGTAATGTTCAAGCAAAGTAAAGGTTTTTTCAAATAATGAAATAGTGTTCATTTACATATAGGGTTGGAAAAGTAATAAAAACAAGTCCATCCAAATCTTTTATGGTAGCATACTTTAAATGTTAATCCAATTTAATTTTTTTTTGTTTTTATTGATACATTAAACACACAGCAGAGCATAGTGTTGAATGGAAGGAAGATTGATAGCTGGGAGGAAGAAGGAGGGAGAATGAGAGAGGGAATGCAATCAGAGAGGATACCGATTAAGAGGTAGACAGCCATTGTGGCAAGTGTTATGCCTTTACCACAATGAACTCCAGTTTATCAGTGTCGACTATGACCGCAAGTAGCGCCAAAGGCCAAGCTTTTTGCATCCACTCATGGGCGTAGTGAAAAGCTTTTCATAAGCAGTTTTTACTCTTGTAGGTTTGCCATTGCCTGCCAAGAGGTGGTGACGTGTAGAAAATAGTTTTTTCTACTTTTTTTTTGATTATGCCTGTCCCGAGATTCGAACCTCGGACACTCTGCGTAACAGTCCAACACACTACCGCTATGCTACAGCGACGAGTCCGAAGTTACGTTATCTTACAGAGCTAATTTTAGCGAAATCATTGGTCTTCGAAAGTCTACGCACTTCGAATGTGCTTCTCCTTTGAATATGCTATGCAAAGGAAACAAAACAAAAAATTCTCAATTGTTGGACAAGCGGCTGGTATAATAATCGTTTAATGAATTTTAAAATGTACCGAAATCTTCAGTTACCAGCTGCATATTAAGACACAGCTATCGATACATAGGGTTAAGCGGAAGAAATGCCAGAAGAGGATAACAGAGAACGTGAGCGAGAGGATTAAATTCGTTAATAGTCAGATTCTTCGTACAAACTGGGGAAAAAGGGGAAACCTACCCACAGTTTAACGTAATTTCTGAGGTAGCAATTTGTTATCACTTGATAATTTTGTCATTGTCAGCCAAGAGGCAGACATTGTATGTACATTGTACATTCACTTCATAAGTGTGGAAATATAAGAAGTATATGAGAATTAACCCCTAGACCAAATTTAGATAATATAGTAAAATTTCAGAAAACTATATTCAGATAGAAGACAACAATACAAGGAAAAATTTTTCTGATCTTGAATCGACTGTTATTGAGTTTTGACACAGAATAGTTCAGATTAGAAATGGCGGATGCCTCACGTAGACTGCTAGGTCCTTAGTATTCCTACAAACCCTATAGAGGCAATTAGAACTTCGAGCTGCATCTATCACTGTTTCCAATTTAGAATTTGGAAGAGCTTAAACGAGCCAAGTTTATACTAGGTAAATTATTTAGGGAAAGAAAGAACGCGTCTGCTAGTGTCTTTAATCTAGTCCCAGCTAATATTCGGTAATGGTAAATACTGTGTTCCAAAGTCTCCTTAGTCACAGAGTCATTAGGTATATAAACCAAGCCTTTTGGTTTTCTTTACAGTAAATTGAATTCTTTACGAGGAAGTGAAAAATTCAGTTTGTGGTATCACAGTGTTAAGGCCAGTAATGTTTTAATATACGGGAGGAAGTAAAGCTGCTCATTTCTATTAGTGAAAAGAAAATGGAAGGATAATGGAAACGTAAGTTGTTTCATGGTGAGATGTTACAGGGTTCTGCCAAAGCCAGCTCATTTCCCATTACACCAGAATGTCTTGGGACCCGGCAGAGTTGTAGTTTATTATTAGCATGCTGCATCTATGCTTAATTCAGTTTTAGAGACTTCAGAGTAGACAGCAGGTTTGTTGGCCCGATCACCAGATCTTTGAAGTCAGGAATCTCTTGACGGAACATTAATCTTTGGTCAATATGTAAGGAGAGTTGTTGATAATCGATAGAAGTACGTTCGACATTGTCAATACTACAGTGTCTAATGGAACCAACCTTGAACTATTCAATATTTTTAAATCTTATTCCGGTTTTAAAAATCCCAACTTTCACAAAATGATCTATAGGTAATAGGTTGAATATAATATTTCGAGACTCGGTTGAAGTGGATCTTAAGGCCCCTGAGGCACCACCACTGATGATACGTTAAATCTTTTCAAATTGCTTTAACGTTGCTTTGCATTCAATGGCAAAAAAATAGATATTTGGCATACAAGTTTTGATGCTGAATTCTAATTTATAATTGCCTTTTTTATTATTTTCCAATTAAATTTAAAGAATTTTATTATCTAATTTTTTCATTAGATTCGCAATAAACCATTATTTGCCTTTCGAGCTGTACGATAATAAGTAACGTAAATTGAATAACGGGAACTGTTTTAGAAACTCTGCTGCCTGTTTCGATTAACCGTCAAACTGTAAGGAAAGGGACTACAGTGATTTTCGAGTGTGAAAAAGGCAGAGCTTTGTTATTACAGGTAGGAACAGAGCACAAAAATACATAATTTGTTATTAATAAAATCGAAGCAAATATTTTTGTTTAGTCGAATTACTTGTTAAGAACATATAAATATTTTATCGGAGTTTGGAAAACTAAGTTTTCGCATTCACTCATGTTGAGCGTGTTATATTTGTACATGAATAGAAGGCAAAGTGAAAAGCTTTTCATTGGCAATTTTTATATATATTTTATTTATAGTTTTTGTTTTTTATATATATTTCTTTTTTTATTTTGCCTGAGCCGATATTGGAACCCCAGACACTCTGCGTAACAGTCCAACACAATACCGCTATGCCACAGCGACCACAGGACAGGAGTCTTTGTCAAGTAACATCTATAATTCTTCATCTTCGAACTTTTTCACTTGGCCAGGTCGTACCTTATCTTCCGTGTCAAAATCTCCACTTTTAAAGCGTTGAAACCAGAACTCGCGTGGTTTAATCGATGAAGTATATTCACTGTAAACTTCCAACAGCAATCGATGACTTTCAGCAGTACTTTTTTTCGAATTAAAGATAAAAAGCTAAACTTCCCACAAATGCTGTTAATTTGGCACGTAAGCTGACATGTTTGTAGTGCAAAAAGGTTATGTTGTTTACACTTTGGCAAGTTGATACATAATCAAAACAAGTTACAGTATTGCCCTGTGATTTAGTACAAGTTACGCTATCAATTGTGAATCCCTCATTTTCGAGATATATATCCAATATACAAATTAACGAGTGCCCTTCAGGACACTCGAAAAAATTAATGATGCGAGCCTGCCACTGGCTCGTTCACTCCCACTGTAAATAAAAAGATTGTTTAATTCAGAGTTATATTTTTATTACCTCTCCTAGGTAGTTCCAAAATTGAAGTGATTCTTAACTTAAACTTAACTTAATTCCCAAGCTTAATTTTATATAAAGGAAACTGCTTTGTTAGCAGTTCCCACGGAGCAGCGATAGCTACGCTGACGTGCCTTTCATAGCGGATTCGCGTGCAGATCATATTGCGCATAGCAAGCGCGTTGCGTAACCATAAGCTTAATTCTACCTAAAATAAACTGCTACGTTAACGGCAGCAGCGATAGTTGCGCTGGCGTGCCTATCGTAGCGGATGCGCGTGTGGATCATGTTGCACATCGCAGACGCGTTGTCAGCAGATTATGGCAGTTGAATGTGTGAATAGCTTAGTGGTTGTGTTAACTCCCCTCTTTAAATATCTGCGCAGATTTGTTGGTGGATTCGACGGACTCTTGGTAGTATCATGCATGCAGGCGGCAACTAGCTTTGGAGCGTCATGCCAAGGTACCTCAGGGAGTTTGATACTTGTTGTTATCTTTCTCCAAATTGAAAAGCACACCACGGCTAAGGTTAAGAGAAAAAATGCGTCCACCGCCAAGGAAAATTCTGGCCGAGTCTTTGGAGGCGATCAATGTTGTTAGTGTTTAGCTCATTAATGTATTCAAGGTTTGGTCAGGGAGTTACCCTGATTCGTTAGATTGATTAGGGCCGACGGTAATGCTTGTGAGCCCTTTAAGGCTCTGCTAGTGAAGGTTTGATTCTTCACCCATATAGTTTCATTGTTGAGTTGGATAATGAACGTGCCGTTGAGGGTTCTCGTGTGAGTAGCGTCACGAACGATCCCTTGGAAATTTGTCAGAAAGAGCATGTTGTCGATTAGTTCTATGATTTCCCTGGATTCGGGCTCGAAGTGACACTTGGCGTCCCCTCCTTTTATGCGTGCTTCACATCCTTCGGGTTACTTTTTCAGATGACCTTCTTCGCATATCGTAGAGTTGTTAATTGAAGATTCATATATTATGCCATACGTTTCATCTTGACTGACTAACATCTCGGTATACCTCACATCTACCTTCTTTCCGGCGTAAGTGGCGGCTCTCGTTACCAGGAAGCGAAATATATCTGGTTTGACCTTAGGAATCGAAAGTACGTAAAGCAGGAGAGTGCCATTTGAGAATAGCGAAGGCTTCGCATATTCTATAGCTTCGATTGCGTTCTGGTATGTTAGGGCTTCTTCTTCGTCGATTAGTTGCTCCACTTCTTTCCGATTTAGGAGGTTGGTGTTGACTATACCCGTTTTTGCCATTTAGCATGCACGTATTACCTCGTTTATTTCTTCCTTAAGAATCTGGACTCGGTTGAGCAGCATTGCCTCAGAGTTTTCTGTGCTGGCCTCCTTCCCGATAGCATTTACGTAGTGGATCATTTGGTTCGTATGGTTCATTGATTCTCGAGTGGCATTGAAAATTTGCTTATTGATTTTAAATTGCCGGTTGTTACCGTCGATGTTGCTGTTCTGGCTTCTAAGGATTGTGTCCCAATCAGTTGCGTCGGGTGAGCCAGCGACCCACTTCCAAGCTGAGCCAATCCAGTTGATTGATCGAGTTTTACGTGCTTTTGCCCGTAGTTCGGCAAGGCGGTGTTCCATCTGATTTAAGTTGTAGTTGACGAAAGATTTCCTGACAGTATTCCCCATGATAAGGGGATAAGGCGTAAATTTTTTTTTATCCTAGCTTTTATATGTTATTAGAAATAATTTCAAATTGAGTTAACAATATTTACTATTATTATTATTTTACTTTTGTTTTTGGTTTTCCTTTTTTAACATTAACCCTTTCTTCTTTTAAGTAAATATTAAAATGTTACCCTAATAAGGGCATTCAAATTATTCAAATTAATGTACGTTAGTTGTTGTACCTTTAAGTGATCGTGGAGGAAGGTGGAGGGAATAAAAGACAAACGTTATTTTATTTACTTGCCTATACATTTTTCACTTGTGCCTTATGGATGGATTTTTTCCCTTGGTTTGTGGTTACAGTTACTCTGTTATCCCTTCCTATAATTTCCTTTTTATAGAGTGGTTTCTCTTTTGCTTTTATTTGTTTATTCCTTTCATAAACCACGTGCCCTTGTTCATATTTTTTATCCTCGCCCCTATTTAGGTTCACGCGTAAATTACGAATTTCTTTTAATTTGCTTCTTACTTCTTTGAAAACATTTTCGCGGAAGTAAGTCAGATTCTGATAATTTATTCGCTGCGTTCTGTTGAAAAATATATCGCTCGGTTTATTCTTGGTTACCGAATGCACTGTGTTATTATAGCGATCGAGCTATGTACAACAGTTGTTTAAGAGCCGTGTTCCTTACCTCTTATTGCAGGCAACGGTATATTTCCAGGATAGTGGGGTTAAGTCTTTCCACTTGACCATTTACTTCGCTCCTCTGGATTGGAGTTTGGTAAAGTCTAATACCTAGAGCCCTTATGTAATTAGCGACAACAGGACTCACAAAACCTCCCTCGTTGTCGCTAACTATCATTTGAGGCGCTGTGAAATAGTGGATTATCTTTGCGAACTCACCCCGTAAGTGTATCGCGGACCTATCCTTTGGCAAATTTTGAGAATTTATCTAAACAGCTCAGGAATTTCTGGCCTTGAATTTGGAAGATATCTATGTGAAATATGTCGCAGGGGTTAACTGGAATAGAAGTGTCTTTCAGCTTTGGCACAAAAGGATGCCTGTCATACTTATTTTCCCGGCATACCTCACATGCCTTGGTATAAAACTTTATTCTATTTGTCATTTTGGGGAAATAATAGAGCTCTAAGATTTGCGTTTTGTTTTCTAAAGTGTTCCTATGAGCTCTTTTGTGCTCTCCCTCAATTATTCCGCAAATCCTCTCTTCGTTAACAACATCCTCGCCTAACCTCTGTGTAATTCATATATTAAGTACCGGAAATGCTCAAGGTACACCTCTTGAAGCAGCTGATGGCTATCTTCGGGTATCTTGATGCTATTTATAACAATCGGCCTCAAAGGCTCCTTCATGACTCTCGTCAGTGTTTCTCGGTCAATTCTGTCTAAGGTAACATAATGACGAATGTAGCCTTTATGTGTGGTTTTTCTACGCAAAAAAGCTCTTTACCCTCCCTAATCACAAATTGGTTCCTGAAAACGTTTAAAGGTGCTTCCACATGAATAATTAAGTCAGACACATCTTGCTCGGCACTGTGTATTGTTTCCTTCACTTCCAGCTTCAGTAGGAGGACTATTCTCGTTCTCCATTGTCATCAGGTGAAGTCCTATTTGGTGTGTAGGTTGGCACTTCACTCTTTACAAGGCGTCTTCCACAAAATTGGATTTACCCGGTGTGTAAATTAATTTGTGATTGTATTCTTCGATACGAGCCTTCCACCTTTTCAATTTTGCATTCACGTTTCAATTTCCTACTGCAAAAGTAAAAGGTTGATGGTCCGTATATTTTTTAATGTTTTTAGCACCATATAAATAAGAACGCAGGTTGTCCAGCGCCCACACGATAGCCAACATCTCTTTTTCGTTGGTGGCGTAATTTTCCTCAGTTTTACTCAAGAAACGAGTATACCAAGGATGTCTGAGGAAACAAGAAGCTCTTTAAGATTAACAAACGCCTCCAGAGCTGCGGCATCAAGTTCAATCTTAACCTTCTTGGATTGGTTAGCTTTTACCTGAGCATTTTCCCCTGATGCTCTTGAGGATAACCCTATAGATTAGTTTCATCCTGACTATCTTGTAATTATCCAAAATTCCGTCTACACAATGTATCCAAGAAAAGTATATTCTCGTATATCTGCAGTTCCCTAACAACATCGGGTAGTTTCCCTATATCCCTCAAATTTTCTTCCGTGCAAGCCTCGTAACTGAATGTGGCGTGTTGGCTTGCTCAAGCTGATGAATTCGGTTCTCCGCTTTCTTCAACTCTGCCATCAGCTCACCAACCGAACCGGTCAGTTCCGTCACAGATTGAGCTAGGGCGTCCATAAGGCAAAGTAAATAAAATGTTTTTGACTAAACTTTTTTAGATTGTTGAATAATTTTCTCCTCACTTCCTCCTGTAGGCACTTTCACACTATTCACAAAAATATTTTTGTTTTGACAATAATTTTTTTTCTTTCTAACAATTTTTTATATTTTAATAATTTCTAAACTTACAAAATTATAATACTTTTTACTTTTAATGGCACAACAGCCCATGGAGGGCCTAGGCCGAGCTTTTTCGCATCCACTCATGTTGTGCGTGTTATATATGTAAATGAAAGGAAGCGACCTACAGTTTAATCCCGAATCCGAACGGCGAAGTGAAAAGCTTTTCATATGCAATTTTTACTCTTGTAGGTTTGCACATTGCCTGCCAAGGGGTGATGCCGTGTAGCAAAATTATTTTTTCTAAATTTTGATTTTACCTGTGCCGAGATTCGAACCCCGGAGACTGCGTAGCAGTAGAACGCACTACCACTACGCCACAGCGATTACAATGAGCGTTATGCATGCCAGAGAAAATAACAACAATGTGTATATAGAGCAAACAGATCAGACGCTTGTTTCGGAACAATACACGGATCTTCATCAACTTAGTGGTATTTCTTTGTGTTTCAATAATCCATATAATCTTTTCATAATTTGAAAGTGTAACCGCTATACCACTGAATGGTATTATGGAAACAGGCAAACTACACTGTTCTATATACTTGTATTTGTTGTTATTCTCTTTTTCACTACTCAGCGTTTAAATTTTTGTTTTTATTTTTTACTTATTGATTTATTTGGGAACAAATGTGCAAAAGATAAAATCTTTTTCGTACAATAATTGTTTTGTAAAAAGTATTACTTAACCTCTATACTTACTTACTTAGCTGGCACTACAACCGATGATCTGTCTTGGCCGCCTCCACAAAGCTTCGCCAGTCACTTCTGCTATGCGCGCGCTGGCGCCAGTTGATAAGGCCAAGTGCAGTCAGGTTGCCCTGCACCTGGTCTTTCCAACGGAGATTAGGACGTCCCCTTCTGCGTGTTCCTCCACCGTGGTTCGAATAAAACACCCTTCTAGCCGGAGCGCTTTCTTCCATTCGCTCAACATGACCCAGCCAGCGAAGCCGCTGGAGTTTTATACGCTTGACTATGTCAGTGTAGGCGTACAGCCCATACAGCTCATCGTTCCATCTTAATCGAAACACGTCGTCCACGCATACTGGACCGTAGATCTTACGGAGTATCTCCATCTCGAGCACTCGTAACAGCCTCTCATCATTGACGGTCAATATCCACATCCACGTCTCCGCGCCATACATTGGGACGGGAAGGATAAGGGACTTATAGAGCGTTATTTTCGTCGGTCGAGAGAGGGCTCTACTTCTCAATTGCCTACTGCGCCCGTAGTAACACCTGTTGGCAAGAGTTAGTCTCCACTTGATCTCAAGGCTGACATTATTGTTGGTGTTTATGCGGGATCCTAGATATACGAAATCCTTGACGACTTCAAAAGTGTAGTTGTCAACAGTGACATTTTGTCTAAGACGCCGTGACTCTTTGTTTGTTGACTCAAGGTATTTCGTTTTGTCCTCGTTCACCACTAGACCCACTCGACGAAACTCCCTTTCCAGGTTGGAGAATGCTGCACTGACTGTTCGAGCGTTTTTGCCAATGATGTCAATATCATCAGCGTATGCTAACAGCATGACATTCTTGTAGAAGATAGTGCCAGAGATGTCGATGTTCACAGCTCGAATTATTTTCTCCAGCATAAGGTTAAAGAAGTCGCACGATAGGGAGTCACCTTGTCTGAAACCTCTTTTGGTATCAAATGGTGCGGAGAGGTCTGTCCCAATTTTCACTGCGCTGGTGGTGTTGGTCAGTGTCATTTTGCAAAGACGAATGAGCTTTGCAGATATACCAGGATACCAAAATCAGACATTGCGGCGTACAAGTGATCCCTAATCGTGTTGTCGAAGGCGGCTTTATAATCGAAAAATAGATGATGGGTGTCGATCTGTTTTTCTCGTGTCTTTTCCAGGATTTGGCGTAGTGTGAATATCTGGTCGATGGTGGATTTTCCAGGCCTGAAGCCACACTGATAAGGTCCAATCAGTTTGTTGACGATGGGCTTCAGTCTTTCGCACAGTACGCTCGATAGAAACTTATATGCAATATTAAGAAGGCTTATCCCACGGTAGTTGGCGCAGATCGTGGAATCACCTTTCTTATGGATTGGGCAGAGTACGCTGAGATTCCAATCACTTGGCATGCTTTCATCTGACCATATTCTGCATAGAAGCTCATGCATGCGCTTTTTGAGCTCTTCGCCTCCGATCTTAAACAACTCAGCAGGCAGGCCATCTGCACCTGCAGCCTTATTGTTTTTCAGCCGTGCAATGGCTGTTAAGACCTCCTCATAGTCAGGCGGCGGTACTTCAACGCCGTCAGTGATTGGGGTTTCCGGAGTGGGTTCCGCAGTGGCGGGATTATTGCCGTCATCGCCATTAAGCAGCTGCGAAAAGTACTCCCTCCATAATCTCATTATGCCCTGTATATCTGTCACCAGATTTCCGTCTTCATCCTTGCAGGAAGAGGCCCCGGTCTTCAAACCAAGAGTCAGGCGTCTTATTCTTTCAAAGAATTTTCGGACCTCGTTCCTGTCCCGCAACATTTGGATATCATTGAACTCGCGTCTTTCTTCATCTCTTTTCTTGCGCCTGAAAAGACGTTTCTCCTCCCTCCTCAACTTTCTGTATCGCTCCTTAGCAGCTCGCGTTGCAACTGACTGCAGGGTGGCTCTGTAAACTGCGTTTTTTGCTTCAGTAGCATCGCGACACTCTTGGTCGTACCACATATTTCTCCGTCGACGGTGGTAGCCTAGCACCTCTTCGGCAGCCGTACGCATAGCGCGGGAAATGTGCGTCCACTGCGCGTACATATCATCAAGTTGGGTATTTTGAGAAAGGAGAAGTGCAAGTTGGTTGCTAAAGACTTTGGCTGTCTGTTGTGATTGCAGCTTTTCGACATCCAGCTTTCTCTTTGTACCTATCCGTACGCGATTTGCTACACATATACGTGTGCAGACCTTGGCTGCAACCAAGTAGTGGTCTGAGTCGATGTTTGCACCACGTATTGTGCGTACGTCTAGTACATTAGAAGGGTGCCTTCCGTCGATCACAACAGGATCAAACTGGTTTCGTGTGTTTTGATCAGGGGACAGCCAAGTGGCCTTATGGATATCTTTATGTTGGAATCTGGTGCTACTAACTGTCATGTTTCGTGCGGCGGCGAAGTCGATCAGTCTCATACCGTTATCGGTGGCTTCGTCGTGGGGACTGAATTTTCCGATCGTCGGACCAAAGAGACTCTCCTTGCCCACCTTAGCATTAAAGTCGCCTAACACGATTTTAACATCGTGGCGGGGGCAATGCTCATAAGTTTTGTCGGGGAGCTCGTAGAAGTCATCGTTGGTCGTTTCATCCTTCTCATCCGTCGGGGCATGGACACAAATTAGGCTGATGTTGAAGAATTTTGCCTTGATGCGGATAGTGGCTAGGCGCTCGTTCACGGCCGTGAACCTCGAGACTAGATGACGCAGTCTCTTCCCAACCACAAATCCAACACCAAATTCGTGTCTCGACGCATGACAGCTGTAGTAGATATCACAGGATGCTCTTTTGGAGCAACCCTGTCCCGTCCATCGCATTTCCTGTATAGCGGTAATGTCAGCTCTATATTGTTGGAGGACATCCACCAGCTGGATAGAGGCACCTTCCCTGTAGAGGGTTCGGACATTCCAGGTGCATATCCGTAAATCGTTGTCCTTTGGGCGTTTGCGGGAGTCGTCAACATTAGAGGGGTTCGTTATCCGAGGCTTATTTGTAGGATTCATTGGTGGGTATTTTAACGTGGTGGGTTCCAAGCCCGACGCACAACTATTCATTCAAGGCCGTGGAGAAGCCCGCCGCACACATTAGTTAACTCGCTGACGGTTGTCAGTCGCTATCCAGGGGACGCCACGAGGAGGCTGTGTGTCGACTTGAAACGTAGAAGCGCAAGGATCGACCATGGACGCACCTGCGACTGTCACGAACTTTACCTTGTGTCCTACGCCCCAGGCCCCGAAACTTAACCTCTATGGTATACATATTTTGTTAAAACTAAACTAAAGGGGAAAAAGATTATATTAGATAATTGATTAATTATTTTTTATTTTAGGTATTAGTTATTGGTTACAGTAAAATTGGAAAATGCCATTGATAATTTTTAATATTTTTTTAAAGTTATTGACAATTTTTAATATTTGATTTTAGGAATTCCAGGTAACTTTTACCAAAGATAAATAACTGATAGCAGCGTAAATCTGCAATCTGTAGTAACCAAACTCAGGAATATATTTTCTTACCCATAACTACAAACTACAATACATTGACAGAAGAAATTTATATGTATACATATAAATAAATATATATTAAATATATAACTACATAATAAAAATATTTGCGAAAAACGAAAAATGTCTCAAACGGATATAATTTGTGATGTAGAAAATGCAGAAGTTGTTGACCCAGAGAATTTTTCATATTCACAATATGGCATACTAGTCAGAAATGATCAATATGATGAGATCGCTTGTAAAGCTGAAGACCCTCAGGAGTTAGTGATGCATAATATAGATGATGGCATGTATATTTAACAGAAAATGTTTATCTTTTTTTTTAAGAAAAGTGTTCTTTTTTATTACAGTTTTCATCACGGAAGAAATTGTTATGCACTCTGAGGTGGACTTACAAAATCGAGAAAAAATTCTAAATTCTAACAAGGATTTCGATACCTACTCGAACTCATCACCATTTAACAATGATCTATTTGGTAAATCCAATAATACAGCGCCAACCTTAACTGCCATAGTTGCCGCATCAAAGTAAGCAAATACAACGATCAAATATGTTTTAAATTTAGTAGTAAATAAAATGTTCATTAATTTTAGAAAAAGAAGAACTAATAAGAATACAAACTCAGTAATGTCGGGAGTAACAAATGCTTCAGTTGCACCATCTAATGTAGTTGCTTCTAGAACAGTCAACTCGGCAACTAACGCCAGTACATACGGATCATCTCAGTTTAAAGACAATCAACGTTTTCCAAAACAACGCTGTATCAAATCTCAACAACATCAATCGACCGTTGGGGTTTGCCTCAGGACAAATGACGCTGTGATGGAGGAAACTATTAAGCCACGTCGGTGGGAACAGAAGCAAGTTCAAATAAAAACTATGGAAGGGGAATTTAGCGTTACAATGTGGGCTTCCGGTACATCAGATGATGATATGTCAAATCCCGAACCAGATAATGAGTATCAAGATTATATGGGTAGAGCTGTCGATGTGGTGGAAGAACATAATATCTGCAATACAAATGACCCTACAAATGTATCATCGGTGTTTAGTAGTAACTTACAACAAAATCAATTGATTCATCAGCAAATATTATTGCAACAACAACAGCTGCAGTTACTTGTGCGGGATCAAACTGAAAGAACTTCGATGCCTGGTTTAGATTTGTCTGACCCAAAACAGTTATCTGAATTTGCGCGTAGTAGCGGGGCTAATAAACACAAATTGAAAAAGACTGCGCAAACTATTTCAACTACGAATAACGAATCAATTTTGCCATCCGATGACGAAAATTCAATTTTGTCCGCAGTGCAAACATTGCCAACGACACTTTTACATTCAAGTACTGCTGCTGCTATGACTGCAGTGCAGGATTGTATCCCAACAACCTTACCAGTGGGAGTAACTCTGCAACATAATTTACAGACTTCATCATCACCACCGCTCTTAACTTATAATAAAAACAATAAAAATAATACTAATACGTTGATAACTAGTGATAAAAAAATTGCATGCCCGCACAAAGGCTGCAGTAAGCTTTTTCGTGACAATTCAGCTATGCGAAAGCATTTACATACACATGGTCCCCGTGTACATGTCTGCGCTGAGTGTGGAAAAGCATTTGTTGAAAGTTCAAAACTGAAAAGGCATCAACTTGTGCATACTGGTGAAAAACCTTTTCAGTGTACATTTGAGGGTTGTGGTAAACGTTTCTCTTTAGATTTCAATTTAAGGTAATACATGCTCACTCATGTTAAAAAGCTCAATGATACCATATAACATAATTTATATTTTTTTATATTTTTAGAACGCATGTACGAATACACACAGGTGATAGGCCTTATGTTTGCCCGTTTGATGGATGCAATAAAAAATTCGCACAGTCTACAAACCTTAAGTCACATATATTAACTCATGCAAAAGCCAAGTAAGTTTTTAAATAATATACACATTTCCAATCATTTAAAGGACATATGTATTTTGGAAGCAGGATAAGATAAAATTAAAGAAGGAAAGGAAAGTTTTAAGGAAGTCCATTTTCCTACAATATTGGATACAGTAGTACATAATATCATACCAATATTTTTAAGCACATAATTTGAATTTTAACTTAAGTAATAGATTTTAGTTGTACTATTGTTATAGTTAATTAGTGACTTACTTGCTATAATTAAGCAAATTGTAAATGCCCTTCTGTATTCGGCCTGAATTTTGTAAAAATTTACCTGCCGCACAATTTAAGTTTATACATAATGCTCGACCTAGGCTCTCAATATTTGGCTGGGTCATAATTTTACTATTGAACTATTATAATTCAGTACAGTACAGAATTAATTCAATGGAGGCTTAATTAATATTTTTTTTTTCGGTTGTAACTGTCAAAAAATCATTATGAGTACTTCTAACTAGATGTGATGTGATAACATGTTATTTTATTATATATATAAACTTTTTAAATAAAATAAATTAATAAAATAATTCACATATATCAATTATGTAAATATAAATACCTTTCAAAACCACGTCCTCTACAACTTTCCCAAAGCGAACGGTTACGGAGGTGTCGTTTCTCATCTTGATCTGGTGGTTAATTTTCATAAACTTCTTATTTTTCTACCTGCATATATGAAGTGAACAAATATTCGATTTGGTTTGAATGGTTCTACTTCATTTTGTTATAATATTCGATAATATTCGCTTAGTTAGTGCCACTATGGCACAAATCTTAAACATATACATTGTTGTGGAAAAAATCTGCTCTGCAATTAAAAAATAATTTTAACATGTTCAGAGTAGAAGCGCCTGTACTATAAAAAGCTATAATGAACTGTGAAACGCCTGATATACATATGAGTTCTCAATTGAAAGGCCAAATCATACATCTTACATATATTTACATATTAAAATTTACGGAAAAGGTAACGAAAAGTAGAACAAACCACAGAAGCTTCAATGCCGCATTCAAAATGGAAAATTGAATAAATTACATTTAAAAATTTTAAAAACGAAATTTGAATGGATTCATGTACATGCTCGGAAGTACGTAAAACCGTTGTAAATTTGCATTTTCTCGATTACACTACTTTGATTAATTACACCGTTACCCTCAAATTGTCTTTTTTTTGTTTGTATTGATACACACAGGTTGTACCCCTATGAATGCAGAGCATTGTGTTGAATGGAAGGAAGATTGATAGGTGGGACGAAGAAGGAGGGAGAATGAGAGAGGGAATGCAATCACAGGACACCGATAAAGAGATAGACAACCATTGTGGCAAGTGTTATGCCTTTACCACAATGAACTTCAGTTTATCGGTGTCGACTATGACCGCATGTAGCGTCAAATGCCTAGCTTTCGCATCATGTTGTGCGTGTATTTGAACATGAATTGAAGGGACCTACAGTTTTATGCCGAATCTAAACGGGGAAAAGCTTTTCGTAGGCAATTTTTACTCTTTTGAAAAGTTTCTGGACTAACCCAGTGAGAACCCAATTTTTTTTCTGAAATTTGATTTTGTTCTTCAATGCCTTTCAAGTAATTCTATTAGTGAAGCTCCTTAAAATAGTCATCTGCTCCACCTTCGACCATATTTTTCGAGAAAATATCTTGTCTTGGAGCCATCATTTGAGATTAGGAAAGAGATAATAGTATCTGGGGGTTAAATCCGGCGAATACGATGGATGATGTGTTACCAATTCATAACCGACGCGTTATCGTGGTGGAACAGAATTTGTTTTTTTTTATTTAAATGCAGGCCTTTATTTTATTTCTGCATCTAAAACGGTCCAATAAAGCATTGATTGCTTTCTCGTGCTTAAGAAAATCAATGAGTATTGTTTCAAGACCTTGCCACCCAACTGTTGTGTCTTTGGACGTCTTTCACCGAGGGCCAGCCACCCCAAAGACGATTGATTAATTCAATGTAAAAAACAATGCCGTCTGGATTGCGCTTAAACATTGCCAAACAATGCTTTGAATCCATCTCTCTTTTAGTAGTAGCAAACGTAGTAAGCAAACGCGGTACCCATCTTGCACACAGCTTTTTCATTTGCAAATGTTCATGGAAAGTAAACCCTTGTTCTACAGAGATGCTTAGGGGTCTGATCAACCAACACAATACCATGTGTTTTGTTTTATGTTTCCTGGAAAAGTCACTTCAATTTGGCGTCCAGATCGTTCACGATCACGTTTAGTCACTATACCGCCGAGAAATGGTTGTTTTCCACGGGTCAGAGTCCCTAAAACAATTTTAACCCATTGCTGCGTTTGGACTGTCTTATTCCATTAAAAAGCAATGCTTAATGAGCACACGAATTCTAATTTTTTATTAAAAAAAAAGTAGTCGGAGGTTGGTTGCTCTTAAGTGCTGTAACTTGTAAACTATTAATATGGATGTCAATAAATTAGCAATGGAGTGGTTCGGTGGTCGCTGTGGTGTAGTGGTAGTGCGTTGGACTGCTACGCCGAGTGTCCGGGGTTCGAATCTCGGCACAGGCAAAATCAAAAAGTAGAAAAAATAATTTTTCTATACGGCACCACCTCCCTTCCATTCATGTACAAATATTACACGCACAACATGAGTGGATGCGAAAAGTTCGGCCTAGGCCCTCCATGGGCTGTTGTGCCATTAAAAGTAAGTAAGTAAGTGGTTCGGAGGTTGGTACTTCTTAAAATTAATATGAGTTTCTTATTAGTAGCGACGCATAGTGAATAGTCCCGGGACTTTTTAAACCATGTAGTATATCCTACAAAAAGTATGAAAAACCATTTATCTACACGGCTCCACTCTTGGTAGTTCTGAGCTTAATTCACTTTTCTGCTTCATCGAGGCTGTCAAGACCAAAGCTGGGTAAATTCATTACAATTACATTATACAATAATTTGTTATCAATTACATTACGAACAAACAACAGAATTTCTTCACGACACCACCACAATGGCAAACCTACAAGAGTAAAATTGCCTATGAAAAGCTTTGCACTTCGCCGTTCGGATTCGGCATAAAAATGTAAGTCCAAATATAAAACGCACAACATGAGTGGATGCAAAAAGCTCGGCCTTTGACGCTACATGCGGTCATAGTCGACACTGATAAACTGAAGTTCATTGTGGTAAAGGCATAACACTTGCCACAATTGCTGTCTATCTCTGTCCTGATATCGGTGTCCTGATATTGCATTCCCTATCTCATTCTTTTTCGTCCCACCTACCAATGTTCCTTCCATTCAACACAATGCTCTGCATTCATAGGGGTGCACCATGGGAGTTTGACTGTATAAATAAAAAAGTATAAACGAAAATAAAAAAGCCAGTACTGGAATTGACCATTTTTCCAATTCCGTGAGTAAATGAAATTTTTATTTTCACAATTCTATTGCACATTAAGGATTTGTAATTCAAATTTTCAATTGCTATGCAATATAATTTGAATTTTTGAATTTCAGGCACACATAAGCATTTAAGAGTTTCGTCCTATGAGACTTTGCTATTATTATAAATTACAAAAACAAAGTAAATCTGCTTTTCATGTATGTATGACGAAAATTTCGAAAAATAATTTGGCCGTGAGAAGTTTCACTTTTTTTTTTTTTGTTTTCCCTTAATAAATTTAACTATACCCTGTGGAATTTTCCAATAAATTGGTTCATTTCATTTTTATGTAGATATAAACCATATTTTGTCAACAAAAACTAGAGAACTGAAATGCTGCGAGAACAATAGAGTTTTAATTACTATTATATTTAATTCGTTTTTACACTAACTTTCATATATATTTTGTTATTACTATTTTATAGACGGAATCCGGTTGGAGGAAGTCGCAGTAACAGCAATAATGACTCCAACAGTCCAGTGCAGTTAGCATCACAAAATTTTATTAAAGTTGAAATGAATGAAATGGATTCGAATTCGTCTTATGTTGTATACACTGATTGAACTATAAAATATAGTTTAAGTTTGTTTTATCAGTGAAGTATTCACATTTCAATTTTTAAACACTAAGTATGCTATTGCAACTTTATTATTAGTAATATTTTCATATAAGTACTAAATCTGTGGTAAAAACAGTAACAGCCGAGTTAATATCGAAAATATTTTTCTTTATATTGCTGCTTATAAATAGTATACTGGTACGAATTTTAAAATAATTTTCAGAATAATATTTATTATGAAGTATGCTCTTTGACCTAAGTATAGAGTTTTCAGAAATTTTACTGTTGTTTAACTATTATTTCATTTCAAAGCTATCAAGCTCGCCCAACAAGATATTAACTTAAAATGTTATAGCTTTTTACCACAAATATATATCGACACACAAATACCTTGAATAAAATATTGTAAAGCTACTCTGCAAGAAAAAATAGTGTAGTTTTCAAAATAATCTTAATTTTTGATAATGATAGTGGTTTGATAGTTTTTAACGTTATTACAATTAACTGAAACAAAATGAAGAGCTAGTTCCCCAATATTATGAGTGTAAATACACTTATGGAAGAAAATAAAGCAATCATTCCGTAGCATTTCATTTATAATTTTTAAAAAATGTGTAGATCAATAAAAGAGAAGTTAGTTGCTTTAGTTTTATGTAACCAAAAATTTATTTTGGTTGTTAAATAATGTAAATTGTTCTACATGAAGAATATTTTATGAGAATATTAAAATTTTTTCTGGTATTACGGAACATTAGTAATTTTAGTTGTCATCGTCAGTTAGTTAGTGTTTGTCATGTTAAAATACTGACGACTGAACAAAAAAAAAAAAACAACTGCTGTCAACAAAATATGAAAATTTTGGCACACTGAAAAAAATAAGGTTTTGTAAAGAAAAGTGGACATTAGCTACGATCTATTCTATATTTGACGAAACCGAATAAATTGATAGCTATTAATTGTAATTTTTATGTCCCTAAAAATCATTTAAACTAAGAAATATTTATGTTCAATAATATTTGTTTATCACCTCACATTTTTTCCATATTTGCCTGTATTTAACACAAGTTGCCAACTGTAAGGCAAATAGTAAATAAGCTGTTCGATTGGGTTGCCATCGATATTGCAAATTTTCCGATGGCAACCAATCTGTGAGTAAAGTTGCCAACCGTAATAGAAGCATTAGTTTATGGCATTTAAAAAAAAACAGGATGATCGATCACAATGAAGGACTCGATTCTTCCCACGGCATTGTTCATTGTGACGGTTTGTTTAACACTTCGTTTTTTTTTAATTTTTATTGTTATTTTTTGGTTTATTTACAACCTCATTGGGGCGCGTTTATCCATGATGGTTGGGACCGGAAGCATTACGTAGTTGAAGCATTTTATTATTTCGTCGTACAGAGTTTTATTCGTAAGCAAGATACAAAAAATTAAATTTTCAGTTTATAAGTGGAATAAGTAAAGCATAAATTATTTATTAACATAAACATACATTTGATTGAATGCATACATATGTATGTCATAATTATTATTAGCATAGTTATCCTGTCTATTTCTTTATCGGTGTCCTGTGTGATTGCATTCCCTCTCTCATTCTCCCTCCTTCTTCCTCCCACCTTTCAATATTTCTTCCATTCAACACAATGCTCTGCATTCATAGGGGTACACCCTGTGTGTTGAATGTATCAATAAAAAAAAAACAAAGTTAAACAAAAAATTAAACATTTTCTTTAAAAAACAAAAATTAGTTACATTTCAAAATTAGTTTTTGCTCGACAAATTTCGTTGAATGTTGTTTGGCTCTTCTTGTTTTCCAAACGTGCTGTTATTAATTTTGGTTGAATACGGTTTATCTTGTTCAGGCCATCTAGAATTTTCCAAAAATTATAGCTTTATTAAAGAATATTGCAGAAATAGGCGTTTCATCTTCATCGGTTTCTACAGAGACATTTCCTGAATCAAGTTCGTTCGTGTCATTCGTCATTTAGGCAATTTTTTGCTGTCAGCAAAACAGCAAAAGGAACAGGGCGTTTATTTTGGAATATTTCTTCAGATTGATTATTCCTAATTAATATTTTTATATTTATATCTTATGATTTTTCCACCTTCCATATTTGATCTTTCGGTAAATATTGTAAACAATTCTTTGGAATTATTTATTTGGGTTCCGTAAATTCTGTTTTTGTTAATGAGGGCAAGTCAATAAATTTTAATTACATGAATTACAAAAGGAAATCCTTTTGTAAGTGGTCGCTGTGGCGTAGTGGTAGTGCGATGGACTGCTACGCAGAGTGTCCGGGGTTCGAATCTCGGCACAGGCAAAATCAAAAAGTAGAAAAAATCATTTTTCTACACGGCACCACCTCTTGTCAGGCAATGTGCAAACCTACAAGAGTAAAAATTGCCTATTAAAAGCTTTTCACTTCGCCCTTCCATTCATGTACATGTACAAACATAACACGCACAACATGAGTAGATGCGAAAAACTGGGCCCTCCATGGGCTGTTGTGCCATTAAAAGTAAGTAATCCTTTTATAAATTAATACAAAGTTACTTATTATATTAATAGACTTTACTATATATAACACCTCCAACGTTAGATTGAGGCTCCGCGAAATATAAAAAATGGGAACATTTTATTATGACTATGAGTATAATTATTACATTAGTGCTTATATTTATTATGGTTGATTTACTGTTTTGATGTATTATTTGTTTTATAGACTCTGCGTGTTTTATTTGTACAAGGATATGAATTTAAAATCTGCGATCGTTATATTAGATTTTTCTTTTATCTTAGTTATTACGTTTGGCAAAACAAATTAGTCGTATTTAATTTTTATAAAAATAGATTTATTACGCAGTTTTCAAATTTAAAAAAAAATTTAACTTTGTTGTTTATATTTTTTTTTAAAGTTGTGCATGATTTTGAAATAAATTGAATTTTGGATATTGGTATACGTATAATTTCAGTAACAGTGGTTTCTTTTAGAGTTCGCATATCGCAGTACGATTTTTCAAAATGTAATATGTTTGATAAGCATTTGTTGCAAATTTTCGTTAGGGTTTTCACCGTTAACATTTATAACATAAATATTATTGTTTTAATCTACCATTATTTCATAGGTATTTAACATAATTGATTGTTATATAAGGAGTGTGATCGAAAAAATCGGATAACTTTGAACGACACTTTCTTTGAAACTCTTCATCTGAATGAAAAAATTCAAACAGTAGGCTTTGCGTTGGAGAAATTCTGATGAAATACAATCACATGTTTTTGGACTTGTGAACTTTCAGTTGAGTCATGGTATCGGAAGTGGAAAGAAAAACCATTGCAAAAAAGTTGAACAAAACACTGCCGCGATGATTCTTAAAAAATTTAATATAGACTTAACAGTTGCTAGAAAATATGGCTTTGGAAGGAAATGCGGTTTCGTGTCTCCACAAAAGGCGAAGAAAGTCGTTGCTCTCTTAGAGAAGAATCCAGCGTTGTCTAATCGAAAATTGGCGATAAAAGCGAGTGCAGTGAGTTTTTAGTTCGTAAAATTAAAAAAGATGCTGGCATTAAAACATACAAAGTGCAGTCAGTACCCGACAGGAACGCTACTAAAAACTTGGTAGCCCAGAGCCGAGCTAAAAAGTTGAAGACAGACTTTTTCGATGCTGTGTTATGAACGATGAAACATATGTGTTGTTGGAAAGATTTAGGACAAAACAAAAGTCCAAGTTCCCGAAGAAGTTTCTGGTATGGCAAGCGATTTGTAGTTCTGGGCTAAGGAGTAAAAGTTTCGTAACAAGTGGCACTGTTAACGCCGAAATTTATGTGAAGGAGTGCCTCCAGAAAAGATTGCTGCCAATCATTAGAAAGCACAATGTATATACTTTCTTTTGACCTGATCTAGCCTCCTGCCACTACAGTAAAGCCTTAAATGGTTCGAAGACCAAAATATCAAATTGGTACCAAAAATCGCCAACCCACCAAATTGCCCAGAACTTCGGCCTATCGAGAGATATTGAACATTAAAGGCAATAAACAAAGAAGCTAAGTCCATGGAAGATTTTAGATATAAGTGGAATGCTGCCGCCAGAGAGTCTCAGAAATTACAGTAAAGGAGCTAATGGCAGGCATACCGGAAAAGCTGTCCGAATTCTGTAAAAAACAACAAAAAAAAAACTTTTGTTGTAACCTTCAAAGTCAGTTATTCAATCAAATTCTGTTTCTGCTAATATGTCCGTAGGGATTATTCAAATTTAGATAGAAAATATTATTTGTCCAATGTCATAGATTTACTTTACTTACTTTTAATGGCACAACAGCCCATGGGGACCTAGGCTGAGCTTTTCGCTTTTCGCATCCACTCATGTTGTGCGTGTTATATTTGTACATGAATGGAAGGGACCTACAGTTTAATGCCGAATCCGAACGGCGAAGTGAAAAGCTTTTCATAGCAATTTTTACTCTTGTAGGTTTGCCATTGCCTGCCAAGAGGTGGTGCCGTGTAGAAAAATTATTTTTTCTACTTTTTGATTTTGCCTGTGCCGAGATTCGAACCCCGGTCATAGATTTGGTCTCGCAAAAGTTACATATCGTTATTTATTGGGTATATTTGTTCCATAAATGTAATTTTGTCTTCTATTGTCACTATTTTATTCCACAGAAAGACTTTTAATATTTGTTTTCGGTTTGTGTGCTCGGTAATGTTTTGTATTTAGAAGGATATGAAAATGTTAACAAAGGTGAGGTTGTTAATTTTCTCTACTGACAAAATATATATATAACATTTGGAGTGAATGATTTATCTGGGTTGCGTCGTCGTCGTCCATGGACCCGGTAAAGTTAATTAGTAGTTTCTTGGTGCTTCGGGTTTCGACTAACTAGTCTTCTTCCAGTATGTGAAGGTAGTGTCGTTGATTGTGACATTACCATTAAAAGTGATGGGAAGGTACTACGTATTGTGACAATCGGGTTGCTGTCTTCTCGAATTTTCACCAACTGATCATATATAACAAGGAGGCCGTCGTCGACTTTTTCGACCAGAACAACGTGATCTGCTGAGGTGATTCAACAGGTTGTGTTATGAATGTTGAGTAGTTGCTGCACGCAAATGCTGCATATTTAAGGGGTCTGCATATTGTTATCGACGTCGCTTCTTTCCACCCTTGTAGAGGATGGTAGGTACGTTGACATTCAACTACTATTTCTGTCCACTATGTTGTGGTTATGTAATACACGTATTGATTTTATCGCAGAATTACCTAATCTTCGGATATTTTAGTACAAAATAAATGTTACAACTATCTTGAAATATTTTTTATTTTGACACATTCAGTCCCGTAGCTATGTCAGTCCTTCTAGTTCACCGTTTGTGTTAGCTGGTTTATTTTGACCTGAACTTTGGCATTGATAATCATTTGGCGTTCATTGGCTTCTGTAAAATGCAATACTAAACGATGCAGTTAGTTGAACACCAAGGCATGCAATTGTAAACAACAGCACTTGAAACTGAGTTTACACGGAGTAGTATTTAACTTGTTAGTCTGATGATTTGTTCAAGACTGAATTTTATTGATCAAATATTTTTCTTTTATAATCAGTGCTTACAGGTAAATACTTTGCTACATATTAGTTGTCAGCGTCTTTCCACAAACAAAAAAAACGCTACATTGCAATTTGGTAGTTATTGCCGTCAGAATATTCATGGCCATTGCCAGCTCAAATTGCAATGTTGGTAGCAGTATATCTTTATGCTTACCTGCTGCACATTTATTGCACCAGGTACGCACACAGCTTAGATTGCATTTTAATGGCTATTGACCATTGACTGCTGATAATTAATATGTTACCAAAAATGAACGGTGTTCAACTAAATATGGACGGTGAATTCTGTTGTATTTCGCATTGGGGCCGGTTCGGGTTTCCTTGTTGTTATTTTAGACCGAGACTGCCAGTGTAGAATTCCAAGAAGCAGCAGAACCATTGAGCTCACCAAGGTTATACCTGACAGGGAAATGCTGATGTTGTTCCGAGTCTCAAGATTTTGGTTAAGAGTTGACAAGTTGATTTGTTCCAACTGCGTTTGAAGACTTGTTAACTTGTAGAGCTGTTCTTCGTAGTCATTTACGTTAACATTAGTGAGCAGTTTTTTCACATGACTTGGTGTGGCGATTTGTGACATATTGCCGAAGCTCGCAAATGTAGTTATTAATGAATTCGACAACGTTTAGTGCCCGGAGCTACTCAGCAAGTCCCCCTTGATGGTACATTCTGGCACAAGGGTTATTGTGTTGGTTGTGTTTCATTTTTAAAAAGGATTAATTCACATGAACACTGGCTCGAACCCTTGTGGTGCCTTGCTTGAATGTTGAAACATAGATATCTCTTGGAAGTAGTTGGAACACAAGGCTTTAGGTCTGTTTGTTTTAGCGGGACGTACATATCTATATGGTTTTCTATTGCTATCGCTATGGTGCACGGTTGAATCATCAACAGGGTGTCATTCATGACTCTGAATTGAATTGGAAATAATTTAAACATATTTAGTCTCTCTGGTTACATAAGCGGTAGTGTTATTTCGAATATGGCATGATTTTGACTAAGACCTCCCTTGACTGCCATCAGCTTGTAGAGATGTAGGAAATCATCATCATCTACCGGTAACGTCAAAAATGCCGGAAAGTGTCCTTTAATAGTCTTGACTTCTCCTTTTAGTTGGTTTGCTGACAATAATAAAGTGTTGGTTTTACCATAATGCGTGTCAGCTAGCACGTCGATTAGTGTATTCTGAATTCGTTGCATGTTGACAACCATCAGTGTAAGCTGGGTTAAAAATATTTGATATAACCTTAGTTGATATTCATCATCGCCAACTTTGTTTAAGTTTGTTGTAATGTCTTCCAATTGTGAGTCGACATGTGTGAAACTCTGTTTAGTTTTGACGGCATCTGCTCGTATCAGGTTGAGTCGATTATAGATGTTTGATTTCGGAACATGCTCATAAGATGGTCCTCATTTTCCTTGATTTCGTTTACTGTGGTTGACATTTTGGTTGCATATTCGTTATCCAAAATGCCGAACAATGAACTAGCCACATTTCCCACAATATTCATGGCTCCTCGCCTCATTCGTCTAGAAGACAACAGCAAATTGCCTAATTGGAGTGTTTGAATGTGACTGATTGTGTCTTCACATCCCTTCTTTGTTTTCATTTTCGTACATAGCTCGTGATACTCTTGGGTTCCCTTCTCTAGAGCGGATAGTTCTGTTTTTAACGGTTCAAGATCATAGTACACTATAAATTTCAAATGGTTTGTTGCTATTTTTACCGTTCCCATATCTTCGAACTGAATTCCTAGATCAGATTGGAACGTTTTCACTTCAATCTTATTTGCCATCATTAGGGGTAACAGAGCAGTTGCAATATTAAAAATCAGAATGTAACTGGTCTCTGATGTTCGGCGTCGTTTACCAGCACTGTTTGCTGCCTTATTCTTTACATTTATCTCTTGACGTGTTTCTGCATGAGTTTGTGTTGGTTTCTCTTCTTGATCTATGGGAAGCGGGGCCAGACGGTGGATGGATCTCTTCAATACTCCGTTCGTAGTTCTAACATCTACCATTCTCACGATGCCATCTTCTCCCTTGTATGTCTGCATAATCCTACCGATGGGCCACTTCGTTACAGGGACATTGTCTTCCTTTAAAATAACCATATCGCCGGGGGTCACATCCTTCGCCTGTTCCTTCCATTTATTTTTGCACTGTAAATGGTTCAAGTATTCAAAGGACCATCTTCTCCAGAATTAATGCTTGAGATGAGACACTAATTCCCATCTTTTAACCAATGTTGCCTTCATAGGTTTGGCCTGACTATCAATAGTTGCTGTTATCGGCTCGCCAATTAAAATATGCCCAGGTGTAAGAGCTGTTAAATCGTTGTGGCTGTCAGACATAGGTGTCAATGGTCGTGAATTCAAGATGCCTTCAATTTCTAGTATTCCAATTCCTCATATGTGAGTGAAGCATTTGATACAGTTCTCACTAGATGATGTTTGGCGGACTTTACTGCATTTTCCCATAATCCGCCAAAATGAGGAGCACGTGGAGGAATCATCTGAAAAGTTATTCCTTGCTTACTGCAATCCCCAGAGATTGTTTCAAATCCTTCGTTGGATAGTACCGTTGTATTTATCTGGTTGAGCTGATTTTTGGCACCAACGAAGTTCGTTGCATTGTCGCATTGTTTGACAATGCCCTCGCCGACTTGTGAATCGGTTCAAGGCACCTATGAATGCTGACGTGGTGAGGTCGCTGACAATTTCCAAATGTACTGCCTTTGTAGCGAAACAGCAGAACACAGCGTTATAGACCTTGTGAGGCCTTTTTCCTCGAAGTTTGTAATGAACCCAAAATGGTCCACCAAAGTCCACACCTGAGTTAATAAATGAACGTGTGGGAGATACTCTCATTGAAGGCAGATTTACCATAGTCTGATTAAGCAGTTTTGGTTTAGCCCTTGTGCATGTTATACAATGTTGAACTATCAACCTGGCCATTGATTTTCCTTTAATTGGCCAAAACTTTTGTTTTACTTGATATAACAGTTTGGGAAAAATATCGTTATAAAGAATTATTAGTTGATGCTTTGCGTTGAACTAAAATTTATGCATTTAGATTAACTTAATGGAATCGTCAAATTAAAAACTCCGTCCTCCCGCTGTCGCTGTGGCGTAGTGGTAATGCGTTGGACTGCTACGCAGAGTGTCCGGGGTTCGAATCTCGGCACAGGCAAAATAAAAAAAATAAAAAATAAAAGTAGAAAAAAAATAATTTTTCTACACGGCACCACCTCTTGGCAGGCAATGGCAAACCTGCAAGAGTAAAAATTACTATGAAAAGCTTTTCACTTCGCCGTTAGGATTCGGCATTAAACTGTAGGTCCCTTCCATTCATGTACAAATATAACACGCACAACATGAGTGAATAAGAAAAAGCTCGGCCTAGGCCCTCCATGGGCTGTTGTGCCATTAAAAGTAAGTAAGTAAGCTTTGCGTCAAACGATAAGGTTGAGGCTTCTAAACGTCCTCCGACTCTCATGAGTGCATATTCATCCAGAAATTGTGACAAATTTGCTAGTGATCTGTTCTTTTTTAGTTCTCCATGTTTTCTAAGGTCGTTCAATTCCGTCTGAAACTCAGCTTGTTGCATGGCCAGTACTATGATGTTTAATGTGTAATTCAATTCCCTTGGAGTTAATGTCAGCTGCTGAGATTTATGTGTTCTTTGCCTCTGAGAGTGGAATATGAAACTGTACATATATCCCACTATACGCTGTGGTCTCTCAAAGGAATTTTGGTGATTTATCAGAAGCTGTGCTGATAGACAAATCTGATGAAAAGTGTGGAGGCCATATTGCATCGTCTCCATGTAGAAATAACAGACCACAGAACCAAAGGGTGCATGCCGCTAATTTGTTCGGAGGGAGACCCCTTGACAGGATGTCAGCAGGGCTATCCTTTGAATTGACGTATCTCCATTGGGAACTGACTGTATAGTAGCAACCCTATTTGCGACAAATGTATGAAAGTCAGACGATAATGTATGAATCCACGACAGAACGATCTGTGAATCAGTCCAGAAAAAAGAATGGTAATTTTTAAGTTGTAGACCACTTTTTAGTCTTTCGGCTAATTCCGCCCCAATAACTGCAGCACAAAGTTACAATCGCGGAAGTGTGAGTTTCTTGAGGGGTGCAACCAGTGATTTCGCCCATAAAATCATTACAATCGTTTGTCCATCTGCCATTGTTGATCTTAGATATGCAGATGCTCCGTATGCTTTTTCTGACACTTCCGTAAAGATATGTAATTGTATTGTCTTGGGGACTTCTCCCTTAAATACATGTCTCGAAAGGTAGTCCATTGCGCTTGTAGTTCTTCTGGTAGCTCTTCACCCCGGTCCAATTGTAAATTCCAGAGTTCCTGTATAAAGATTTTTGCACTCACAACGATTGGTGAAAGTATTCCTAGTGGGTCGAATAACCGAGCTAAATCCGATATTGTCGTCCGCTTGGTATTCCTTTGGCTTGGTGGAAGGTTTACCTTGATGCATAATTTATAGCTTGCTGGAATCCATGTCATGCCGAGTGTACTTATTGTATTGCAGTCATCGTTTGCCAACTCAAGATTCACTTCTTGATCGCTGTTTGGTATTCCTTGTAGAAGTTTAGGATGATTTGCGCACCATTTTCTTAACCTTAGTCCGGCTGCGTCTAATATCTCTATTAATTGTTTATGAGTTTCTAATGCCGTGGTCATGCTGTCAGCTCCACTTAAACCATCATCTACGTAGAAATTGTGCCGAAAAGCTTGGTTTCCTAGAGGATGTGACTCCATACTGTTTTCTGCAATCACTTGGAGACATTTTGTCGCCAGATACGAAGCAGCTCTGTTGCCATAAGTAACAGTATTTAATTTTAAGTATTTGAGAGGTGCCCTTTAGTCGCTCCTCCAGATAATAATTTGGTATTTTTGATCATCAGGATATATCAGTATTTGGCGATACATTTTTTCCACGTCTGTTGTAAATACAAATCTTGAGATTCTAAAACGGAGAAGTATCGATAACATGTCGCCTTGTACTGTTGGACCCGTATTCATTAACTCATTTAAAGAACATCCGGACGAAATTTTTGCAGAGGCATTGAATACTACTCTCAGTTTCGTTGTAGAACTGTCTGGTTTTAGGACACTGTGGTGGGGAATGACGTAATACGGTGCGATCGTTGATTCCATATCTATTTCGGTCATGTGTCCTAATGTCTCATATTCTTTCATAAAATTCACATATTGCGCCTTCAGCTTGCTGTCTGTGGAAAGCCTGCGTTCTAATGCAAAAAAGCGATTAAGTGCCATTTACCTGGAATCTCTTAATCTGTCGGTGTGGTCTAAGAATGGTAATCGTACCACATAATGACCCTTCTCGTTTCGCTGCGTTGTTTGATTAAAGTATTCCTCGCAATGTTTATCTGGTTTTGATAAAATCTTGACCTTGGTGTCCACTTCCTCAATTTTCCATAGACGTTCAATTGCATTCCTTAGACCGTTCTCTGTGAAAACGCCGCATTCCAGTGTTGTAGAGTTTGGTTGATTAAATTTACCAGCTACCAGCCACCCTAGTACCGTATTCTGCAAAATTGGTAAATCCTCTGATAACTTGATTTGCCCTGTTTTAAGTAGTTGGTATAAAACTCGTTGGTAAAAACGTCGATCTTGTCAGATTTGTTGAACGTGGGGTCGGTTAATTCAATGTTTTCTGGTATCTTGGTGGGTTGGTTGGATACAATTTGTGGCAGCACGTAAGCCTCAACCAGTGTTTTGAATCCGTTGAGTCTTGATTGAACTGTTAACGTTACGCGGCGATGAGTGTCCCTTTTACCTCTTCCAATGCCTTCAATGCAAAGCGTCGACGGCCCTGTTTGGAGTGGTAGTTGTTTTACCACACGTTCGGAAATAATGTTTACTTGAGAGCCTGAATCCAATATTGACCTGCAGTCCATTGTTTTTCCGTTGACGCCAGAGACAAGTAAACGTGCGGTTCCTAGTAACACGTAGTTTTTACCACCAGAGCTGAGTGTTGAAGTGAGAGATATTGATGGTTCTGCTGACGTGTTCGTGAACGTTGTGATTTCCTGTGGAGCATCTCCCCGATGAAGCAAGGTATTGTGTTTGTCTTGACATTTCATACATCCACGACTAGTGCACTGACTGGATCTGTGTCCACTTTTCATGCAATTAAAACACAAATTATGTGTTTTCAATATTTCATACCGTTGATTTATTGAACCTTGCTTGAATTCTGAACATGCGAAAAGTTGATGGTCACCGCTGCACACTAATCATTTCTTTGTTGCCTTTGTGGTCACAAACTATTCCACGTCTTGCCTTCAAGTTTTCTCTTCAGGTGTTAGTGCCTCTAGTGCTTGGAACCGATGTTCCAAAAATTTTAGAAATTGGTCTATCGTCTGAAGATCCTAAGGTTGTAATAGTGACTGCTCATACAACATGTGAGTTTGTCGGTCTAATTTCTGTATCAAAATACTTAGAAGTATCGGATCCCAGAATCGTGTTTCAATTCCGATGTTGTTTAATGCTAATAAGCACTCCGGGTTGTGTCGTGAAACTGTTTTAAGTTTATTGCTGATGGCAGAATTACCGGTAGTCTCAAGATTTTTTCAAGGGTATTGACCAGAACTCTCTTGTTGTTGTACCGCTACTGTAAAAGATTCCAAGCGGTTCCGTAGTTATCTTCCGTTAATGATAAGTGTTGGATAAGATTTCCGGCATCAGCTGTAACGTTCGCCTTTAAGTACCACGTCTTCTGTACCCTTGGTAGTGGTTGATTGTGAATCATTTGACCAAACATATCGTAAAACTGATGCCACTTCAAATAATCACCGTCGAACTGTGGTAACACCACCTTGGGAAGAGGCAACCCTCCATTCATGTTCCATGATGGTGAATGAATTTCCGATGTGTTTCTCGGAATTTTTTGCCGCAATTTGATCATGGTGTCTTGCATTCTTTCCTCTAAATCAATGTATTTGTTCATATCGTGGGTTTCTGTGACCGGTTCCTGAAAGGCTTGCCAGACCTTAAGGTTCATATGTTGAACTTGATCCCACAGTGCTTGTTTTTACCTCAATATACCTTTGCGATTGTTCGCCGTGGTAGTCATCAATCGTGGATAAATGCCTGTCTAGTGTTTCCATTAGCACTCAGCATTTTCGTATTAGGCCGCGGACGCCTTGTTGACCTTCACTGCCAACGTTAGAATTTTCGACGTTAGCGGCTCCATCTGGATAAGGCTCTGCATCAGATGTATCACTACTAATTGCCACAATAATATCTCGGAACGTCTGTCGGTATTCAATAACCACGGATTCGGTTTTTCCATGGTAATCTTGCTTGAAATATGGTCCATATCTGCGTCATCAGCAAGCCGTAGTTTGCTGTCCGTTCTATTGAACCGGGTCCAGGCGTTTTCGAAACGACGCAAGCGCTCCTCGTAGTACGCTGCTGTTTTTTTCCGCCCAGCCGGATCTTTTCTGTAATTCCGTATCACCGTCTGAATCTCCTCCCCAATGGCGTTCTGTACCGCCAGTAGTTTAGTGAATTTGTCAGACATCCTTAATTGTCGGGGTCACCAAAATGTAAAATGCAATACTAAACGATGCCGTTAGTTGAACACTAATGCAATTAGTGATGCAATTAGCATGCAATTGTAAACAACAGCACTTGAAACTGAGTTTACACGGAGTAGTATTTACTTGTTAGTCTGATGATTTGTTCCAGACTGAATTTTATTGATCAAATATTTTTCTTTTATAGTCAGTACAGGTAAATACTTTGCAACATATTAGTTATCAGCTCAAATTACAATGTTGGTAGCAGTATATATTTATGCTTACCTGCTGCACATTTATTGCACTAGGTACGCATACAGCTTTGATTGCATTTTAATGGCTATTGATCATTGACTACTGGTAATTAATATGTTACCAAAAATAAAACAAAAATAAAAACAAATAAGAAATGTCTTAATCAACAGCTTCTATTAACGCTTCCCCTTTGGTGACAACTTTATCAAAGTCGTCAATATCTGGGGTTCCTGCGGTGTATTTCAGCTGGGTACCCAAGAAACTAATACTACAGGTCTTTCGGTGGTAAATCTTAAGTGCGTCCAGTAAGTGAAGTATTTGGTTGAAGTCGGCTTGAAGAAATTTTCTGTGGAAAATGCTCGAGTAAGTCCTGCGTATCAAGTACCATCGTCTCATAGTTTGTTCGGTGCAGCAATATCCCGTACCTATAATGGATAGCTACTCTCCCATTGGTGACTGGTATGTAGAATGAATTGGTGTAGTTTACTATTTTTCTTTAGTCCATTGGGCTATTGCTAGTATAAAGTACAGATTGTAGAAATTGTATATTATTTTCATTGATGGCATAATTTTTTACTGTTGGAATCCCACGGACTGCTGGTTGTCGTTTTAGCTGAAGAAGCTGAGGTTGCAAGGAAAAGCTTTCGGAGGATGTTCCGCATTTCGTTGTGTTTTTTAAGTTTTTATTCGCGCACAAAGTCTTTATAGAAAATGAGATATTTTTCAACTTTTGAAATAACTATTTCTTCTTTACAATGAATTTTTTGTTCACTCTTTATTGCACTAGAGTTTTTATTATTTAAATTCAATGTTTTCCTCTTATGTTCATTGAGATTTATCAAAGTTTTTTTCCTCTTACTCGAAATTAAATCTTTAATTCACATGCAATTTAGCTCCATGAGAAATCTTATTTCACTTGATACTCGCGGGGCAGCAACTTATTATTTTACTTGTCCCTTAGAAGGACCTGTTTCTGCACTGCCTCACGTTGGGCGTCACTTAATGTTAACTAAAACAATTAAAAAACACTTTTTATACTTTCCTACTATGTGGAATTGTTTTGATTTACTCCACTATGTGAAGTCAGCCGATTAGTTTGACAGCGAATCAAAGACTAACTTAAAGCAAAGTAACATAATAATAAGCTAAGTTAAAGCTCTACTCCCACAATACTCCTGCCGACGTTTATTCTGTTGTTTCTGCGTGCACTGCAATTCATACATCCGCTGACGTTCTTATTAATGCTGTTCGTCAGTTTATGTTGTTGTCCCGCGACTTATAGAACTGACAACTTATGTTTGAAAGTTCTTTTGATGCAGTTTTATTTAATTTATTATTTAAAAATCGGGAAAACGAAACAAAACAATTCATTCAAAGTAAAACGCTGCTGGGCCTGGAGATTTTCTTACGTAGTTTTTCAGGTTTCGGTACATGGAGTCATTGACTTTGCACTTCGTCGTCAAAGGTGAGAAGAAATGTTCCAGTCAATTTCCAATTGCCCACTTGATTACCGCAGTCGGTTATAACATTTTCATTAGCAAGATAAAGGATGGTATTATTATGCTGAACGGGGTACAAGATTATTTTTTTTTTACATACTACTTGGCTAATTAGATATGAGCTACCTCCATCAAGTCCGTAATAGTAATGTTTTTAGAAATGTTAAAAAAGAGAAGAAAAAAATTAAATTTTACCTCAAATTGTCCTTATGGACCATTCTCCCTTTTATTAAGACCGTTGTCCCCAAGTCGGCATATACCGTTTCTTCAGTGTAGAAAGGTGTAAGTTTATTTCCTTCTCTCCTATTTGACCTTACAAGCAGCTTGTCTCCCACCTGAAAATTTCTGTTTCGCCTTACTTCATTTTACCTTTGCATTTGAGTATCTGTAGCCTTACGTACTTTATCTCGTATTTCCACGTCGAGGTCTGGAGGTGACGAATGAATTATGTCAATAGGTCGTTTATTCGTGACCGAGTGGATTGTTCTGTTGTACTCTATGGTCGCCTGAAGTATCACATCGACTGTGTCCGTGATACTTCTCTCAAATTTCAAGCACCGCGCTATCTCAACAAGACTGCTGTGAAATCTTTCAACTTGCCCATTTGAAGTATGTACGATGGAGTGGTGGTGCGCTTACAAGTTGGATTACTACTTAAAAGTAACTTTATTGTTTCGGATTTTATAGAAGGTTCGTTGTCGCAATAGATTGCACTAGTACGTTGATAGAAAATCATCAGCTGTAAAATTGCTGACCGTATGTCTGTTATTGTTCTAGAGACAATGGGTTGAACAAGTAAGGAAATACTTTCTGGCCGTCGAGAATACATCGATATGTAACACGTCTCCCAGTACTTGTCTCTGCAGGTTACGGTCATATTTTGTCTTACGACATACTATACAATTTGCATCCACCTCATTTGTTAATTGGGTCATCTTTGGAAAAAACAGTCCTGCAAATTTGTTTTACGGTTTCTTGTGCAGCCCTATCGGCCCTATTGTGTCCCGGAATAACTATTTCTGTCTGCTCGCTTCCGTTTAAAATGTACGAATGCCAATATCAGTATTTTGCAATAAATTGCATTCACTACATCATTTTTAACAACATCACATATCCTCTGGATTAGTGTTTCTCTCTCCGAGAAATGTATGAGATGTCGGTTTTTTATTTTCAAATTTAATAACAGTACGATCCGAGGCGACCCCACTTTCTTCTATTACTATTTGATTTCAAATAATGACCGGTGTTGGATCAAGGAGCGTTCTCCGCAACCGCAGGAATTTTCCAAAAAAGCGAAAGTTTCAAACCGAGCCTTTAATGATTTATGTAATGATTAATTTAATGATTTAAGAAGCGATGCGCTAATTTAGCAGTCATCAGTAGAACTAATTTACATTTCGTTTACATTTATTTACGTATATAGCATAAAATGGATTAGAAAAATATGAAGTGCATAAAGAGAATTGTAGCAACAATTTACAAATAAACACTCGAAATAAAACAGTTTTGGGCAGGCACTCTCAATCTATGACCCAACATCCCGGCTCCATTGAAAGGAGTTTCAAACAGGCAGGACTGCAACTTTGTCGATAGGGCGGCGAATTATCCCTCTTTTAGTGCGTATATCCACAACCCGTACGCGTGAATCTTTGCCAGGTATACAGTTGATAACTTTACACATCTGCCAATGTTGATGTATTCATGCGACCATCTCTTCCAAAATGCTTGCTTAATGGCGGTGATTTGGTTCCACTTGTCAAGGTTATTGATGTTTGATGAAACAGTGTGCTCTGGAAGTTCCTTTAGTGCTGAGCCATGCTATAGGCCGAGAATTAAGAACAGCTTAAATTTCGACAAGGGCTGTAGTCATCTCATCATATGTGAGTCTAGCGTTCATCAAACTTCGATTCAAATGTCCCTTGGTTGATTTAACAGCGGTCTCCCAAATTCCGCCGAAATGAGGTGCTCTGGGAGGGATGAAATAAAATGAAATTTAGAAGAAAAATACTTAAAAATAACGTCCTGATGCTCTTTGTTGAAAAGAAACGCCTTTAAGTCAGAAAGTGTGTTTCTTGCACCCACATAGTTAGTTGCGTTGTCGCAAAATGTTACTTAGCTGGCACTACAACCGATGATCGGTCTTGGCCGCCTCCACAAAGCTTCGCCAGTCACTTCTGCTATGCTCGCGCTGGCGCCAGTTGATAAGGCCAAGTGCAGTCAGGTTGCCCTGCACCTGGTCTTTCCGACGGTGATTAGGACGTCCCCTTCTGCGTGTTCCTCCACCGTGGTTCGAATAAAACACCCTTCTAGCCGGAGCACTTTCTTCCATTCGCTCAACATGACCCAGCCAGCGAAGCCGCTGGAGTTTTATACCCTTGACTATGTCAGTGTCGGCGTACAGCTCATACAGCTCATCGTTCCATCTTATTGGATACACGTCGTCCACGCATACTGGACCGTAGATCTAACGGAGTATCTTCCTCTCGAACGCTCCTAACAGCCTCTCATCATTGATGGTCAATGTCCCCGTCTCTGCGCCATACATTAGGACGGGAAGGATGAGGGACTTATAGAGCGATATTTTCGTCGGTCGAGAGAGGGCTCTACTTCTCAATTGCCTACTGAGCCCGTAGTAAGACCTGTTGGCAAGAGTTAGTCTCCGCTTGATCTCAAGGCTGACATTATTGTTGGTGTGGGTCCTAGATAAACAAAATCCTTGACGACTTCAAAAGTGTAGTTGTCAACAGTGACATTTTGTTCAAGACGCCGTGACTCTTTGTTTGTTGACACAAGGTATTTCGTTTTGTCCTCGTTCACCACTAGACCCACTCGACGAGACTCCCTTTCCAGGTTGGAGAATGCTGCACTGACTGCTCGAGCGTTTTTGCCAATGATGTCAATATCATCAGCGTATGCTAGCAGCATGACACTCTTGTAGAAGATAGTGCCAGAGATGTCGATGCTTGCAGCTCGAATTATTTTCTTGGTATCAAATGGTGCGGAGAGGTCTGTCGCAATTTTCACTGCGCTAGTGGTGTTGGTCAGTGTCATTTTGCAAAGACGAATGAGCTTTGCAGGGATACCATAATCAGACATTGCGGCGTACAAGTGATCCCTAATCGTGCTGCCGAAGGCGGCTTTATAATCGAAAAATAGATGATGGGTGTCGATCTGTTTTTCTCGGGTCTTTTCCAGGATTTTGCGTAGTGTGGATATCTGGTCGATGGTGGATTTACCAGGCCTAAAGCCACATGATAAGGTCCAATCAGTTTATTGACGATGGGCTCCAGTCTTTCGCACAGTACTTATATGCAATATTAAGAAAGCTTATCCCACGGTAGTTGGCGCAGATTGTGGAATCACCTTTCTTATGGATTGGGCAGAGTACGCTGAGGTTCCAATCACTTGGTATACTTTCATCTGACCATATTCTGCATAGAAGTTCATGCATGCGTTTTTTGAGCTCTTCGCCTCCGGTCTTAAACAACTCAGCAGGCAGGCCATCTGCACCTGCAGCCTTATTGTTTTTCAGCCGAGCAATGGCTGTTAAGACCTCCTCATAGTCAGGCGGCGGCACTTCAACGTCGTCAGCGATTAGCGTTTCCGGAGTAGATTCCGCAGTGGCGGGATTATTATTATTGCCGTCATCGCCAATAAGCAGCTGCGAAAAGTGCTCCCTCCATAATCTCATTATCCCTTAACGTCTGTCACCAGATTGCCGTCTTCATCCTTGCAGGAAGAGGCTCCGGTCTTCAAACCATCAGTCAGGCATCTTATTCTTTCAAAGAATTTTCGGACCTCGTTCCTGTCCTGCAACATTTTAATATCATTGAACTTGCGTCTCTTTTCATCTCTTTTCTTTCGCCTGAAAAGACGTTTCTCCTCCCTCCTCAACTTTCTGTATCGCTTCTTAGCAGCTCGCGTTGCTACTAACTGCAGGGTGGCTCTCTAAACAGCGTTTTTCGCTTCAGTAGCATCGCGACACTCTCGGTCGTACCAAATATTTCTCCGTCGACGGTGGTAGCCTAGCACCTCTTCGGCAGCCGTACGCATAGAGCGGGAAATGTGCGTCCACTGCGCGTACATATCATCAAGTTGGGTATTTGGCGATAGGAGGAGTGCAAGTTGGTTGGCGAAGACTTCGGCTGTCTGTGGTGATTGCAGCTTTTCGACATCCAGCTTTCTCTTTGTACCTATCGGTATGCGATTTGCTACACATATACGTGTGCAGACCGTGGCTGCAACCAAGTAGTGGTCTGAGTCGATGTTTGCACCACGTATTGTGCGTACGTCTAGTACAACGTGATTAATCTGGTTTCGTGTGTTTTGATCAGCGGACAGCCAAGTGGCCCTATGGATATCTTTATGTTGGAATCGGGTGCTACTACCTGTCATGTTTCGTGCGGCGGCGAAGTCGATCAGCCTCATACCGTTATCGGTGGCTTCGTCGTGGAGACTGAATTTTCCGATCGTCGGGCCAAAACGACTCTCCTTGCCCACCTTGGCATTAAAGTCGCCTAACACGATTTTAACATCGTGGCGGGGGCAATGCTCATAAGTTTTGTCAAGGAGCTCGTTGAAGTCATCTTTGGTCGTTTCATCCTTCTCATCCGTCGGGGCATGGACACAAATTAGGCTGATGTTGAAGAATTTTGCCTTGATGCAGATAGTGGCTAGGCGCTCGTTCACGGCCGTGAACCTCGAGACTAGATGACACAGTCTCTTCCCAACCACAAATCCAACACCAAATTCGTGTCTCGACGCATGACAGCTGTAGTAGATATCACAGGATGCTCTTTTGGAGCAACCCTGTCCCGTCCATCGCATTTCCTGTATAGCGGTGATGTCAGCTCTATATTTTTGGAGGACATCCACCAGCTGGATAGAGGCACCTTCCCTGTAGAGGGTTCGGACATTCCAGGTGCATATCCGTAAATCGTTGTCCTTTGGGCGTTTGCGGGAGTCGTCAACATTAGAGGGGTTCGTTATCCGAGGCTTATTTGTAGGATTCATTGGTGGGTATTTTAACGTGGTGGGTTCCAAGCCCGACGCACAACCATTCATTCCAGGCCATGGAGAAGCCCGCCGCACACATTAGTTAACTCACTGACGGTTGTCAGATCGCTATCCAGGCGACGCCACGAGGAGGCTGTGTGTCGACTTAAAACGTAGAAGAAGCGCAAGGATCGACCATGGACACACCTGCGACTGTCACGAACTTTACCTTGTGTCCTACGCCCCAGGCCCCCCTGTCGCAAAATATATCGGATGGTAATCTTACTAACTTACTTACTTTAAATGGCACAACAGCCCATGAAGGGACTAGGCCGAGCTTTTGTTCATGTTTGCACATGAATGGAAGGGACCTACAGTTTAATGCTGAATCCGAACAGCGAAGTGAAAAGATTTTCATAGCAATTTTTACTCTTGTAGGTTTGCCATTGCCTGCCAAGAGGTGGTGCCGTGTATAAAAATTATTTTTCTACTTTTGCCTGTGCCGAGATTCGAACCTCGGACACTCTGCGTAGCAGTCCAACGCATTACCACTACGCCACAGCGACCATGGTAATCTTCTTCGGCTAATAAGTCGTTTAAGTGATGCCAAAAAGGCATTCGTAGACAAATCTGCTCCAAGCTAGATATGGTCGACCTTGCTTGCTAGGCAGACAAAAATGGCAATGCCTGGAAACATAAATCGACACCGCAGCGGGCAAACGGTCGTGAAGGTGTTAAACGCTCAACTGGCAAATTTTCCATCATTTGCTGTAGTGGTTTAGGTCTGTACCGCACGCAATGTATGACATTCCTGACCACACTTCTTGCAATATCTCGCACATTTACAATCCAGTATACAAGACGAATGAGAGCTACCAACGCTTTGACACCAGCATGATAGTTTTTTAAATGCAAATGAGCATAATTTACTACGAAATTGCAATTTCGCGGCAGCAAGACTGGATGTTTACGGATTTGACCTTCAGCAACGGAAATTCTCCACTGTCATCGATAAATAGATTTAAGTACCGCAAAAGGCCGGTTGCCGTTAACTCTCTTTTTAGAAGACGAATATCTTCCGCAAAATGGTGACGATGCAGTCACTGCACAGCATGATGTAGTTCATGAGGGGAAAGGGATGTTAGTTAATGTTTCTGCAAAGGTTTGCTTAAGTTGGTGTAAAACTGAAATATTCAAGCAATAAGTCGAATGTTGCGAGTGTAGGAGCTGCATTTGTCACTAAAATCAAGTATGTAAGTTGCCACAATCGCTTTAAATGTTGCCTTTTGCTTTTCACTTTCGACTACTTCCATATCAATTTCGCTGCATTCATCATTGGGCCAGTTATACATGTCTTCGTAGAGAAAATGTGAGCCACAGTACCATATAGATTTTCTAAGCTCTTCGACAGTGCTGCCTCTTGACATAATGTCGGCAGGATTGAACTGTATTGGAACGTGTCTCAAGTAAGCACCCGCATTAAGGTCCTGTATATCCGATACACGGTTACCGACGAAGGCTGACAGAGTAGCAGAATGAACTTTGAGCCAGCGCAGGACAATCCGAGAATCTGTCCAAAGATAAATGTTGAAGTTATGGTTACAAAAAATTGGCTTTATTTTTTCGATAAGTCGAGCAAGAAGTAGAGCACCGCAAAGTTCTAGTTTCAGTTTTTTTTTTGATTGGTGCAACTCTAGACTTCGCAGACTCCGGTGTGTAAAGTCGAACAGAAATGTTGCCATCACGATCCACACTATAAATAGCACATCCGTATACTCGTATAGACGAATCGTGATTGTGATTGTGCATTTGCAGATAAACAGTATCGTGGAATAGAAATTGTCGATAGGTCTGACAAATTATCGACAAAATTACTCTAAGCATGATGATGATTTTCGCTGAAATAATAACCGGTGCTAAAAGTCCCAATGGCTCAAAAAGCGATGGATAAAATTGAGCGCTTTGTTATTAGAGTGGTGAAGTTCATCTTAGGTTGAAATGAAAACAAAAAGGAGTCATGAATTTGATCCCATTTAAGACCACGTGCACTTGTGATAGAAGTATCAAGATTTAAATCTGTAGCTGCTTTGTCGCTTCTAAGCTCCGCATGGTTGGAGCTCGAATTGACCTAGTCTTAGCAGCTCTGTCACTTCATGCTTGATGCGAGACAGTTCAATGAGAGAGTCAGCCCCACATAAAAGGTCATCCAGATAGAAAGATGACTTAACGGCACTAGAGCCAACTTCATATTTAGAAACATTTGTATCGATTAAGTACAAAAAACTTCTTACTGTCAAATATGGCGTTGCAGCCATTCCATACGTTACTGAATTAAGCTGATAGGTACCTATTTCCGATCCTCACGAACTTCTCCAACTTATTGATACTTGCAATCCTTCTCAACCATTAGTACCTGTCTGTACATTTTCACGATGTCAGCAGTTAGTGCGAAGCGATATAAGCGAAAACGAAGCTGAAGCACGACTAACTCGGGTTGAAGAGTTCGTCCAACAATTTGTATATCGTTCAGCGACTTCTGCGACAAAGTGCGGTAAAAAGCGTCAAAAACAACTCTTAATTTTGTTGTTGTGCTTGATGGCTTTAAAACACAATGGTGGGGAATATAATAATGAGGCTAATTTAAATTAGGATTGCTTACAACGGTCATGTGACCCAATTTCTCATATTCGTCCATAAATGCTGCCTTGAGATCCGGAGTACGAGATAAACGACGTCCCAAAGCAACAAATCTCCTTAGCGCCATGCTATACGAGTTACCCAAACATATGGGGTCATCCTTAAATGGCAAGCTTACGACGATTCTGTCATCGTTATTTTGACAAACTGTGTCAGTGTACAAACGCTCACTACTGTGTTGCTCCCGAGTCCACACATACACAGTAGAAGAGACCTCTTCAATTTTCCATAAATATTTTAGTTTAGCATCGAGAGTTTCATCACAAGCAAGTAAGCACGTTGATATATTCGCGTCACGAGATCTTTGGTATCGACCAGATGCTACCCAACCTAAGAACGTCTTCTGCAGAATGGGCAAATTGTCGCCAAGTCTAATCTGACCAACAGAGAGTGAGCTAAAGAAACTTTCGGTTCCTAGTAACAGATCAACACGATTTAGATTTGAAGAACCTCTTCATCAGCCAGATCAGTGTTTGTTGGAATGTTCCAGGTCGAAATGTCTATCTCCCCCTCTGGTTGGTATGCGATATACGATGTGACGCAGAATGTCAAAGGAAGCTCAAATCCAGTAGATCGCGATTTGATAGTAGTTGATGTTTTATATTTAATATTAGTTGGCGTGTTGCCGATGCTATAAATAGCAATATTGGACTTATTTCTGGTTAGTTTTAGCCTTTGAGAAAATTCATCCGTTATAAAATTAACTTGCGAACAGGAGTCCAATAAGGCTTTACCTAATCTGAAACCACCCGAGGCATCATGAATTAAAATCAAAGCAGTAGCGAAAATTATGTGATCTGTCGAAGAATAGTCTATGTGAGTATGCACGGCGGCATCTCTCGAAGTAGATGGCAAAATTGATATTGATTGAATTTCTGTCTCTTTGTAAGTCTCTACTTCGGGAGTTTCGATACTGAAATTACTCAAACGACTATTAATGCTCTGTAATTTAACATCAAAATTTTTCTCCTGCAATGCAAGGACAGTCTTAAAAGCGGCTTCTACCACTGCCTTCAATTGCTCAGTGGTCACTGCCATACTCTTATCTCATATTCTGACACTACCCTGATTTCCCTTGCCGTCTGCACTGCCGAATCTAACCTCCCTGGGTTTTTCTATTAGGAGTCGTAGAACAACTTTTTGCTCGTTAACTTTGGTTCTTGTAACAATGAAATTGAATTGTTAAAATGAGACTCCAATACTTGTGGTCAATCACTAAATTTATTTAAAACAAATTGCCTATTTATACCACCAAGATGCTAACGCAGCAGAAACCATCAAATTACCAATTGGGGTTGATACGATTTTCCCGAGCGAAAGAATTCCAGAAGATCATATGCCTGCATGAGCTGCCGTAACTACGGCATGCAATATGATCCTCTGTGGGAATCGTTAGCGCGGTCCGCATTTCGCGACGCTGGTTTGTGCTGCGTCAACATTCTCCCCCGCGTTGAACAGTCGTTCACCAATTATTGATTGCATCATCTAATTAATCTGTTAGCTCATTAACTGAGTGTTGGTGTTGAGTGACATCAGTAGGATTTTGGCTGTGAACAAGACTTATTGGCTGGGGTTGTGGTGGCTGGTTGTTCAAGATATCGCGGTAGCGTGTAGCCAAGCTCCTGGCTTTCCATATGGTGTAACTGATGCCCACAACGGCTAGGATCAGTGCTGCATAACCCACTGCGAAATGGTGGGTTTTGAAGTTCATGATTTGTGTTGGAAGATCGATTTGATGTGCAATTGCGGTTTGTATCTCGCTCAAATTTTTTAATTGATTTTTGTAATGGTAGCTATCAGTTTTTTCCAAAATTAGCTGTAGTTGGTTTGGTTTCGTGACATCACTTAACTTGCCTATGCTCGTGTATGACAAATGAACATTGCTGGAGTGAGACTGGTGGCCTTGAATTAATATGTTATTGTGTTTAATAACGCATTCTGGCTGTAGCGTAAGTAATCCAGAGCCCTTGAGGGTAAGTTGTATGTTCCGTTCGCAAACTGCATAACCTGGTAGGATTTTTGACGGTGTACATCCAATGATTTTTTTTTTCCATTTAAGTCCATGTTTCATTCATCTTTATTTCTTTTTGTCCCGTGGCTCATTGTGAACATATATCAGCACCCTTGCTGTATTTTGATTGTACTCGGGAACATAAGTAAGTGCCCATTTTCATCAACGTACAGGATTGTAGCAGTTAGGTCGTCATTGGAAAGTATATGTCTCCGTGTGCATTGACATTCACAGCTACCATGATATTGTTGACCACTGTAGGGTATTGAGAACAATTTGTAAAGCTCGAACCCTTTTTCGTTGTAGAGTGGTATTGTGACACGGAAAACTACGTGGGTCTCTGGTAGTTCTCCTTGGATTGTCATAAGCTGGTACAGTTGCAAAGGGTCAGCTGGCACTTGACTTCGTGGTAGATGATTGCGGATTCTCACTAGCTCCTCTTGTAATTGTTGTGGAGATAGCAAACTTGGACTAATTTTGCCATTTTGTGTGTCTGCGAGTACGTCTAATACTAAGGCTTTTATTCGTTGTAAATTCGATGTTAATTATCTCTGACATTTGGTCCGCGTAGTTCGAGTCCTCCGAACAAGGAATTGGCTATGTTTCCTACCAAGTTAAGTGCTCCTCTTTTTACACGTTTGGCAGTTAGAAAACTCCAACTTCAGCTGATTCTTTACATGCTCTAGATTGTTCAATACATTCGTGCACGTACGTTTGTGTTTGACACCTTGGCATAAATGTTGTAGAGCCGATAAGCCACTGTCGAATGCTGATAATGCCTTCCAATATGGATCTAATTTATAGTAAATAATTAACTTCCATTCTGGGCGAGATGTCAAGGTTGAACCGATACCTTCGAGGATACCTTCAAGGCTCTTGCTTGAATTCGATGATTTCGATGGTTTTTGGTATTATAAGGGGCAATGCTAACATGACCACTAGGAGTCCGGTAGTAAAATTGATTGAAAAAATTTTTCACGTTTTGCGTACAGCTCCTTCTGACTGACTTAGGCTCTCTCGGATATTATCTTGACTGTTGTCCGGTTTGTGTCGTTGGGTGGTTTCGGACTCTGATTGAATCGGTGATTGCGTTACGTTGGTAGCCACGGCCATATCGGTATTGGTTTGATTGTCGTTCGCTTCTGCTGGGATAGGTAGTGGTGCTAACAGGTGAATAGCTCGTTTCAATATTCCAGTAGAAGTTCGCACCTCGATTTCAATCCATCGTTGCTTGGAATTGCTTGCATTATTCTTCCTAGGTGCCACTTGAGCGGTGGGAGGTTGTTGTCTTTGAGTAACACCAACGTGCCTGGTACGACGTTTTGGCAAGTCGTTTTCAATTCGTATCAAAGTTGAAGCTCACTTAAGTACTCCGTGCTCCATCGCTGCCAAAAGTAATTTTGAGTTTTGCGACAAAGTTCCATCGTCGCGTTAAATTTCCTTTGAACTCCTTCGCCCCGTTGTCTACCATACTTGTGAGCGATGCTCCTGTCAAGAAATTACCTGGTGTTAATACTGAAAGGTCATTAGGGTTATTAGATTAAGGTGTTAATGGCCTGGAGTTTAGAAATGCTTCGATTTCAATCACGGTCTCCAACTCTTCGTATCTTAATGACGCACTTAACACACTTCTGACGAATAAATGCTTTGCGGATTTTACTGCCGCCTCCCATAATCCTCCAAAGTGAGGCGATCGTGGGGGGATGTAGTGAAATTCAATGCCGTTGTCGCTACAAGTCCTCAATATCGCTTTTTCTGCTTGACCTCTGACGGAGGTGATATGAATTAGATCCATATCACCTCGTTGAGTTCTTCGAGTCGATTCTTTGCTCCAACAAAATTTGTTGCATTGTCACAATACAAATTCTGATAACGACCTCTTCAACCAATGAAACGCTTGAGGCATCCGAGAAATGCTTCTGTTTTGTTAGATCACTTACACTATCTCCATATGAACAGCTTTAGTGGCGAAACAGCAGAATACTGCGACATAAGCCTTCTGTGGTCTTTTTCCTCGACTCTTAAAGTGAATGCAGAATGAGCCGCAGAAATCCACTTCCCGCATTGTTAAATAGTCGGGCTGGTTGGACTCTGCTGGCGGGTAACTCACCCGTAAGTTGTTTGAATAGTTTCGGCCTTTTCCTGGTACAACGGACGCAGTTCTGGGTGGCAGATCTCGCAACCGTTTCACCCTTTATCGGCCAATATTTTTGCCGAGCGATCGCCAACAACCCTTGCGCTCCCGCGTATGGTAGTATGACCTGATACTTTGCGTCGTATTGTAAGTCAGAATTCTTGAGCCGCTCTCCGACTCTCATGATGCCGCTAGTGTCCAGAAAGGGGGTGAGGTTACTTAAACTGCTTCCGCTGGTGACATGCCCCTTTGACAGCAATTGTTGTCGACCGATTGGGAATCCTCTGCTTTGGACTTCCATCACGATTATAGTTCCTGCCTTGTCTAGTTCAGCAAACACCAGTTCTCCGCTTCGCCTCTTCGCCTTTTGATTTTCGATGAAACGGAGGATGTAAGCAGTGACTCAAAGGAGACGGATGAAAGAATTATGATGATTAACTTGGTCAATAACGTGAGTCGTAGATTGACGATTATTTTGGTCAATAAGGTAAGTAGTAGTATTTGACGCTAATGTAGTTGTCGGTATTTACAAATCGGTGTGAATATGAGTTGCTCGTGCTGTACCCCCAGTTGTCCGGTGCCGGATTTCCAAAAGGCATTGGTCATGTGGAGGTTGAAGTGGCCAAGTCGTTATGGATCCATGTAGGAATCACATCCAGAATATGTTGTCCACTAATTTGGCCTCTAAGTAGACCTCTTGATATGAGATCGGCGGGGTTCTCTTGAGATGGTACATGGTGCCATTGTTGTGGATTTGTCACTTGCTGAATCGTGGAGATCCGATTGACAATGAAGGCGTGATAGTTAGATGAATTTGCATTTATCCACCCCAACACTGCTGTGGAATCGTTCCATGTGATTACGCCTTTAAAAATCGCGCTGTCTTGAAGCTTCTGCATTAGGTCGACTGCGAGTTTTGCTGCACACAGTTCCAAACTTGGCAGTGTTATTTGTTTTGTGGGTGCAACCCGTGATTTTGCTTTGTATGGTCAAAAACGTGGCGAGGTGCCATATTTGACTGTCGTTAATTTGTAGCATTTCATTGGGTGTCCTGGGTATTCCCTCCACTAAATCAGCTGGTATCTTTGACCATCTTCATCTATTTTCACTTGTCGATACATTTTTTCAATGTCTGCTGTAAAGACAAATCGCGGGAGACGAAAGCGAAGCAGCATGGTAACGACGTAGTCTTGGATGGTAGGCCCCGTGACCAGGCGATTATTTAAAGAGAGATTGGTTGACGTTTTTGTCGAAGCATCGAATACTACTCTTATCTTGTTTGTTGTGCTGTCTGACTTGAACACGGCATGATGTAGAAGTAAGTAGTGTGGTTTTCTTTATATTATTCACATTGATCTCTTCCAACGAGCCAAGCTGCTCGTACTCGCGCATGAAAGCTGTGTATTGAGTTTTGAGCTCTGGACATTTGGTCATTTTCCTTTCGATGGCCATGAAGCGCTGCAAAGCTATATCCCGCGATTCTCCAAGTTGATCTGGATTGACTTGAAATGGCAACTTTACGATGAACCTCCCGGTGTTGTCTCGATGAACATTTTGTAGATAATGCCCTTCACAACGACGTTCGGCAGCTGTGAAATTGTGATTGCATGCGTTACACGCTTCGAGTTGCCAGAATTTTTCCAGGGTTTAATTCAGAGAACCATCCTCAATGGAAATGCCAAAAGTGATAGCTACATTGGGAATATATTGTGTATATGTTGTATTCACGTCCAGTTATCCAGCCGAACCGTGTAATTTGCAGCATCGGCTGTCCCATTCCAAGGGTCAATTGTCCAGTGCTTAATGCGGCGTAGAAAATTCCCAGAAGAAGATCGATATCTCTGGATTCATGAAATTCAGGGTCAGCCAAGTGAAGATTGTCAGGAATGTTCCAGTTGGTTATGTTAATTGTATTTCAGGAATTTTTTGCAAAAGTACAGAGGGTGGTTTTTGTTGGAACAATAACTGCATTTTGCAACCGCTGTTGCTATTCTGTAACTGTTTGGTGTGGTTTTTTGTGGATTCGTCCGTTCTCTACCACCGAGTGCGATTGGAAGCGATTCTCAATGAAGTCCAGCAGCCCCTTTATTGTTTGCAATTCCTTCGGATTCTTCAATCTTCAAATTCTTCTTCAGTTTTTCGACTAGCAAATGTAACAGCAGTGGATCCCAAGATGTAGTCGATATTTCAAGGTTATTCAACGCTAACAGACTTTCACGGATAACGTCGTACAGACCTTTTAGAGCAGCTGAAGATGGTGAGTTGAATTAAATGCTTGGATGACCTGTTATTCTTTGGATTAGTATTCAATTTCGATCAATTTCGAGTGCACCTATTGCTCCATATCGAGGTATGCGTCAAAGTCGTACCCTTCTTCTTGTGGTGATGACGCATCCTCCGATATTTTAAAATTCGTCGTTTCGATTCCGCTCCACAGCCTCTGGAAGCGAGCAATCTTTCCCTCGTAGTATTGCCTTGACTGGTCGATTCCGTCTATCAGTCTTTTGAGTGACGTCATTAATACTTGTTGCTTACGCATTATTGGCGCCACTCCACGGGATGCGGATTTGGCGGATCTGGTGTTTTGTTGATGCTTGGTGTTATTGTCAGCTACGGTGGCGAGATCAGCTTCCAGTACCCTTGGTGCAGGTGCAGGCTTTGTCCTGAGTGCCTTCAGGTACGCTTGAATGTCCTCTAGTGTTTGATGAAATTTCTCGCCTAGCGATGTATGTAGTTCCTCCTCGAAGTACGGGTGATTTTCGGACGCAGTTGGATGTCTACAAATTTGGTTTTCGACTCGTTAAAATACTGCCCACAAATCTTGAATCTCTTGAGCCTTCTTGTTAAGGTATTCTTCAGTCTTTCGATCTTTCGAAACTTTCTTGTAGTTGTCTGTGATCTTCTTTAGACTGGCGGCATTATCGTCCTGCTGTCTTACTAGATTCTCGAGACTTGCCATGTTGTAAACTTCCTGGATGCGTGCTTGATTGAAGGCTCACACTGTTGTGCTCTTGCCGTTGAATCCTTTGCAACTGCCAACTGTAGATTTCGACGTTGAATCCGTTTTGAATCCGCTATCAACGTGTCCTGCACCTTGTGTGTCTGGACTGACGCTGACTAGCTGTTGATGTATGGATGTATTCTGTATGAATACGCACAACACCGGTACTTTACACCGGTACTGTACTCGACGACCAAAATGTTGACGTTGATGCGCAACAAAAGTACATAAACTTTGATTCCTTGTTAATTCCAGCTGCAACAGTGGTACATAAACCAAGTCGCAATTATTGCTGTGTCCTTTTCTTGGGGTCACCAAAATATTTGCTCGTTAGCTTTGGTTCTTGTACCAATGCTAATTGAATTGTTAAAATGAAGTGGACTCCAATACTTGTGGTCAATCACTAAATTTATTTAAAACAAATTGCATATATTTATATCACCAAAATGCTAACGCAGCAGAAACCACCAAAGTACCAATCTTTATTGATGCGATTTGCCCGAGCCAAAGAATTCCAGAAGATCATATTGCACGAGCTGCAGTAACTACGGCATGCGATATGATCCTCTGTGGGGATCGTTAGCGTGATCCGCATTTCGCGACGCTAATTTGTGCTGCGTCAACATTCCTTCACCAAGACAAAGGTGTGCTGCGGATCATTGTCTAGAAGCATGATAGGCTCACATGGCAATTCAATTTTTTCGTGACTTGGGATGTAGGTATCTTTAAGAATATCCATTGTTCCATCGACAAATCGTATGTTTCCGACACCAATTGCCGCCATGCAACCATAAACTATCACTGACTCTCCACCACGCTTAATTGAGGAAAAAAATTTTTTTGTTGCAGTGAAGTATTGTTTTTACGCCAGCCTTTTGTGTGACCATCGTTGGAGAAATACATTAAATTTACATTGATCGATGAAAATGACACGTTCCCTTTTTGGTTGGTTGTTTTGGTATTTTTCAGCATAGATAAGCCTCTTAGCAATATTTGCATCTCTTAGCAATGGCTTTTTCCAGAGGACAAACGTTTATTGTACGAAGAATTTGCCTTTACATCCATAAGTCCAGCTTCGGATTTTAAGACAAAAAAGTTGGAGCGAAATCTACTTTATTTCTTGAAGTCTTATTATCAACTCCTTTTACAAAAGTTTTCATTCTTCGTGCATTGGTAGAAAGAAGAAAAGAGAATTTGGAAATGCAAGTTGTTGAACTGTGACCCAAATTCGATAAATACGCATTTTGCACCTGTAAATGCATTTACCGAGAATCGTCTGGGTTTTTATAATTCCCTAGAATATTAATTAAAAATGCAAATTTGGCATTTTCGTAAGTGCATTCACCGAGAATGACAGCAACAATGTTGGTTTGAAGTGGCAACAATGTTGTATAAGGTTTTATATTATCGAAACATTGTAGCCAGTTGAGGGGCCACATATAACTCTTAGGTGTGCGTCATAGCTACCAGTCTCGTTAAAGTTTTTAACTATCACTTGAACCGTCGCCTTCGATAAATTCTTTATTTTTCCGATTTCTCCAAGGAATTTTCCTTAATTTTTTAGTTTGATAACGATTTTTCGTAGATCTGATGATGTCTCTTTTCTTTTTAACATTATGCAACTACATATAAAAAGCTGACCACGCTTACCCAAAAAAGAAAAAAATTACATAACGATAAATTTAGTAAACTTACGATATTTGCAATTCTACAGTTTTAGGCACAGTAGCCACGACAATCTATGTATAAACTAAGCATTTCCTGTTTATTGAATACAATGTATGTATGTACATTCATACTTTGTATCTGTTAAAGGTTTCTGACATTTGCTTGGAGTTTGTGATTGATGATACGTCAAGGGGATTTTGGTGCCCTGGCGTAACTGCTCCCCCGCGTAAGATTTGTGATTCTCCTGATTAATTTTGTGTTTTTTCTGCTTATAGAATGCCGTTACAATATATAATATTATAATTGTTTAAGCCACTCAACTGTACATTTTCCTTCCTTTTCATTTCTATTCATTTTCTCCATCCTTGCTTCTTTTCGTTCTGTTCTCTTTTCTTTCTATTCCTTTCTCTTAGTGCTTCTCTCGAACAATTTCACACCGTTCTACAAGAGTGTCATGCTGCTAGCATACGCTGATGATATTGACATCATTGGCAAAAACGCTGGTGCAGTCAGTGCAGCATTCCCCAACCTGGAAAGGGAGTATCGTCGAGTGGGTCTAGTGGTGAACGAGGACAAAACGAAATACCTTGTGTCAACAAACAAAGAGTCACGGCGTCTTGAACAAAATGTCACTGTTGACAACTACACTTTTGAAGTCGTCAAGGATTTTGTTTATCTAGGACCCACACCAACAATAATGTCAGCCTTGAAATCAAGCGGAGACTAACTCTTGCCGGTGTTACTTCGGGCTCAGTAGGCAATTGAGAAGTAGAGCCCTCTCCCGACCGACGAAAATAACGCTCTATAAGTCCCTCATCCTTCCCGTCCTAATGTATGGCGCAGAGACGTGGACATTGACCATCAATGATGAGAGGCTGTTAGGAGCGTTCGAGAGGAAGATACTCCGTAAGATCTACGGTCCAGTATGCGTGGACGACGTGTATCGAATAAGATGGAATGAGCTGTACGCCGACACTGACATAGTCAAGCGTATAAAACTCCAGCGGCTTCGCTGGCTGGGTCATGTTGAGCGAATGGAAGAAAGCGCTCCGGCTAGAAGGGTGTTTTATTCGAACCACGGTGGAGGAACACGCAGAAGGGGACGTCCTAATCTCCGTTGGAAAGACCAGGTGCAGGACAACCTGACTGCACTTGGCCTTATCAACTAGCGCCAGCGCGCGCATTGCAGAGGCGACTGACGAAGAGGCGGCCAAGACAATCATCGGTTGTAGTGCCAGTTAAGTAAGTAAGTAGTTGAATGGAAACGTTCCACTTGTCCGTTGGCTTCGCTTCGATTTTTAATTCATCTTCCATCATAAATTTAATATAAACGGAGTTCAGGAATTTTTCATTGTCTATTACAACTGATTTGGGTATGACAAAGAATAAAAGAAGGTTAATGGTCTTCTTACATTTTCGATAGATTTGCTTATGAGAATTTTGATTTGAGCGTATTTCGTAAATTTGTCTAAAGCAGTCATTACGAGTTTTCGATCAGTGCTATAAATGTCGATATGTATTGTGTGTCTTGGGTAAGTTGGTATGGGGGTTTGTTCAAGTTTTGGTTGATTGGGATGTTTATTGTATTTGTTCTCCTTGTAGTTTGCGCATATTTTGGTGATTCTTTATATTTTCTTGGATATACCTGGAAAATAGTATTTTTCCAGTATTTGTAATTTATTTTCTTTAGTATAGTATTCCTTTATTGTGTGTTTCAATTAAAATATTTTTGTGTTCTTCATCATTTACAATATCCTATTGTAATTCACTGGTTTTAATACAATTAATTACATACGGATTGAGTTATCGTTTAAGTATTGCTATAAGTTTTTCTTTGTTATATTCTGACTCGGTAATAAGGTGACGGTGATATCCTGGAAACGTTATTTTGAATTGGTAGGTCGATGTTTCATCGATCATTATTTGGTTTTTGAAAACATTTATTGGAACTTCAAGGGAAGGAATTCAATTGTGCGATGAGCTCTCATCACTATGTTCGGTAGTGGCTAGTGAATTTATTTGAGGTGGTGCTGTGGAAGTCTAGATAACGAGTCGGCTACTAAGTTTTTTTTGCCAAGTTTAGACTTGAGCTCGTGATTATACTCTTCCAGAATGGATTTCCATCTCTTCATCTTGCTATTTGTGTCAGTAAATATGTTTACTTTACGAGATCTGTAAAGGTAATTCCGCAAGGAATTAACTGCCCAAATAATAGCGAGCATTTATTTTTCATTCGCAGCACTATTGAGTGTTCTGGACAAAAATGTGATAGGTTATTATCTTAGGATAATTCGAAGAGTCTGTTGTTAGTTCAAAACTCTTATAAAAATTTGGGTGCGATAAAATAACTTCTTTTGAAACAAGAATGCTTTTTAAATTTTGGAAAGCTGTAAGCGCATTCTGGTCGAGAAGGTTTTTAGGAGTGTTTTTGGACATACTTCCTGCTTCACCCCTTAAAAGATAAGTCAATGGCTTCCCTATATTGACGTAATCCCGAATTAAACGTCGGTAGTATCCCGACATCCCCAGAAAGGAGCGTAATTCTGTTAAGTTCCTTGGAGGAGATATGTCGTTTATAGTTTTAACTTTATCTGGGTTTGGTTTTATTCTGTTTGTGCCTACGATATAACCTAAAAATTCGATTTCTGTTTTGAAGAATTCGCACTTATCTAGCTGTATTTTTAAATTTGCTGATTCAAATGTATGGAATACTAAGTATAGGTTTTCGAAGTGCTCTGCTTCGGTTTTGCCATATATAATAATATCGTCTATATAGACGTAGCATATTCTCCCTAAATGGTCTCTTAAAATATCGTCTAACGTTCTTTGAAAAATAGGTGAGGGTGCATTCTTGAATCCGAAAGGTAATCTTAAAAATTCGAATTTCCGTTGTTGATCGAGAAGGCGGTTTTCTTAATGTCGGATTCCTTAAGAGGAATTCTACAGTATAAATGACTGCCGACAAGTCCCTTAGACTGTCGTTGCCGATGATGCCATCGAAGGAATTTAATTTTGGCAGAAGGAAAATTTTAAATTCGAGTCTTTTAAACCGAAAAGATTGATACGCGTATGGTGATCTATCAGAATCTTAAGAATTTCGCCGCCCCTCATTTTTATTTCAAGAATTAATGTTTTCATTTTGTTCTGCAATGTCTTGAAAATCTGCATGTTCTCCTAGTTCTTCGTTATAATTAGTATACTCTACGTTCAAAATGTCATAGTAGTCCTGTTCTTCTTTCTGGTCATTAAAACTCGGTTCAACATTATAGACTAGTTGGAATTTGTTTGGCTGATGTACTTGTTGTGATTCATAAACTCGTTTTTGCGTGAACTGTTGATTTTGAGGTCTAACGTAGTTTACTTGTTTAGAGTGAATACTCCTATTCACGTCCATTGGCACTGGACGCTGTTGGGGTTTTGGTGGAATAAATGGTCGTTGTTGTTGGAAATTGAATGACCTTTGTGCTGGTTGATATTGCTGATAATTTCTCTTGGGATAATTTTGTTGTTGGTACGTTTGCGGTCTGGTATTGGAGATGTAACGATTAAATTGAGGAATGTGTACTAATTCTGGATAAAATTTTGTGTTTGAAAATGGTGTTTGTTGAGAGTTTAATCTTGCAGGTCTTAGGGGAGGAATCTGAGAATCTCTTCTGTTTTGTGCGTAGTTCATTCGGTAGTTCTTACTTACTTACTTTTAATGGCACAAGAGCCCATGGAGGGCCTAGGCCGAGCTTTTCGCATCCACGCCACAGCGACCACTCGGTAGGTCATAGTGTCTAATTTGAGACACATATGTAGGGCTTGTGGTAAGGTACTTGGTTCTCGTACACTAAATAAACGCAGAAGGTCGCCGTTAAGACCACGAATGAAAATGCCTAGGGCTTTTCCCCTGCGCGATATTTTATGCAATATCAATGAAAGATGCTGATACACCCGCTGATAAAAATTAGTGATTGGTCAATTGGTACTCGAGCGTACCAATATCCCTTTTGTCAGAGTAGTGCATCATATGGCATTTATTTTTATTTTTTTCCACTCAAGAGGTATTCGATACGATTCTAAGGCAGTATCAGCTTTATTTTTTAATATATATTACCGAACCGCACATTGAAACGAACTTATTTTTAATGACTTAAAACCGAAACAATGATTATATTTGGCCATACTAAGTGCATAATCAGCACATATCGACTCACGGGAACTTTGTCGCAATAAAGTTTCCATGGAATTGCATAGTATGCACAACTTACTGCGGATACTCCGGTTATCCCGTGGTTCACTATGGCTTTACAAATAGCTTACCATGAATTTTATTTAAAAGGTAAAACGAATTTACAAAGAAATTATTAGCAGAACTCGCTATAAAAAAATTACAAATACAAACAGAAAAAGACTGTTCAGCATGAACATATTCCCCACCTTGAGGGTTTCAATCTAAGATTTCAATAAATTTATACTTAACTCTAATGGACTGAAGACCTCAAAATTAAAGCGATGATTACAATGGTAACGTAGCTGATGCTATAGTGATGAATGTCATGGGCATTGAGTTCAGTTGCCTCCTCTTGACGTGTCAAATCTTTGACACGCGATGTTGTCTCGTTAACGATGATAAGTCGAGGATCGAGTTGGCAGTATGGCTAATCTCTTGGTTAGCTTGGTCTGGGATGCTCCATACACTTATGTTTGATGATGGCTGGAATGATAGCTTCATATTGTTGTTTCGAATGTTTTCGGTGTACAGCGTCATAGAATGTAATTTTAACATGCATCGCAGAACAAACAAGCCACTTCCCTGAATAGTGAATGGTGTTACCGCTTCATTGCAAATAAGATTCGCCATCTGCTCCCGTGTATCTTTCAAAGAAAATATCCAGGTGTTTTCTGCCTCCAGTTTAACCCAAAGTTCAGTATTGTTGTACACTTGAAGATGGCATTTGGTCAACAGGTCTCGTTTGTGGTGCAGCAATGACAGTTCACATTTACTCACATTTGAGTCTTGATTGAATATTATCCCGATTTGATTGCACAGATATGTAGTTGAATCCGCCATTATACAATCTCTCAAATTTGTCTCCGATACTGGGTAATAGTTGTCCCTTAGCAGAGTGATAGCCAAATACTTCGAAGTCGACTTTGTCATAAAGGACCTGTTATTCTGCGTGATTGGAATAGGAATGATGTTGAATAGCTGGAAATGATCATTCTGGAGAAGAGGTATCTCCATTTTGAATAGTATGGCATTTTCCATGATTCTGGTTTTGATTACAATGAATTTGTAGAACTGACGAAGGTTGATTGCGGGTAATATGAGACTAGGTAGGTTGTTTCGAATAATTGACAGCTGCAACTGTGCAACAAGGTAAAGTTCGTGACAGTCGCAGGTGCGTCCATGGTCGATCCTTGCGCTTCTACGTTTCAAGTCGACACACAGCCTCCTCGTGGCGTCCCCTGGATAGCGATCTGACAACCGTCAGTGAGTTAACTAATGTGTGCGGCGGGCTTCTCCATGGCCTTGAATGAATGGTTGTGCGTCGGGCTTGGAACCCACCACGTTAAAATACCCTCCAATGAAACCTCCAAAGTCAGCCTTGAGATCAAGCGGAGACTAACTCTTGCCAACAGGTGTTACTACGGGCTCAGTAGGCAATTGAGAAGTAGAGCCCTCTCTCGACCGACGAAAATAACGCTCTATAAGTCCCTCATCCTTCCCGTCCTAATGTATGGCGCAGAGACGTGGACATTGACCATCAATGATGAGAGACTGTTAGGAGCGTTCGAGAGGAAGATACTCCGTAAGATCTACGGTCCAGTATGCGTGGATGACGTGTTTCGAATACATGACATAGTCAAGCGTATAAAACTCCAGCGGCTTCGCTGGCTGGGTCATGTTGAGCGAATGGAAGAAAGCGCTCCGGCTAGAAAGGTGTTTTATTCGAACCACGGTGGAGGATCACGCAGAAGGGGACGTCCTAATCTCCGTTGGAAAGACCAGGTGCAGGGCAACCTGACTGCACTTGGCCTTATCAACTGGCGCCAGCGCGCGCATAGCAGAAGTGACTGGCGAAGCTGTGTGGAGGCGGCCAAGACCGATCATCGGTTGTAGCGCCAGCTAAGTAAGTAAGTAACTGTGATTGATCTGGAGATATCAAATGTGGATTTGATATTTTGTTGTGATGTAAATCCAAAGTAACTTCCAACAAATTCCTTTGAGCATTTTCGTAATAAGTTAGTATGAGGATTACATACGATGATAGTGAATTTAAATGTTCCTTCAGACGAGTTTCAGTTTGAACATAATTCCATATCCATGACATATCCATATGAATCAATTTAAACTGATTATTGATATCTGACGTTGATTTTTTTTAGTATTTTCAGGGTACTATCAGAAATGGATGTTTGGTTTCTGATGAGATGAAGCAAGTCTTTCTCATTTCTATTGATCCTGTATATTATCTTTTCTATTGACTTGGCGTAGTCTTGATCTAGGACACCGAATAAACCGTTGGCGATTGGTCCAACAATATCAAATGGGGATCGTTGTATGCGCCTAGATTTCTGAGAATTAATTTTGTGCAGCAAATCATTTTTGTGGCTGATGATTTCAATCCGATGAGCCAATACTTTGGAAACTGGTTTGCAATATGTATCGTTGAACTTGTTGTTATCGCACAATTTTGACATTGATGACCAATAACTTTCTAAGCCTTCCAGTTCTTGCCAGGATGTTGACAAATTATAGTATATGACAATGTCCCTATTGCTGCTTACAGTTTTGACGTTACCCACATTTTCAAAGTACATTCCAATATTGTTATTAAAATGTGTTATATGAACATTTGTAGATAACTCTTGTGGCTGTGATTTCGCTGAACCACAAATGCACAATAACACAAGAATGGCTGTTAACACAAGATTAATACCTTCACCATTTCGTGACACTCGCCTATTGTCAGCTTTCGTGGGAGTATCAATCGGTACTTGTTTTGAATCATGAGGAGTTTCTTCAGTTGGTAGAGGACAAAGTTGATGAATTGCCCTTGTAAATATACCCTTTTCTGTTTTTACTTTGGCCACTCTCACCAAGTTGTCCTTTCCTAGTATTGCGGTGATGACTCTTCCTAATTTCCATTTCAAAGGTGGTAGATTTGTCTCTTTTATCAATACCAAGTCTCCCGGCTTGATTGGATTTTGTACACTTCGCCATTGTCCTTTTGATTGTAGCAAATTAAAGTATTCAGCTGACCAACGTTTCCAAAATTGCTGCTGTATCGACTGGATTCTTCAAGCAATTTGTATTCGTGGTTATCTCAGGTTCCACAATTGTTGTTAGTGGTGCTCCAATTAAACAATGGCCTGAAGTTAATGCTTCAAAGTCATTAGGATCTGATGACGTCGGTGTTATGGGTCTTGAGTTTAGTATTGCCTCGATTTGGGCAATTGTAGTTTGTAGCTCTTCTGACGTAAGAGATGCTTCGTCGATGAATCGAACCAAATGATATTTTGCAGATTTGACTGCAGCCTCCCATAGCCCGCCAAAGTGGGAAGCTCTCTGTGGAATATGATGCCATTCAATTTTCTGTTGTTTGCAAAAGTTAGTGAGGCTTTGTTCAAATTGTTGTTAATGATGGAGTTCTTTAAACTCTGGTCTAGCACCCACAAAATTAGTTGCATTATCACTGTAAATTTTAAAACAAACTCCTCTTCGAGCGATGAATCGTTTTAGTGCATTTAAAAATTTACAGTTGTTATGTCGCTGACTAGCTCTAGATGGACTGCCCGTGTTGTGAAACATACAAATATTGATATGTATGCCTTTGCAGGCCTTTTTACTCTTATTTTATAGTGAATAGTAATGGATCCACAATAATCAACTCCAACAATTGAAAACGGGCGAGCAGGAGTTACAAGCTCAGCAGGTAGTTGACCCATTAATTGATGAATTTTGCGCGAATTATTTTATTTGCAAGTTTTTACTTGCAAAAACTAGTCAAAAATATGATTTTAGAATTATTATTTTTATTTACCTGACCGTTTTGATCGAGGTTGATCTTAAGACTGACTAATTCTACTCTAAATAAAAATATGGAAATGAGCATTTTGCACTATCTGCATATTTTGATGAGAACGTTTCATTAGAGGTAAAACTGGCATAAAAGTGAAATTGCTGAATTTGGAGTATCTAATTCAGGAATGTCGCTCCATTCATGGGAACAGATTTTGACTAGGTTGTAACTCTTCCCACCCTCCGAGGGTAGATCAATAAAACCCCGTGTGTGAAGACAGGTGTCGTTGCTGAGGGATTACCGTCGGGTACTGCCATCTGTCACACGACACCACACTAAATTTCAAACTGATTCATAGGTTAGTTTTTATTTGGCAGTCATTAGTATCACACGTGTTCGGTGTTTCGCGATAAAATGGAAAAAGAACAATATCGATCCGTAATTCGCTTTTTATTTTTGGATGGAAAAACATGCGAAGAAATAAAAGCTAAGTTGGATGCTGTCTATGGGGATCCGTCACCATCTATGACAACCGTAAGATATTGGTTCAACGAATTTAAACGTGGTTGTACATCTGTTTTTGATGAGGACGTGGCAGACGTGGTTACCGAGGAAATCGTTGAAAAGGTTTGCGACATGATTCTCGCTGATCGCCCAACGAAAGTGCGCGGAGTAGCAGAGGCCGTAGCAGTGTCGTACGGAACTGTAATTAATATTTTACATGATAGGTTAAGCATGAGAAAGGTGTCGGCCCGATGGGTGCCGCGTTGGCATACGGTTGACAACAAGCGGATACGGAATTCTTGCGGCCAAATTGCATGAATTGAACTACGAATTGCTGCCGCACCCACTGTTCACGCCCGACTTTTCTCCCTGCGACGTTTTTCTGTTCCCCAACATGAAAACGTGGCTCGGGGGGAAAAATTCAGCTCAAACGAGGAGGTTATCGTCGACACTGAATCGTATTTTGAAGAGTTTGACAAATCGTATTTTTTGGATGGGTTAAAGAAATTGATGAAACGTTGGGAAAAGTGTATTGTGCTAAAAGGAGATTACGTTGAAAAATAAAAAAAAAAATTGTGAAAAACTTGCCTCTTCATTTCTTACACGGGTACTTATTGATCTACCCTCGTAAGTTAATGCTTCTCCTGAGCATTAACTTACTTTATTAATTATTTTTTATTACATTTTCTTAAATTTAATGGTACAGAGATTTTTATTTAATATATTTTTTCTTACATAAGAGCAGTGTAGTTATTTTACCATACTTTTCCTTAATTTTTTCAATTTCATCCATTTCCAATTTTGTAACAGGGTTTTCTTCAATTTTGTTAATTATTTTAACTTTAAATTTCTTCTGTCTTATAGAGATTTTTATTATTACGAATATTATAACTACAATTGCAATAATAGTAAAACTTCCTAATCTATAATTAATTACTTTGTGATATTTTAAATCTATAATAGTTTTTATATTATCTTCTTGGTTAAATACAATTTCTTCAAATGATATTTTTTTGTTTGTAAATGCAATTTCTTTTTTTGAAATTTCAATTTGTCTATACTAAAAAATTTTATTTGTGAATTTTTTGTTCTTTATGTTAATGGTACAGTTAATAAAAGATATAAAATAATTTCCATTTAATTTAATATTTCTTTTATCACAAGTGCTGTTAATTGTTTAGTTTTTAAAATTTTATATTTCTACAATAGTTCGTTAATATTTTTTTTAAGTGAATTTTTTGGTTTTGTTCCACAATTTTTCTTTAACTTTAATTCAAAAATAGATTTGTTTTACTTCTGCAATATATTCAATATCAGAATCTATTTCTTCATATTTTTGATTTGTAACTGGAACTAATAGTTTTTTATTTAATTGGGTGGTGTTTATTGGTAGTTTTATTGCAATAATTATATTTCCCCTCGAAATAGCAACACCAAGTCTAATATTTAATAATTTTTTAAGGTAATTTCGTATGGTCTGATTTCGTCATTGGTAAGTATGTTTGGTTGTAAGATTCCAGTTCTGGCTGATGCTATGTTTTGTTCAATATGTTCAATGAGTTCTTTAAAATTTCTAAATTTGAACATTTGTTCTATGAATAAACCTTGAACATAAAGCTTTTCGTTTCCTTTATTGATTGCATAAATTCTGTTAAGTATTAGCTTTCTATCTGATCCAATAGCTTCTTTGAGTTGGAAGAGTGTTTTATTGAAGTAGTCGTTTATTTTAACCTGTTGATTATTCCATCAATTATATTGTGATTGTTTCCGTCCACTATTGAAAAATGTTCCTCTATATTTTGTCTGTCCTCGTCGTCTAAAGTTCCGTATAACCACTTATTTACTTTATACCTGTGTGGTATGATAGAGTGCAACTTATTTTTAATATTAATTATCTCTTGTCCTAATAAATTTTTATAACGGTCAGCATGAATGCTTTCAGCTACTATCTTGAATTCCTTTACTACGATTAAAATTTCTTCCGGATTTATTACATGTAGTAAGATGTTGTATCTATTAACTATTTCTTCTTTTCCTAAACTTATTTCCGTATATCCAATGTCCTATTCTATCTTTTCAATCACCATTGTCTGATTTTTTGATGCAATTAGTGTTAGTAGCTTGATGAATAGTAGGAGTACCTGAAAATTTCAAAGGTCGCTTAATATTAGATTCATATTTTTTTTTTTTTATTGATTCAATACACAAGGTGTACTCCTATGAATGCAGAGCATTGTGTTGAATGGAAGGAAGATTGATAGGTGGGAGGAAGATTGAGATGGGGAATGCAATCGCACAGGACACCGATAAAGACATAGACAGCCATTGTGGCAAGTGAACTTCAGTTTATCAGTGTGGACTATGACCGCATGTAGCTCCAAGGGCCAAGCTTTTCGCAACCACTCATGTTGTGCGTGTTGTATTTTTACATGAATGGAAGGGACCTTCAGTTTTATGCCGAATCCGAACGGCAAAGTGAAAAGCTTTTTATAGGCAATTTTACTATTGTAGGTTGCCATTGCCTGCCAAGAGGTGGTGCCGTATAATATAAATTTTATTGTTGTTGCTTCTTTAACTTTATGCTGGAGAAAATAATTCGAGCTGCGAACATCGACATCTCTGGCACTATCTTCTACAAGAGTGTCATGCTGCTAGCATAGGCTGATGATATTGACATCATTGGCAAAAACGCTCGAGCAGTCAGTGCAGCATTCTCCAACCTGGAAAGGGAGTATCGTCGAGTGGGTCTAGTGGTGAACGAGGACAAAACGAAATACCTTGTGTCAACAAACAAAGAGTCACGGCGTCTTGGACAAAATGTCACTGTTGACAACTACACTTTTGAAGTCGTCAAGTATTTCGTATATCTAGGATCCAGCATAAACACCAACAATAATGTCAGCCTTGAGATAAAGCGGAGACTAACTCTTGCCAACATTTGTTACTAAGGGCTCAGTAGGCAATTGAGAAGTAGAGCCCTCTCTCGACCGACGAAAATAACGCTCTATAAGTCCCTCATCCTTCCCGTCTCAATGTATGGCGCAGAGACGTGGACATTGACCATCAATGATGAGAGGCTGTTAGGAACGTTCGAGAGGAAGATACTCCGTAAGATCTACGGTCCAGTATGAGTGGACGACGTGTATCGAATAAGATGGAACGATGAGCTGTATGCCTACACTGACATTGTCAAGTATATAAAATCCAGCGGCTTCGCTGGCTGGGTCATGTTGAGCGAATGGAAGAAAGCGCTCCGGCTAGAAGGGTGTTTTATCCACGGTGGAGGATCACGCAGAAGGGGACGTCCTAATTTCCGTGGGAAAGACCAGGTGCAGGGCTACCTGACTGCACTTGTTGCAGTCATCGGTTGTAGTGCCAGCTAAGTAAGTAAGTTGTTGCTTTTTTTTTTTTTTTTTTTTGCCTGTGCCGAGACTTGAACCCCTGACACTCTGCGTAACATTCCAACACACTACCACTACGCTACAGCGATATTTCCTATATTTGGCATAATTTTTTATAAATCCTTCAGCTCTAACTTGTGTGTAATCTTCCCTAGTTTTATTTCGGCATTCTAACGGTGTATCTTTTATGGTTGAATGGAAACTGTTATTTAATTGCTTTTAGCATTTGCGTTTTTATTGGAACAGTTTCTTCCAAATTAAGACTTCAAATTCTTTCGATATCAGAATTTCCGGTATGACTATTGGGCTTTGTCACATGGTATTCAATATTTTCTTCATTCAGAAAATTTCTAACATTTTTTGAGTTAAATTCGTTATCAAAAACAAACTTTTTTATATTTCCCTTTATCGATAAAAATTACCGTATTTTCTCAACAACAGTTTTCTTTTCTATCTTTCAGTGAGAAACTTACACTTTGCTTTGAAAATTTATCAATAAAAGTCATGGACGATTGTTTACTGTTTACATAAGTGTCTACATGAATAATTTCGTTAATTGTTTATGGCGTTTCAGTGTGCATAAATTTTTTCCTAATGGGGTTTCTGTCATACTTTGCACCTGTGCAAATTTCACAATTGCTTATAATTTCATGTATTTTTGTTTTTAATTGTGGGTGATCAATTTTGTGTTTCATTCCTTTAGAAGTGGGGATGATTCCCGAATGTTCGGTTTCTTTTTTATGAAAAAATGAAATTTGATTGGCTAGTTCATTGTCGGTGTCAATATCTTTGGCGAAAAAACTACATTTAATAAATGTAACGCCTGGTTGGCTTGAAAATATATTTATTAAAATTTTTTGCATTTTATTATAGTCGTGGTCACTTAGCTCGGAATAGATCCCAATTTTTCCTTTCACAAAATGTCCGGACGATATTATGAACATTATTTGCTAAATCATTTCTATCTATAAAAATTCGTTTGCTATTAAAAACATTTTAGTTTTCCTCGTTATTATTTTCTTTCAAAATTATTTGTGTTCTAAATCGGTTGACAACTGTCGGCAAAATTTAAAATTAGTCATTCAAATTTTCTTCCTGTGAGTGAATTGTTTGTACTTCAATGGACTCATTGTCATGATCATTATCATCGTTGTCATTATCATTAGCATTATTTTTATCGTTTTCTTCTATTGGATTTAAATCCATAGTGAACATTTCATTTAGGTCCACTGCTAAATTTTCCGATTCTATTAAATTAATTTGATTTGTATTGTTATCAATTCTACTCAAAAAATCTGCAATGACATTTTCTTTACCTTTTATAAAGTATTTTGTCGTTTTTTATTATCTCCAATCCATAATTCCGTAGCTGGATATTTGTTCCACACAATGCAAGACAGTTTTCCACAGATTTGAAAAACGACGATAAGGTTTGGTTTGTCTTCCCTTTGAAAGGTCTCAAATGTCGAAACTGGCTCAAAATGCTGTCTTGGCTCAGTTCTACATCACGTTGTCTCCGTTCTTCTGGTTGTCGTTGTTGTTGCTCGTGTTGTTGTGGTTGTATTTGCTTGTTGCTGTAATTGGTGCAATTGCTGCTGAAGTTGTTGTTGATGTTCTTCTTGTTGCATGTTTAGCTCTTGTTGTTGCTGCAGACGTTGTTGTTCATATTGATTAATTTGTTCAATCTGCGCTTATAGTTGTTTCATGGATTCCATTATGTAGCTTTCGTTATTTTGGCGATTTACATCAAACTGTTCACTTCTTTTTCTATTCAAGAATGTTATTGTTTCACAATTTAACTAAAATTTCAATTATTTGTTTTCATAAAAGGTTCACAATCGATTACCAAATATTGTCACTGAATGTAGATAAAGTTTTTCAGAAAATAAAATTTGTTTCGATTAGTGGATATTTTTCTTTTGAAAACTGCGACAATTATTTTATTTGCAAGTTTTTACTTGTAAAAATTAAAAGTCAAAAATATAATTTTAGAATTATTATTTATATTTACCTGACCGTTTTGATCGAGGTTGATCTTAAGACTGACTAATTCTACTCCACATAAAAATATGGAAATGTGCATTTTGCATTATCAGCATATTTTGATAAGAACGTTTCATCAGAGGTAAAACTGGCATAAAGGTACGAAATTGCTGAATTAGCGTCTGGAGTATCTAATTCAGGAATGTCGCTCCATTCATGGGAACAGATTTTGCCTGGGATGTAACACGCGGCTTTGCTTTAAAACAACGCACGCCTTTATGCATAACGCTTGTCGCCATCCTTTTCGCGGATAAGACCCAAAAACGCTCCAGAGGAGCGGCCAACAAGGCTTGCGGGGCCACATGCAAGTATTTCTTGTGAAGATCTTCCAAAATTAGTTTAGAGTGAGTGTGATTCTTTGGCAGTAGAATCTGGTTTTTTGAGACGTCCCCCAACTCTGATGACATTGCTGGTTTTATCCAAATATAAGCTGAGCGATGACAGACGATCCTTGGAGTCGAATTGTTTGTTATGAGATAGATTTTTATACTGATTGCTGAAGGAACTCTTTTGAACATTCAGGACCAACCCCAGCAGACCAGATTCCAACTCAGATATTGTAAGCTGACCTTTCAATCGCATTCCCTTTGCACTCCTACAATTGTTAACGAATCTAAAAATATATGCAATTAGTTTTTGAAGCTAAAAGAATGAGTTTTTTAATTAATTTAATTCGATTAATTGATTAACTGGCGCTACAACCGATGATCGGTCTTGGCCGCCTCTATAAAGCTTCGCCAGTCACCTCTGCTATGCGTGCGCTGGCGTCAGTTGATAAGGCCAAGTGCAGTCAGGTTGCCCTACACCTGGTCTTTCCAACGGAGATTAGGTCCTCCACCGTGGTTCGAATAAAACACCCTTCTAGCCGAAGCGCTTTCTTCCATGCGCTCAACATGACCCAGCCAGCGAAGCCGCTGGATTTTTATATACTTGACAATGTCAGTGTAGGCATACAGCTCATCGTTCCATCTTATTCGATACATGTCGTCCACTCATACTGGACCGTAGATCTTACGGAGTATCTTCCTCTCGAACGCTCCTAACAGCCCCCCATCAATGATGGTCAATGTCTACGTCTCTACGCCATACATTAGGACGGGAAGGATAAGGGACTTATAGATCGTTAGTTTCGTCGGTTAAGAGAGGGCTCTGCTTCTCAATTGTCTACTGAGCCCGTAGTAACACCTGTTGGCAGTTAAATTCGCCCGCTGATAAAAAAAACTTTTGGGACGGTGCGATCGCCCGATTATGAATGACTTGAGAGTACAAGTCTTGAAATGGCTTCCACTTCAAATAGTTCCCGTCAAATACTGGCAACGTTATTGTGGGAAACTTGATGTCCATATCAGTGTTGCCTGTATGGAAATCTGCTAGGCTCTCCTTAAGCATGATGACTACTGCATGGTAATCTTCAGTTACTTGATGGAATGCGTCTGTGTTGTAGCTGCTGTTGCAGCTAATTTCCTAGTGCGTCTGGCGAATAGCATGGTAATGCTCTTCAATTGTGTCCAACTTGTGTCGAACGTATATCTTACTCCAATTTGATGCTGGTTCTGCCTTTACAGCTGACAGCAGGCGGTTCAGTAACGAAATTACCTCATTTTGAGCAACTACTGAACCTCCTGCTAAAAAACCACTGGCACCTGCTCTGGGATCGTCAGTAGCGATGTCGCGTGCAAATTCAGTCATTGCTGCTGTGGCTTTTGCTAAATCTGCTTTTGTTTTTTCTGCCGCCTTGTTTTTGGCAGCGTCACCAAGCAAAGCATTCAAGCGGTCTTGATATTTTCACATTTTCAAAATATTTTTCCCGAAAGTATTCATAATCGGAATACTCATCAAAATCGACTAATAAAAGACATTGATTTGAACTAGCCTGCGATTGCTATAATCTGGTGTTTTCCGGGACACCTTAAAATTGGTATTTGGTATTGGTATTTTTCCTCTATTTGTAACCCAATCTTTAGTTGGTCAGCAAATAGCTGTGTTACCTTTTCCATTCTAACACTACATAATCACAAGTACAATAAGGATACAAGTACACTATTTATAACAACATTACAAGTTCAGTAAGGACGCTATATACAATACAACACTTGCCCTGACACGGCCGCCAAAATGTTTAAATTTAAACTCGTTTTGTTTTAATTTAAATTCTATGTTTATTTTTTACTGATCAGAAGTGCATAATCAGCACATATCGACTCACGGGAACTTTATCGCAATAAAGTTCCCATTGAATTGCAGAGTAGGCAAATTAAAAAAATGTATTTTAATTTTGAATATCTTCGACTGTGCCACGTGCCATTAAAACACGTTTTCTTTCCTTACATAGGTAAGTTTTAGTCATACTTGACATTTATATTTTGATACAGAGAAAGAGTTGCCATATACAAATTACATCCCCACTTATCAAAATAAACGTAAAACTATAATAATTATATTTCTTAAATTTAGAGATCCAAATTAAAATATGAACAATTTTTACTTTAATTTTGGATAATCTCTATCAATTTCATAAATTTATAATGTTTTACTGATAAAAGTGGTCGCTGTGGCGTAGTGGTAGTGCGTTGGACTGCTACGCAGAGTGTCCGGGGTTCGAATCTCGGCACAGGCAAAATCAAAAAAAAAAAAAAAAGTAGAAAAAATAATTTTTCTACACGGCACCACCTCTTGTCAGGCAATGGCAAACCTACAAGAGTAAAAATTGCTATGAAAAGCTTTTCCTTCGCCGTTCGGATTCGGCTTTAAACTGTAGGTCCCTTCCATTAATGTACAAATATAACACGCACAACATGAGTGGATGCGAAAAGCTCGGCCTAGGCCCTCCATGGGCTGTTGTGCCATCAAAAGTAAAGTAAAGTTTACTGATAAAAGACCTTTGGTTAGCAAGTCAGCAGGCATTTGCTGAGTTGAGGTATATTTAACTACAATTAAATTGTTTTTTATAGCTTCTTTTACATAGTAGTATCTTACATCAATATGTTTTGATCTGTTAAGTGACTGTTGACTTGCTACAAATTTTAATGCACTTTGATTGTCACATTTCAAAGTAATAATAAATACCTGCCCAGTTATCTCAAACATCAAGTTTCTTAAATAAACAGCTTTTCTAGATGCTTCTGAGAGCGCTACGTATTCTGCCTCAGTACTAGACAATGAAACAGTTTTCTGTTTTCTGCTCTGCCATGATATTGAAGAACCAGACATGATATTGAAGAACCAGACACAGTATCTAGTATAAGATTTTCTATATAAACTGTCACTTGCCCAATCGGCATCAACAAATCCTTAATTCAAAATTTTCTTTTTAAATTTTAAACAAAATGTTTTTGTCTTTTTTAAATATTTCAAAACTCTTTTAGCATAACAATAATGGGATTCGTTATAACAATTATTAAATTGGCTAAGGTAGCTCACAGTGTATGCAATATCAGGTCTTGTTAATACAGCTAGGTACATTAAACTTCCTATCAGCCTTTAATAAGGAATGTCCGTTGCACATTTTTCTGATTTATCAATGTTGAGTTTGCATTCAATGGGAGTGTCTATAGATCCACAATCAGACATATTAAATCTAATCAATAACTGCTCTATGTATTGCTGTTGATCTACAGTTATCGTATTGCAATTCTTATCTACATTAATTCTCATTCCCAAATAACGCCTTACAGGTCCTAGATCCTTTAATTTAAATTCAAAACTTAATTTAGTTTTTAATCTTTCAGTTTCCTGAACATTGTTTGAAAAAATTAAGAAGTCATCTACATAAATAGTTACTATGACTTTAACATTATCATAAATTTTTGTAAATAAACAAGGTTCAAATTTACTTATTTTAAAACCTAAGTCGCATAAACTTTCTTTTACTTTTTCGTACCATACTACAGAAGACTGTTTTAAACCATAAATAGCTCTTTTAAGTTTTAATACCTTTCCATTACATTTTGACTTGTGAAACCTTTTGGCGTAGACATGTAGATATTTTCTTGTAAATGTCCATTCAAAAATGCGGTTGTTACGTCCAGGTGATCGATGTCTATATTCCATTGCACACTAAGTGCAAACAATATCCGCAAAGTGGAATGCTTCACCACAGGAGAAAAAGTATCCATATAATCGATACCACGTTTCTGTGTAAACCCTCTTGCCACAAGTCTGGCGCGGTATCGTACTTTATCATTCACCTCAAGTTTTTTATTAAACACCCACTTGCACTGCACTACAGATGCATCCTTCGGAACATCAACGAGCTCCCACGCATCATTGCACTCAAATGACTGCAGCTCTTCTTTCATGACCATTTTCCATTGTTCTGCTTCTGGTCCTTCTAGTGCCTCTGATACATTGATTTGCTCAAATTCCGGAAATGTACTTGAAACACAAATGTTGTTATAACCAAAACGATCCGGTACTTTCCTTATTCTTTTGTTATCTAGAATTTCTGGAACTTCAAGCACCTCACTGGATGAATCAGTCTCAACGTTAGAGGAAGTTAAGGTGTCATCACTGCATTCATTTTCTGAGACTGGGCATGCTGATGTACAGGAATTTGATACATCCAGAGATTCAAACACTGAAGAATCCCCCACTGAATCTCTGCTCTCTTCATTTAATTCTGCTTCTCCTGTCTGAATCCAGATCACATTTTGTTTTTCAACCGCTTCTTTACCTGTTTTATCTTCCATGACTACAATATCTCTTTTGACTGTAACGGTGTTCTTCCTTGGATCGTAAACACGATAGCCTTTTGCATTTTCAGAAAATCCAACAAGTATATACTGCATGGCTTTTTTGTCCCACTTCAATCTCCTCTCTTTTGGAACGTGAACCATCACTGGACTGCCAAACAAACGAATATTACTCAAATTAGGTTTTATATCGTACCACGCTTCATATGAAGTTTTATTTTCCAAGCTTGAATTAACAGATCTGTTTTTTAAGGTTACAGCTGTATTTGCAGCTTCCGCCCAAAATTTATTTTCTAATTTTGCATCAAATATAAGGCATCTTGCTTTTTCTACAACTGTTCGGTTTGCTCGCTCAAGAACACCATTTTGCTGTGGCGTGTACACTACCATCTTCTGATGAATTATTCCAGATTTGGTCAAATAATTTTCCATTTCTCTGCTACAAAATTCTCCACCGTTGTCTGAACGCAGAGTTTTTATATGTTTATTCTGCTGCTTTTCGACCATTGCCTTGAAGTTTAAAAATTTTCAAAAACTTCACTCTTGTGCTTCAAAAAATATATGAAAGTCATACGACTATAGTCATCCACAAATAAAAGAAAATATTGCGAACCTGCAATAGATTTTGTTTCCATGGCACCACATACATCTGTGTGTATAATCTGTACTGTTTCAGTACTCGTCTGACCCACATGTGGAAATGGTAACCTCGTCTGTTTACCTTCGCAACAAGTTACACACTTCTCTAACGTCATGTTACTTGTGTGCGGATATGATATGCCATCAACAATTCCATTTTTCATTTTATTTAAATCGCTGTTGTTAATGTGAGCTAATCGCCTATGCCACATTCCTGCGTTTGCTACCGCTGGTGCTGCTAATATACATTCAATATTTTCTAGCTTAAGTTTGTAAACACCATTGATGGATTCTGCTCTTGCAACCAACTCATTCTGTTTGTTGCGAATATAACAGCGGCAAGCTTCAAAAACAACGCTGTTTCCATTTCTGATTAGTTCACTCACTGACAACAAGTTTGTCGTTAAGCTTGGCACACATAGTACGTCTTTAACTGTGATCTCATAGTCATCATAATGAAGTCGTAATTTCAACATCACCAGAACACACAACTGGCACTTTTATTTTATTTGCATTTATACTTTCTGACAAATTCGGCGTATAATTTGCGTTCTTTATCCAATTCTTATTTGCTGTCATATGTGCACTTGCTCCTGACTCAACGTACCACTCACTTTTACTATATCTTCCATTCAAAAATACTGCACTGAAAGCGTTTGACTGTTTCTTTTTCTGTAGCAAAGGGCACTGGTTTTTATAATGACCACTTTGTCTACATTTATAGCAGATAATATTTTTTCCACCTGTTATTGTCATTGCGCTATTTCTGTTATTATTGTTGCTATATTTTTTCCAATTAGGTTTTCTTGCAGAGGTTTTCTTGCAGAGAATGCAGCGTTGCTGGAATCCGGTTCAGTTGAACCCGCAACTTCCATATCAATTAATTTTTATTTAATAACGTCAGCAGTGATCTGAATGCCTGAGTGTTCAATCGCCATTATCATTGAGGAAAACTTTTCTGGTAAACCTGCCAATAATAACGATCCGATCCATTCATCTGTAATTGTAAATCCTGTGCCTTTCATCTTTGTGCTGTCTCGATAATTTGCGTAAGATAAGTAGTCATGGAATCACAGCTTTCTTGTTGCACTGAAATCAGACGTCGTAGCAGGGTGATTTTCCTTGAAAAACCTGAGTCATCAAACATGCTTTTTAGCTTATTCCCCAAATCTTCTGAGCTCTGCGTTTCCTTGATATGCACCTACAATCCAGGATCAATAGTTAAAATCAGCTTCGCCTTAGTTTTTGTCATCTGCAGGTGCCGGCTACTCTCTTAATGTAGTGAAACATGCCTTCGAGCACCAACAAATTTTCTGCTGCAAAACTCCACTCATCATAATTTTCTCTTCCCTTTAGCTTAGAAACACTTTGAATATAATAATTGGTCATATTTACTTGAAATCTGATTAAATTTATTAACTTATTAACTTTTCTTAGGATATTCGCCCATAACCTATTAAAACACGTTGTCTTTCCTTACATGTGTAAGTTTTAGTCATACTTGACATTTATATTTTGATACAGAGAAAGAGTTGCCATATACAAATTACACTAGAGTCTCCAAAATGGAACCTAAGTAAACTTATTCTAACATAAGACTTAAAGCTACCCTTATCAGGGTGTACGTGACCATCGTTGCAGGATCCGTTGCTAGCGGAACAGTTGGTCGTCTTAGTTGCCGCTCTTAGTATAGCTTCTACCGCCTTAGTCGTTGGAGCTTCCTGTTTTCGTTTTACAAGGAAAATTATAAGGAGCAGCAAAACGCCGATGGTTGCCAGGATCGATGATGTTGCAGTTAATCCAGTTTTAACCCCGCTGTTGAGGTCATTAACGAGCTGAAGATTTTTTAACGCATGATGGCGCAGATAGGGAAGGCTTATTACTTCATCGTGTCCCGTATCTCCGCAGCTCTTATGCGAAGTGCGTTCCTATTCGTGAAAACTGTTTCATTTACACTAGCCTCGCCCGAAAAGGTAACCAAATAAGTACTCTTTCCGAGTGAAGTTGTTTCGTTAGCTAATGTTACTGTGGCAGTGCGGTCGTTAATGATGACTAAACCGTCATCTATCTCTTGCATCGGATCAAGTTGGCCAAATGTTGTTTTTCATTGCGCTAAGGCACGGGATATCAATTGTTGCGCACAAGTTGTGGTTCGTAATTTTTCGCAGAATTGCATAATTGTCCCCAATCAGTTGCCTACCGGGAAGGTATCCTTTCCGCAGAGTGCAACAGCGTTGTCTCCAAGGGATAGCATCTGATTGCCGTGTGCTACTGGAAGGATTGTAATTTTTCTACAAATAGGATACTTAACTAAAAAGTGAATAAGATTATTATCCTGATAAACTTTAAACTTAGAGACTAGTAACAAATCAGCTACGGTTAAATTGTTGAGAGACTCGCTTTTCAATAATGAATCTATTTCAATATTATCCAAAATTATCGGGTTTAATACACCCAACTGTAATAGAGCAATTGATAACGTTATCCAAATAATTTATGATGGCCCTATTTCTGGCCAAAAGAATTTCGTAGAGGTGTCCAGTATCAATCTGTTCCTTTTTTTTACCTTGAGAATTTTGTTTACCACGTCGGTAAGTTCGTTAACCTATTCCTGAAGCTGAGAGTTTATTACTGCCTACTGATTGTTGTTATCCCTAAGTTTATCCATTTCTATTGTAACCTTCATGAAGTCATCGAAATCGGGCGTACGCGCTATGACCTTTAGCGCAGATCCCAAGAAGTTCAAGCTACGCATATGTCTTGGTGGACCAGTTATAGTCCGGAGGAGTTTATCGATCTTCACGAGGGGTGCATTCATAAGTTTCGTCATGTGCCTCTGAGGATAAAGTTTAAGTAAAGAGTTTGTCTCGTCAATTATATCCGCATACGCTGTTAAGTTGGTCGTATGTGTCAAGTAACCGTAAGAGTCCCATATAACTATGTCGCCATCTTTGACTGGTATGTAATCTGAAAGGAGGAGAACAGAATTAGTCTTACTTTTAAATCTTTACTTTGCTTAGCGAAGATTATCTTTGTGAACTATTCTTCCATTTATTCTAACTGTAGAACCTAGGTCCTCTTTGACCACTCCTTCGACATACAAAGGTGTAAGTTTATTTCCCAGACGCCGATTTGACTTAATGAGCACCTTCTCCCCTCAGAAAAAACTCTCGTAATTCTATTTTTGTTGTGGTTCCTAAGAGTGATGTTCTGGGTTTGTTTTACTTTTTCGTGTGTTTCCTCAAGTATTTCTGGGCATGAGTGAAAAACGTCTAAAGGCCTTTTGTCAGTAACGGAGTGGATAGTTTTATTGTATTCGATTGTGGCAAGTAATACTTATTAGGTCAGTTGTGTCATCAATTCCTTTCTCCAGCTTTAGGCACCTGGCTATCTCGCCCATAGTGTTGTGAAATCTTTCAACCTGGCCGTAGGACGTACTGTGCAAAGGTGGAGCGTTTGCTATTTCGATGCTAAAATGATCTCTAAGACAAGACCTAATGGTATTTGAATTAAGCGATTTCTCGTTATCGCAGAAGATAGTTTTCGTACCCGAAAATAGGGTAACTAACTACAGAATACATGGTTTTATGTCAATTAATGTGCGAGAAGGTATTGGTTGTACCACTGCAAACTTTGAAAGCTTATCACTGCAAGTCAGAAAGTATGTTGCATTGGTTGAAAAGATATCAATATGGATATGTTCCTGGATATGTTGGAACGGGCGTTTTTTCGATAGGGTGTTTTACTGGTTTTAAAACTGTTTCTATTGCATATGTTAGTGATTCCTCACTATGAATGGTAGCAGCATCCGAATCGCTTACGGGATCTAAAGCATTTATAAATTGGGGGGATAAGGCATCTGCTACCAGATTGTCCTTACCTGGTTTATAGTGAAGCTTAGCATTATATCCTTCAATAAAGGCCTTCCATCTTTTTATTTTTAGGTTTGGGTTGCGGTCTGACACCGCAAAGGTCAGGGGCTGGTGATCGGTGTAAATATTTAAATCCCTCACACCATACAAATAATGTGTAAGACTCTTTAGAGCCCAAACAATAGCCAGAAGCTCTCGTTCGTTTGTGGCAAAATGTTCTTCCTTTTTGTCTAATGTTCTCGAAATCATTGTTATCGGTCTACCTTCTTGCGAAAGAACCATACCTAATGCGTGAGAAGAGAAATCTGTGGTGAGATCAATAGCTTTTTTGAAATCAGGGTAGGCTAACATGATGTCCTCTGAAATAAGTATCTGTTTTAGTTTATTAATCGAGTTTCGGATCGAGTGAAACTTTAATCTGTTTTGATTGCGAGGCCGATACTTTACCTAATTCACCTCTGAGGATGTTAGTTAGTGGTTTTGCAATTTTAGAGTAGTCGCGGATAAAACACCTATAGTAACCAGTCATTCCTAAGAAGGACCAAATACCCCTAAGAGTTGTGGGTTGGGGAAAATTTTGAATTCCCTCGACCTTCTGCTGGCAAGTTTTTATTGCATTACCAGTTACTGTAAAGCCAAGGTACTCAAGTTCTGTTTTAAAAAATTTTGATTTCTCTACGGAAACTTTCATGTTTGCTTCTAACAAGCTTTTTAATATAGGTTCAATGTGCTTTAAATGTTCCTCTGGGTCCATTGAAAATATAATTACATCGTAAATATAAACAAAACAGTACTCTCTTATTTGTTCTCTTAGAACATCGTCAATTGCCCGCTGGAAGATGCTGGGCGCATTCTTTAGACCAAAAGGAAGACGGTTAAATTCATATTTACCGTTACAAACTGAAAATACGGTTTTCTCGCGGTCTCGCTCTGCGAGCTCGATCTGGTGAAAACCAGACTTCCGGTCTAAAGTTGTAAAAAGCTGGGATTTACCTAAGTTTGATAGGATAATTCCTACGTTTGGAATGGGGTACGAATCCTTGATAGTTTTCTCGTTTAACTTCCGAAAATCTATCACGAGCCTTTTCTTTTTAACTCCATTTGCATCAAATCCCTTTTTGTCAACAACCCATATGGGGTTGTTGTTGTTGACCCATATGGGGTTGTTGACAGCAACAGCAACCCCCTGTTGCTGTTGCGCACATTAATATTAAATTTTTTTGCGGCATCAGCTGTGATATTTGCAAAACTAGCGGCGAAAACATATCGTTCATGATTTGCGTCTACCTCTTGTGCCAATTTGTGTTTTATTGTTATGTCGAAAATTACAATTATTCAATACAGTACAATGTTTACTATTTTTAAGATTCTTCAAATAAACATTTTCTTCATAATTTAGTGTACGGTCATTAAGTTCAATTACATACTCATCAATTTCCATATAACACGAATTTGGGATCATTTTTAAATCCGTAGAAATATAATCATTTGGAATTTTTAGGGCCATAATAAGTAAGCCATCTTTATAATTTAAAACGTCAAATTTCATTAATTTTAGTTTGAAAAAATCGATTTCAAACCGATCTATTTCTTCGGATGTTAGTATATTTGGGTGGACAATATGGTGTTTTGCTGACGCTATATTCTCTTGAATATGATCGATTTTATCTTTAAGTAAATTCAATTTGAACATTTGATCTGTAAACAAAAGGCGTTGTACTATTTCATTGTGTCTATTTTTTAATTCTTCTAATGAATTTCTCACATTTTCCCTGTCTTTTTCAATTGCAGATTTTAAAATTTGTATTGATTGGTTAAAATGTGTATTAATAAAATTTTTTTTATTAACACTGTCTACAATATTGTGGCTAGTTTGATCGACAACCTCAAGATTATGTATGATTTCCTCGTGGTCCTCATTATCCCGAATAACCATTTATGGACATGTCCGACGTAATTTATTAGTCCCTTCTTTTTCCTAGGTTCGATTGGGATTATAGACTTTAGTTTAGATTTAATTGTTTTTATTTCTGTTTCAACTATTTCTTTATTGTATAGATCTAAAATTTGTACATTGTTTTCAATTTGGTTTAAAATATAGCTCAGTTCATTTGTATCGATAACATGAAGTATTGTTGAAGTTTGATTTACGATTTCGACTTTTCGTAATTTTATTTCAGAAAATCCGAACTCTTCAGTAATTTGGCTAATTTGCAGTAGTCCTGTAATTGGTAGTAACATTCCCAAAAATATCATTAATGTGCTGAATACCCGAAACTGTTAATGCTCACTTAATATTTTTTCGTTGAATGGAAGGTAGAAATCAATTTTGGTGACTATCGTCAGACAAGTTGTTGTAAAAACTGTTTGTAAATTTGAAAGGACGTTTTATGTTGCAAGTGTGAATATTATCTAATGGTTTCTTAATGAACTTTGCTTCCTCTTTATGCCTGACATTTCTAAAATTTTTGATAAAGCCTTCGTTTCTAGTTTCAGTGTAGTTTTCTCTGTTTTCATTTCGTTTACGAAGTGCATCATTCTTTGTTTTATCGATTCGCTCTTTAATTATTATGTGATCTATTTTATGAACCTCTAATGGTGTAGTTTTTAGTGTGCTGTAATAGGAGTTATTATAGAATTTTATGGCCTTACACATTTGTGTTGTAATTGGCCGTTTTTCTTCTACATTTAAAGTTCTTATTCGCTCAGTAAGTGTATTGTTTAATCTTTCGATGTCCGAATTTCCTGTATGACTATTTGGTTTAGTAGCGTGATATTGTATACCCTCAGAAAAAAAATCGCAAACATATTTCGAATTAAACTCGTTGTCAAAAACAAATTTTTTTTTATGTGTCCCTTAATAGCTAAGAATTCTCTACTTGTAATGTACTTAGAAAATTTATCTATGAATAGAATAAATGAATGCTTGCTGTTAACATATGTATGTGTCAACGTGAACAATTTCGTTTATTGATGAGGGTGTCTTGGTAAAAAAAATTTGTTTTTGATAGGGTTTTCCGGAACTGCAAATACCACAATTATTTGTTATTTCATGAATTTTTGTTTTTAGCTGGGGGTGGTATATTTTGCATTTTATACCTTCGTATGTAGGAATAATACCTGAGTGCCCAGTTTCATTTTTGTGAAAAAGATATATTTGTTTTGACAATTAATTTTCATCCTCAATGTCTCGTGCAAACAATGAACATTTTACAAATTTTACTGACTTTCTGTCTGAAAAATTTGTTGAAACTTATTTGTAAGTATGGTCGTCTAGTTCTGAATATATTCCAATTTTTCCCTTTATAATTTGCCTTCTAATGATATTTTCTAAATTTCCATTGTCTAGATAATTTTTGTCAGTAAATATCCGTTTGTTTTTAAAACAAGTAGTATATTCGGTATCTTTACATTCCTTTAAGATAATTTGTACTTTAAAACGGTTTACGACGGTGTCAAGGATTGAGAAGTGATCGTTCAGGTTTTTTTTCCTGAGAATGAATTGTTTGGACTTCAAGGTTGATTTTACTGATTTTTTTCTTATATTGCTAGGCGTAGGGAGTATGATTGCCTTTGTTGTAATTTTTTCTGGTTCGCCTTCATCTTCAGCAAAAGGGATTGAATCATTTTTTGAACTATTTATTTCAAATCGGTTTATTTCGCAAGTATCGGAATTAATTCGACTTAAAAAATCAGCTATTTTGTTTTCCTTGCCTTTAATGTAATCAATTTTTGCATCGTATTCCCCTAATTGAACTAACCATCGCTGCAATCTCGGATTTATATATTTTCCCGAATATTTTGTCTGTTAAAATTTGGATATTTTAAAAGGGGTGGATTTGTTATGATGTCTTTAAGTTTTTCGAAGGCAGCAATGTAATTTGGGTCGTTGATGTTGACCTTTGCATCTTTTTTCAATTATATTAATTGATTGAATAATATTATTAATTATATGGTAGGCTATTTTGGAATAATCCCTTATAAATTTTCGGTAGAAACCAGTGATTCCTAAAAATGATTTAATTTGTTTTTTTGAATTTGGAATTTTTAGTTTTTGAATCACATTGATTTTATTTTGGTTCGGCTTTACGCCTTCGGAGGTAAGTACATGCCCTATATATTCTGTTTCGTTCTTTAGAAAAGTACATTTATCTATTTGTATTTTTAATTTAGCTTCTCTTAGTCTTTGAAATGTTTTCTTTATATTGACAATGTGTTCTGACAGGGATGTGCTAAAAATCAAAATGTCGTCTAAATAGACAACACAGATTCTGTTTATTTAGGGGGCCTGGGGCGTAGGACACAAGGTAAAGTTCGTGACAGTCGCAGGTGCGTCCATGGTCGATCCTTCCGCTTCTCCATGGCCTTGAATGAATGGTTGTGCGTCGGGCTTGGAACCCACCACGTTAAAATACCCACCAATGAATCCTCAAAATAAGCCTCGGATAAAGAACCCCTCAAATGTTGACGACTCCCGCAAACGCCCAAAGGACCACTATCCGCATCAAGGCAAAATTCTTCAACATCAGCTTAATTTGTGTCCATGCCCGACGGATGAAAAGGATGAAACGACCAAAGATGACTTCTACGAGCTCCTCGACAAAACTTATGAACATTGCCCCCACCACGATGTTAAAATCGTGTTAGGCGACTTTAATGCCAAGGTGGGCAAGGAGAGTCTCTTTGGTCCGACTATCGGAAAATTCAGTCTACACGACGAAGCCACCGATAACGGTATGAAACTGATCGACTTCGCCGCCGCACGACACATGACAGTTAGTAGCACCAGATTCCAACATAAAGATATCCATAAGGCCACTTGTCTGTCCCCTGATCAAAACACACGAAACCAGATTGATCCTGTTGTGATCGACGGAAGGCACGCTTCCAATGTTCTAGACGTACGCACAATACGTGGTGCAAACATTGACTCAGACCACTACTTGGTTGCAGCCAAGGTCTGCACACGTATATGTGTAGCAAATCGCGTACGGATAGGTACAAAGAGAAAGCTGGATGTCGAAAAGCTGCAATCACAGCAGACAGCCAAAGTCTTTAGCAACCAACTTGCACTTCTCCTTTCTCAAAACACCCCTCAACTTGATGATATATGCGCGCAGTGGACGCACATTTCCCGCTCTATGCGTACAGCTGCCGAAGAGGTGCTAGGCTACCACCGTCGACGGAGAAATATGTGGTACGACCAAGAGTGTCGCGATGCTACTGAAGCAAAAAACGCAGTTTACAGAGCCACCCTGCAGTCAGTTGCAACGCGAGCTGCTAAGGAGCGATACAGAAAGGTGAGGAGGGAGGAGAAACGTCTTTTCAGGCGCAAGAAAAGAGATGAAGAAAGACGCGAGTTCAATGATATCGAAATGTTGTGGGACAGGAACGAGGTTCGAAAATTCTTTGAAAGAATAAGACGCCTGACTGATAGTTTGAAGACCGGGCCTCTTCCTGCAAGGATGAAGACGGAAATCTGGCTCCCTCCATAATGAGATTATGGAGGGAGCACTTTTCGCAGCTGCTTAATGGCGATGACGGTAATAATCCCGCCACTACGGAATCCATTCCGGAGACCCCAATCACTGACGGCGTTGAAGTACCGCCGCCTGACTATGAGGAGGTCTTAACAGCCATTGCTCGGCTGAAAAACAATAAGGCTGAAGGTGCAGATGGCCTGCCTGCTGAGTTGTTCAAGACCGGAGACGAAGAGCTCAAAAAACGCATGTATGAGCTTCTATCCAGAATATGGTCAGACGAAAGCATGCCAAGTGATTGGAACCTCAGCGTACTCTGCCCAATTCATAAGAAAGGTGATTCCACGATCTGCGCCAACTACCGTGGGATAAGCCTTCTTAATATTGCATATAAGGTTCTATCGAGCGTACTGTGCGAAAGACTGAAGCCCATCGTCAACAAACTGATTGGACCTTATCAGTGTGGCTTCAGGCCTGGTAAATCCACCATCGACAAGATATTCACACTACGCCAAATCCTGGAAAAGACCCGAGAAAAACAGATCTACACCCATCATCTATTTGTCGATTATAAAGCCGCCTTTGACAGCACGATTAGGATCACTTGTACGCCGCAATGTCTGCAAAATGACACTGACCAACACCACCAGCGCAGTGAAAATTGGGACAGACCTCTCCGCACCATTTGATACCAAAAGAGGTTTCAGACAAGGTGACTCCCTATCGTGCGACTTCTTTAACCTTATGCTGGAGAAAATAATTCGAGCTGCGAACATCGACATCTCTGGCACTATCTTCTACAAGAGTGTCATGCTGCTAGCATACGCTGATGATATTGACATCATTGGCAAAAACGCTCGAGCAGTCAGTGCAGCATTCTCCAACCTGGAAAGGGAGTCTCGTGTGGGTCTAGTGGTGAACGAGCACAAAACAAAATACCTTGTGTCAACAAACAAAGAGTCACGGCGTCTTGAACAAAATGTCACTGTTGACAACTACACTTTTGAAGTCGTCAAGGATTTCGTATATCTAGGATCCCGCATAAACACCAACAATAATGTCAGCCTTGAGATCAAGCGGAGACTAACTCTTGCCAACAGGTGTTACTACGGGCGCAGTAGGAAATTGAGAAGTAGAGCCCTCTCGACCGACGAAAATAACGCTCTATAAGTCCCTCATCCTTCTCGTCCTAATGTATGGCGCAGAGACGTGGACATTGACCATCAATGATGAGAGGTTATTAGGAGCGTTCGAGAGGAAGATACTCCGTAAGATCTACAGTCCAGTATGCGTGGACGACGTGTATCGAATAAGATGGAACGATGAGCTGTATGAGCTGTATGCCGACACTGACATACTCAAGCGTATAAAACACCAGCGGCTTCGCTGGCTGGGTCATGTTGAGCGAATGGAAGAAAGTGCTCCGGCTAGAAGGGTGTTTTATTCGAACCACGGTGGAGGAACACGCAGAAAGGGACGTCCTAATCTCCGTTGGAAAGACCAGGTGCAGGGCAACCTGACTGCACTTGGCCTTATCAACTGGCGCCAGCGCGACTTTTGTTATTGTGCCCGAGAGCAGGGTTTTTAAAAATAGTCAAGAGACAAATTATTTTATTACAACGAACTGTCGTCGAAGAGGCTTTCTTTCAGACTCCTTCGTTTTCTTTATTTCAATTCAAATCAAACTTACAATATTCGCTAATAATAATGCTTATTCAGTAGTTTTGTTTAATTCGCAATATAACTTAATAAAAGTGCTTAATTAGTGGTTTTACTTAATTTGCGAATTTATTTATTAAAAGTGTTTATTTGTGCAATTATGAATTCAACAGTAGAGTTCTAAGAATCTTTAGAGTTTATTGGCTTTCTTGCAAGCTTTTTATTATTTAATTAAATTTAGATCGGAAATCGGTTTCATGTTACTTTGGCTCGAAATGTTTAAAATGAAATTGTCAATATCGTCTGGTGCAGACTTTGCATTAATGTAGCTAGGTGGGTTATGTACATTATATGTAACTACTCCCCCCTTTAGTTTAGAATTCTCCTGAATTCTACTGTTCAATTTTATTTTTATGTGTCTATGTTTGCAAGTTGAAATTATGGCAATTAATATTATTGCGATAATTATAACTATTATGAATCCATACGAAATTTTACTGTGATAATTTAACTTTATAATGTTGCTAAAATTTAATTTGTTTACTGTTGCTACATCGTTTAACGTTACTTTTTTCGTAAAATTTCGTCTTTTTCAAATTGTGTATAAATTGCTTTTTCTTGTACATTTTCTTCTGAGTTTGAAAAGTAGTAATCATTTATTTTTAATGAACAATTATTGTATCGTATCAAATTATTTCCGTTTACAAAAATTTTATCTGTAGTACATGTTTGATTTATTTCAAGATTCTTTGCGTTTTTAATAACAATTGTATCTAACTCTAATTCTATTATTTCTAGCTCCTTATTAATAACGAGTTGGCAACTCTCTTTTATTGAACAATGTGTGCTTGGCTTCATATTGCGTAACTGTTTATTTTCTTCAAATTTAAATGTTTTATTTTCAAATTCAAAAACTTGTTCTATATCTGAGTCTATTTCATAATTATTTTCATTGGGTATCGGTATGAAATATCTAATTTTAACATTTTCAAAATTAATAGGAATTTTTATACAAAGTACTAAATATGTGTCATTGAAAAATGCTGCTCCCGATTGTAAATACTTTAACTTGTTATAATCAATGTCGTATTTTATTATTTCATTGCTTGTTAATATGCTAGGGTGTATTATTTTATATTTTGCGGCTACCACATTATCAAGTATTTGTTCAATTCTGGTTTTTAACAATTGAATTTTAGTTAATTGCTCTAAATATACATTTCGTTCATATTCTTCATTTATAAATTTATGTATAACATTCAATTCTTTTTCGACTTTAATTTTATCGTTATTTATAATGACATTTAGCTGTTCTAAAACAATATTGAAATAATAATTTATTTGAATCTGTCTATTACTTTTTTCGTCCGTCTCTAACAAATGTTTTTGTATATCTTGCCTATCTTCATCGTCCATAGTGCCGAAAATCCATTTTGATAAACTACCTATTCCATTTATAAGTCCACGTTTTTGTCTATTTCTCCTGGGTTTCAATGTAAATAATTTATTTCTGGTATCTATTATCTCTAACTGAAGTAAATCTTTGTATTTAGCTTTAGTTAATATTATATTGTCAGTCACTTTATCTAAAATATCTTCTATTTTGCTTACGTTAATCATATGTAGAACTATTTCTGTATTTTTAACAATTTCCTGATTTTTAATTTGAATATCTGCAAAACCTGCTTGGTCCGTTATTTTCGTCACAGTAATGCTTCCATTAATTAGGTGCGTCCATTGTAGCATCAGTAGCAATATTATCGCTATCTGCAAATTTAAACGGTCGTTTAATATTACATGGGTGTATGTCCTTTAGGCTTTTCTTTTTAAATTTTGGTTGCTCCTTATGTCTTAAGGCCTTATAATTTTTTATGAAACCTTCCTTTCTGATTTCTTTGTAATCTTCTCTCTTCTCATTAAGCTTGCTTATTACTTTCTTTTTGTATATTTCCATATTTTCCTTAACTTTTCCCTTGTCGACTTTTCCATTTTGTACCTCAATAGGAGTACTTTTTATAGTTGAATGATACCTATTATTATAGTTTTTAATGGCTTTTTGTATAATTTGCTTAATAGATAAATCTTTATTAGAGTGGTAAATTATTCTAAATTTTTCTGCAATTGTATTGTGCATTCTTTCAACGTCTGCGTTGCCAGTGTGACTATTTGGCTTGGTAAGATGAAGTTCAATACCTTCCTGCTCTAAAAATTCCTTAATACGTGTTGTTTTGAACTCGTTATCAGCTATTATTTTAGCTGGTTTTCCTATTTTTGAAAAATGATCTTCTAACTGTTCGATAATCGACACGTGATTTCTATCGGTTAACAGATATGCAGCTCCAAATTTGGAAAATTTATCTATTATTGTTAAAAAATGCAATTTTTTAATCACATATGTATCTATATGTATTGTTTCATTAATATTTGAGGGTGTATCAGTATAACTGAATTTATTTTTAATAGGGTTTCGGTCATATTTAACCTCTTTGCATATATCACATTGATTGATTACAATTTGTACTAGTTCCATTAGTTTTGGGTAATAAATTTTACTTTTTATTTGATTATAAGTTTCTTGAATGCCTGAATGCATACTTTCTCTAATATGGTAAAATGATATCTGCTTCACGGCTTCGACTTCGGTTTCAATGTCTTGCGCTCTAAGTGTGCATTTAACAAATTTTATTTGTCTATCGTTAGAAAACATTTCTATTAGTTTTTGTTGAACTATGTTGTAATTTGTGTCACATAACTCTGAAAATATTCCTACATTTCCTTTTGTAATATATTTTCGAAAAATTTCGCTCATTTTATCAAAGTCACATTCTGCTATAAAAATTATCCTTTTTCCGTGTATAGTTTTTAATTCTTCCACTTTATTGTTAGTTAAAATTATTTGTGTCTTATATTTATTTACTATTTCTTCCTTAATATAAAAATGGTCATGCAAGTCTTCTTCAGCTAAATGTATTGTAGCTAAAGTTGCAATGCCCTCTAAATTATCTAAAATTTCTACGCTTGACCTGTTATCGACGTCGGAATTATTTTCAATTCTACTTAAAAAATCTGCCACTTGATTTTCTTTCCCTTTCAAATATTCTATGTTAAAATCGTATTCACCTAATTTTAATAGCCATCTTTGATGTCTAGGTGACATGTCTTTCCCTTTGTATTTCGAATGCAAAAATTTTATAGGCTGGTGGTCAGTAAAAATCGTGAATTTTCTACCATAAAGGTATGGCCTTAAATAATTTACGCTCCATAAAATAGCTAAAAACTCTTTATCTGTCGCAGAATAATTTTTTTCGTGATTATTTAACGTTCTGGATATAAACCATACTGGGTGTCCTTCTTGTGAGAGTACTGCCCCAATTGCATAATTTGATGCGTCCGTGGTTAACGTGAATGATTTTTCGAAATTAGGGTATCTCAAAATTGGATGAGAACTGATTAAAGTTTTTAATTTTTCAAATGCTTCTATATAATTCGGATCTTTTACATTTATTTTTACATTTTTCTTTAAATATTTTGTTATGGGCTGGGCTACTTTAGCGTAGTCTTTTATAAATTTACGGTAGTATCCTGTTATGCCAAGGAAACTTTTTATTTGCTTCTCTGTTTTAGGTAGCTGTAACATTTCTATAACTTTTATTTTATCAGGGTTGGGTTTGAGTCCGTTTTCTGTCAAAACATGCCCTAAAAATTCTGTCTCTTTTCTCATAAAATTACATTTGTCGCTAATTTTTAAATTAGCTTTTTCTAATGTCTTGAAAATCTCCGTTATTGTCCTTATGTGCTCTTGAAGAGATGTACTAAAAATCAAAATGTCGTCAAGGTACACTACACATGTCTTATTAATGAAATCTCGTAAAGTTTCGTTAATTAAACGTTGAAAAGTTGCGGGTGCATTTTTTAAACCGAATGGCATTCTATTAAATTCGTAAAGTCCGTGGGGTGTAGCGAATGCCGTTTTTTCTCTGTCTTGCTCCTTAATTAAAATTTGGTGATACCCTTTAGCTAAATCTAGGGTTGTAAAATAATGAGCTTTGCCTAGTTTATCTAAAATAGAATCTATGTTCGGTAGTGGGTATTTATCGTCAATTGTAACTTCATTTAATTTTCTATAGTCTATGACAATCCTGTATTTTCGTTCTCCTGAATTATCCGTTTTCTTAGGTACTACAATTATTGGACTGGAGTATCGCGAATGACTTTTTCTTATAATTCCTTGTTCCTCCATTTCTTTAATTTGCTTTCGCACCTCTGCCTCATGCTGCGGTGGGTATCTATACAACTTACTATTTATTTGTCTGTCCGTTGTTGTTTTAATTTCATGTAGAATTTTTTTTGTATTTGTCAATTGGTCACCTTCTTTAAAAAACAAATTTTTAAATCGTTTCAAAATTTTCCTTACTCCCTCCTTTTCTTCTGTGTTTAAATGACCTAACTGTATTCTATCCCAATCAAATTCCTTTGCTTCCAATGTGCAAATATCTAAGTTAGTATAAGGGTTGTTTTTAAATTGTGTTATCCTTTCGTTAAGCATTATGTAACCATCTACTAAATTTATTATTGTATCCAAACAATTGAGTAGGTCAACTCCTATAATAAAACTGTAATTACGTCCCTTTAATTGAGTCATTTTCCATTTTATATTCGTTATTTTCGTAGGGAAGATTAAATTCATAGGGTGCATCTGTTATCATTTCGTATTTAATTACATCGTTATTTGTAATTGTGCTAAATTTAATTGGTTTATTTAATAAAATTTTTTGAAAGTCACTTATACTGCTATCTATCAAACTTATACTGGCTCCAGTATCTATAAGTGCGACGTATTTTTTATTTTTAATCGTGAGCGTTATGGTAGGAAGACAGTCCGATGCTGCTCCTCGAAAAAATTCTGCTCCGGTTCATTTTCAGTTTGGCTAAATTGATTATTATTGCATTCACATGAATTTAATTCAACTTGTCTTTTTTTTTGTTCCCTTCGATTTCTCTCTATATTGTCTATTTCCATAGGTTCTCCTCGGTCTTGCCTAAGTTGATTCCAGCGATTTTGTCCCGAATTTGGCCTAGGGTTTCCTACCTGTTGGAGTCTATGAAACTGACCTGAATTATTTTGATATCCTCTGCTCTGGAAAAAATTTTGAGGATTCTGCCTTCTTTGCATTGACGCATTTTCTCTGTACCCGTATTCTTGACTTGGTTTTGGGTATTGTTGATTTTGTTTCCTTTGCCCTGAATTACCTTCTCTATAAAAAAAATTTGGATTTTGTCTAATTTGCCCTGAATTTCGGTCCGCGTATCCTGTACGTGTATTGAAATATTGTGGGTTTTGATTATAGCCATTTTTATCTACATAAAAATTTTTTCTAGGGTATTCTCTAACATATGCCTTACTCACTTTTCTATACTCTGGCCTAATGCAAGTGTCTTCGAATCTCCTCTGATTCATTATCAATATTACTTGCCCTAAATCTCTATGATCGTATATTTTGTCTAAAAGCGTTCCTTGTGTCATTTCCTTAACTGTATTTACCAAAAGGCTGTCAATATTAGTCAAATCTATCCCTTGACCTCCGCCGTAATATACAATGAGCTCATCTGTCTTATATTTAATATTTTGAATTTCTACTGTCAGTTCACTCACCGAATTTACTCGCAAATTTGTAATTTTCCTGTAAATTTCATGCGGCTCGGTGTCCGGTTTATACCTCATCTTAAGCGTGGTTTTTATCATTTGCCAATTATCTGGTTCCGGGATATTAATAATTACATTTTTGGCTTCTCCCTGTACGGTCCGATAGTAAATCATCCGTGTGGCTTCCTTCTTAAGTTCATCGTTGTCTAATGTTGATAGTAGGTACTCCGTGCTGCTGAAGAAAGAGTTAATCGTCACGTCGCCTTGCCCCGTGAACACCGGTAGATGCGCAATATTTTTAAATACGCGCTCCATCCTATTGCCGACAACTGCCTGCCGCTGTTGTAGCTCCACGTATGCGTTTCTTAGCTGCTCCACCTGTTGTTCTCTCCTTGCAAGTTCCTCTACCAATTGTACTGGTGGAATTTGAGCCTGATCTTCCGCCATTCTTCTCCTTTCGTCGTGTTCTTGCTGTCTTCTTGATGCTATTTTGCTGCTTTCCGTGAGTGGTGACTAGCAATTGCTTTGCGGTCACTACACTGTCCCTTTTTTGATTGTTTTAACTACACTGCCACTTTATTTAAATTTTTGTGGGTGGTGTCTACAAGTTTTATGTGATCACTGCACTGCCACTTATTTAAATTTTTTATTTATTTATATCCTAGAGGGTCCGGTCAACTCCTGAGTTGGCTACGGAATCGCGGGATTATATTTGGGTTTTATAATTTTGATTTAAACTATTGCCCGTATCACTATCCTTTCACCGTTTATGAAAGGACTACCGACTGCGCCACTTTTGTTATTGTGCCCGAGAGCAGGGTTTTTAAAAATAGTCAAGAGACAAATTATTTTATTACAACGAACTGTCGTCGAAGAGGCTTTCTTTCAGACTCCTTCGTTTTCTTTATTTCAATTCAAATCAAACTTACAATATTCGCTAATAATAATGCTTATTCAGTAGTTTTGTTTAATTCGCAATATAACTTAATAAAAGTGCTTAATTAGTGGTTTTACTTAATTTGCGAATTTATTTATTAAAAGTGTTTATTTGTGCAATTATGAATTCAACAGTAGAGTTCTAAGAATCTTTAGAGTTTATTGGCTTTCTTGCAAGCTTTTTATTATTTAATTAAATTTAGATCGGAAATCGGTTTCATGTTACTTTGGCTCGAAATGTTTAAAATGAAATTGTCAATATCGTCTGGTGCAGACTTTGCATTAATGTAGCTAGGTGGGTTATGTACATTATATGTAACTCGCGCGCAAAGCAGAAGTGACTGGCGAAGTTTGTAGAGGCGGCCAAGACCGATCATCGGTTGTAGTGCCAGCTAAGCAAGTAAGTAAGTAAGATTCTGTTTATATAATCCCGGAGTACAGAATTCATAAGTCGTTGGAAAGTAGATGGGGCGTTCTTGGGCCCAAACGGCATACGTGTAAATTCGTAGTACCCAATTGGTGTTGAAAATGCAGTTTTACCTCTGTCATTTTCCTTCATCAAAATCTGATGAAAACCTTCTGCAGCTAGCTTCTTTCTAGCTTCTAAAGAATGCCATCCATTATCGGGATTGGAAATTTATCGCTTACAGTAACTTCATTCAGTTTTTGTCATCTATTGCTACTCGCCACTTTTGAACGCCAGAATTGTCAAGTTTCTTGGGTACTACTCATAAGGGACTATTATAAGGTAAGTTGCTCTCCTTAATTATATTTTGTTTCAACATATCTTTTATCTGGCTTTCGATTTCTTTCTCATGGATTTATGGGTATCTATATATTTTCGAGTAAAGAGTCCTATCCGTTGTGGTTATAATTTCATGTTTGATTTCGAGGGTGGAGGAAAGTTTATCACCCTCTTTGAAAAATAGTTCATTAAATTCTAATAATAAATTTTGCATCAATTCATTTTCTTCGGAATTTAAATGTCTTAAATCTAAATTTTTCATCTCGCTGTATTCAAGTGCACATTTTTCTCGGTATTGTAAAAGTTGTGTGATTCAAAATAAATTATTTTTCCAAAAATTTCGATCTTAGCCTTAAGAGCGACAAGAACATTTCGGCCTATTATAGCTTGATAGTTTTTACTGTTAAAATGTATGACCTTCCATGAGAAGGTACCTGAGACATAAAATTCTCTAGGTATAGGCGTGACTTGATTAATTCCATTGAGAGTTTGGTACCAAAGGGGTTTAGGAAGTTCTTGTTCGGGGTAATTTTGGTTTTTTAGGATGTTCGGTTTAATTATACTAGTTGCAGAGCCTGTGTCAAAAAGGCATTTAATTGTCTTATTGCCAATTGTTATTGGTATTATGGGCAATTTGCATTTCGAGGCGGTACTGCGAAATTTACATCTTCCTGTACATTATCAATATCCATGACTTCCGGATGTTGATTAAAGAAATTCGATTGACGGGTTTGTCCACTGTTCTGGAATAAGTTTCGGTTTTGATTCAGACTCGCTGAATTTGGCAAATTATGTAAATTCGAATTTCGAGTTTGACTTGAATTGTTAAAATTAAGTTTCGATTTGAATTGATGAAATTAGAGTTTCGACATTGATTTGGATTGTTGAAACTGAGATTGCTAGTTTGATTAGAATTATTCAAATTGGGATTTTACGTTTGATTAAAATTATTGAAATTGGGATTTCTATATTGATTGGAATTTTTTAAATTTAAGTTTTTCATAAAAAATTGCTTTTTGACGTTACGCTCTTGTCGATTTTGTGGGATGTGGCTATATTCCAAATTATTAATAATGATTATACACTTTGTTATTTTCCACATGTTTCTTATGTCTAAAATCTATTGTTCGTCTGTCCCCAAGCAATTTCTCTTGTTGGCCCACCATTTTTTTCTATCATTATGTCAACCAAATCTCTGTCTACATTTTCAGATTTATAATTATTTGGTTTCATAGGATCGGATGGAAAAATTTCATTTATTATATATATTGATTTTTCAAAAAACAGCAAATAGCTCACTTAAATCGCTTACCATGACTGTTCTGCCAAAGTTAAAAATTTCGGCATACGTTTTTCTGGGGCTAAGCTCCTGGAGTATTTTTGTTTTGACGTCTTCCCATGTTGCGCTTTCGTCGAGTTCTCTTTCTTTGCGACCAGCGTTTCCCAATATATTCTCATTTAGTACTAAGTATCTGCAGGCAGTACTGCTGAAGCCTTTCGTCCAGACCGCAAAGAGCAATACAGGTTTCCACTGATCTCATGAATGCTCTCGAGTTGTATCGCTTATCTAATGGCTTCAACCGCCGAAACTGTTCAATCACATCCTTCGCTGTCATGCCAAAATTATTGGTTTGTTCCCGTTGTTGATTCTGTTGCTGTTGTAATCCTTGTTGTGCTTGTGCTTCTTGAAGTGTTACGGCCGCTTGTTGTGCTTGCCGAAACTGTTGTTCTTGTTGTATTACAGCTTCTTGCTGCCGCACCACAGCCTCTTGTTGTAGTAATGCTGCCTCCAGTTGTTGAATCCTTTCAGTCAGCAATTGTAACTGCTCCATGCTGACAATACACCGTCGAAATTTGATTGCCTCGAATTTGTAGGCATTCGCCGTAAAACTTTGATTTTGGATTAATCTTTAGATTAGTTTGATTGCCTCGAATTAGTGGCATTCGCCGTAAAACATTGGTTTTCGGTTCGGAACTAATCTATAGATTAGTTTTTTTTTCGCGACTGAGCCACTTACAGATATTTAGTATTTCTGTTTAATTGATTGTTTTTTCTTCTCTCCAATGAAACGAATAATTTAAAAGTTTTAAAAAATATGTGGTTTATTTAATTTTACAAGACCGTTCTCGTTTGAGTTTTATTTTTCGACTAACTCAAGTCGAAACTTAAAATTAAGTACCTAGTACAACTGTCCATATCTCTCGCTACAAAATGTGGATTGATTTAACCAAAAAGGGCTTCGTGAGGTTCTTGAAACCCTTTAAATCCTCAAAGTTCGTGATATAACTTTTTGCGGCACCCGTGTCTATGAGAACCTTTAAATTCCTCCCAGCGAACGTTCTATTTATCTCGTCAATTCTCACGACTTCTTCGTCATGGTCGATAGGTTGTTGGTCACCGAAAATGTCAGGGTTGTGTAAAGGTCCTCCACTTCATTTCCGTCCCATTGTTCCTGTCTCTGTTCGTGTTCCTTCAGGTGGCTTATGTGTTGAATTTTATTAACCGGTTGCCTATCACTTTCATAAGGCCTCTTCCCCATTATTAGCAATTAGGTTTCTCTGTGGTGAGCTGAAAGGATTTCTGGGATCGGTATTCCCGAGCGATCTGTAGTCTTGGATTGGCTTCTGTTGGTGACGAGGCTCCTGGGAATAGTTCCTTGGATTCTACTGTTGCGCCAGTCCGGGTCTGTATTATCGGGTGCGGACTGAATGATCTACCTCCCTAGGCGTAGGTCTAGGATTCAAAACCGGAATGGTAATGGGGTGAATAGGGTGTGTTCGTACGAACGCGAGGATACCCTACCATACCCAAATTTTCGTGTCTGCCCGCAAAGGAGTTAGCGAACGTATAGCGTTCATGGTTGGGTGCTAATTCTTTGCCTAATGCTAGGACGCTTGGCATGTCAGTTTGCCGTGCGGAGAACAAGATGTCACACATTGGTTTCCTTGGGCCGGAAATGAAGGTTCGCAAAGCATCCTGACGATATATTTGACTGAGGGACTCTATGAGAGTTTCCAGTAGTAGGGATATGTATGTTCTGGCACAGGGGAATGAGGGATGGGGATCGGATGAATTAGGAATGAGGAATGTGAGGATGAGATAAGAGGTGAGGAGTGAGGAATGTGGAATGAGGAATGTGAGGATGAAATAAGAGGAGTGTGGAATTGGTGGATAATTTCTATTTTTCCGCAAATATAAATGGTAATTACAGAAATCGGTGTCAAATTTTATATGGATTGTTTGAATAGCAACCAGGAGAACAGAAATAACGAAGAAGCATAAATGGAAAATATTTTTTGATTTTGAATTTCGTATAGAAAGGAAATTGTTTGTGTTTTTCATCATCTCTTGCTATCGCATATATTTGTACACAACAGTATCCTTCATATTCCTTTTCTTGGGTGATAAAAAATGATAAGGTGTACATTAACATGACATTTTGTTTTCTCATAGAATTTACATAATCTATTTTAAATTATGTGTACACAAGCTGTGATGTATAAAATTTTTTTATAAATAGTGTGCTTAGCGTAGCTTTAAACTTTATATATTTCCAATCTATTTATAAGACAGAAGTATTTTCTGTGTGTTTTTTATTGTGTTTAATTGTGTTTAAGAACATTACTTCGTATCAACCAACTGTAAATAACACATTGAAATTGGATGACCCCACATCAAACAGTGAAATAATATATATTCCAATGGGGGAAATGGAAACTTTCAAATTTAAAAACAATGAACATAGTTCCTTAAAAATATTTTTCAAAAACGTTGAAAGAGACGTTATATTAGTTCTAACAGAGCTGCTGTTAGAGCATAAAGTAATAAAATATAATCTCACATTAATTTGTGAAGATATATTTCTCTATTATAAAAAAACAAAACAAAAACAATTAAACTTCAAATCAAACCTAAAAGAAATTCAAAATAGTGCGGATATTTTAAGCACTTTCAAAGAAAATTGTGTTAATTTAGAAAAAAAGACTATCGAATACAGGAATCGGATTCCGCGGGAACATTTTTAGATTTTATTCGCTTGGAAGTGAATAAGGCAGTGACAATTGAACATAAAAAATGTGAAATTTGTAATATGAACGTCATTAAAACAAAATGAAATGTAAACTTGCGCACAAATATTCACAAAAATAATTGTATTATCGAAATTGAAGACAATTTATTCATTACTAGAAATAAAAGTTTCAATAATAGAATAAAAACTTATAGAATAAAAAATTTAAATCCATACTATTTAAAAGCTATGGATTTTTTAACTTAATTCACAATAAAGTATCTAATTTGCTAGATAAGTTTTTAAGCGATCACATAGCATGCAAGTACAACATCGAGTTGTATTGTGTGTTTATAAAATATAAGGGCGATGATAGTGAAGACGCGTTTGAAAATAATAACATTGAATTAAGTTTAAAGACATTTCAAACGAAAGTGATAATTTTACAAAATAGCACAGAAATATCCTCATCTTTCACAGAACAATGTAATGATAAGGTAATTAATACCAAATTAAGTGCGTTAACTATTTAATATCTGCTACCTAGACATTAATTTAAATAAATATGAAGCGCTTTTTATATCGAGCTTCCAAAACATTTTAAAATAGACATGCGTGTATTAATGTAAATAATAGAGACGTCTTCTGTTTTAAGTGGGCTGTAATATCAGCATTAAAAACATTGAATTGCTGGAGTAATCCTCAAAGAGTTGGATCGTACAATATCCAAAATATAGAGGATAGTGAAATTAAATTCGACGATTTTGTTATTAACTTTCGTGATTTAGAATTTCCTCTCAAAATCTCTGATATAAAGAGATTTGAGGGAAATAATATTGTAAGTGTCAACGTGTTTGGCTATGACGGGAAACTAAGACAATTAGTTGGCCCATTTTACACAACGAAATTGGAATGTGCAACACACATCAACATGCTGTTACTTCAAGAAGGCGACGTTCATAACTACGTTTGGATAAAACATATTTCAAGTTAAAAATGATTTCTATGGTTTGAAACCAAAAATAATTTGTTAAAATGTATATTTTTAAGTGTCATGAAATAATTGTTTATTTTATTTTTTGCAGACTAGTAAGAAGTCAATTAACAGCACACACAACCGTAGTGCATATTTGCAATGTTTGTCTACAACACTTCCACAAGGAGGAACATCTTTCGATACACAAAATGGAGTGCACTAGGATCGTATGTAAGATGCCTGATGTTGTAAAATTCGACATTAGTTTTAAAAATTATAATAAAACCATAGATGTACCCTTTGTAGTATACGCGGATTTTGAATGCATTCTCCAAAGTGTGGATACATGCACTCAAAATCCGTCTTCAAGTTTTAGCAATATTATCAATAAGCACGTACCATGTGCATTTAGTTATTATATTAAATGTTCATATAACGATGAGTTAAGCAAACAGGTTCTATACAAAGAAAATGATGCCCCCAATGTATTTATAAATAGCTTAGTGAGCGATATTAAAGATATTTATTTCAACCATTCATCAGTTATTAAGCCTGTGAATTCTTTAACATAAGCAGAACAACATTTTCAAATTAATAGTCAAGTTTGTCATATTTGCAAAAAAATTGTTAGATCAAGAGTTTTAGATCATTGTCATCTAACTGGTAAATATTATTTTATTACTTATTTGTTAAAGAGTTAGCAAATATTCCAGGAGACATTACATACATAAGATTTTTAGATTCCTTCAGATTTATGTCATCAAGTCTGGAGTCATTAGCCAAAAATCTTGTGAAAGAAGTTTTTAAAGCAGTTAAATCAAAATTTGAAAATGAAAATAAATTTAATTTAATTGTTAGAAAAGGAGTATTCCCTTATGAATATGTAGACTCCTGGGAAAAATTAAACGAAAATAGTCTTCCTTCTCTTGATAAATTTTTCAGCAAACTTAATAATAGTGAATGCTTTGAGGAGGACTTCAAACATGCTGAAAATGTTTGGAACACTTTTCAATGCAAATCTCTCTGGGATTATATGGGGTTGTATTTAACTTCTAATGTTCTCCTACTCACAGATATTTTCAAAAATTTTAGAAAAATTTGCAAAAGAATTTACAATTTAGATCCCTGTCATTACTATACAGCACCTGGACTCTCATGGGATCCTATGTTAAAAGTAACTGACATAAAACTTGAACTGTTTACAGATATAAATATGTAAACTTTTGTTCAAAGAGGGATACGGGGTGGTACAATGCTCAAAAAGACATTCGAACGCCAACAATAAATACATGAGTGATTATGATGATGCAAAACCATCTAACTATCTCATGTATTTAGATGCAAATAACTTATATGGTTGGACTATGTCACAACCTCTGCCATACGGTGATTTCGAATGGATTGATGCTTCTAGTTTTGACATCTCACAAATAAATGTAAATGTAAACATAGGCTATACCATATTTTGGAGGTGGATTTGGAATATCCAAAAGAAATTCACGATTACCACAATGATTTGCCATTTTGTGCTGAAGTCAAAGCTATTGGTAGTTCTAAATTTGAAAAGTTGATACCAAATTTATCTAATAAAACCAAATACATTATTCGTCAGAATATTAATAATGGTAAGTATTGTACTAAAAAAATTTCATTGAGTTCTACGATTTAGTCAAAAGTGTTGGCTGAAAGAGTACATTTATTTAAATACCATAGAACTTTAGCTAAAAATGAATTTGAAAAGAATTTCTCTTCAAATTACTGAACAACGCAGTCTATGGGAAGACAATGGAGAATGTTGAAAAGCAAAAAGACGTTAAAATTGTTACTGAATAGGAGAATAGGGGAAGACATTTAGGTGCACGATCTTTGATTGCTAAGCCTAATTTCCATAGTTGCACAGAATTTATTAGGAATATGGTGGCAATACAAATGAATAAGATTCATATAACCAATATATTTAGGTTTTTGCATACTTAAATTATCGAAGTGGAAAATGTACGATTTTCATTATGATTATATGAAGCCGAAGTATTAATTAATTAATTGAATTATATGGATACGGATTCATTTGTGTACACAATAAAAACGAAAGATTTTTATAATGATATTTTAAATGACATAGAAACAAATTTGATACCTCTGATTATTCACATGAAAATAGCTTCAAATTAAAAATTTCGCAAAAAAATAAAAAAATGTTTTGAGAATGATGAAAGATGAAAATCAAGGAAATATTATGAAAGAATTTGTGGGCTTAAGATCAAAAGTGTATTCCATTGATGTAGAAACTTGCAAAGAAATAACAAAGGCAAAAGGGGTTAAGAAATCTGTTTTAAAGGAAATGAGTCTTATTTTGAGTATAAGGACTGTCTTTATAATAAAAAAGTATACCGCGGATGTATGTATTCATTTAAATGAAAAATGCATCCTTTGTATACAGAAGCGTTGAATAAAATAACTTTAAGTTGCAATGATGATAAAAGATATATAAGATCTGATGGTATTAATACGTACATTATAAACTTGATGTGTAAGCCTAACTTTATTTTAATGGTTTGTTTGTATTAAGTATAATCTCATATTATTTTAATCTCAGCTTTTGAAAGTTTGTATATTTGTAAAATAAAACGAAAAAATATTTCACTTTTATTTAGTTCAAAATTAATTACTATTTATTTTATTGTATATATTTATTTGATATTTACTATTTGTTAATCATTAAATATTAAAAGCTATTATGTCATTATAAGAAAAAGAGGTAATAAAATGTTGAATAATTATAAATATCTGTATTTTATTTGTGATGATATGATAATGAGTGAAGTAAGTATTACAATTTCAAATTGATCAATTAATTCTTGAAAAGACTAACTCTTAAAATTATTCTTTATTGCGATTACAAAATTTTCCTTATTTAATTTGTTAACGGAGTATATTCAATGAGACGATCATGAAGCAACAAGCAATATGCAGACGTATTTGGTGGAATGTTGCTCGACGTTTTAAATTCGATTCTAATGTCAATTGGCCCAGATTTAATTCTTTCATTCTGATGTGTTACATCTATTACTACTAGCGGTGCATCAGATTTATATTTTTCCGAAGTTAGAAGTGGTTGAGGATCTTCAATATAATAAGATTGTGGAAATTTTAAGTACATTTCATATAATAGACGATCGTGACTGAATTTAACATTTAGATCCTCAGTTAGATCGCAATGATCAAACGTATTTTTACTTTTTCCCAAAGTTGATTGGAAACCAATTACTATTTGACGAGGTCTTTCATTTTATAGAGTAAGTTTAACATTCAACAAGTGTTGGGTTTATATGACAATCCCAACTGCGAAATGACAGTTGGATAGGACGACTGTTTTTAATTGTTTTGTAAATCTCTAACTTCGTCGAATCCGATAGCTGTATATGTGGAACTTTCCACACAACATTTAAAATTTGAATGGACAGCTTTTAATTTAAATCTGTAGAAAAGGTGACAGATTCATCAGATTTCGCGCGTCGTAAAATTAATTCATGTTTAGAATTCAAGATTATTTTATTATAATCTTCAGCAAATCCTAAAAAATTTTCAATGAGATGCAGAAGTTAAAATTTCATTCGGTTGGTGTTAGTTCTTTGCTAGTTGACCATCCTGCATTCTGCAACATTTTGCTTTCGTTAATGTTCATTGTTGTATTAACTCCCAAGTTACGCGTTCGATCAATTTCCATACCGTTCAAGTCATAACGAATTTCATCGAATAAAAATCTAATGCAATTATTTTTTAATTTAATATTGTTTGAAATTTTTTTCTGGTCTATAGTTATTAATCCATCAATAAAAATAAAACTCTCGCTGGGTAAAATGTAAAGATCCTGATGTTGAATTGGTATACGGATTTCATCACTGCTGTTAAACGATTGCAAATATGATGAGTAGCTATGATATTCTTTTTTGAGGACAGTATTATCATGAAAAGGGTTTTGTAGAATGTTAACTATTTCACTCGTAATGTTGCTTTATTTTAAATCCCAATGACCTTAAAAATTAGTTATTTGATTTTGATATTTTTTGACTAGCTCTTGTTTTTATGACTCCACAGTTGACGTAGAACTGACAAAAGGCATATGCTTCGTAAAATTTGTATTATAAATAATCATTCTAATTATCGGTTTAAGATGAATACGAAGAGTAATTGTTTCTCCACGGAAATTTATTAAATCACCGTCTTGATCAACCAGCTTAACTGATATAGAACTTATCTCATGAACGTTCACAGGTAAATATATAACATTCTTTGGAACTTCGTTTATTTTATATCCGGGGCTTACATCTGGTGAAAATTCATGAAGAGTATGCACAGGAATATTATTAATATATGATCCACATTCAATGCGTATACTATTATTTTAATAATGTTCACAGGATTGTCGGATATATGCAATATATTTGCGATTAATTCTCTCTTGCTAAATCCTAATAGCGAACCGATACTTCGATCTCTATTAAACCAGATTCGTTTATTTAACTTGATTTATGTTTTGAGTGTGTTGTTGTTCGCATTAATTGACAGCTTAGTTGACTAGTTCTCACGCTACAATTCTGACACAATATAATTTTTGATATCATCAACTTCGTAAGACCCCACAGGTATTTCAATAACCCCACAGGTATTTCCATCTCCATAATGAAACAAATTATTAGTTACATAGACATTAGGTATGGAATTATATGTTTGCAAATCAACAAGACCACACAAATAATTTGTCTTCAATTGAATTGGTGGGAAATATTCAGCAGCCAACACTGAAGTATCTCCATTAAGAATAAATGTCATTGACATCTTGGGGGTTAAAAATGAAATAGCTTCTTTTTTATTTGTAAATTATATATATTTATTTATATCATATAAAAATTTCAAACATAAATGCCCACAATTGAAAGTATTATATTTTTGATAACTAGCATTATTATATCTAATATTATTGCCTAAGTACCTATTATTTCTAATGGGGGTTGCAAGTTTCCGAAACTATCAAAATATTCATTGCTGTTATCATTTTTATTATAAGCTACCCAATGTGTGCCACAACCTGAGCTGTTATCCAAATTAACATTCATACTTGAAAGTTTTTTTTGGTAGAGTGTTGCGCATAAAAACACCTCTGAAATTAGCTAGTGGTATTGCAAATTTAATTATATCATTTTCATTTAGGGCACGATTGGGTAGTTTTTTTAAAAGTTTTTTGAATTCGATGACATATATAAACCATATCCTTTCTTATAAGGTTTGAGATGAAGTCCTTTGCCCATAGCTATTGTTTCAATAGTTTTGTTGTGCCGGTTTGCTTCTTTCAGCTGATCCCTTGCAGATTTTGCTGAATTAATCCATTTTTCAACACCAGCTGCACCAGGAGCTGATAATCCCGCAAAGAGGGGAATCAAGGGTAATCATCCTCCAATTTTAGGTATAGGTATTACTCGCGGTATTTCAACGGTTAATTTGTTCTTCCCTAAAGTTTTTCTAAAAGTTTTTCTCGCTGCTGCTATGGCACTTTTAATATCATGTGATTTTCTTATAATCTTTTCAACTTTTTTAATTGTTATATTAAATAGTTTCCTTCCAGAAGCATTATTCTTTTGTTTTGTTGTGATACCCATACCCATCTTAACTTTAGTTTTCATAGCGTTTGTTACTAACCAAGCTGCTGCTCTCTCGCCAATGCTACTGTCTTTAGATTTAACGCGATTCCAAGCGTTTTCTTGTAATATCTGATCTGCTATATGTCGTTTTTGAATATCTTCATTTTATGAGTAAGCAATATCGTGATCTTTACAGGCTGCATCTAATGGATTTATACCTTTATCACTTCTCTTAGGATATTTATAAAAACGCTTCGTATTAATTTGTTTATTCTTTAAAGTACGCTCAATAAATGAAGATAAGCTCTTTTAAGTTTCATATATATATATATATAAAAGTCAACTATGCGTTTAATCAAGCAAAATCAGACAATAACTGTTAGAAATCTTGATCATGCTAGAGAAAAAAATTCTAGATTGGTAAAATATATTGCGTTACTACCAAATAGTATAAGATCACTAATTGTAGGTCCATCAAATTTTGGGAAGACAAATGTTATGTTGAGTTTAATAGAAAGTCCTAATGGTCTTAAATTTGAAAATATATGTATATGTATATTCAAAATCCTTATATCAACCGAAATATGAATACCTCCAACAATTGTTATCTTAATTAAAGGTATAGGATATTACACGTTTTCTGAAAATAGTGATGTTCTCACACCAGAAAATGCTAAACGTAATTCCATTATGATGTAGCATGCGAGAAGCAAAATAAAATTCGTTCATACTTTTGCATGGGTCGACATAAAGATATTGATAGTTTCTATTTATGTCAAACATACACACATGTTCCTTAACATTTAATACGAGATAATGCAAATTTTATTATTATATTTAAACAAGATGATATGAATATGAAACATATTTATAGTTGTCACGTGGCAACAGATATGTCTTATGAAAATTTACGTGAAATATGCTTTGAATGCTGAAAGGATAAATATGGTTTCTTGGTGATATCTAAGGATGATAAAATTGATGTATCCAGATACAGAAAAGGATTTGATGTTTTCATTCAACTATAAAACATTTGACAAATTTAAATTTTAATCAGTTATCATAATAACCTATTCGAATGCTGTAATTAAAATTCAATCACTTAAAAGCTGATTTGAGACCTGTTTGTGAGCTGTTAAAATGAATGAAAAACTGCTTAAAGACATTATAAAAACTAGAAATATAATAAAACAGAAATACAAAACCTTAAAAACTGGTGAATCAAAAGCAGAAGCATTCTTTCAGTCAACTTTTAAGCCAATAACAAAACCCTTAAAATAATTTGTTGATGCATCGACGAAAAATATTAAGATAGAACCAGATGAAGCAGTTTTCAGTGACGAGTTAAACTATAAGAAACTTGAAACGACAAGCACACCTTTAAAGTCGCTTTAAGTATTTGACGACACTTTTGCAACGCCTACCATATAAACCCGATGAATTAAATGTTTCTGCCAATCAACTGCATAATTTAAGCCAATTAGCGGATAAAAATGAGCTTGACCATGTGTTTGGACCACATAAAGACAGTGACGGTATATGGAGAATGCTTCATTCCTTCTAAATGATGATAAAATTCGCATAAATAATAAAAAGTGGTATCTAACACCAGGATTACATCAACTATTATTTTATAAAACTCCTACAGGATATGCTAAGGATGATTTAAATATTTATAAAATATTTTTATTATACACAAATGCTCATAAGCGTAATTATAATAATCAGGAACAAAACTGAGGTACACGATCACCTGTATCAAAATATTATCAAAAATCTTATAATTAATCAATCTAAGGAATATCATGAAGGAAGCGGTTTGATGCAATTAAATAAAAAAAAGTTAACTATATGTATTGGAATGATGGTAATGAGTTAGTTGATAGGTTACGTCTTCTTATATCATCAAAACAAGCTGGACACAATAATCATAATAATGAAATAAATTATATTATCGAAGAACTGAAAGAAGAAGGAATTATAACATAAATTAATCTACATTTTAAAAATATAAGTAATTTTCCCGATGCTTTGGACGTTTTTCTAATAAAAATAACTGTAAGGAGCTAGGACCAATTGGTCCACGTGGTTATGGATTCAACTTAACTAATGATGATAATTTTGATTTAAAATAAAAATGTATTCAGAATTTAGGTGAACCACTAAAAGAACATGATGCTACAACAACAAAATTTGTTGTCGAACAATTTACTTTATGTTTACAAAATTGTAACCTGAATATCAACAGTCTACGAACTGAAGTACTTAAAACACTTAGACAAGAACATAATCAATTGAAAGGAATCCTTGAATAATTCATTGATAATAAACTATTACTTACTTACTTAGCTGGCGCTACAACCGATGATCGGTCTTGGCCGCCTCCACAAAGCTTCGCCAGTCACTTCTGCTATGCGCGCGCTGGCGCCAGTTGATAAGGCCAAGTGCAGTCAGGTTGCCCTGCACCTGGTCTTTCCAACGGAGATTAGGACGTCCCCTTCTGCGTGATCCTCCACCGTGGTTCGAATAAAACACCCTTCTAGCCGGAGCGCTTTCTTCCATTCGCTCAACATGACCCAGCCAGCGAAGCCGCTGGAGTTTTATACGCTTGACTATGTCAGTGTCGGCGTACAGCTCATACAGCTCATTGTTCCATCTTATTCGAAACACGTCATCCACGCATACTGGACCGTAGATCTTACGGAGTATCTTCCTCTCGAACGCTCCTAACAGTCTCTCATCATTGATGGTCAATGTCCACGTCTCTGCGCCATACATTAGGGCGGGAAGGATGAGGGACTTATAGAGCGTTATTTTCGTCGGTCGAGAGAGGGCTCTACTTCTCAATTGCCTACTGAGCCCGTAGTAACACCTGTTGGCAAGAGTTAGTCTCCGCTTGATCTCAAGGCTGACATTATTGTTGGTGTTTATGCTGGATCCTAAATAAACGAAATCCTTGACGACTTCAAAAGTGTAGTTGTCAACAGTGACATTTTGTCCAAGACGCCGTGACTCTTTGTTTGTTGACACAAGGTATTTCGTTTTGTCCTCGTTCACCACTAGACCCACACGACGAGACTCCCTTTCCAGGTTGGAGAATGCTGCACTGACTGCTCGAGCGTTTTTGCCAATGATGTCAATATCATCAGCGTATGCTAGCAGCATGACACTCTTGTAGAAGATAGTGCCAGAGATGTCGATGTTCGCAGCTCGAATTATTTTCTCCAGCATTAGGTTAAAGAAGTCGCACGATAGGGAGTCACCTTGTCTGAAACCTCTTTTGGTATCAAATGGTGCGGAGAGGTCTGTCCCAATTTTCACTGCGCTGGTGGTGTTGGTCAGTGTCATTTTGCAAAGACGAATGAGCTTTGCAGGGATACCAAAATCAGACATTGCGGCGTACAAGTGATCCCTAATCATGCTGTCGAAGGCGGCTTTATAATCGACAAATAGATGATGGGTGTCGATCTGTTTTTCTCGGGTCTTTTCCAGGATTTGGCGTAGTGTGAATATCTGGTCGATGGTGGATTTACCAGGCCTGAAGCCACACTGATAAGGTCCAATCAGTTTGTTGACGATGGGCTTCAGTCTTTCGCACAGTACGCTCGATAGAACCTTATATGCAATATTAAGAAGGCTGATCCCACGGTAGTTGGCGCAGATCGTGGAATCACCCTTCTTATGGATTGGGCAGAGTACGCTGAGATTCCAATCACTTGGCATGCTTTCATCTGACCATATTCTGCATAGAAGCTCATGCATGCGTTTTTTGAGCTCTTCGCCTCCGGTCTTAAACAACTCAGCAGGCAGGCCATCTGCACCTGCAGCCTTATTGTTTTTCAGCCGAGCAATGGCTGTTAAGACCTCCTCATAGTCAGGCGGCGGTACTTCAACGCCGTCAGTGATTGGGGTTTCCGGAGTGGGTTCCGCAGTGGCGGGATTATTGCCGTCTTCGCCATTAAGCAGCTGCGAAAAGTGCTCCCTCCATAATCTCATTATGCCCTGGATATCCGTCACCAGATTTCCATCTTCATCCTTGCAGGAAGAGGCCCCGGTCTTCAAACCAAGAGTCAGGCGTCTTATTCTTTCAAAGAATTTTCGGACCTCGTTCCTGTCCCGCAACATTTCGATATCATTGAACTCGCGTCTTTCTTCATCTCTTTTCTTGCGCCTGAAAAGACGTTTCTCCTCCCTCCTCAACTTTCTGTATCGCTCCTTAGCAGCTCGCGTTGCAACTGACTGCAGGGTGGCTCTATAGACTGCGTTTTTTGCTTCAGTAGCATCGCGACACTCTTGGTCGTACCACATATTTCTCCGTCGACGGTGGTAGCCTAGCACCTCTTCGGCAGCCGTACGCATAGAGCGGGAAATGTGCGTCCACTGTGCGCATATATCATCAAGTTGAGGGGTGTTTTGCGAAAGGAGAAGTGCAAGTTGGTTGGCAAAGACTTTGGCTGTCTGTTGTGATTGCAGCTTTTCGACATCCAGCTTTCTCTTTGTACCTATCCGTACGCGATTTGCTACACATATACGTGTGCAGACCTTGGCTGCAACCAAGTAGTGGTCTGAGTCGATGTTTGCACCACGTATTGTGCGTACGTCTAGTACATTGGAAGTGTGCCTTCCGTCGATCACAACGTGATCAATTTGGTTTCGTGTGTTTTGATCAGGGGACAGCCAAGTGGCCTTATGGATATCCTTATGTTGGAATCTGGTGCTACTAACTGTCATGTTTCGTGCCGCGGCGAAGTCGATCAGTCTCATACCGTTATCGGTGGCTTCGTCGTGGAGACTGAATTTTCCGATCGTCGGACCAAAAAGACTCTCCTTGCCCACCTTGGCATTAAAGTCGCCTAACACGATTTTAACATCGTGGCGGGGGCAATGCTCATAAGCTTTGTCGAGGAGCTCGTAGAAGTCATCTTTGGTCGTTTCATCCTTCTCATCCGTCGGGGCATGGACACAAATTAGGCTGATGTTGAAGAATTTTGCCTTGATGCGGATAGTGGCTAGGCGCTCGTTCACCGCTGTGAACCTCGAGACTAGATGACGCAGTCTCTTCCCAACCACAAATCCAACACCAAATTCGTGTCTCGACGCATGACAGCTGTAGTAGATATCACAGGATGCTCTTTTGGAGCAACCCTGTCCCGTCCATCGCATTTCCTGTACAGCGGTGATGTCAGCTCTATATTTTTGGAGGACATCCACCAGCTGGATAGAGGCACCTTCCCTGTAGAGGGTTCGGACATTCCAGGTGCATATCCGTAAATCGTTGTCCTTTGGGCGTTTGCGGGAGTCGTCAATATTAGAGGGGTTCATTATCCGAGGCTTGTTTGGAGGTTTCATTGGAGGGTATTTTAACGTGGTGGGTTCCAAACCCGACGCACAACCATTCATTCAAGGCCATGGAGAAGCCCGCCGCACACATTAGTTAACTCACTGACGGTTGTCAGATCGCTATCCAGGGGACGCCACGAGGAGGCTGTGTGTCGACTTGAAACGTAGAAGCGCAAGGATCGACCATGGACGCACCTGCGACTGTCACGAACTTTACCTTGTGTCCTACGCCCCAGGCCCCCCTAATAATATATTAACCTACACAAATTATATCGATGGCAAGGTATTAGAACTAGATATTCCATCGAAGAAAAATAGCAAAATTTTAATCATGAGCAAAAGACAATTAGTCGAAGAGCTACACAAACAAGCTCATAAACATTTTAAACGTCGTAGGGTGATAATAAAAGGAATAGATGACTTATGGCAAGCAGATTTAGTTGAAATGGGAAATTTTTCATCATATAATAAAGGATATCGGTATCTGTTAACAGTAGTAGATTACTTTTCAAAATTTGTATGGGCTGTAGCCCTAAAATCAAAAAATGGTTTAGAAGTTACAGCAGCAATTAGAAGCATATTTGATACTGGAAGAAAACCTCAGAATTTGCAGACTGATGATGGAAAAGAATTCTTTAATAAACATTTTAAAAACTTAAGGGAAAATGCAAATATAAATCATTATTCGACATACAGTATATTAAATGCTTCGATCGTAGAACGTTTCAACAGAACATTAAAAGGGATGATGTGGAAAGAATTAAGTCTCTAGTAAATAATTATAATAATAAAATTCATCGAACAATAAAAATGCCACCTCGTAATGTGGATTCTGCAGTTGAAAATTTATTGTTAAACTCCGTTTATAGTAACTTGAAGAAATTTCATATACCTAAATTCTGTGTTGGTGATTACGTGAGAATAAGTAAATATAAACATTTATTTGAAAAAGGATACACACCTAATTGTACCACTGAAATTTTAAAATTAATTTAATACAAAACAGTAACCCCACTACATACATATTAGAAGATTATAAAGGAAATTTAATAAAACGCGGATTTTATGAAATGGAATTAATGAAAAAAAAATATCCTATTATATCTAGTTGAAAAAGTTTTAAAACGCAACGGAGAAAAGGTATTTGTGAAATGGTTAGGATTCACAAAAGAACATAATTCATGGATAAATATAAACGCTATTCTCTAAAATACTAATGAATATTTTATCTCCTACAAAATAAAAGATTAATAAATACTTATAAAAAATGTGCATGTATTTTTTCATTTATCTATACATTATAATACTCTTAAAATATAAGAGTAATTTATAAGGAAAATATCTTCAACTGAAGTGAAAATTAACTGTGAAAATTAACTATGAAAATTTTCTAGATCATATCTTTCATCTTTTTCTAACGCACGGAAATACATTCACTTAGAAAAGATTGCTTATACGTTTACGTATAGTACGGCAGAAAAAGATGAATATAAAATAATTTTTTTATGGTTTTGTCTTTGAAAGAATTTATGTAGTCTAAAAATTTGTATAAAAGGTCTATGCGGAGGAATCCAAACTTCAGTTTCTAACTAGCATAGTAATATTAAAATAGTAATGATGTTGAACGCAGTTGAAGATTTTAACTGCAAAAGTAAGAAGCATCTGCTTTCCATTAAAGATATGAATGACAATCGCCCATATACAGTGATTGGTGTTGTGCGTAAAACTACACCATATGGAATGAGACTAGAAATGGAGCTTGCAGAGTTTCGTGTAATTCTTCCTGAACGATTCACTGAAGTTTTGGAGTCAACTTTAAACGCTGTTAATGAAGGTGGTTTCGACATAATTAAAGCCACAACAAATGGAGGAAAAAGGTATAATTTAGAAATTTGCAACACTGGAAATATTTCATGTCAACCTAAACCACCATTTTACTATTGTTAAATTTATTTTCTTCCATAAAAATAAAAGGTTATAACACACACAAACAAGTATTTTTTACTACATTTTTTTATTTCTCATTTATTATATCAATTAAAATTAGTTTTCCTTGTTATCCTATAATACAATTTCATAAGTTTTTCAGCATTTCCAGTTTTATTTATATGACATCTGCAAGTGTCGGGTCCTTCCACAGCATTTGCTGCGATACCAAGAGATGATGAAAAACACAAACAATTTCCTTTCTATAAGAAATTAAAAATCAAAAAAGTTTTTTCCATTTATGCCTGTTCGTTATTTCTGTGCTCCTGTTGACTTAGAAACCAAATATAAATAACATACGACTACACCGAATATATGATGAGATGATAAAACCAATTTCCAATCCCAATATCACCCTTTAAAGAAAGTGAACATGCTGAAACATAACCTGCAGGTTAATGAAGGATACTGTTGTGTACAAATATATGCGATAGCAAGAGATGATAAAAAACACAAACAATTTCCTTTCTATACGAAATTAAAAGTCAAAAAAAATTTTCCATTTATGCTTCTTCGTTATTTCTGTTCTCCTGGTTGCTATTCAAACAATCCATATAAAATTTGACACCGATTTCTGTAATTACCATTTATATTTTCGGAAAAATAGAAATTATCCACCAATTCCACACTCCTCTTATCTCATCCTCACATTCCTCATTCCTCACTCCTCACCTCTTATCCCATCCTCACATTCCTCATCCTCACATTCCTCATTCCTAATTCCCCCGATCCCCATCCCTCATTCCTCTGTGCCAGAACATACATATCCCTACTTCTGGAAATTCTCATAGAGTCCCTCAGTCAAATATATCGTCAGGATGCTTTGCGAATCTTCATTTCCGGCCCAAGGAAACCAATGTGTGACATCTTGTTCTCCGCACGGCAAACTGACATGCCAAGCGTCCTAGCATTAGGCAAAGAACTAGCACCCAACCATGAACGCTATACGTTCGCTAACTCCTTTGCGGGCAGACACGAAAATTTGGGTATGGTAGGGTATCCTCGCGTTCGTACGAACACACCCTATTCACCCCATTACCATTCCGGTTTTGAATCCTAGACCTACGCCTAGGGAGGTAGATCATTCAGTCCGCACCCGATAATACAGACCCGGACTGGCGCAACAGTAGAATCCAAGGAACTATTCCCAGGAGCCTCGTCACCAACAGAAGCCAATCCAAGACTACAGATCGCTCTGGAATACCGATCCCAGAAATCCTTTCAGCTCACCACAGAGAAACCTAATTGCTAATAATGGGGAAGAGGCCTTATGAAAGTGATAGGCAACCGGTTAATAAAATTCAACGCATAAGCCACCTGAAGGAACACGAACAGAGACAGGAACAATGGGACGGAAATGAAGTGGAGGACCTTTACACAACCCTGACATTTTCGGTGACCAACAACCTATCGACCATGACGAAGAAGTCGTGAGAATTGACGAGATAAATAGAACGTTCGATGGGAGGAATTTAAAGGTTCTCATAGACACGGGTGCCGCAAAAAGTTATATCACGAACTTTGAGGATTTAAAGGGTTTCAAGAACCTCACGAAGCCCTTTTTGGTTAAATCAATCCACATTTTGTAGCGAGAGATATGGACAGTTGTACTAGGTACTTAATTTTAAGTTTCGACTTGAGTTAGTCGAAAAATAAAACTCAAACGAGAACGGTCTTGTAAAATTAAATAAACCACATATTTTTTAAAACTTTTAAATTATTCGTTTCATTGGAGAGAAGAAAAAACAATCAATTAAACAGAAATACTAAATATCTGTAAGTGGCTCAGTCGCGAAAAAAAAACTAATCTATAGATTAGTTCCGAACCGAAAACCAATGTTTTACGGCGAATGCCACTAATTCGAGGCAATCAAACTAATCTAAAGATTAATCCAAAATCAAAGTTTTACGGCGAATGCCTACAAATTCGAGGCAATCAAATTTCGACGGTGTATTGTCAGCATGGAGCAGTTACAATTGCTGACTGAAAGGATTCAACAACTGGAGGCAGCATTACTACAACAAGAGGCTGTGGTGCGGCAGCAAGAAGCTGTAATACAACAAGAACAACAGTTTCGGCAAGCACAACAAGCGGCCGTAACACTTCAAGAAGCACAAGCACAACAAGGATTACAACAGCAACAGAATCAACAACGGGAACAAACCAATAATTTTGGCATGACAGCGAAGGATGTGATTGAACAGTTTCGGCGGTTGAAGCCATTAGATAAGCGATACAACTCGAGAGCATTCATGAGATCAGTGGAAACCTGTATTGCTCTTTGCGGTCTGGACGAAAGGCTTCAGCAGTACTGCCTGCAGATACTTAGTACTAAATGAGAATATATTGGGAAACGCTGGTCGCAAAGAAAGAGAACTCGACGAAAGCGCAACATGGGAAGACGTCAAAACAAAAATACTCCAGGAGCTTAGCCCCAGAAAAACGTATGCCGAAATTTTTAACTTTGGCAGAACAGTCATGGTAAGCGATTTAAGTGAGCTATTTGCTGTTTTTTGAAAAATCAATATATATAATAAATGAAATTTTTCCATCCGATCCTATGAAACCAAATAATTATAAATCTGAAAATGTAGACAGAGATTTGGTTGACATAATGATAGAAAAAAATGGTGGGCCAACAAGAGAAATTGCTTGGGGACAGACGAACAATAGATTTTAGACATAAGAAACATGTGGAAAATAACAAAGTGTATAATCATTATTAATAATTTGGAATATAGCCACATCCCACAAAATCGACAAGAGCGTAACGTCAAAAAGCAATTTTTTATGAAAAACTTAAATTTAAAAAATTCCAATCAATATAGAAATCCCAATTTCAATAATTTTAATCAAACGTAAAATCCCAATTTGAATAATTCTAATCAAACTAGCAATCTCAGTTTCAACAATCCAAATCAATGTCGAAACTCTAATTTCATCAATTCAAATCGAAACTTAATTTTAACAATTCAAGTCAAACTCGAAATTCGAATTTACATAATTTGCCAAATTCAGCGAGTCTGAATCAAAACCGAAACTTATTCCAGAACAGTGGACAAACCCGTCAATCGAATTTCTTTAATCAACATCCGGAAGTCATGGATATTGATAATGTACAGGAAGATGTAAATTTCGCAGTACCGCCTCGAAATGCAAATTGCCCATAATACCAATAACAATTGGCAATAAGACAATTAAATGCCTTTTTGACACAGGCTCTGCAACTAGTATAATTAAACCGAACATCCTAAAAAACCAAAATTACCCCGAACAAGAACTTCCTAAACCCCTTTGGTACCAAACTCTCAATGGAATTAATCAAGTCACGCCTATACCTAGAGAATTTCATGTCTCAGGTACCTTCTCATGGAAGGTCATACATTTTAACAGTAAAAACTATCAAGCTATAATAGGCCGAAATGTTCTTGTCGCTCTTAAGGCTAAGATCGAAATTTTTGGAAAAATAATTTATTTTGAATCACACAACTTTTACAATACCGAGAAAAATGTGCACTTGAATACAGCGAGATGAAAAATTTAGATTTAAGACATTTAAATTCCGAAGAAAATGAATTGATGCAAAATTTATTATTAGAATTTAATGAACTATTTTTCAAAGAGGGTGATAAACTTTCCTCCACCCTCGAAATCAAACATGAAATTATAACCACAACGGATAGGACTCTTTACTCGAAAATATATAGATACCCATAAATCCATGAGAAAGAAATCGAAAGCCAGATAAAAGATATGTTGAAACAAAATATAATTAAGGAGAGCAACTTACCTTATAATAGTCCCTTATGAGTAGTACCCAAGAAACTTGACAATTCTGGCGTTCAAAAGTGGCGAGTAGCAATAGATGACAAAAACTGAATGAAGTTACTGTAAGCGATAAATTTCCAATCCCGATAATGGATGGCATTCTTTAGAAGCTAGAAAGAAGCTAGCTGCAGAAGGTTTTCATCAGATTTTGATGAAGGAAAATGACAGAGGTAAAACTGCATTTTCAACACCAATTGGGTACTACGAATTTACACGTATGCCGTTTGGGCCCAAGAACGCCCCATCTACTTTCCAACGACTTATGAATTCTGTACTCCGGGATTATATAAACAGAATAATTCCACATTCCTCATTCCTCACCTCTTATCTCATCCACACATTCCCCCGATCCCCATTTCCCACCTCTTTTCTTATCCTCACATTCCTCATCCTCACATTCCTCATTCCCCCGATCCCCATTCCTCATTCCCCTGTGCCGGAACATACATATCCTTACTACTGTTTTCTATCCCTCATGTTGTATTATGGTTTTATTTATGAGAAGTGTTAGTTTCTCTACTTCATCATGAAATTGTATTATCGTCAATGCCCCTTGTCGTAGAGTCGACAGCTCCTGCTCAATGAGGTAGACGGGCCTTTTATCCACGTACGTGAAATCTAACCTAGCCATGATTGCCTTAAAATTCAACACAGTGTTGAATGACGACAGGACCTGATCTGCTGCGCCTACAACTTTATTGCTGATGATGGCTACAGCCTGGTAGTGTCCTGAACTACCTTCATACCCCTCGAAAAGTTTATAAGCTGCGAAAACAACTTGACGCCAAGACACGTACCGCACTTGTTCTCCCCCAAATTCAGGTAGGGACTTTACTAAATCTAGGTTCTCTTCGCATCTCTTTGTTGGGTCTAAAACTACTGGGGAGTAAGGATCTACCCTAGTAGGTGTTTCTAGTGTCGTTAATCTATTGGTGGCTTCGTCTAATGTAGCCTGGAAGTCCTGTCTAACGTGTTCTGTATTCGGTTTTACAATTTTAATTAAATTTTGAAATTAAGGTTAAGTTTTGATTCAATTAGGTTTTATTTGTTTTCAGTATTACTGAAAACCTCACTTACATTTTTTTAAGAGTCGGGACATCCTTTTAGTGTTGAGAATAGGTAGAAAATTGAGTAAAGTTGAAGATGGTTGTAGTTGCATTTCCCCGTTGGCACGCAAACGGCGTATGCGTGCTCTTTTTGTTTCACTTTTCGAATTTCGTTTAGAGTTTTTGCCGAAGGTTCTATACTTGGCAGCGCCTTATTTTTTATATTCTTTATAAGGACCTTTTTTATACGCTGCCCCAGGTTGGGGTTGGGCGCCAGTTAATCCCTTTTATAAAATAATATGTAATATTTTTATTTTCAGAGATCACTGATTTTTAACTAATTGTTTAAAATTTATTAAACCTAATTAACACCTAAAAAATCGTGCTTAATTCGACTCTAGAAACAAAAGCACCCACTGGTACACTAACGGTGTTTTAGCGACATTTTATGTAATATAAAGCGTAACGATGTTGGCTAAAACTATGCTGAAGACAGTAAATGGAAATTCCTTACCCATTATAAGTTATAAGCCAAACACCGAATAAGTCGCACTTAATTCGACTCTAGAAACAAAAGCACCCATTGCTACACTACAGGTGTTTTCGCGACATTTTATACATTATAATGTTGTGCGTGAAGATATTAGCTACAACTATGTTGTAGACAGTAAATAGAAATTCCTTACCCTTTATAAGTTATAGGCCAAAAACCGAAAAAGGTGCACTTAATTCGACTCTAGAAACAATAGCACCCACTAGAATTGTTTTCGCGACATTTTATGTATTATAAAGTTGTGCGTGAAGATATTAGCTACAGCTATGTTGTAGACAGTAAATAAAAATTCCTTACCCTTTATAAGTTAGAGGCCAACCTCCGAAATAGTCGCACTTAATTCTAGAAACAAAAGCACCCACTGTAACACTACAGGTGTTTTCGCGCATTTTATATAGTACAAAGTTATACGTAAAGATATTAGCTACAACTGTGCTCAAGACAGTAATTACAAATTCCCTACCCTGTATAAGTTATTGGCATAATTCGACTCTAGAAACAAAACCACCCACTTGTACACTAATGGTGTTTTAGCGACATTTTATGTATTATAAAGTTGTGCGTGAAACACCCATTCCTTACCCTTTATAAGTTATAGGCCAAAAACCGAAAAAGGCGCTTTTAATCCGACTTTAGAAACGAAGGCACCCACTGTAGTAGTTTTCGCGACATTTTATGTATTATAAAGTTGTGCGTGAAGATATTAGCTACAACTATATTGTAGACAGTAAATAGAAATTCCTTATCCTTTATAAGTCATAGGTCAAAAACCGAAAAAGGCGCACTTAATTCGACTCTAGAAACAATATCACCCACTAGAGGTGTTTTCGCGACATTTATGTATTATAAATTTGTGCGTAAAGATATTAGCTACAACTATGTTGTAGACAGTAAATACAAATTCCTTACCCTTTATAAGTCTAGAAACAAAAGCCGCCACTGGTACACTACAGGTGTTTTCGCGATATTTTATGTATAATAAAGTTCTGCGTAAAGATATTAGCTACATGTTGTTGAAAGTAAATAGAAATTCCTTACCCTTTAATGTCTGATTTTGGTACCCCTGCAAAGCTTATTCGTCTCTTGCAAAATGACACTGATCGACATCATCAGCGAGGATACCAAGTTTCATACAAGATGACTCCCTATCATGCAACTTCTTTAACTTTATTCTGGAGAAAATAATTCGAGGGCAAAACGAAATACCTTGTGTCAACAAACAAAGAGTCACTGTGTCTTGGACAAAATGTCAGTCAATCGAACGACAAAAAAATACTCTCTATAAATCCCTCATCCTTCCCGTCCTAGTATATGGCGCCGAGACGTGGGCATTGACCTCCAATGATAAGAGGCTGTTGGGAGCGCTCGGGAGGAAGATACTCCAATGATCTATGGTATGGTCCAATATGCGTGGACCACGTGTATCGCATAAGATGGAATCAGAAGCTGTATGAGTTGTGCGCCGACATAGATATAGTCAAGCGTACATAAATCCAGCGGCTTCGCTGGCTTGGTTATGTTAAGAGAATGGAAGAAGGCGCTCCGGGTAGAAGGATATTTTATTTGAGCCACGATGGAGGAACACGTAGAATCTTCGTTGGAGAGACCAGGTATAGGCTTAGTTAAAGGTGGTGTCACTCTTAACTCGCGCTGGCGCCAGTGTGGCTCGAATATGACTCAGCCAGCGAAGCCGCTGACAATATTGGACCATAGATCTTACGGAGTACATATAGGTTCATTGCGCATCAATTGTAGTAATTCTAGTTATGCTGTTCTTCTCGAACGCTCCTAACAGCCTCTCATCATTGGTGGTCAATGTCCGCGCCTCAGCGCCAGTCGGGAAGGTTGAGGGACATATAGAGCGTTATTTTTGTTGCCTAAGGAGCTCGTAGTAACAACTGTTGGCAAGAGTTCCGCTTGATCTCAAGGCTGACATTATTGTTGGTATTAATGCTGCATCCTAGGTAAACGAAATTTTTTACGGCGTCAAAAGTATAATTGTCAACAGTCTTTGTTTACATAAAATTTTTATTCAATATAGAAGTAACTTCTTCCTCCAACTAAAACAAAAATCATAAAAACTAATTATAAATATTTCAATAAAATAAGAAAAATTAAAAATACGTTTTTTGTATCTGCATATATTTAAAGTGTTCATATATTAATTCAATATTCTAATGCTTAAACTTAAACAATCTATATTAAAAACACAAAAAAAAAGAAATAAATTTAAATGCATTTGAAAATGGTAGATATACATAGTACATATGCTCGTATATTAGAGATGTACAAAATATTTAATTCAAATCCGAAGAAAAATATTGAACTCAAATGTGAGTACATTTAATAAAATGAATATATGTATGCTGGATTTTTGTTCGTATAAAGTACATATAGGTTCATTGCGCATCAATTGTAGTAATTCTAGTTAATTACAGCAGATAGTTGATTTTTTAATTTAAATATGTGATTGATTTCGTTTTTGTTTTGCTTGTATTTTTTGTTGGCTGTTTTATCAATAGAACTATTTACAAAATTATGTTTTTTTTATTTACGTGTTATAACTTTAAAGTCTATTTTTTATTTACCTACATTTTTGAATACATAATAAACACAACTGTTTGAATTTATTACCTCGATGGTCTTTTCCACCCGGTAATCTTTAACGCACTTGTGTTTTTTGCATGGATTTTATTAAGTGATTGATAAAATATACACGGAATTTTAGTATTGAATCGAACTTAAACAACTGAATTTTATTATTGAGCCGAACTTATCTGGCGCACTTAAATAACTGAATTTTATTAAAAAATTAAAATAATTATTACCAAAACTCAAATTTCATTTATGCTGTTGTCAGCAAATTAGTGCAGTATCCGAATACGAAACATTCAAGCCAAGTCCGAACTGCAGCTTCAGCATATTCACACACACTTTTAGTAGGCGATAATAGAAATAACATTCCAGCCAAGTGAGAACTGCAGCGTCAGCATATTTACACACAATTTTAGTAGGCGATAATACAAATAACAGTTTCATATTCGCATGCTGCACTGTACAAAATTTTTAGGAAAATATAACTTAAATATAATGTACCAGTTGTACGAGTATATTATCCATACTCCCCGCGTTGAGCTTTGTGAGCTCAAGACAATATTTATTCATCAATGATGAAGATGAAATCAGCATCGGGAGGTGCCGGATGCATTCTGGGCATTGGTACAGGAGCCTTCGTTCTTCTGGACTTTACTTTGGCGAAGATTAAAGGAGCTGCAACAACAACGCCGATCAACAGGCCGGTGTAGCCAATCGTTTATTGGTGAACATCGTGTGAACTTAGATGTTTAGGCTCGGCTTTTTGTAATTGTATACTTCGAATTTGTTCCTGAATTCGTTCTATATCGTCGCTTGCAATTTTATGGATTTCATGCTTAAGCTGCTGTTGGGAATTTGATTATGTTGACGGTTGGTTCGAACGACGTCCGCAGCTGTGTCGGGTGCACGTAATGTGAAGTTAATGTCAGCGTACTTGATGATTTAACAATGCCATCTCACATTGACTCATTTTTGAATTTCTGTTGTAGGTCGTTTGTGATTGTTTGCACAATAGCGTGTTCGATGTCAGCTTTATGCGTGCCATTGCTTCTGATTCGCTCATGGGACAAAACAGGCTTCTGTGTAAACTGACAATTAAGTATTGAGATGAAGGCTTAATGGTTAGGTAATCTTGTCCGACTTTGACTGGTATTGAGATCATTCGAAAGGTCTCAAACTGAGACCTTGAGACCTTTTGGTCTCAACTTGAGTGGAACCAAAAAACGGAAGCTTGAGTTCAGGTGGGAGATTGTTCTTTATCGTATGCAATGCATTCCTCAGTTGGGTGGGTGTAAGTAACAGAGGATTTATTTTACCGTGAGCTAACGACGAAAATATGTGTCGAATTTTTTGTTGCTCCATAAACACGTCAATTAAGTTTATCTTGAGATTGATGTCGTCAAATTACTGATTAATTTGTTCTTGTTTGTTTGTTTATTGATGACGTTTGCCGTGGCTTCTAAAATGATGGTGTGGTTATTTACAACATTAAATAATGTTTCTTCATTTTTGTCCACCGCTTGGATGGTATCCACCATTTTTTCGGCATATTCTGCATCTAACACCCCAAATAGTCGATTTGCGACGGTGCCGATTATATCAAAGGCCCCTCTTTTAGCTCTGTTATGGTGCAGAACTTCGTTAAACAATCTCATGTCCGCCAAGTTGTGTTCAAATAATGAAAGTATGCTGGCGCAGTGTGTTTCGTTAATCATCTTACCACATAAATTATGTAGATTCGAAATTCCATTTTCGAATCCTTTCACCTCTCCCCAATAGTTTTGTAGATCGTAATACACCACAAGATGCTGTATTGTTAAGTAAGTTTGTCAGGTCCTTAGTCTCGAAATAAATTCGTGGGTAGGAACCAAAATTTGTTATTTCGACTACCGGTGGACTGACTGCCTTTGCATATGTTGGAAGAATTAACAGTGCCAACAGTAATGCCGTTACCGAATTAAGTGACATATTCTTGGAACCTTTTGGCTTTTCGGAGTTCTGCTTGAAGTTTCAATCTTAAAATGGGCATTATCTTGGCTAGCGCAACTCTTGACTTGGAACATAAGAGTTCAACGTGAACATTATTGTGTGCATTCGTAGACCGTATATATATCGCAGAGCCAAACGCACGTTCCGAAGCATCTGAGAACACATGCAGCTGATATTTAATGCTCTCCTTGGAATATTGACGTTATCAAGGTGATTCAGACTCTGTCTATATTGCTCCCATTTTGTTTGTAGATGAATTGGCAGTACAGCATCCCAATCGTATCGTTGCTTCCATAACTCTTGAATAAACATTTTCGCTACAATGACTACTGGACTAACTAAACCGATTGGATCAAAGATGTGAGATACGTCTGACAGTATAGTGCGCTTAGTTCATCTTTTCTGCTCATTCCACGAAGTCTTGATTGTGATACCAAGTGTTTTTATTTCTTCATTTTCTTTAGTTATGTCCAGCGTACGTTCGATATCCGCTGGTGAAATATTTTACAACAATAGTTTGTGATTTGCGCACTGTTTTCGAAGTTTAAAACCTGCAGAATTCAACAACTCAATAACTTCTGATTGCATTTTTACAGCTTTTCTCAAATCATATTTTGACTCACCCCTCAACCCTACAGATTGAAGGCATTTGATAGCTGTATATGGAGCTGATGTTGTTCCGTATGCAACGGTGTTGAGCCGATAAATATTAAGTTTTTGTTGAGGATCATTTCGCCAGAATATTAACTGGAAGTCAGTATCCTGATCGTTCATTCTGATCTGTCTATACATCTTCTCTATATCGCTTGTAAAGACATATCTGTATTGGCGGAATCGAAAAAGGACATCGAACAGATCTTGTTGTATTTTGGGACTTTTGTGTAAAATCTGATTGAGTGACATGTTTCAAGACTTTTTCCATGACGCGTCAAATACTACTCTGAGTTTCGTTGTGGTTCTACCTAGTTTTAACACACAATGATGGGGAATAAAGTAGTTTGGTTCTTTGATGTACTTTTCGTCTACCTGTTCCATGTGACCAAGGTTTTCGTACTCATTCATAAATTTGACATACTCATGATGAAATTGTTTGTTTTTTGATCATTTTGCCAGAAATCTTATTTTTTCAATTTCTTTGGTTGAACCGAGTCGCGATTCATCTTCTTTAAATGGTAGTCGAACTACAAATTGGCCGGACTCGTTTCGAACAGTAGCCTCGACATAGAAACGTTCGCATTCCTTCTCCATGGGCGACATTGTAGTTTCTGTGTTTAATCAATTTCTCAGAATCGCTGAAGTTGCTTTCCCAGCGTATTGATACCGCAGAGTTGTGAGGACGTCGATAAATTTTTTGCTTTTCCAAGCACTACCCAGCCAAATACTGTATTCTGCAATGTTGGAGCGACCTTGTCCGGAAAAAAATTGGCCTACAATTGGTCATCAATTCACTATAAACCTCTGCTCCAATCAACATATCGATCCGTTGTTTTTTACAGAATTCAGTTGAATGTTTTGCGGAATATCAAAGTTTCGTGGATTAATGTGGTCATTTAGTTAATCGTCGATGATATTGTCCAAAATAAATACTTCTAACATTCTCGAGTACTCTGACGCTTTGGTTTTAATATTGATTTTTGTGCGTTTTTGAATAGTTTGTTTCGACCCTCCATACCAGTCAATTTTAAATCACTGTCGGCAAACCGTAAACCAAGCTTCTTACTTAAATTCTTAGTTATTAAATTCACCTGAGATCATGAATCCAACAATGCACGACATTCGATGGCACGCCCGTAGACATCAATTGTCTCGACCACTGCTGTTGCTAGGAATACGTGGCACTTCTTCTGCACTCCAAATCCGACGATTGCCTTGTCGCTTATTTGACTGTTGCTTGATGTGGGATTATGGCCAGATGATGATCCTGATTGTTGACTCAAAGATGCTTGTAAACTGCCTGATGACTTTGCCAACATGTACCAACGTGTTATGCTTTTTGGCGCACTTACTGCAACTACGTGATGTGCAGTCTGGCGAAAAATGTCCTTCCTTCAAACAATAAATGCAAATTAAAAAGTTATTCGTAAGTTTTTTTTTAAATTTATTTTATTAATTTGAACTGTTGCCTTAGGAGGTACGATTAGCACTGCCTCATGAAAACAGCGCAAAGCATAATGTTGGTTCGATATCACGTGTCTATTCGTCAAAAAATGCAAGCGGTCGAAAAGGGTTTAAATTACATTTTTGATAAGCGAAAATGCAGTCACGTTGTGGGAATGGCTCAGGTTTCTTTTACCCAATGGCAGCTTTGCCAAGTGTGGGAATGCTTATGTTGCATTCCTGGTTCTGCTCGTGGCGGAATTGAATACCGCTAACCAATACCTTAACTTCTCCCTTTGTAAGATCAATCGTCCCGATTGTCAGCAAGCTGGAATGTCTTTACTTTTTTACTTTTAATGGCACAACAGCCCATGGAGGGCCTAGGCCGAGCTTTTCGCATCCACTCATGTTGTGCGTGTTATATTTGTACATGAATGGAAGGGACCTACAGTTTAATGCCGAAACCAAAATGCGAAGTGAAAAGCTTTTCATAGACAATTTTTACTTTTGTAGGTTTGCCATTACCTGCAAAGAGGTGGTGCCGTGTAGAAAAATTATTTTTTTCTACTTTTTTGATTTTGCTTGTGCCGAGATTCGAACCCCAGACACTCTGCGTAGCAGTCCAACGCACTACCACTACGCCACAGCGACCAACTGGAATGTCACTTAAAAAATGTGGCTAAGTAAGTTTCCGATAATTGATATGATTTATTTCGCGATATTTCTAAAAATTTTTCAAATTGATTTAAAAGGATCATTCCTTGACTTACTTCCTGTACTGAAGGTACATGCTGATTGTTTACTACTACGCAATTATGCTTTTTGCTGTTCAGAAGTGATGGTATACAGTTTGTTTCACTTATATCTAACAAATTTTCCTTACTACAAATACACAAATCATTAAATTGATTACAATTTTCCTTAATGTGATAAATTCTATTTTTAAATTTGACAATGTTTTCTGATTTGATTTTTACAATTGTTTCCTTCTTCTTAACAGGTTTAATAAACAATTTTCACAGATATTTTGATATATAGCTGGTAAATTTATTATATATAATATTGTCGAGTCATCCGTCGATATTCTAATAGTGGCAAACCCCAAAGCTTCTTCTAAGTTATCTAAAAATCTTTTTACTTTTTTTTTCCTTTTCCGAAAGTATAAACGAATTAATCACCCCTACCCTTGCTCATTGTAAAGCGTATTCTATGTTCACTATATCGTCCTTAATGATTTTTATTTTGTTTGAAATGGTGTCTTCTATTGTTCGGTGGACGTCTTGATTGAATTGATTTTACAATTAGGTTAGTGGTATTAGTTAGTACGTTAATTCTAATTCTGTCGATGGAGTCCTTGTTAATAATTCTCTGTCGTTCATTAGTTCTAAGGAGTCCGTTGATTTTGTTTACTATTATTTCATGGAGTACTGGCTATCCATTTCCATACCGTCCCTAGAAAATCGATTGATCGTTTCTTCCCTGGTTTTAGCCTTTGCATTTGATTTTTAAGCTGGTTGATATCATGAAGGAGAAATGGTAGTACCGCGCTATTTCTCTAAAGCTTTTTGTTTTTATATTCCGGCAACCTCTTTTGGTTGCCGGTTGGTTGCTCGGTACAGAACCGATCAGCCAGTTTTTTCCAAGCCTTCGTGCAGAACCAATGCTTGGGTTTCGAGGAAATTTTTAGATGATTTCTTTCCACAAAATAACAGAAACCACTGGATCGCTCAATACTTGAATTGCTAATAATATTTATTTATATATTAACTATAATACTGGTGACAAACGTAAAAACGTAGTAAACAAATTTAGAAACGTAAAATGCTGGCAGAGCACAACGTCAAGCGTATGACCGATTGCAAGGTTCTGGCTGTCCCAGGAATCCAGAGTGTCATGTTGCTACACGCGCTGCCGTAAATACGGCATGATCGCTGGTGCAATATGACCCTCCTTGAGAATCCTAAGCACAAGCAAAATCACACACAACCGGCCGCGCTGTTGGGGTTATGAATTCATTTTTGAGTTTTGTGGCCACCTTCCGTCGTTGAAGAAGATTACCCCTGAATTCTTCCGCCATGCTGTCTACGATACTGGTGATCGGCGCCTCCGTCAACAGTCTAGAATTCAGGATTGCTTCTATCTCTGTCATTACTGTATTGGGAATAAGGGTCCATAAAATCACAGGCTGTTGTTTTTGAATTTCCGTGGGTACTGCCCGCGTGAGATCAAATCTGCTGGATTTTGTTCGGTAGGGACATACTACCATTGGCAGCTAATAGTGAGTTCGTGAATCGATACGACCTGATTGGCCAGAAATGTGTGATATGATGAAGATTCCGCCGCAATCCAGGCCAGTGTGATCTCTTAATCGCTCCCTAAGAAACATTCTTCGTTCCAGGTGAGGTCCTTTTTGACACGTTGGAGAAGCTGGGCGGCTAATTTTGCAGCACATTGCTCTAGACGAGGGAGAGATACCACCTTAACGGGCGCCACTCTGGTTTTGGAACACAGTAGTCGCAACATAACGGAGCCATCTGTACATATGGTCCTGATGTAGATAATTGCGCCATATGCCTTTTCTGATGCGTCCGAGAATGCATGAAGTTCCTTTCTGCTGGCGGTTTTTCCACAGGATACGGTGCGTGGTATTTTGACGTCGTCCAATTCTTTGATTTCTTCTCTAAACTTGTTCCATTGGGTGTGTAGTTCCATTGGCACGGCTGCATCCCAATACAGCTTTAATTTCCAGAGTTGTTGAAGGAATATTTTTGCACTTGTTATGACTGGCCCCAATATTCCCAATGGATCGAAAACGTTTGCTATGTCGGACAGTACTCGTCGCTTGGTAACCTTGTCAGTTAGATCCCACTGCGTTTTGATAAGGAATGCATCTGCCTGCGGTTGCCAGATCATTCCCAATGTTTTGACCGTGCTGACCTATTTGTCGAAACCCGCTTGGATGGCTCTGTCGTCCAGCGTAATGTTGGCGAGGAGTGATAAATGATTAGAGCACCACTTTTGCAGTTTTAAGCCAGCGCTTTTCATGATGCTGTTGAGTTCATCCTACTTGGCACGAGCCTCCGCCACCATGTCGGCCCCTGTAATGACGTCGTCGTTCCGAAGGCAAGACGAACCCAGTGGGAATTGGGTCTCACATGTGGCCGCCAATTTATGAAGACATTTTATGTCAAGGTATGGGGCCGTTGTGACTCCGTACGTTAAAGCACTTTAACTGCTGCCTAGCTTCATCTCTCCAAAGAATCAGCTGGTAACACCTATCTCGATCGTCCACCAAGATTTGACGATACGTTTTTTCGATGTCGGCTGTGAAGGCATATTGCTTCATCCGAAATCATCTTGGATCTTTGGGCCAATGTAGAGAACTTCGTTAAGAGACAGGTTGCTTGAGGTTTTCATTGAAGCATCGAATACGACACGTAGTTTGGTGGTGGAACTCTCTGGTCTCATCACACAATGATGAAGAAGAAAGTAGTGCGTTGACCGGCACCTCCTCCATGTTACCCAAATTTAAAATCTCTTGCATAAATTGTACATACTGCGCCTTGACATCCGGATTTTTGTGCAGTCTCCGTTCTAATGACTGGAACTGATTTAGTGTGGCGGTTTGGGAAGGTCCGAGACGGTTTTCCATTGTCGCGAATGGCAGGCGGACAATGAACCTGCCTTTTTGGTTCCTGCGCACCGTTTGGTTGAAATGTTGGTCGCATCTTTGCTCAGCCGACGTTAGCGCTGGGGCTGGTGCGTCGATGGTTTCCAAACGCCAAAAACGTTCGATCTGCTCGTGAAGTGTAGCAGTGTTATTTGTACTAACCCCGCTAAAGGTGGATGGTACGGGCGACTGCAGTGTGCAACCACCGACGACCCATCCAAACACAGTATTTTGTAGGATGGGTAAATTCTTCCCCAGTTTGACTTGTTCGATCATAAGCAATTCATGATATATTTCATTGCCAATTAGCACGTCAATCTGGTTTGGTTGGTAGAATGACGGGTCTGCCAGCTGTAGATTGTCAGGGATTTCCCACTAACTGATGTCCAAATGTCGAGATGGTTGGTCCGAAGTAATGCTTGGTAAGATGGACGTGTCCACCCGAACCTTGAACTTGTTGGTTGTGGATTGTAGCAATATGTTGGCTCGATGTGATGATCGCTGTGTCGCTTGACCAATGCCTTCGAATTCCTGTGGGTCATAAATCGTCTGTATCCGCAACCGTTTAGCCAAAGCTTTGGTTATATAATTTAGTTGAATTCCGCTATCAAGAAGGGCTCGACACATGACTTCACGTCCTTTGCGATCTTGAAGCTTGACCATAGCGGTGCAAAGCAACACGTATTTTGTCGCAACTTGTCCACCATCTGAAGGGAGTGTTGAGGAAGCAGACGTACTGGTACTTGGTGATGAATTGCTGCTGTCAGACTTTTCGTCGAAGTGAACCAAGGTATTGTATTTCTTCTGGCATGTGGAACAACCCCGGCTAGGACATTGGGAGGAATGGCCACTCTTCATGCAGTTTAGGCACAACTTGTTCTTCTTCAATGTGTTGTAGGGTTGACGTGGTGTTTGAGCCTTGAATACTCTGCATGCAAACAACGGATGGCGCTCCTTACATATGACGGACTGGTTTGCTGATTCAGCCATCAAAGATGTTGGCCTGGTACTCGGATTCCTATGCGTCTTGACTTGGCCGAGTGCCTCCATAGCTTGGAAGCGCGTCTCAAGAAATTTCACGAATTTCTTAAGTGAGCACAACTCACGCGGGTCGTCCAGTGATTGCTCAAAAGCACCATGAGTCACTCGATCGAGTTTCTTGATGATCATATGCACTACGATAGGATCCTATGATGATATTGGCAGTCCTAAGCCCTTAAGACCAAAAAAACACTCTTTGGTTGTATCGTGAAGAGCCTTGACGGCGGTTATTGAGTCTGAGTTTAGCTGTGGCTGGCCCATTAATTTGTTTAGCAGCGCGCTCACCATCAATCGTTTGTTGTCATAGCGATCAGCCAAGATGGTCAATGCGGCGTCATAGTTCTCTTCCGAAACAGGTAGATGATTGATCAGATGACTTGGTTCTCCGATTAAGTTGGTGGTCAAATAAAACATCTTTTGTACCTTGCTGACTTCTTTGTTGTGGACCAGCTGCAGGTATAGATTTTTGAATAGCGTCCATTTCAAATAGGCACCGTCGAAAGACGGTAGCTTGATGTCAGGCAGTAGCATGATGTTATATGACGATGGCCTCCGTAGGCTCTGCCGTGGACGCTCCAAGTGTTGCTGCAGACTGATGTAGGTGTCTTGTAGCGAGTTGTTTTGTTCGAAGAAGCCGTCTACCTCGTGTAGGCGTCTACCTCGCTACATGTCGTGACCGACGCAACCGCTTTACACGAAAATATGTAATGAGCTGCGTATATCCAAATAGGCATTCTTTACAACTACAGATATAAAATCATCAGCTGTTTATTGATTTAATATGATAAGTAAGTTTCTTTTGATGTGTTCCAGAGAATCGGAAATGCTGAATAGACTATAATGTCTATTAATATCTCTACATATTCCACGAAAAGCATAATTTTGAGCATAATTTGTTTTGCATATGCTAAGTTTAATAGGAATAAAATAACGTGAGCTTCTGCAGGGTATATTAAAGTTTATTTCGTTCAGTAAATACGAAGTTGATAAAATGCCATTCAAAAGCTTTACAAGAAATGTTATATTCAGCATTTTTCTTCTGCTTATCAATGCCGGTAGATTAATAAGTTTTAATCGATGTTCATACGGTGGAAGCTTCAAAAGAGGATTCCACCAAACACTTTACTTACTTTTAATGACACAACAGCCCATGGAGGGCCTAGGCCGAGCTTTTCGCATCCCCTCATGTTGTGCGTGTTATATTTGTACATGAATGGAAGGGACCTACAGTTTAATGCCGAATCCGAACGGCGAAGTGAAAAGCTTTTCATAGCAATTTTTACTCTTGTAGGTTTGCCATTGCCTGCCAAGAGGTGGTGCCGTGTAGAAAAATTATTTTTTCTACTTTTTGATTTTGCCTGTGCCGAGTATCGAACCTCGGACACTCTGCGTAGCAGTCCAACGCACTACCACTACGCCACAGCGACCACTAAACTGCTCAGTGAAAAAATATGTAAGAAACTGTTTTTGAACCGACTCAATTTTACTTGTGTAGTAATTATATTGAAGATTCCAGACAGGAGATGCATACTCAAGGATGGGTCTAATAACTGAAGTGAATAGCGTTTTTGTTGTATAAGGGTCGTTAAACTCCTTTGACCAGCGTTTAATAAATCCTGACAAATTTTTAGCTTTGCTCACACAAGTTGATAAGTATGTAAGTTAAAATTTAATTTGGAGTCCATTGTCACACCCAAATCAACAAATATCAATACATGACTCAGATTCTGATTCTGTAAAGAATATTAAGCAGACATAGGTTGTCTCCTTGTAAATGTCAGAAACTTACATTTATCCAGATTGAGTAACATGAAGTTTAATCGTCACCAGTTTGAAAAATTATCAAGATCTTGCAGAAGTTTTTGTTGGATTATAGAGTTGTAAGATAAGAACAACTTTAAATCATCAGCATACATTACACTTTTGCAATTTCGAATAACAGATGGCAAAATCATTGATAAACAAAAGAAATTTATTCCAGCTAGTTTTTTGGATCCACACGAGGAATGCGCACAACCCTCTCTGAGTCTGGCCTAGGTTTATAAACAAACTCTTTCACAATTGCACCTTTTGGCCAGAAGTTAATATCAACGATTTTGTCAAACATCTCAGCCGGAATACTAATTTTAAAAGACGAAATATTTCCTTGATATGAGAAGTTTAACTTCTGAACAAAAATTTTAACAATTTCAATTTTAGATTTTATATGAAATTAGAAAAACGAGAGACAAAAACAGTTTTTTTGGGTGCAACTACTTTAAGTTTTTTGGTAGCAGGTGCGACACATTCACCTACTGTTAATTTTTTTAGAACTGGCATTTAGAACGCACATTCTTTGATAGATGATGGTAAATTTTGGTTTTTTTCAGTCGAAGTTGAAATTTCAATAGCTGGAAATTCATCAATAACTATGGGAGATTGATTCATAGCCAAAGTAGTAGAAAAAGATGTTGGAGAAACATCGATGGCACTAGACGGGGCAAGAGATTCCGTAGCTTTCTTACCCGCAGGGTTTAAATAAGTGCGTAAATAATATCGATTCTGAATTGGGAGCTCAACATTATTATCCTCGTCATGGCACTTGAAATCATTCTTCGTACTTTTTAAATTTTTTCAAAGAGTAATGACAACTCTTTACCAAATCCTTTCCTAGTATGGAACATTTTGTTTATTTTAACTTCGGCTGATCTACATTTTAAGCAAGACCAGCGAAGACCTCTCCCTTCATGTATAATGTCCGCGATGCTGCCAGAAAGACTAGCACACTTAATATGAGCGAAGCCATTACAAAGCCAGCAAAACACCTGATGCTCGGATTCATTTTTTACTGTGCAATTTGGATAAACGCAACTCATTATTTTATTATTAAAATTAAAATAGTATAAAAAGACTAAGCAAATAACATATAAACATGTAAACCGTACCGTTTGCAAATATAAATTTATAAAATGAAAAAAAAAATTTGGAAATAGCTGTAAATATAAATTACTGTTAGCAGACATGAATAATTATGCATAATGTTGAGGTGTACAAGCTGCTAAAACAGTAAAGATACGAAAAATAGAGAAAACTAAAATTTAATACATAAATAAGAGAACAGAATTCGCTCTCACTAATAAACTATTATGTATGTATGTATATACTTATTGCACATTATAAGATTGCACATTAAATTAAATGGGAAAAATAAGAAAAATTAATAGCTAAATTATTTAATTAAAAATTAATAATTTGATAAAATTAAACAATATCGCCCAGTGGTTCCAAGTCCGACAAATCACCAAACTCGAAGCAGACACCAAAATTAAGATGAAACAAATAAAAATTTAAATTATTCTTTAAAATGGTTCAACATTTTAGGCCAGTAGTATTATTTATAAACTTGTTTATAATTTTCCTTACAGTTTCTGTGGGCGCGAATATGTGTTTGTTCTATTATTGCTTCTTGGTCATTGCGATTGGGTACGTCAATGGGGAATATTCGTGTGAATAGAAATTTGTTTGTGAAACCACCTTAACCGTTTCTTTAAAGTTAGGAAGATCTTCCGCGGTGCAATGTATTGCAGTCACAAGTCTAGGCTGAAGGAATTCTAAAAGGATTGTTTTCAAATTTTCTTTAGTGTCATATTCGATGATGTGCCTAGTTTCACCAAAATTTACTATTGATTCGTGTGTTATAAAGTTTGCTTTGCTTAACAGAATTTGTTGTTTATATTCATTTACGGGTTTAAGGGATTCGGGAATAGTAAATTCATCACTACTTTCCACGGAGTGGTGAGTGCTCTGTACTGATTCGTTATCGGATATGTTGTTTAAAATTTGCCTAGAAAGCGCATCTGCAACTACATTTTGTTTTCCGGGTTTGTATACAAACTTCGATAAAAGAATGCAACCTTTTCATTTTGGCATTTGGATTTCTAGCGGACACCGCGAATGTTAAAGGTGGTCAGTGTGAATTTCCAGATCTGATACGCCATATAAATAGTTTCTCAATGTTTTCAGTGCCCACACTATGGCATATAGAGTTCCTTTTAGAGATGAATGTGATAGGTTTCCCAATTTGACTTAATACCGCGCCTATTGGAACATTCGATGCGTCTGTTGTTAAAATAAATTTGCTGTTGAAATCTGGCTGCGCCAGTTCTACTTGGTCTATTAGCAGGGCTTTTACCTTCCCGAAAGCGGCGATTGCTTCCTCGTTTAAATTGATTTCTATTTTTTTGGACAAATTTTTGCGATATTTTACCATTTTCCCCCGCTAAGTAAATTGTTAATGGTTTTGTGACCAACGCGTAATCCTTTATGAATTTTCGATAGTAGCCTGCCATTCCTAGAAAGCTTCTTAGTTGTCGTAAGGTTGTTGACAAGGGATATGTTTGGATAGTTTCCATTTTTTGGGATCGGTTTTTATCACATCACAACCTACTCTATAACCTAAAACATCAACTTCTTCTTGGTAAAATTCTGATTTCTCTAAAGTTATATTCATGTTTGCGTCTCTTAAAGTTTTTATTTTTTTTAAAAAATGGTAAATGTGTTCTTCTAACGTAGGTGAAAACACAATTATGTAGACGTGACAAAATTTACCAATATAATTTGTGAGAATATTATCCATGGCTCTTTGGAAGATGCCAGGGGCATTTTTTAGTCCAAACGGCATCGTATGAAAAAGGGGTTTTTTTTAATATCTGAGTCCTTCATTAATATTTGGTGGAACCCAGATTCCAGGTCTATCATGGAAAAGTATTTCGTTTTTCCCAAATTTGATAATATGACTTTGCAGTCAGGTATGGGATATTGCAACTGTCTGTTCGTTTAGTTTTTTATAATCAATTACCATCTTCAATTTTGAGGTCCCATCTTCATTTATTCTCTTTTTTGGTAAAACCCAAATAGACGAGTTATATGGGCTTTTGCTTCAACGAATGATGACATCGTCCAATAAATTTTTGATTTCCTTATTCACAAATGTATTAACAGATATATGATACGGGTTTTGCTTACTCCATATAGGAGTTTCAGCAATTGTTCGAATTTCTGCTCTTACGTCTATCCTAAATGGCAGCCTCATGTTTATTTGCAAATGAAGCTGTTCTATTTCTGGAAAGATTTCGCGTCATAGATGTTCAATTTCATCATGTTTTATTATGTGATTGATGTTTTCTAACCTGTTTTCATTTTTAGGATCGACCTCTTCATTACATTCCTGTTCTTCTTCTTTCTCGAAGTATAGAATTCTCGCAGTGCCTTCCACACTACAAGGTTCCTTTCTCAAAATTCGTCACGATGTTTGCTTTTTTCGTAGAATTATACCCTATTAAAATATCAGCTTCAAGATTAGGAATCTCGTAGAATCTTTCTCTGATTCCAAATAACCTTGCCTCGCAATAATTGTGAATTATGGTAAACCCATTTATAGTTTTACCCTCTTCCTTATAACTAACTCTTCCCGATTTTCAAAAACGTTTGGGCTGCAGTATCAGCTACTTAGTAGCGCCGCTATTAATTAGTATTATATATTGTCTTCCGGATGTTCTTCTTTTGATGATGTAGGGCAATCCGGGTTTATTTCTAAAAAATTATCCTCGTTTAAATTATTTATTCGTGGTGCATTATATTGTGGCTGAGAACTATATTGGGTGCTCGGGAGCTGGCGTTTAACATCTTGTTGGAAGTTGTTAAACCCTGCAGGATTCGCCTGACGCCCTTGGAAATTATTTGGATTTGGTCCTTGTGAGAAAAGATAGTTGTTATTCCTGTTAACATTTGGTCGAGGAGTCCCTTGTTGGTAATAATTAGTATTATAAAAAAATCTACGTAGTACATTGGCTGAACTACCTAATTCCATTGGTTCGGGTTTCGGTTGCCTTTACCTGTTTTGGAAATTGTTTCTCCTTGAATACACTAGGGGAATCGTAACAAATTTTGAGATTTTTGATTGCTATTATTGCTAGAATTGGAATTGCCTTCTCGGTTGAACTGAAGAGCAAAACTAGCTCGTATATTGTTAGACTCCAATTCCTGGGCCTTCGCCAAAGCATTCGGGAGGTCATTTGGTGATAACGTGAATATGATATTTGTTGGTGGTGTTGTTGTTAGTTCTGAGTTCGAACCGTGAGTCATTATTGTTTTATTAATTAAAGCTGTTAATTTGTTGTTAATCTCATTATAATAATCTATTATGCTCAAGGAGCCCTGGCGCGTAATGCTGAGTATTGTTCTATAATGTGCAACGTGCTTCGTCAGTATGTCGTTTGCGTCTTCGGTTATTTTGCTCCTTAGTATAGTCACTGCAGCGTAATATCTGCGACTTCCTTTCTGGTATAGACTCATGGAGTTGCTAGCGGCCTCTCGCCAACTATGTACGAATTTATGGCATTAAAAGGCGGCAAGGATTTGATTACATCTAACAATTCCTCGCAACGAACCGCTTCATTTATTGTTTCTGTCTGATATTCTGCAATCGTATCAGTGCTAGTCAAGTGTTGCAAACTCTTGGTCAATTCCTCTATTCTCTTAACCCAAGGGCCAGTCTGAGCCTCTATCAATTCCTTAATTTGGTCTGTGGTTGCCATTTTCACCGATACAGAACCGAACAAAACAGTTAAATCGTCAATTGTACCGCTTGTATCCAGCTTGAGGAGTTTATCTTTACTTATTTTATTACTTGTTTTATATAAACATATATTGTAGGAAAGAAGGTTTATTTAATTTCTTATTCTATATTATGAATATTTTTATTTTTCAAATTTTATTCCTTACTTCCCATTTAATAGCTAAACATAGAAATATGTTACTTGTTAATTCGGCTGCTAGATGACTCCTTAAGTTCATGTTGATGTCGTCTGAGCGTATTCTTCTTTCTTCCGTTTTTTGTTTGTTTCTCCTTGCTTGGGGATATTTTTATATGGAATTGTTCACTAAAATTGTTCGTTGTCCTTTGCTCCTTTTTGTTTTTGTTTCTCCTTTGCTTATAGAATTGTTTACTAAAATTGTTGGTTGTATTTTGCTCCTTTTTGTTTTTGTTTCTCATTTGGTTAAGGATACTTTTTATATTTGATTCACTAAAATTGTGGGTTGTCTTTTCCTCTTTTTTTTTCTTTCTCCCTTACTTGGGGATACTTTTTATATTTTTTTCCTTTCTGTGAGGGTACTTATTTTTACCTTTTATTTTAGGATATTACGGAAAGCATGCTGCGCGACCGATCCTTACTTGTTCTTTTCAGGATGTTTTTTACGGAAGGCCCCACGTTCGGCGCCAGTTAAAAAGTTGTTCGTAAGTTTTTTTTAAAAAAATTATTTTTATTTTAAGCATAAGGTTGGTTCGGTATCACGTGTTTATTTGTCAAAAAGTGCAAGCGGTTGAAAAGGGTTTAAATTACATTTTTGATAAGCGAAAATTCAGTCACGTTGTGGGAATGGCTCAAGTTTCTTTTACCCAATGGCAGCTTTGCCAAGTGTGCTTATGTGGCATTCCTGGTTCAGCTAGTGGCGGAATTGAATACTGTGAATCAATACCTTAACTTGCATAGTTTCGACTCCTTCAGCTTCTTTAACCGATTTTGCGGTGACATCTGAAGAAACATTTGGCAATAAAATAAAGTATGACTCTGTTGACACAATTTATAATTGGATTGTCCAGTTGAGGCTGTAAAAGAAAATTTTGAATTAGTATTCTCTTTAAGTTTTATATTCATGGCTTTATCCGGTTGTTGCCGGCCTTTGTACACCACAGCGCCCAACGACTTAAATCTGAGTTCCAGGAAGTCCAGAAAGTCTGTTAACTTTTGGGGTTTACTCGGTTGTTTCAGAGATTGTTCGTACAAACTATGTGTAGTTTTATCCAATTTGTTGCCGAGTAAATGCAGCAATATGGTAACCCAAGATGCGATGTCGATGCTCAGTGTCTCCAATCTCATAATACATTCAGTTGTGACATCATGTAGCGACCTGATTGCTGATGCCGATTCAATCTGGGAAAGGCGTTGCGAAAGCAAATTGTTGAGTAACGCCGTAATTAAAATGCGTTTGTTGTTGTATCGATTTGTTAGAATTTTTCATGCTGATGCATAGTTGGCCTTTGATATTGGTAAATGTTGAACCAACGATTTGGCGTCACCGGTTAGGTTACTATTCAAGCAAAACATCTTGTCAGAGTCTGATATGCCTGTGTTATGAATCATTTGGGTTTAGATGTCATCAAACTGTTGCCATTTCAGATAATCTCCTTCGAACATTGGTATTGTTATCGTCGGCAATTTTATTTGTGATTGCTGAATATTGTCGGAAATGACCCAGTAACGAGCTATACCTTAAAGTATGCTAAAAAATTGCATTCAAAGGTAACATCACGTTTTACAGCCCGGGATGCATTTCCATTGCAATATCCGTATACGAAAACAATTTCCGCGTATTCCCGAATTGGAAAACTCATATTTAGCAGAAATCATTTGTTTAACCGCGAACAAATCGTGAATAATACCAAATATCAAATTAGCAAACAAAAAAATAACGGCTTTTCCCAAAATTTAACAAATCTTAACTTGCGTTTAAAATTTGTTATCTCACTTACACACGCATTCAGCATTTTTAATTTCTGAACTTGTTGCATTGTAATTTATGCAAACAAATAATTTACACCAAATGGTTATTCGTTGGTTTGATATGAAAATGTTGTATGGGAGTTTTGTAGAGAAGTGTTCGAAAAACAAAACTGCATCCCCCATTTAAAAAAAATAACAACGCAACTTTTCGAGATAATCATGCTTGAACACAAAAAATTACTTAAAAAAACAAAAAGTTTTAATTTTAAGAGGCTATAACTTCTTTATGGTTGATGCAATCGATTCACTGTACAAGAAGTGAATTTTTGCCCGTTAAATTTACTTTTCAAAAATGTCTTACTTTCTTAGCTTTAATAGTTTGGAAGTTATACTGTAAAAAGTGATGTTACCTTTGAATACAATTTTCTTAGCATACTTTAAGGTATAGCTCCTTACTGGGTCATTTCCGACCTCCACCCATACGATTTTTTTCGTTTCTCGACTCAAGGAATCGACTGGCAGCGGATTGTCGTCTTAATACGGGACTCCCTGTATATGGTAACAACTAAATAATTATAATTATAATAATTATTCTTTGAATGCTGTTTTGAAACTTAAACAGTAAAAGTATATAAAAAATACAAAATTTTACTACGCTGTAGCGTAGCGGTAGTGCGTTGGACTGTTACGCAGAGTTTCAGGGGTTCGAATCTCGGCACAAACAAAATAAAAAATAAAAATAAAAAAAATAAATAAAAATAAAATTAATATAAAAAAGGAACAACAACAACATTTATACACGGCACCACCTCTTGTTCGTTCAGTAAATACGAAGTTGATAAAATGCCATTCAAAAGCTTTACGAGAAATGTTATATTCAGCATTTTTCTTCTGCTTATCAATGCCGGTAGATTAATAAGTTTTAATCGATGTTCATACGGTGGAAGCTTCAAAAGAGGATTCCACCAAACACTTAACTTTACTTACTTTTAATGACACAACAGCCCTTGAAGGGCCTAGGCCGAGCTTTTCGCATCCCCTCATGTTGTGCGTGTTATATTTGTACATGAATGGAAGGGACCTACAGTTTAATGCCTAATCCGAACGGCGAAGTGAAAATCACATAAAATAAGCACACAAAAAAGTGCATAGAAGTTCATATGTATGTATTGCAAGGTGTGTTTAAAATTACTTATCCATTTTGTGGTTTCAAAAGTAAACGTAAATAAATGACATACGAAATTAAATTTTTGATAAGTTTTTTTTTATTATAAAGTTGGGACCGCGACATTATGTGTGAAACACTATATTATTTAAATGGCCACCTCGAGATCTATTGCAACAATTATGTTACAGATCTTTTTCTCTTCCTATCCTGAGTACAGTCAAACGCAATATTCATTTTTAAATGTATTTAATTGCTAATTTAATTGAATCGTAAAACTACGCACACGAGGAACTCCGTACCAATTGAAATGCAAAAAGAAGTGACAGATAAAATTTGTGTTACCACATGGTTAGAAATTTTATGTGTAGTTTGTAGGAATCCTACTCAAATCCTTTTGAAGCAATTTTCGATCACACAATAATTCCAAAATCGATTGTGTTGTCAAAAGCATAATCTTAAATCGCAGACAAAAAATTATGTTATCATAGCGCTCCGCATTGATGGTAGATAACTCTCACACCTTCATAATTTTTCGAAAAAATACTTTCCGATGACGCCTCCAGTCATTCGTAGATATAAATATTTGCATAATTTGGATACTAATAATGTCATTATTTGTAGGATATTGTTAGCTCAAATTGTTTAGCTAGCAAAGATTCAAGGATTAACATCTTTTGACGTGCCATTATTTTGCAAAATTTTAGCGTAAGTTGGTTGACATTAGTTCTTTATTTAGTTGTTTCAAAGCCAACTATTATTACGACTTCGAGAGCTACTTTCAATATGTGTTTTTAAATTTATTAAGATTTTTATAAACTTGGCCTATAAAATCACTAAGACACGATGTTACATTTTTCCATTTTTATAACTTCCAAATAAATCAATAACGACAAATTTTTGGGTTACGTATTTATTTAATGAAAGATAAAAACGATGAAAAACTACTTACATTCTATGAGGATCTTAACCTAAGTTCTAAAATATGAAATGTGTTGCCAGACTTATTTATATTCTACTTACTACAAAAATATTAATAATAAAGAGATTTTTGTTAAATATACTTACACATCGTTTGAATATCTAACTCCACAACGCTTTGTGTGAACATTGAATTAAAATATGGTATGTAGTACGAGGGTAGATCAATAAGTACCCGTGTGTGGAGACAGGTGGCGTTGCTGAGGGAAGTTGGCATTACCGTCTTGTACTGCCATCTGTCACACGAAAAAGAACAATATCGATCCGTAATTTGATTTTTATTTTTGGATGGAAAAACATGCGAAGACATAAAAGCGAAGTTGGATGCTGTCTACGGGGCCCCTACACCATCTATGACAACCGTAAGATATATGGTCGTACATCTGTTTTTGATGAGGAGCGCCCAGGCCGCCCGGCGGACGTGGTTACTGAGGAAATCGTTGAAAAGGTCTGCGACATGATTCTCGCTGATCGCCGAACGAAAGTGCGCGGAGTAGCAGAGGCCGTAGCAGTGTCGCACGGAACGGTAATTAATATTTTACATGATAGGTTAAGCATGAGAAAGGTGTCGGCCCGATGGGTGCCGCGATTGCTTAAAGTGGACAACAAGCGGATTCGGAATTGTCGCGGCCAAATTGCATGAATTGAACTACAAATTGCTGCCGCACCCACCTTACTCGCCCGACTTGGCTCCCTGTGACTTCTTTCTGTTCCCCAAAATCCCCAGCTCAAACGAGGAGGTTATCGTCGAGAGAGAAGCGTATTTTGAAGAGTTTGACAAATCGTATTTTTGGGAGGGGTTAAAGAAATGGCAGAAACGTTGGGAAAAATGTATTATACTAAAAGGAGATTACGTTGAAAAATAGAAAAAAAATTGTAAAAAACTTGCCTTTACATTCCTAACACGTACTTTTTACTTTTTTTGTACTTTTAATATTTATGCAAATATTTTTGTATTTATTTGTTTTATTTTAGTTCAATGTTTATAACAAAAAGGTTTAAATGTTATTTAGTTTAAGTTGTTTTGAATTATGAAATTAAATGATTAACGAATAAAATGTAATGTAATGATTTTCACCTAATTCCTTTGCTTGTAGACGGTTGTAAATCTAAAGTATTTTTTTGATTATAAACATATGTTATACATATTTTGTTTACTTTTTCTCTCTGAGTAGTCTCTGCTTATTTATTTTTTGTCAAAGTTGAAATCAATTGAATTTTGATATCAAGAATTTTTATAATCTGTCGGTCGCGCTTTAACCCTTTCTCATCCTTGAAAAATGTATCTCCATTTCTTTAACGGTTTTTATGTCTCGGTAAGTGTCTTAAGTTATGACACCCAAGACTCTTAACAAGTTCCCTATTCCTTTACGTATGAGGGCTGTTCTATTTTCATTAATTTTATTTATCCTTTTAACCTTGTTTTCATGTACACTATCAACAAAGTTTTGCATTGAGCAATATTTAAATGAGCGCGCAACAGTTCGTTAGGTATATATTTAGTTGTAGATGTTGTATTATTACATATTTCAGCCGCTTTTAGTGCTAAGGTTTTGTCATCAATGGGGGGCCTGGGGCGTAGGACACAAGGTAAAGTTCGTGACAGTCGCAGGTGCGTCCATGGTCGATCCTTGCGCTTCTTCTACGTTTTAAGTCGACACACAGCCTCCTCGTGGCGTCCCCTGGATAGCGATCTGACAACCGTCAGTGAGTTAACTAATGTGTGCGGCGGGCTTCTCCATGGCCTTGAATGAATGGTTGTGCGTCGGGCTTGGAACCCACCACGTTAAAATACCCACCAATGAATCCTCCAAATAAGCCTCGGATAATGAACCCCTCTAATGTAGACGGCTCCCGCAAACGCCCAAAGGACAACGATTTACGGATATGCACCTGGATGTCCGAACCCTCTACAGGGAAGGTGCCTCTATCCAGCTGGTGGATGTCCTCCAAAAATATAGAGCTGACATCACCGCTATACAGGAAATGCGATGGACGGGACAGGGTTGCTCCAAAAGAGCATCCTGTGATATCTACTACAGCTGTCATGCGTCGAGACACGAATTTGGTGTTGGATTTGTGGTTGGGAAGAGACTGCGTCATCTAGTCTCGAGGTTCACGGCCGTGAACGAGCGCCTAGCCACTATCCGCATCAAGGCAAAATTCTTCAACATCAGCCTAATTTGTGTCCATGCCCCGACGGATGAGAAGGATGAAACGACCAACGATGACTTCTACGAGCTCCCCGACAAAACTTATGAGCATTGCCCCCGCCACGATGTTAAAATCGTGTTAGGCGACTTTAATGCCAAGGTGGGCAAGGAGAGTCTCTTTGGTCCGACGATCGGAAAATTCAGTCCCCACGACGAAGCCACCGATAACGGTATGAGACTGATCGACTTCGCCGCGGCACGAAACATGACAGTTAGTAGCACCAGATTCCAACATAAGGATATCCATAAGGCCACTTGGCTGTCCCCTGATCAAAACACACGAAACCACATTGATCACGTTGTGATCGACGGAAGGCACGCTTCCAATGTACTAGACGTACGCACAATACGTGGTGCAAACATCGACTCAGACCACTACTTGGTTGCAGCCAAGGTCTGCACACGTATATGTGTAGGAAATCGCGTACGTATAGGTACAAAGAGAAAGCTGGATGTCGAAAAGCTGCAATCACAACAGACAGCCAAAGTCTTTGCCAACCAACTTGCACTTCTCCTTTAGCAAAACACCCCTCAACTTGATGATATATGCGCACAGTGGACGCACATTTCCCGCTCTATGCGTACGGCTGCCGAAGAGGTGCTAGGCTACCACCGTCGACGGAGAAATATGTGGTACGACCAAGAGTGTCGCGATGCTACTGAAGCAAAAAACGCAGTCTACAGAGCCACCCTGCAGTCAGTTGCAACGCGAGCTGCTAAGGAGCGATACAGAAAGTTGAGAAGGGAGGAGAAACGTCTTTTCAGGCGCAAGAAAAGAGATGAAGAAAGACGCGAGTTCAATGATATCGAAATGTTGCGGGACAGGAACGAGGTCCGAAAAATATTTGAAAGAATAAGACGCCTGACTCTTGGTTTGAAGACCGGGGCCTCTTCCTGCAAGGATGAAGACGGAAATCTGGTGACAGATATCCAGGGCATAATGAGATTATGGAGGGAACACTTTTCGCAGCTGCTTAATGGCAAAGACGGCAATAATCCCGCCACTGCGGAACCCACTCCGGAAACCCCAATCACTGACGGCGTTGAAGTACCGCCGCCTGACTATGAGGAGGTCTTAACAGCCATTGCTCGGCTGAAAAACAATAAGGCTGCAGGTGCAGATGGCCTGCATACTGAGTTGTTTAAGACCGGAGGCGAAGAGCTCAAAAAACGCATGCATGAGCTTCTATGCAGAATATGGTCAGATGAAAGCATGCCAAGTGATTGGAACCTCAGCGTACTCTGCCCAATCCATAAGAAGGGTGATTCCACGATCTGCGCCAACTACCGTGGGATCAGCCTTCTTAATATTGCATATAAGGTTCTATCGAGCGTACTGTGCGAAAGACTGAAGCCCATCGTCAACAAACTGATTGGACCTTATCAGTGTGGCTTCAGGCCTGGTAAATCCACCATCGACCAGATATTCACACTACGCCAAATCCTGGAAAAGACCCGAGAAAAACAGATCGACACCCATCATCTATTTGTCGATTATAAAGCCGCCTTCGACAGCACGATTAGGGATCACTTGTACGCCGCAATGTCTGATTTTGGTATCCCTGCAAAGCTCATTCGTCTTTGCAAAATGACACTGACCAACACCACCAACGCAGTGAAAATTGGGACAGACCTCTCCGCACCATTTGATACCAAAAGAGGTTTCAGACAAGGTGACTCCCTATCGTGCGACTTCTTTAACCTTATGCTGGAGAAAATAATTCGAGCTGCGAACATCGACATCTCTGGCACTATCTTCTACAAGAGTGTCATGCTGCTAGCATACGCTGATGATATTGACATCATTGGCAAAAACGCTCGAGCAGTCAGTGCAGTATTCTCCAACCTGGAAAGGGAGTCTCGTCGTGTGGGTCTAATGGTGAACGAGGACAAAACGAAATACCTTGTGTCAACAAACAAAGAGTCACGGCGTCTTGGACAAAATGTCACTGTTGACAACTACACTTTTGAAGTCGTCAAGGATTTCGTTTATCTAGGATCCAGCATAAACACCAACAATAATGTCAGCCTTGAGATCAAGCGGAGACTAACTCTTGCCAACAGGTGTTACTACGGGCTCAGTAGGCAATTGAGAAGTAGAGCCCTCTCTCGACCGACGAAAATAACGCTCTATAAGTCCCTCATCCTTCCCGTCCTAATGTATGGCGCAGAGACGTGGACATTGACCATCAATGATGAGAGACTGTTAGGAGCGTTCGAGAGGAAGATACTCCGTAAGATCTACGGTCCAGTAACCGTGGACGACGTGTATCGAATAAGATGGAACGATGAGCTGTATGAGCTGTACGCCGACACTGACATAGTCAAGCGTATAAAACTCCAGCGGCTTCGCTGGCTGGGTCATGTTGAGCGAATGGAAGAAAGCGCTCCGGCTAGAAGTTTTATTCGAACCACGGTGGAGGAACACGCAGAAGGGGACGTCCTAATCTACGTTGGAAAGACCAGGTGCAGGGCAACCTGACTGCACTTGGCCTTATCAACTGGCGCCAGCGCGAGTTAAGTCCTCGTGGACTTTATGATGAAAAAGATATTGGTGTTTAAATCCTCACGGAGGTGATGATGAACAGATGTTTGCAGGTTGCCGCAGGGAAAACGCCTCAATCAGTTGATTTAGAAGAAGTCACATTACTTTGCTCTTATGAGCTTTTACTAATTTCCACTTTGAAGAGAAACCACTTGTATTCAGCTTGAATATCAGTACAATAATCATTTATTAAACTTGTTTGATTTTGAAAGAAACCTATGAATTACATATATGCCGAGTTTAAGAAGTAAAAGGTGCTGATATTAATTATTTGGAATTGAACTTATTACTAACTTAAAATAGTCAAATTGACAATAATATTAACTTAAGCTAGGTCTGCTGCGTCGGCTGTCTGTTGCCCTCTTTAAGTGTTGTTGTTGTTGTTTCGCTGCTGTCGTCTTTGCTATGCTTGCCACTGTTGTTCTTGTTTCATTGCACTTGTCATTGTTGTTGTTGTTGGTGCAATGCAATGGTTGTTGACTTTAGTGTGGTTGCGTTACACTGACTGGGTCGGCATTCTTGGTGGTTTGACGGGTGGAAGTGACGAGTGTGACGTCACCGCTGTAGGTGGGGACGTAACTCCTCCCCCCTTTGTGTAGAGCGAGGGCCACAATGATGTTATTGTGGTCGGAGTGATACTAGGCTCTCGGTGGTGGGTGACTTCGTTGCTGATCATTTGGATTATCTACCTTCTTGGGAGAGTTGCTAATACGATGCTGACTGCGATGATGAGTAGCACAATGCCGACTGTAGTGTATGTTTGAGTCGTGCTCGTAGTGGTCTTCTGTAGTTGTACGTCTTGTCGAAGTGTAAACTGATCTTCCTCAAGTCTTTGCAGCGTGAGTTTTTTTGCTTGTGGATAACGCTGTGATTTCGACTTCTGGTAATGTCAAGGCAGCTGGCGTTTCGTGGAATATCAGAGGATCGTCTTCGTAGATGATGTCGTTGATTTGTACGGTGCAATTGTCATGGTAGATTAAGACTGACCCTGTTACTGTTACCGAATTATTTCTGCAATTAGACTTTATTAGTGTCTGTGGGGCATTAATTAGAACAATATATTTGTTTTCTGGTTGGAAAATCGTTTCGGTGTGACCGACGTCATTCATGTGGCAACGAGCGGGTTGGTTTTTCATCAGCTTCCCTATGCATGCGGAGTCTGGTGTCGCTTCTTCATGGATCGGTTTGTCGCACAGGAACGTTCCTTCTACTATGGGGCAGAGCTTGTTGAAGTATTGAATGCTTTGATTGTTGTATAACATGTAGGGTTCAATTGCGATTTGTTTTGTATTATTTATTGGGAGTGTTATAATGTGATATATTGTATGTGTGTTAGGGTGTAATGTTGGTATTTGTATGTTGAATATGATGTTGGTGTTGTTATAGTAGGCTTGCAGGCTTAGGAGTTCATAAATGTGTTCTTCCGATTTAATTTCTATGGTTTGATTTTTTAAATGTTCATGAATTATTCCCAATTCATTTGGGCTTAGAATTTGTTGTGGAATTATGTTCAATTTAGCCAGTATTATTGCCTCTGAAATGTCTGTTAAGTGGCTGCTTAATAGTTCAATATTGTAATTAATTTGATTTAGGTATTGTGCCTCTACTATTAATTCCTTATTTTCCTTAATTTCATTTGCGGTAGATTCCAAATAATGTGTTATCGTGTCCTGTTCAGCGTTTATGTGGAATGTAATGTTTCTAAATCGTTCTAACATTTGATGGTTTAATTGTGTTTGTTGTGACAGGTCGGCCTGTAAATCGGTTCCTTTTTGTTGTAAATCCCGGATTTCTTTGTTGAGTCTGTCGGCGTATTCCGCGTCCATATTCCCTGTGATATATTTTGCCACAGTGCCTAATCCATTAAAAAGTCCCCTTTTGTGTCTTACTGTTGGTGTTAACGTGAGTTGCTTATGTTTTAATTCTTCTAATTTCAATTGCGTGATTTCCACCGTGTTGTGGAGTGTGCTGTGTCTTCTAAATGTGTCGAGTGTATGCGAGATTTTCCCGATGTTTTCCTCGTAATCTTTCAAGTTGATTATATGTATTAAATTTTTGTGTCCGACGATTGTTTTTGCTGTTCCTAATGTGATTGGTACTATGCCTTGCAGCTGTGAGAGGTTGTGTACGTCTAACGTTTGTGTGTCTGCCATTGTTATTCTACATAGAAAAAATTTTATAATGCGAAGCTGTGTCATTCCTAATGTCTTAATGTTGTCTAATTTCCTAGTGGGTTTCTTTTATTTAAGCTTTAAATGTAAGGGTATCATATTTTCTTGTTTCCGTTGTATTGCTACGTGCTCTAATGTGATAAATGCAATGTTGTATATTACTTATATGTGGCTAGTTATTTTGCTGCTCGGTTTTAAATTGAAGTTTCCCTTTAACAGTTTGAATTTTAACTTTGTGCAATAATGATCTCATTGAAGTTGTCTACCCTACGTTACCGCGAAGTGTTCGCGCGGATTTATCATGAGGCGGGCAAGGTGCTTGTGCCGCACGTGTTCCTGTTGGAGTTAGAGGAGCTCGTGGCAAAGGTAGCTGATGCTTTAGCTGGATGCCGGCGGACTCGCCAGTACGCCGGTCGGTTTGCGGCTCTGCTCGACGATATGGCGCCGCATTGCAATAATTTTAAAGAAGAGGTGAAGCTGGCCCGTCGGCTTCTTTTCAACTACTGCCTCCGGCCGAGGGATCGGAGAACAAGATTCTTGTTGGGGCAACAATTGGTGTTGCTCCATCGGGTGTTGGACTACAGTTTGCAGCCTGTTCCACCTATAGACCACTCTTTTGTCAGTGAGTTCTTTGCTGAATAAAAAACATGTAACTAAACTTTTCTTTTCTTTTTAATTCGGGACTTGTGGAATTTTTGGTATTTTGCGGTAAGTATTGTGAGTTTTTTATTATCTTTTACTATTTGTGCCTTAAATCTGGGGGTGGTTTTGTTTCTCCTGCATTCTTTTCGGAATATTGTTTCGCCGGGTTGAAAATTTTGTGGAAGTTCTCTGCCCAGATTGATTTTCGAAATTCTTTTAGCTGCCTGATTCTCCAAATTTTCCTTTATTTTAGGAAATAAGGTTTCTTGGAATGTGTTTAACTTTTTCAAGTACTCGTGTTCGTTGTTCCCTCTCGAATTTGTGTGTTCTGCCGTAAAAAAGCTCAAAAGGAGTCAGTTTTGTTGCCGAATGAATGGAGTTATTGTAAGTGGTAATTGCTTCGGTAAGTATTTCGGTATGGTCGGTCTCCAATTTATTCTTTTTCTTGATTTCTAAAATGATTCTATATATTTCAGTTAATGTTGAATGAAGTCTTTCAACTGGGGAATTGCTGCTAGTCTGTTGGAAGGAGGTAATATGTAGCTGTATGTTGTATTGTTGGCAGTAAGCCTTGAATATATTGCTCGTGAATTCTGAGCCTTGGTCGCAGACAATTTTCTTGGGTATTCCGTGTAGGCTGATCGATGTTTTTAGTGCTTTTAGGACTGTTAGACTATTTCTGTCGGGGAGGCTATGAGCCATCGCGAATTTTGAAAATTTATCTATTATTGTTAGATTAACGTTATTATTGATTGTGTATAGGTCTATGTGTAGTATATCTAATGGTTTGAAGGGTGTTTCTGAAATTTCGAATAGTGGTTTTGGTGGCTGTCTATCATATTTGAGGATTTGGCATTTATCGCAATTGTTAATAGTTTTTGTAATTATTTCTTTCATATTTGGGAAGTAGTACTTTCTTTTCAGATGTAGGAAACTCTCGTTTATGCCTCTGTGATTGCTATTCTCGTGGTATTTCCTTATTAACTTTTCCTGATCATCATTTTGCCTAATGTCAATCAACATTTCTGTGCACCTTAGAATTTTGAAAAGTTTGCTCTGCGAGAAATATTTTGAATAAGTTTGCTGTAGTAAGCGAAATATCTTATCATTAGTGTAAACTACTGAGACTTTGTTGGGTGGGAAAAATTTCTTTAAGATATCCATAATGACTTGTTCGTCGAATTTATGCCTTCTTATTATTCGTCTTTGCTTGTTTTTGAAAATGGTTTCGGTTGTCAATGGGGAGCCTTTATGGTCTTCTTCCAATACTATTTGCAGGTTGAATTCGTTTAACGGTTTTTCCGAAATGCGAATGCCATCATCAAGGTTTTCGTTCGAAGAGTGAATCGTGGTGCCTTGAGTACCTTGCACGGAAGCTGCATCGTTGAGGTTTATTTCCTCCTCATGTGTGGAGTTTTTTATTTCGACTCTGCTGAGGGCATCTACGTTAGTGTTAATTTTTCCTTTCTTGTATATTATTTCATAATCAAATTCTTCCAGTTTGAGTCTCCACCTGATTAATTTTGAGTTTGGCTCCTTTAGACCCATGAGCCAGGTTAGTGGCTTGTGGTCTGTTACTATTTTGAATTTGTGGCCGAAGAGATATGGCCTAAAGTATTTGGTTGCCCAAATAATTGCTAGGAGTTCTTTTTCTATTGTGCTAAGGTTGATTTCATGTTTATTTAGGGTTCGGCTGGCATAGCAGATTGGTTTATCGCTACCAATTGGCCCTTGGGATAAAATTGCGCCTAATGCCACGTTACTAGCATCAGTTGTAAGTACAAATGGCTTTGAGAAGTCTGGGTATTGTAATATGGGGTCGTTCATCAGGAGGTCCTTACATGTTTCAAATGCTTGAACGTAATCTCCTGATAATTTGATAGACTTATCTTTTCTTAGGCAACTGGTCAGAGGTTTAGTAATTTCCGCGAAATCCTTTATGAATTTTCTATAGTAACCGAGTAGTCCTAAGAAGGCCTTAATTTGTCTTTGGGTTTTGGGGACGGGGTAATTTTTGATAGCGGAAATCTTATCTGGGTTGGGTTTGATGTCTTCTGTTGTCACTATATGTCCGAGGAATGCTATTTCTTTTTTTAAAAATTCTGATTTGTCTAGTTGTACTTTCAAGTTTGATCCCCTTAATCGATCAAAGACACCTTTTAAATTTAGAATGTGCTCCTCCAGCGACGTTGAATAAATAATAATGTCGTCTAGGTATACTAGGCATGTTTTCCCGACCAAATCCCGTAGGACATTGTCCATGACGCGCTGAAATGTTGAAGGTGCATTTTTTAAACCGAAAGGCATTCTAATATATTCGTAGTGACCGTTTTCGACTGTGAATGCTGTTTTTTGAATATCGTCTGGGTGCATTTCTATCTGATGGAACCCACTAGCCAAATCTAATGTCGAAAAGTACATGCATTTTCCTAGTTTATCTAAGATATCTGCAATGTTTGGGATTGTGTATTTATCAGAGATAGTTTTTTCGTTCAGCTTGCGATAGTCTATTACTAAGCGCCACTTTTTCTTGCCACTTGCGTCCATTTTCTTTGGTACCACCCATACTGGGGAGCTCCATGGGGAGAAACTTGGCCTAATTATTCCTTGTTCTAGCATCTTTTTTATTTGCGTGTTTACTTCTGTTTTGTGTATATACGGATATCTGTAGGATTTGGTGTATATGGGAGCGTTGTCAGTGGTTACTATGTTGTGTTTTATATCGTTAGTAAATGTTAGGGGCTGACCTTCCCTGAAAAATATGTTGTTGAATTTTTTGCAAAGATCTACCAATTTACTTTGCTCCACTGTGTTTAAATGATCAGTTAATGAGTTCCGAAATGTCTTTAAGTCCTGGGGTTTCGGGTCCCACTATATTCCAGTTATTGATTTCTACGAAGTCAGAGGTTATATGAGGTTCTACTTTTAAAGGTTGTTCTATGAAAAGAATTTGGTTGTTATTCGATAAATTGGTTACTTCCATGTTACAAAACCAATCTTTTGCAATATATAGCCCTTCTGAAACAATTAAATAAGGTGAGATTTTCGTTGACTTAATACAGATGTCTCCGTCTTTGAAGTCTACGGGCAGTTTTATTATTGCTTTGGAGTTGGCAGGTATCAAATGTTTTCCTGAAGTAAAATTTGGTTTTAATTTTAGAGGAATCTCTGCCTTTTCTGTAATGAGAATTTGGTTTACCAAATCTATTTTTGCTCCTAATTGTTTTAGTGAATCTAGGCCTAATAAGCCATCAAAATATGCATGGAATTTAAATAACAAGAATGTGAGATTACCATTCATGTTGAACTCAGAGGAAATGGGCAGTGAAATTTTTTTTATCTATTTTATATCTATTGAGGATAGTAGTAATTGTGACAGGTTTGCACTTTATTTGAAATTTTTCTTTTATGAATTCTGGGCTGATGAAAGAAGATGATGCCCCAGTATCAATCAGGAATGTTAGCTGTGTGCCGAAAGGTGACTTTAACTTAATATATGGTAGGGTGTGTCCATGTGTGTTGATATCTAAGTATCCTGTGGGTTGAACCAGGCTGTTTCCTGAAAATTTTCGTTGCTATCGCTGTTGTCGGCCTCTTCGTCCGAATATTCCCCCTCAACTGTTTCCTCTTGATCTAACTCCTCATCCTGATTGTCTACTTGGTCTAAGTTAAACATCTCCCTTTGGTTTCGACCATTAAATCTTGACCCGGTGGTCTGATTGGTTCAACGAGACATCATGGAATTCCTTGTGAATCTGGTTCCAGTTTCCATGGGTTCAAATTTGTTTCCTGGTCTGCTCATGCCTGACAAGGTGTCCATGGGTTCGGGCTTTGCCTGCTGGTTCGCGTTGAAAGGGTTCTGATAAGTTGCATTCCTTTCACCTCGTCCCATGTTGTTGAATCTTTGGAATTTGGGGTTATATTGTTGAGCACCCATTTGACCATAGTTTTGGTTTTGTGTATAGGTCTTATTAAAGTTCCGTTTAGGATGAGGTGCAGCTTGCTGTCTGGCCCACATTGGCTCGCTTTTTTGGTAGAAAATATTTTGTTCTTTGATGCAAAATGACAAGGCTGTTGCCAGAGTATCGGGAGTCATTGCTCTAATGTTTGATCCTAATGGTTCCCTTAATCCTGTTAGGAATGCATTTAAGCACATTTCTGCGTACAGATTTTTCTTAGCCTCAATAACGTTTGCATGAGTTTCATGAATCAGTACATTATTGCTCAGTGTTGACTGAATTTCGATTATTTCATTGTAGAACTGCTCTACTGCTTTATTTCCCTGTTTTAGGTTATGTAGGTCCCTAATTAAAGAGGTTTCCGTCCTTTTATCTGAATAGTTTAATATTAGATTTTTCTTTATTTCATCCCAATTTAAGGGTGTTCCGAACATGTTCAAAATTTCGTTGGCCTTTCCTTCTACCTTGTTTCTGATTGCTCTCAAAAGTACATTTCCATAAGGAGTGTTATCCGTGCCTCTGATATATAGAAGAATTTCCTCTACGTTATTTATAAACTCGTATAGAGTCCTAGGGTTGCCGTCGAATTTCGGCAAATCTTTGATTGAGTCTGGGATTCTAAGCGAATTAAATATATCTGAAGGATTTGAGTTGATATTGTTATGAATGCCTGCATTAAATGTGGCTGTGTTGGCCGAAGTGCTAGCGTTATTATTGTGTGCCATGTTCCCTGTCTGTCCGGGTTCTATTAGTGATTCCCAACTATCTAAGAAAGGTTGTGAAAATGGTAAATCGTGGATGGAATCTTCCGGAATTGAAATTAAGCTTCCTGTTCTTGGGAGAACGGAGTCTTCTGGGATTGAGTTTAAGCTTCGTGATTTAAAAATTCGCGAATATGGAAAAAATTTGGACATTAATACTTTCTTATTTGCCAATTGATAATGCCAATTTTTTTATTTGTAGGAGATGTTTTTAATTTTTCCTTGTGCTTTATAGTTCCAAAAATTTTATAAGTGACTTTATTTTAGACCTCACTAAGTCTTATAAATGCGTATTTGTGCGTATCTATTTTTTATTTTTGTGTATATTTTGTTTCAAATTTTCGATATTTGGTGAGTACCTCTGGAGAGCTCCAACTTGGGATCGCAGGGTAATTTGTGCAATTAATTTTTACTTTTGTTGATACCACACCCCATATGCCATGCGATAGTGGTTAGTTTATTTATTAAAGTTTTTTATTTATTTATTCAACAAAGTTCCTTTTATACGAATTTCATTGATTCGTTTTTTTGTGTGCGTTTTCTCAATAATTTTGCAAATTTCTGCTTTTAAACTTTTGTTGGCAGACTGGAGAGCTCCAACGTGGGATCGCAGCTGACTTATTTCAACTCAGTTTATATTTCAGTGAATCGTCACTCAACTGACTGTTACTGTTGGTGTGTTTCAAATTTGAAAGTCGCAACTTTTTCACAGATAAATATATTTTTATTTCATAACTATTGCAAGCTGGAGCGCCTCGGACTGAAGTTCGCAGCTTCACAATAGAGGGTCTCTTTTAACCTGGAGGGTCCGGCTTTATGGGCTACGGATTCGCAGATTTGAGTTATTGATTGACTAAGGGACTCCTTTTCATGGAACCAAAGTCGTGTTTGTATTGCTTTATGATTTTACTGTTGTTTATACAGTTGGTCAGATTCACTTACTTTTGGCAGATTTGCATTTGTTTTTCGCACATTCATTAGTTTTTACACGTACTCATAGATTTTTACGCACAATTGGATTTTCACTTTTGAAAAATTTGGAACTATTTTATTTGCACTTGGATTTTTAATAAGCTAACACATTATTTCTGCACTGTTTAGTTAGTAGGAAAGGATGTCTTAATTTTCGCACTTCACAAAAAGTTTTATCTTGGCATTCAACACTTTACTCACATGCATCCCATCAGTAGATACGTTGCCAAGGTCTTCATTAGTCCGCTTTGCTTCATTTGTGCTGCCCGAGAAATATTGTTGCAGGAGTCGTGGAATTTCCTTCGTAGGAGCGTGGTTCCCAACTGTTTAAGGAGTTGAAACTCCAAGGCTTCCTTGCCTACAGTTGACCGTTAGACTGCGCCAGTTAAGTCCTCGTGGACTTTATGATGAAAAAGATATTGGTGTTTAAATCCTCACGGAGGTGATGATGAACGGATGTTTGCAGGTTGCCGCAGGGAAAACGCCTCAATCAGTTGATTTAGAAGAAGTCACATTACTTTGCTCTTATGAGCGTTTACTAATTTCCACTTTGAAGAGAAACCACTTGTATTCAGCTTGAATATCAGTACAATAATCATTTATTAAACTTGATTGATTTTGAAAGAAACCTATGAATTACATATATGCCGAGTTTAAGAAATAAAAGGTGCTGATATTAATTATTTGGAATTGAACTTATTACTAACTTAAAATAGTCAAATTGACAATAATATTAACTTAAGCTAGGTCTGCTGCGTCGGCTGTCTGTTGCCCTCTTTAAGTGTTGTTGTTGTTGTTTCGCTGCTGTCGTCTTTGCTATGCTTGCCACTGTTGTTCTTGTTTCATTGCACTTGTCATTGTTGTTGTTGTTGGTGCAATGCAATGGTTGTTGACTTTAGTGTGGTTGCGTTACACTGACTGGGTCGGCGTTCTTGGTGGTTTGACGGGTGGAAGTGACGAGTGTGACGTCACCGCTGTAGGTGGGGACGTAACTCGCGCGCATAGCAGAAGTGACTGGCGAAGCTTTGTGGAGGCGGCCAAGACCGATCATCGGTTGTAGCGCCAGCTAAGTAAGTAAGTAAGTATGTTTTGTCATCAATTTCTTTGCATTCCTGACTTAACTTTAATACGCGCATGTGTTCCTTCAAGGTTGTATGAAACCTTTCGTCGCCAGAGTTTCCTGTATGCGTGATGTGATGTAAAATGATATAGAACATTTTCTTGATTTAAAATTTTTTTAATGTAAGCGGTATTCAATTCGTCGTCGACAACTATTTTATTTGGTTTGCCCAAATTTGTAAATCTTTGTTTTAAGATGTCAACGATGAATCTCATTTTAGGGGCATTTAAAAAAACAATTACAATTTATTTAAATAGTTTAAAAATATCATCATCTGTGGATAATAAGTTATATGTTCATCAAAATTTTGTACAGTGCAGTATGCGAATATGAAACTGTTATTTGTATTATCGCCTACTAAAACTGTGTGTGAATATGCTGACGCTGCAGTTCGCACTTGGCTTGAATGTTTCGTATTCGCATACTGCACTAATTTGCTGACAACAGCATAAATTCAATTTGAGTTTTGGTCATAATTATTTTTTAATTTGTTCATATTAATTTGCTGATAACAGCATTAATTTAAGTTGAGTTTTGGTAATAATTATTTTAATTTGTTAATAAAATTCAGTTGTTTACGTGCACCGGATAAGTTCGGTTCAATAATAAAATTCAGCTGTTTAAGTTCGATTCCATAATAAAATTCTGTGTATATTTTATCACTTAATAAAATCCATGCAAACCACACAATAAATTTAAACATAATTTTTGGTGACCCCGACGTGATTATGGATTTAGACGGAGTTTTGGCCCGACAGAATGAGTTGGGTAAACTCATCGAATAATTTATCATTAACGTGGGAAAAGATTCAGCAACCAGGAAGACGTTGGAGTATTATGAAAGAAAGCTTATAGGGTTTCAAGAACTATCAGCGGAATTCTTTAAAAACCATGTAGTAGTACTTGATCGTTGGGCTGGAAATTTCTCCCATGAGTATTTTACATCAGGCTATTATGGCCCAGTGAAAAAAGGGATTGATACTTTATCCGCCAGTATTGTTGAGAATATTGGAAAATTTAAATCATTTCCATCATCGCAGAAAAAATTATCAGAGGACAGTGTTGGAGATGCAGCAAATAACAGCGAGGAAACAACGGGCATCTTCAAATTCACAGCTGATCCAGTTTCAAATCATGAGCTTCGAGGACTGATAAACAAACAAAGTGGTATCATCCGAGTTCTTAAGCATCTCATTGAGCAAACACCAGCAAAATCATCGGAGACATTCAAAGCTATATTATGAATTACAAATAAAAAACATTAAAAGCTATTGGTCATCGATTGCAGATACAACTTGCTCAATCTGGGAACACATCGGATCAGATGCATAATCAGCAGGATATTCGATGGAGGAATATTACGATATGGAAGAACTGGTCCATGAAACGGTTCTGAAATTGTCTGAGCATCTAGCATCTGTAGTTGGTAATAATATTCAGCAACCACAAATAAAATTGCCGACAATAACAATACCAATGTTCGAAGGAGATTATCTAAAATGGCAACAGTTTTATGACATCTACACCCAAATGATTTATAACACAGGCATATCAGACTCTGACAAAATGCTTTACTTGAAGAGTAACCTAAATCATTGGTTCAACATTTACCAATATCAGCATTTACCAACATCAGCATGGAAAATTCTAACAAATCGATACAACAACAAACGCATTTTAATTACGGCGTTACTCAACAAGCTGCTTTCGCAACCCCATTCTCAGATTGAATCGGCTGAATGTATTATGGGATTGGAGACACTGAGCATCGACATCGCATCTTGAGACGCCATATTGTTGCATTTACTCGTCAACAAATTGGATGAAACTACACATAGTTTGAAGCAACCAAGCGAACCCCAAAAGTTAACAGACTTTCTGGACTTCCTGGAACTCAGATTTCAGTCATTGGACGCTGTGGTGTATAAGGGCCGGCACCAACCAGATAAAACCATGAGTATAAAACTTACAAAGAATACTGATTCAAAATAATCTTTTACAGCATCAACTGGACAATCCAATTGTAAATTGTGTCAACAGAGTCATCCTTTATTTTATTGCCAAGTGTTTCTTCAGATGTCACCGCAAAATCGGTTAAAGAAGCTGAAGGAATCGAAGCTATACATCAATTGTTTGAAGGAAGGGCATTTTTCGCCAGACTGCACTTCACGTAGTTGCAGTAAGTGCAGCAAAAAGCATAACACGTTGGTACATGGAGCATTCGACAAAGGATCAGGATCATCATCCGGCCATAATCCCACATCAAGCAATAGTCAAATAAGCAACAAGGCAATCGTCGGATTTGGAGTGCAGAAGAAGTTCATGATCTCAGGTGAATTTAATGTCTAAGAATTTAAGTAAGAAGCTTGGTTTACGGTTTGCAGACAGTGATTCAAAATTGACTGGTATTGGTGGGTCGAAACAAACTATTCAAAAACGCACAGCAATCAATATTAAATCCAAAACGTCAGAGTACTCGAGAATGTTTGAGGTATTCATTTTGGACAATATCATCGACGATTAACCAATTGATCACATTAATTCACGAAACTTTGATATTCCGCAAAACATTCAACTGAATTCTGTAAAAAACAACGGATCGATATGTTGATTGGAGCAGAGGTTTATAGTGAATTGATGATGGTTGGCCAAATTTTTTCCGGACAAGGACGCTCCAACATTGCAGAATACAGTATTTGGCTGGGTAGTGCTTGGAAAAGCAAATAATGTATCGACGTCTTCATAACTCTGCGGTATCAATACGCTGGGAAAGCAACTTTAGCGATTTTGGGAAATTTATGAAATGCCAAACACAGAAACTACAATGTCGCCCATGGAGAAGGAACCAACTACTTTATTCCCCATCATTGTGTGTTAAAACCAGGTAGAACAACAACGAAACTCAGAGTAATATTTGACACGTCATGCAAAACGTCTTGAAACATGTCACTCAATCAGATTTTACACAAAGGTCCCAAAATACAAGAAGATCTGTTCGATGTCCTTTTTCGATTCCGCCAATACAGATATGTCTTTACAAGCGACATAGAGAAGATGTATAGGCAGATCAGAATGAACGATCAGGATACTGACTTCCAGTTAATATTCTGGCGAAATGATCCTCAACAAAAACTTAATATTTATCGGCTCAACACCGTTGCATACGGAACAACATCAGCTCCATATACAGCTATCAAATGCCTTCAATCTGTAGGGTTGAGGGGTGAGTCAAAATATGATTTGAGAAAAGCTGTAAAAATGCAATCAGAAGTTATTGAGTTGTTGAATTCTTCAGGTTTTAAACTTCGAAAACAGTGCGCAAATCACAAACTATTGTTGTAAAATATTTCACCAAATAGAAGAAATAAAAACAGTTGGTATAACATGGATTCCAAGTGCAGACATAATCGCAATCAAGACTTCGTGGAATGAGCAGAAAAGAATAACTAAGCGCACTGTACTGTCAGACGTATCTCACATCTTTGGTCCAATCGGTTGGTTAGTCCAGTAGTCATTGTAGCGAAAATGTTCATTCAAGAGTTATGGAAGCAACGATACGATTGGGATGCTGCACTACCAATTCATCTACAAACAAGATGGGAGCAATATAGACAGAGTCTGAATCACCTTGATAACGTCACCATTCCAAGGAGAGCACTTATGTCTAACGGATGCATTAAATATCAGCTGCATGTGTTCTCAGATGCTTCGGAACGTGCGTTTGGCGCTGCGATATACATACGGTCTACGGATGCACACAATAATGTTCACGTTGAACTTTTATGTTCCAAGTCAAGAGTTGCGCCTGCAAAGATAGTGACCATTCCAAGATTGGAACTTCAAGCCGCGAAACTAGCTGCAGAACTTTGTCAACGTGTAAAAGGCACTATACAATACAATGACTCAGATACACATTATTGAACTGATTCACAAATAGTATTGCACTGGATAAATTCGGAATTTTCATCATTCAAAACATTTGTTGCAAACCGAATATCGTACATTCAACGACATTGTATTCAATCGAATTGGAGGCATGTTAGTTCAGCTGAAAACCCAGCAGATCACATATCGCGAGGAATCAGCCCAGAATGTCTGCAGAACACCGAATTATGGTTTCATGGTCCTAAATTTTTAAAGAGACCAGGGTCACAATGGCCTGGAGAATTTAAGATGCAGGAACGTATTATTGATGAAAGAAAATTGTGTCAAATCGGTGTTGGTCGCATCAAGAACCGTCAAAAGTTTCATTTTTCGAGTTAACTACAAAAATTCATTTTCATTCCTAATTAGAACTACGGCGTACATTATACGTTTAATATCAATATTATCAGACAAAATTCCAAGAAAGAGGTTTCTTTTAATATCTGAAATACATACGGCATTTACTCTGATTATAAAATCTCTTCAAGAATTACATTTCCAAAATGATATCAAAGATCTTCTGAAGACTGGTGAATTGGAAAAAAAAACATCGGTTATCTCCGCTCACGCCATTTATAGATGTAAATGGTTGCTTGAGAGTTGGTGGCCGAATTGAAGCAGCGACGATATCATTCGACGCCAAACATCCACTTCTGTTACCAGGTGATCATGTATTTACTCAAATGATAATGGAAGAACTTCACGTCCAACATCATCACATAGGAACACAGACGTTACTTGCGATAACACGACAATGGTTTTGGCCTATCAATGGAAAGTGGATTGCCAACAAAATCGTACGGATGTACTCAATGCTTTAGAGCAAAGCCATTACCAATGGGTCAGTTAATGGGTACACCGGTTTTGATTTAGCCGGTCCGATATGGACACATTTTAAGATAAGAAGCAAACGACCACAAAAATCTTATATTGCTGTCTATTGGGAATGTCTCGTCAAAGGCATCGAGTTACCATTCACTCCCCCGCAAGCACCGCATTTTGGCGGTTTGTGGGAAAGCGCAGTGAAATCCACAAAAAATTTATTATTTAAGACGATGAAAGCTGAGTAGCTGGGCACATTGACAGCAGAAATCGAAGCTATTTTAAATTCAAGGCCAATCACACAGTGTCGTCGGATGCTATTGATTTGGGGGCATTAACACCCGCTCATTTTCTTATAGGAGAACCATTAACAACTATTGTCGATCCGTCAGCTGAAGTAGAAAACATTAATAGTATGAAAAGATGGAAACTTGTCACCTACATCAAAAACGAATTCTGGCGTCGATGGCAATGTGAGTACATATTAGGTCTCCAACACCGATACAAATGGCGAACTAAATGTCAAAATGCGACACCTGAACTAATGGTACTCATCAAGGGAGACAACTTGCCTACAACTCAATGGAGGTTAGGCCGAATCTAGAAAACATATAAAGGACATGATGGGCTTATTAGAGTTGCTGATGTGAAAACTATGCAAGGCACTTTTAAACTACCAATTCATGTGTCCGCTGCCAATCGAAGATGATCAGGTATCGAATCAAGATATAAGACACATACAACCCAGAAAAGATCTTGTTATGCAGAACTCCGAAAAGCCAAAAGGTTCCAAGAATATGTCAATTAATTCGGTAACGGCATTACTGTTGGCACTGTTAATATATCCAACATATGCAAAGGCAGTCAGTTCCACCGGTAGTGGAAATAACAAATTTTGATTCCTACCCACGAATTTATTTTGAGAGTAAGGATCTGACAAACTTAGTTAACAATAAATGGCATCTTGTGGTGTATTACGATCTACAAAACTATTGGGGAGAGTTGAAAGGATTCGAAAGTGGAATTTCGAATCTACGTAATTTATGTGGTAAGATGATTAACGAAACACACTGCGCCAGCATACTTTTATTATTTGAACACAACTTGGCGGACATGAGATTGTTTAACGAAGTTCTGCACCATAACAGAGCTAAAAGAGGGGCCTTTGATATAATCGGCACCGTCGCAAATCGACTATTTGGGGTGTTAGATGCAGAATATGCCGAAAAAATGGTGGATACCATCCAAGCGGTGGACAAAAATGAAGAAACATTATTTAATGTTGTAAATAACCACACCATCATTTTAGAAGCCATGGCAAACGTCATCCAGAAATCACAAGAACAAATTAATCAGCAATTTGACGACATGGACACGTGTTTATGGAGCAACAAAAAATTGAACACATATTTTCGTCGTTAGCTCACGGTAAAATAAATCCTCTGTTACTTACACCCACCCAACTGAGGAATGCATTGCATACGATAAAGAACAATCTGTCACCTGAACTCAAGCTTCCGTTTTTTGGTTCAACTCCAGTTGAGTTAAGCGACATTTATAGTTTGCTTCATGTGCAAGGCCGAATGTCGACAGATCATATCATTTTCATGATACAGCTTCCGTTAGCATCGAACAATCAGTTTGAGACGTTTTGAATGATCCCAATACCAGTTAAAGTCGGACAAGATTACCTCACCATTCAGCCTTCATCTCAATACTTAATTGTCAGTTTACACAGAGACCTGTTTTGTCCTATGAGCGAATCAGAAGCAATGATATGCATCAAGATGACATCGAACACGCTAGTATGCAAACAATCACAAACGACCTACAACAGAAATTCAAAAGTGAGTCAATGTGAGATGGCATTGTTAAATCATCAAGCAATCCAACCATCATGCACCATTCAAAAATCAAACCAGGCTGCAGAATGGTTTCAACTATCCAACCCAAATCATTGTATATTTTCGGTGAATAAAAATACAACTATCAAAACCGTGTGGCGAGGAAGAACTCACGATAGCTACATTACATGGCATGGGCCTGCTCAAAATCATTAAGGACTGTATGATAAAACAGGACACGCTGACATTAACTTCACATAACGTGCACCCGACACAGCTGCGGACGTCATTCGCATCAACCGTCGACTAAATCAAATTTGTCAACGATGCAATAATTAACGAGTCCCAACAGCAGCTTAAGCATGAAATCCATAAAATTGCAAGCGACAATATAGAACGAATTCAGGAACAAATTCGAAGTATGGCTACACCGGCCTGTTGATCGGCGTTGTTGTTGCAGCTGTTTTAATCTTCGCCAAAGTAAAGTTCAGAAGAATGGAGACTCCTGTACCAATGCCCAGAATGCATGCGTCACCTCCCGATGCTGATTTCATCTTCAACATTGATGAATAAATATTGTCTTGAGCTCACAAAGCTCAACGCGGGGAGTATGTATAATATACTCGTACAACTGGTACATTATATTTAAGTTATATTTTCCTAAAAATTTTGTACAGTGCAGCATGCGAATATGAAACTGTTATTTGTATTATCGCCTACTAAAATTGTGTGTGAATATGCTGACGCTGCAGTTCTCACTTGGCTGGAATGTTATTTCTATTATCGCCTACTAAAAGTGTGTGTGAATATGCTGAAGCTGCAGTTCGGACTTGGCTTGAATGTTTCGTATTCGGATACTGCACTAATTTGCTGACAACAGCATAAATGAAATTTGAGTTTTGGTAATAATTATTTTAATTTTTTAATAAAATTCAGTTATTTAAGTGCGCCAGATAAGTTCGGCTCAATAATAAAATTCAGTTGTTTAAGTTCGATTCAATACTAAAATTCCGTGTATATTTTATCAATCACTTAATAGATAGATAAATCCATGCAAAAAACACAAGTGCGTTAAAGATTACCGGGTGGAAAAGACCATCGAGGTAATAAATCTAAGCAATCTGAACAGTATGTAGCTACAGTACTCGTACATTTAATTGGCGTACATTAAATGTGTTTTTAAAACATCTAAGACGTAACGTTCATCACACTCTTTTAGTGAAACAACTATTCTTTTTTTTTTTAAGATTAATATATACGTAACTGATGTTTAATATGATTCAGGATTTTTATTTTATTGAACCTTACAAGCCGGAGCGGGATTACAGACTGAATTTTAAATATTACTTATAGTCTAAAAGTTAAGCGCAAAAAAGAAAGAGAACAGAGCAAAAGACAAATGCAAACAAAGGGTGTTGTCGCTGATCGCTGTCAGACGCAGTGTCAGCATTTTTGGAAAAGCCAATACCCTGCACTTGAATAATTGTGCAATACAATTCCATGGGAAAGTAGCTTGTTCCTTTCCAAGAAATTGAAAGCGAACATTTCGTGTGAGTTAGTTACGGTTTCAATGTTAGTAATTGCCTGATCGTAGTAATGTAGTTCGATTACGTGGATTATTTTGAATGTTCCCGTCTGTAGTTTGGCTGACCCGGAGTCGATTGTCACAAGTTGGGACGTACTGTAGTGAAGGATTTGAACGTTTGCTGTTACTACCGCAACAAGAAGTCTAAAAAATATTCATTAAAAAAAATATATAAAAAAAATGTTAGAAAGGATTTAGGTTTTTATCAGACTTTTATGAACTTTTTTCCAGATTCTGTTATGACTGAGGAGGATTTATTTTCCTTCACTGTTTCTTTTCTATAACGTGCAGTGAGTTTAGTTCTGTACCGTTTGTTAATTTTAACGTAAATAGTTTGACCAGGAGCGTAGCCCCTTGATGGGGTCCTTTTTTATTGTGGGATTCTAAGTGTTTTTGTTGTTTGTGTTTTAGTCTTTGTGTGTTATTTTGTCTTGCTTTTTCATATTGTTCGGAGTTTATGTAGACTTTACGGCCAAAAAATGCTTCAAGTGGTTTCTGTCCAGTTGTCGAGTGTATAGAAAAATTGTATTCATAAACTGCTCTGTCAAGTAGTTCTTCGAAGGACATTTCTATGTCTTCGGGTTTTAAATATCTTAAAATTTCCGAAAGTGTTGAGCGAAAACGTTCAACTTGTCCGTTTGCCTTGCTTGTATGGGGTGGGGTTCTTTAAATTTTAATTCTTAATTGATCTTCGATCATGAAAGTTATTGAATCTGAATTAAGAGATTTTTCGTTGTCGATAATTATTTTCTGGTATGTATATGTCGATATGAAGGATTTGACCTCGGGGTGGGCTTTATTTCGGGTTTACATCGATGTCTTACATAGATGTTTGTATTTATTTTCTGCGCATATTCTGCATTGTTTGACACATTTTTTTATTTTGGAAACCATTTTGGGGAAATACAATTTTTCGATGAGCTGTTCTTTGTTTTCAACTGCATTTCTATGGGCTCTTCTGTGTTCGGGGATAATTTGTTGTTCTTGCTGTTCATCTTAGTCTCTTAGTCCTTAACTTGTGTCTGTGTATATTTGATTTTAAATGTAGCAAAGTGGGATGGATAAAGTTTTTGAATTTGATCCATTATATGTTCAGAGGTAAAGAGACCGTTGATAACAGAAGAAATGTCGTTTTAGAATGGATATTAGTTCGTTTTCTGAATATTCAAGTTTGATAATTATATGCCTGTGGTAAGTTGGAAAAGGTATTTTAAATTGGTATTTATTTTCATGTCCTGTTAGTATCCAAATTTGGTTTTTAAAAACATTGATCGGGGCTTCGGTCGCTGTGGCGTAGTGGTAGTGTGTTGGGCTGCTACGCAGAATGTCCGGGGTTCGAATCTCGGCACAGGCAAAATCAAAAAGTAGAAAAAAATAATATTTCTACACGGCACCACCTCTTGGCAGGCAATGGCAAACCTACAAGAGTAAAAATTGCCATGTAAAGCTTTTCACTTCGCCGTTCGGATTCGGCATTAAACTGTAGGTCCCTTCCATTCATGTACAAATATAAAAAGCACAACATGAGTGGATGCGAAAAAGCTCGGCCTAGGCCCTCCATGGGCTGTTGTGCCACTAAAAGTAAGTAAAGTAAGATCGGGGCTTCGACTGATGGTATGAGATTATGTCCTGAGCTTCCGTCAGAGTTGCTATGGTTAATGAATTTAATTCGGGAGGTCTGGAAAGTGTGTCAGCCACGACGTTAGCTTTACCTGGTTTATATTTTATTTCATGATCGTATTTTTTTAAAATAGCTTTCTACCTTTCTAATTTTGAGTTATCGTTTTTATTACTGAACGCACAGGTTAATGGCTAATGATCAGTGAAAATTTTGATTTTTGCAGTGCCATATAAATAGTTCCTAAGAGACTTTAATGCCCAAATAATAGCAAGCATCTCTTTTTCGTTTGTTGTATAGTGCTCCTCTGTTTTACTTAATGTCCATGAAATGAACGTGATAGGCTTTACTTCTTGTTCTAAAACTGCTCCAATTGCATGCTTTGACGCATCTGTTGTTAAGTGAACCTTTTTTTAAAAATTTGGGTAGGTTAAAATTACTTCTTTTGAGATCAGAGCGTTTTTAATTTGATTGAATGCATTTGTTGCTGGTTCGTTTAAATGGATTACGGTTTTCTTTGATTGATTTTTTGACACTCTTCCATCTTCTCCTTTCAGAAGGTTGGTAAGGGGTTTCGTTTTTGGATAAGGGAAGTTAACTATTGCTTGTACATTAGTGGAATTAGTCGTGATGCCATCGGAGAACACTAAAAATCCTAAAAATTCTACCTCCGTTTTCAAAAATTCACATTTGTCTATTTGTACTTTCATATTTGCGTCTTAAGTAGAGTGTTCTGAAAATTGTCTCAACATTTTCTAAGTGTGTTTTTTCGTCTTGTCTGAAAATTAATATGTCGTCAATGTAGACATAACAAATGTTTCTTATGTGTTCGCGTAAAATATCGTCGAATGCTCTTGAAAGGTGGGAAAGGACTTCATTAATTTCAGGGATTGGATAGCGATCAGCAATCGTAACTGAATTTAGTTTACGATAGTCGATCACCATTCTATACTTTTCTCCCCCTGATGCGTCGGCTTTTTTTGGAACAATACCATTGGGTATAGGTAATATTTCGTGTATGTAGGAGTATCTGTGGATGTCCTTATGCTTCCTTTTACTTTAGTAGTGTACGTCAGTCTTTCGTCAGGATCGGTAAATAATTGGGGACTTTTTTTTAACAATTTTGTTAAGTGCATTTTTTTGTTTGTCGTTCGGATGGTCAGTCCGAATGTCTATTAATTGATTGTGTAATATATTGTTTAATATTAATTTTTGCTTTATTGTGTATGGTCATATAATTGTGCTTTGTGTGAATTACTGCTGAGAGTTCTTTGAGGCTATCGTTTCCTAAAATGCCATGAAATCATTTCAGAGAAGGTAGTGAAAAAAATTTAATTTTGAGATTTGGAATTCCGAACAGGTTTACTCTAGTGTGGTGCGTAATTTTTACATTACCAGCGACGGAATTTGCAAAAAATGGTTGGTTATTTGGAATGGGGTTAGGTACTATTGAAGTTTGCATGTTATTTTTGTTAGATCCGGTGTCAATAATTATTCTTAAAATTTCGCCGCTCCTCGTTTTGCACTCGAAATACGGGAGTGAGGAGTATGCCAGCCTAAAAAATGTATATCTGAAAAATCACCGGTATAATTATCATTTGATTGCTGCTGCTTTTCGTGTACTTCACGGTGGTCCTGTATGGTTTCATTATACTGATATTCATGTTCTACTCTTTGTTGGTATGGTGTGTCGTCATATTGATGTACCTCTATATTAAAATTTCGTTGTCGTTTCACCTTGGAATGCCTGGTTTGGTGATGGCCGATTCATATAATTTACCCTTCTGGTATGAAGGCTCTGGTCTATATCGGTAAAGGTTTGGGGCAAAAGAGCGAGGTGGTGGGATAGGCTGATGGCTGAAATTTTGGGGTCGATTTGGGAACTGTTGATAAGAGACTGGTTGTTCTTGATAATGTCTAACGGGTAAGGATTGGTACTGTTGTGATCTAAAAGGTGATAGGTTGAATTTGGATACTCGTTGATGCTGTGGCAAATATGATAGTTCTGGTAAAACTGTCGGGGTGGTTGAAAGTTTTTCTGAGGTACTGGTGGTCTATCGTAAGTTCTTGCCATTTTGGTGATTAGCATGAATGCTTCTAAAGTTTTGGTTCTCCAGTTTCAAGCAAAGGTGGAGAGCTTCGGGCAAATTTCTTGGCTCTCCCATGCCCAAAAGTCGGGAAAGGTCGCCGAAAAGTCCCCTTACGAATGTGTCGAGGGGTTTTCCACGATAGTTTTCGGTAAGTAGCCGTACCGATTCTTGGTTGATCTCCATACAGCCTATCTTATTTAGTATTAGGGATAAATTTGAATAAGAAGGAATCCTGCTGCCTTTCTGTTTGGACAAATCAAAAAACACTTAGCCGTTGTACAGATGTCCAGATTGGACCAGCGTCTCTTATGTAAATCATTAGCATAAGATTTTATCCAATGCATGGCACCTGCCAACTATAGGCTCTGGTCCCGACTATAGGCTCTGGTCCCAAAGGCATGTTCTTTGATCCACTGTCGGCCAACTCGTCGGCTTTCTCATTCCCAGGAACTCCACAGTGCCCAGGAACCCAGATAAGATCGAGTCTTCAGTCTTGCGACTGATCTACGTTTCCTCTTACACTCTTGGACAATCTTTGAAGTAATTCTCGCGTTTTCCAGAGCCTTAAGTGCAGCCTGACTGTCACTACAGACATCTATACGTTTCCCGCGCCATTTTCTATCAATTATCCATTCCGCTACTTTAAAGATGGCGAAAACTTCTGTGTGGAAGACAGTTGCCAACCCACCCAAGGAATAGTAGCAATTGGCACCTTCGTTTAAGTGCCATCCAGCTCCAGTACCTTCATCGGTCTTGGATCCGTCCGTGAAGAAGATATCCGTCAGATTCTCCAGCATGATCTCTGGATTGCTCCATTGTTCGCGCTTCGGGAAGCTAGCTTCATATTTTCTTCCGAAAGTAACCACGGGTATGAGGCAATCTTTCGGGGCCAGTAGCAATGGATATTGCTAAGAGTATAGCCGACATGTCGCCTTCATCGCTGCTTGTTAGCTCTGTATGTCCAGTGGGTGCAAGTCAAGCATGGCGTTAAGGGCGTCACCATGTTAGTTTCCGATCTAGGGTTATATCCAGATATTTCACTTCCATGGCAAGACTGAGGGTCACACCTTTCAGTACTGACAGTTTTAAACACTCCAGCTTCCGCTTCCTAGTAAATAGAACAATAATCGTTTTACTAAGATTGACAGAAAGACCCTGGCCAGTGCACCATTCTTCAATTTTGTCCAGGATTTTCTGCATTTTAATACAGACCATTCGCAAGGATTTACCAGATGTGAGTGCACAGACGTCATCAGCATACGTTTGGATGTGAAATCCGAGATCTTGCATTTCCGTTAGTAATGAGTCAACAACGAAGCACCCCCCTTGGGGGCAGCCCTGTCTAACCTTCTCAGTGACCGAATCGTGGCCCTCGCCAACGGTCAGCAGTCTCTCGGAGAGCATAGAGTAGATCCATCTAGTTAAGTTTTCACTCACTTCATGCCTTCTGGCAGCTGAGCACATAGAGTCAAAGGCAGCGTTGTCAAAAGCCCCCTCAATATCCACAAAGACACCCAGAGTGTAATTGTCCGCTTCCAGTCCTGCTTCTATTTTGCTTACAAGATCATGCAGCGCTGATTCGTTTATTACTGAGAGGACACACTGGCAGTACCTTTGCCCGAATGTGCTTCTCTACCATTCGTTCTAGGCTTTTTAGCATGAAAGAGGTCAAGCTAATCAGCCTGAAACTTTTAGCCAGTGTGTAATCATCTTGGATGGGAAAAGCCTAAGCCCTCCATGGGCTGTTGTGCCATTAAAAGTAAAGTAAGTAATCATCCTTCCCTGGTTTAGGAATAAATACTACTCTGACTTGTCGCCAAAGAGATGGTATGAAGCCATTGGCAAGACAGGCCGTAAAGATCTTTTTCAAGGCCCCTATCAGTCTGTCTCCACCTCTTTTTAGCATTATCGGGTAAACTTTGTCAGGTCCTGGGGACTTATAGTTTTCAAAAGAGGAGAAAGAGAATTTTATTGCCTCTTCTGTCACTACTTCCGACGCAGAATACCAATTGAGCCTGGTGGTTCTACCACTCGTACCATTGACCCCACCACTACTCACCGTAGTGGGTATAATCCTGCTTCCCGGAAAGTGGGTCGCTAGGAGTGTGTTATAGGTCTCTGATCTGGAAGTCGTAAAAGTACCATCAGGCATGCGAGGAGAGTCAAACTTAACTGTTTGGTTTTTCTGCAGAACCCTTCACAATCTTGTTGATTCCTTCATTCCCTCCACCTCATTGCAGAAGTTTCTATAAGAGTCAAGTTTGACGGACCTCACTTTCTTCCTATACTCCTTCTGAACAATATGGAAACAGGTGCAGTAAACTTCCTTTCGGGTTTTTAGGGCCCTATACAGTAGTTTTCTCGATCGTTTGCGAATCTTCGATAGTTCAGCATTCCACCACGGGACTGCCTTGGCTTATCTGCTCGGTCTAAGCGGACACACCTCCTCGTAGGAGCCAATCAAAGTCCCTTCCAATCATAGCTGTAGTTTGGAGTTTATTAAGGGTTGGAATGCGCTCCTCAAGAAGCTCACCAAACCTATCCCAGTCCGCCTTGCGCGGATTCCGTCCACTAGGTATCGGCATAATGTCAGTACCCAGCCGATTCGATAATGCGATGATCTGAGAGGGAGACCTCTTCTAGAACTCGATATTGGGTGATCTGATCTGCCACCTTCCTATTGTTTAGCGTAAGATCAATCACTTCTTGTCTTCTGTTGGTCACAAAAGTTGGTTTGTTACCAACATTCTGGATCACCAAATCAGTTGACAGAACGAATTCCAGTAGTTTGGAACCCCTGGGATTACATTTACTGCTACCCCATACAATGTTCTGTGAATTTGCATTACAGCCCACTATAAGTCCCAAACCACTGGATTCCGCGTAGTGGACGACTTCCACCAATTCCTTTGAAGGAGGAGGTAGTGTAGAGTCATACGGCAGGTAGGCCGACACTATTATAGTTTCGGCACTTTTGCCGCAACAATATTTTGAGAACAGTATTGTCTGAGCATTGTGCATTCAATCTTCCGCGGCATGATAATACAAGCACGCGGTCGATTACTCTCTTCACATTTAAGGATTTGTCCCCACGTAATGGCAGCAAGGCCACAGATACATTTGTAGCATACCCATGGTTCTTGAATTACTTAGTATTATGTGAGGACAAGTCTGGATTTTCGCATGACTACTGCTTAGTAAGGCATTTGCTATGCTGCAAGTTAATCTGCGTAATTGTAATTTCTGTCATGATTAGTGACCGAATCTACCTCTGCGACTTATCCTCTCCCTTGTCCTGTATGCGAAAATGCCCTCTCCCCAGATGTAGCTGAGGACGGTGCCCGTACTTCGACTGCAGTACCTTCAACGAGTCCACGTATATACCTACCACCAGGTGTGAACCAGCTTCTTTCGTAGAGGCCGAGACATTCTTGGTATATGAGTATATCCGCCATTGACTCGTATCCAGACCTCTGTTTTGATCACAGATACGTGCGAGTAGCTCGCTTGGTTTCCTGGAAGGTATCCAGGTATCCAAACGGACCCTCTGACCAGTCTGCGTATTGGTAAGTCCGATAATTCGAACTTACCTTCGAAAAGGTGGTACCAGAGGTGGACGGCTGAGGTCCTGCCGGCGTGTTGTGGGCTACTTCAACCTTCTCTTTTGAAGGATCATGCTGGCATACAGACTGCTGTGTCGAGCGCGAAGACACGTCCGATTTCGGTCCGTGGACCTTCCTCTTCTTTGCCTTGTTGCTCTTCACAACCGACTGCACAGACCCCTGGTTGGCCTCAGAAGAGTATGCCAAAACAGACGAGTCATCGCCCGTTCTGTAACGCTTCCCTGTGGTCATCACAGGTGTTGAAGTTGGCAGAATTTGAGGGCTCGCCTTCGCTTGCGCTGCAGCTTTTCTATCCTTCTGCACTCGAAACTTCAGTGCCAGCAGTCTCTTTACCGATGACCCCCTGGCTCCCACCAGGTTTGACCGTTGTCGGAGATTCGCTTTGTACTTCAATTTGTCTAGAAGGCGTCGTCAGACTATCTAGTGCCACATCTTCAATGGCCTTTACAGTCGCCTCCGATTGTGACATTAGTATGTCCTCCGTATCCTCCAAGACTGGGCTCTCCATTGGCATTGTCAATATGCCATCATCCTCTGGTAACTTGCTTCCTCCGGGACCCCAGGACGTCCCGGTCTTAGGTAATGAGTTTTGGCCCTGCACATCCTTCGGCCAAGTCGGCGTACCAGCGGGAGGATTAACACTAGTGTGGATACTCCTAGCAGACAATTTGGTTTTGTACTCATTGAATTTTTTTCGTTTTTGTTTACAGTATTCTCTGGCATGAATTGAGTCGTGCACATGCTCGACAATGGGCATAATTGTTTCCGAATGCCATGATTACTCTTAGCTTCAGTGCTCCTCTACGACCTTCCGGCATGGGTGGCCCTATCCGGCATAGCTCGAAGATTCATTACACCTACTGTGCCCTCTCACAACAAGGTGGTAGTCCTCGAGAATGGCCAAAGGGTGTAGTTATCGCCGTTTTACAGATGTCTTAAGGGTGAATTGCCACCTGATGGAAAGCTTTCTTCAAGTCGATTTTTGAGAAATCATATTTGCCTGCCAAGACGTTCGAAAAATCTTGCAGGAATGGAAATGGGTAGCGGTCGGGAACGGTCTGTGCGTTTAAGGCGCGGTAGTCTCCGCAAGGCCTCCAAGATTCGTCCGGTTTACACACTATATGCAACCGACTTGCCGAGTTGCTACTCGATAGGCGACATACACCTAGCTTGAGAAGCGTTTCGAATTAATTCCGTGCTACTGTCAGCTTTTCTGGGAAAAGCCTGCGTGGGCGTGCGAAAACCGTCAGTCCGTTTGTAATGATCTGGTTAACAATCACAGATTTCGTGGCCGAACCGATGGGAGTCGCGCGAATTACGCTTTTCGATTATTTAGAATCGAACGAGAAGATCATGAATTAAAAAACAATGTTTAAATTTAAATTTATATTATTTACTTAAACGTCTTCTCGGAGTCGTGATCAAAACTAGACTAAATTCGTACAATACAATTTCTTAACCTTAAGGACACTCCATTTGAAGATTGCCATCGATGCTGTTATTGAGAATTAGTAAAATAAAGCAACAAATTATCGCTTTATAGTTTAATGCTTATGTAAACAAAACTTATTAATTGTTTCGGTAAACAATTAATAAGCAAATTATTTAATTGATTTAGCAATAAAGCGTTTTCTATACTTTGTGGATCGACTTTAGGTCGATGATCGTTGGGTCGTAACACACGCGAGATATGCGTTTGGCTTTTCTTATTTTAAATAAGAACACATATTTAAATTTATTCACGATATTATCCAAACTTCTGTTTCTTATTCTAAATCTAGTAGTATTTATGTATATCATTCTTATTGCTAAAGAATATAAATTCGAAATGGAATTGCATTTTTGTCAGCTGCAAAAGCGTTGACATATTCCCACGCTGTTGTAATTGATATTTCTCTATTTTGGGTTGTCAACATACGATTTAGCATGTGACACAAACTAGAGCAACAATGATTCTTATGAATCGTTCGCATAATTGTCAACTGCAATAACACCTGTTTAAAGAGTGTTGCGATTGATCTTGTTTAACAAGTGTCTGGGAACTTATTTGGTATTTGATTCACATAGTCAATTTCAAGAATTATATGTTACAATTGACTTTACATTCTGAAGCTTTCTATCTTTCCCAGTCTATGGGCAAAGATGTTGGAGTCGGAGGGTCATCTGACGTAACTCGCGTGATATCAATAAATTCGCGCAAAACGTCTTGAAATTTGCAATCAGCATTAATTGTGTTTCACACCAACAGTGCTTGTACTATCTATTTTACAAACGGATTTCAATTCGGTTCTGTTGTCGCGTAAGATTTTCGTTTGAGGTCCACTAAAATGTCAAAATGGCTCAAGAATTCCGAGCCAATGATGGCGTGGGATACGTCGGCTATTAAAAAATTCCATGATTCACGACAATTTGTTGCTTTGTTGCCGAATGTCTTATGGTAGCAATTAAAAATTGTATTTGCAGTACCGTTTGAGAACGCGAAGATGATTTGTTGATCTTGGGCCGGCGCCGCCTGAATTATCGGCTTTAGTTCGAGAAGCTTGTTTGACGGTAGACTCGCGAGTACAATGTTGAACTTTCTAGAATCACTTGCTATCAAAGAGGCTTCAAACCAGAATTCCAATGATGAAAAGTACGCTTCGATGTTTTCGTCACTGCTTATCACAGGCAGTGGAATTCTCGGTGATCCAGTGTGATTTTCGAAAAAGCTGGAGCTACTGCTGCTTGTAATTATAGCGCTGCTATCGAAAGACATGATGTACGCGTATTTAAAAAAAAAAAAAAGCGTGCGGGGTCACCAACGTGGTTATAACTTAGCAATATTTAAATTATTACTAACTTTATTAAGTACGTGGCTCCATTACAATGTGCAAAAATGGAATAGTAAAAGAGTGGCCACGTTACAATTAACAAGATAGCAAGAATGGAAATATGGAAAGTCAATGAGTTCAGGGTTGTAAATCGTACTATTTAAAAAGGTTTCAAAAATGTTAATTTATAATAATAAGAAGAAGAAGACGGTACGCCAGGGTCCGCACGTTTGTAGCCAACTGTGACAAAACTTCCGTTTAATTCCAATCGCGTCTTCTTTAAGAACCCTTGGGCATTTCAGCATTTCCATTTTCTGAGATGGCGAGACCAGCCAACGAACTTGCCCAAGTCAATTTCGCATGAAGTAGATGCAGACTCGACTGTAATATGAACTTCGAAAGCGGTTGAGGTAACTCATCTTCCAGGCTGCTCTCGGCGCATCCAATTTTCTCTTATTGACTATAAATACGAGCGATAAAGTAGTTTTACTACATTATAATATGCAATTATATTAATTTATTTTTACTGAAAACAAAGTAGATTGTGCAAGCAAATTCAAGTGCAGAAAATTCTACCCAAACAGCTGATTTGGTTTTGTTATTGATGGCAAAATGTGTTGTAAAAAAATAGACTATAATTCTGCACCAGAGATGACAATATACATATTTGTCAGACTGATCAAAATTATTATTATTTAGTATTATTTTTTAACAAATAAATGAATGTATGAGTACAGTACAGTAAGTAATTGTAGCAATTTCTGTGGAAAAGTTAACGATATTTTCAATATAAAGAAAATCTTTTATTTTAATTCTTATATCCAGGGTCTCCATTCTGCCGTGCCCCTCGCTACACCTATGATCTGTTCTAATTTTGAAAGTATTAAATCGTATCAGTAATTTGATTTGAAAAATTAAATATTTCTTCGTCAGTTTACATTTTTTTTTCTTACTAATTGTTAAATTTTAGTAGTATACTTTGTCTGTTTCATAGTTTCTTACCCTTTTTCTATATACAATTTCTGTCTCCTTTGTTCTCTTTTTAATTGTCAATTTCTGGTTGTGCACGTTGTCTATGATCATAAAGTGAATTTATGGATGTTCTATTTGTCAAATTGAACCTTTTCAGTTCCTGTTGTACACTTTGTGAGGTTATGGAGAAACATGTGTTTTATTGTATCACTTTAGGAAAAATAAATAGTTCACTTTATAGAATTTTATAATTCTCACCTTTAATATATGCCAAAAAGCCTTGTTTCATGTTTTTTTAATACAGTAGAGTCTCGAAAGAGTGAACTAATTTATGCAAGGGCTCTTCAATATATCCAAGTTGTTCACTATTTCGGGTTGAAAAAAATTGTTTTTATTAAGCATTTGTGGCATAAAAACATTTAAAAGGAACACAGTATTTTGAGTTTTTTACATTAAAAATGTTAAGTACTACATTTTTGAAAAATATTCTGTAATATTAGTTAGTCTTTTTTGTCCAGTGACTGACTTCTGGACTGCCTGGCCACGAAGGGCTTGTAGTGCAAGAATATTTATGAAGTTGGTCGTGTTTTCTTCAGCCCACTCAATAGCCTTGTCAAAACTTTGATTGCCTCTAACGATGTGATTGATTTTATTCCTGATACTTCGATTTCTTTTATGTCATCATCATCGCCATCACTGTCAGTAGTGATGACATCTTCGCTGCCACCCAAATCAAAAAATGGCACTGTGTCTTCAATTTTGTTCCAATTCTGTATATCTTTTTTCTAGTTCTAAACGGAAAAAATAATTTAAATGTTAACTTACGTAAAAATAGGAGCAGTTTTTAATCTTACTTCTGGTACAACAAAGTTTGCAAGTCCGTAATTTCAGCCGATTTTGCTTGCATTATTTTATGCCGGAGCAAGCTTAAAGGAATAAGTTCCTCTTCATCATCACTTTCATCGATGTCTTCTTCGAGGATAGAGTGCCAACATTTTTCAATATCGTCAGGCTTCAAAAGATCTCAAGCTAGCACAAACAAATAGATTGCGTCCTTGATTGTTAGCGATTTCAAATACTGGCCGACGTCCTTCTTTCCAATAGCAACTCACGAGAGGCTCTTTTGGTAGTATAGCTTGGTTATGCGAATAGCATTTTGATCCATCGGTTGAATTAGTGGTGTGACATTTGGCGGTATGTACATTACGAATATGGATCCATCATTAGTTTTTAAATCATGCTCGGGTGGGTGACATGGCGCATTGTCGAGAAGCAAAACAGCTTTAATTGGCAAATTCTTTTGTTGCAGAATTGTATTATCTCGAAAAAAATAAAAATTTTGTGGAGAGTTGATTCAAGCTTTATGTATAACTTTTTGTACCGTTACCTGCGGTACAAAACATAAATGGAACCGGTCCTTAAAAATATCAGACGTCATCTACGCATTTTTGGAACTTCGATAATCAACAGGAATCTCGACGGACTTGAAAGAGCGTGGCGTTTGCGCATGCCAAAAAAGTATATCGGGCTTTTTCAACTTTCCTACCAGATGCAGTTTTTTCGTGATCAGAAATAAAAGTTTTCTCGGGAAGCATTTTCTGAAACAGTCCCGACTCGTCAGCATTGTAAATTTGATATTTGGATAACTGCAACTTGGTGATGATGGCGTTTAATTGGCGTTTGTTTCTTCCTCTAATAGCTGCTTCACTTGAGTGTTGCCAGATACTCTAGTGTTAATTTAAACACTTTTCATAAAACAATTCACTTTTTATTGCTAAACATAACATTCTGGCAGTTTGTTTAGTTATTTTTTTAACATTTTGCATTTGTTCACTCTATCCAAGATTGCATTGTTCACTCTTTAGAGTGTTCAATACAAAAAAAACGTGTTCACTCTTTCCAAGTGTTCACTCTTCAGAGACTCTACTGTATATTTTTTCTTTCAAAAATGTTTCTGTGTTTTTTGCAGGCGGTACGTTAGTATGTTACGTATGGTCGTATCATATGTAGTTCCAATAAATTTATAAAAATTATTATTTTTTGTATCACATTTTGTTCACCTTTCCTGGTTCACTCCATAATGTTTTCATAATTTTTCCACAAATGTTATTCTGCGTTTTTTTCAGGCAGATAATTAATTTTATTTTCTTTTTAATTTTGTTTTTTGGTCACATTAAATTTATAAAATTCAATTATTATTTTTTGCGATTTGCACCAAATTTAATTTAATTATTCGTCACTTTTACACGAATCCTACCAACTGCGCTATTTTTCATATTTATTGCTTCCAAATAAATAAATCAGGACAGATTTTTGTGTTACGTAATTATTTAAAGAAAGATAAAAAGTGAATGAAAAACTACTTACATTCTATGTGGACCTAAGTTCTGAAATATAAAATGTGTTGCCAGGCTTATTAATATTCTACTACAATAATATTAATAATAAAGAGATTTTTGTTAAACATAACATCGTATATGTAACTCAGGGGCCCAGCCACCTTTTCTTTTATTCTTTGGACGAGCATACTGTTATGATTCGTTCTTGACACAATTACTTCAACTTATATTTTTAACGTATTAAGAATTTACAATATTTTCACTAATATATTTCTAATTAATGCGGGTAGTGTGCTTTATTGTACAATTTTTCTTTCCAATAAATTTGTTAATCTTGTTAAATTTCTTGTGGTTTAATATCCCATTAATTCACTTCTGAATTAAACATGGTCCTTCGAGCCATAAACTGATCCAACGTTTTAACGCACCACAAAAAAGTGCAACAACAACAATAATAACAAAGAATCAACCACCACAAAATCACACACAACAGCACTGCAAGTAGACCCAAAGGAAAAAATTACCTCCCTTTTTTCATAAGTAAGTACAAGTTATTTTTTAATAAATTTTACTTGTAACTTACTATACATAATATTTGAAGTTTTCACATATTTAAAATATTGTGTAAGTTAAATAATTTAATTATTAAAAGTTAAAAAAAGAGAAAATATACTCTTAGGAGCTTAGCTCTTTATTCCGTAATTACTTAATTAGAACTAACTTAACAACTATTATACCTTAATACTACACCTTAAACTGCGCTGCTACCGTCTTAAGCTGCGCTGCTCCCATTTGTTATTGCTGTGTCGATTATTTCTCTGCTTTGTTGTTTGCTGCAATTCCCTGGAACTGTTGACTTGCAAGTGGAGTGATGTCTGCAAACAAGTCAGCAGTTATTTTGGAAGCGGATGCGCGTGAAGTTGAATAATACTTTGTTGGCGAGAATTGCAAAGCTAATTCTCGTTAACTTGTATAAACTTTATATATTATTTTATCAAATATTGGGTCCATCGTAAAAATATTATTTGTATGTACATAAAGTAAATAAGTTCCGTGCACAACACAAATACACATTTATTGCTGTACAGAAAGTTACTTGCTATTTTCTTTTGTGCTATATTCGTTTTCCTCTAAACGAACAAGCAGTAAAAAATATTACACTGTGTGCCATATATTTAGTTACACTCTAACTGATTAAATTATGGATTTTTGTATTATATATAAATATATATTTTATTATTAAAAATATTATATATAATATATAAATATGTTGATTTTGTACAAAAACAAAAAATAACTATTATAAATTCATTAGCCCATTCCTTCCATTCCGGTGCTAACTTCTTCACAAAGCGACAAACTTTTCGTTCGGTTGCCAAACTGTTTTAACCCGGCAGGGTGGCTATCGCGTGTTATGAAACGAGCGAAAATCGCACACCATCAGCTCTGATTAGCAGGCCCGGATTGAGACTAATGAGTCGCGATTATAAGTCTCCTTCGAAAAAGCTAATCGAGCTTGCCTTTGTGTTCGCACCTGAGAGAAGGACAATTCCGTTCCTTACATCTCTTGGCGATAAAAGGTTAAGTGCCCTCCTGCAACCAATAAGCCTTTCAAAGTTAACACTCTTCTCAGCAGTTTCATACTTCAAGCTCTATCCCTCATACAGAAATTCAAGTTATCATGACACGACTTTGTGGCCCTCTGTTCCTCCCACCCTGGAACAAATTATCGAAATTATCTACGAGAAAAGGCGTCTTTACTCGATGCAAAACCAATAGAAAAGAAAAGCACTCTTCTCGTGTTAAATCCTTTTCTAGACAAGGAGAATATTCTCTGAGTGAAGGGTCGTCTCGCTCATGCCGCTCTTAGCTACAACGAACGACATCCTATCATCATTCGCGAGAATTCTCTCTATTTATTTATTTTATTTATTTTTCGAAAACCGGCACAACAAAGTTTAAAACCTTATTAGCAGTACCGGCAGCATGTAGCGTAAACAAGATTAAATACGACTTATAATATATATTGCATGACATACAAATTTAAACTTTACTTTAAAATTAAACATTAAACATCTATTCATCTATTCGTAAAAATTTTAATAACATGATATATTTCATTATTTCCTATTACAGCGAAGAAAGGAATAAAGCTAGTTTATTTTTGAATTGCACAGCATTATTACCAGATCTTAAACTATTAGGAAGTGCATTCCAAAGACGAACAGAGTGTACAAAAAACTGCCTTTCAGACGTTAAACAAGAAACACGTAAACAGTTAATCATATTAGTTCGATTGGATATAGAAAAGTTTAATCTCGAAAACAAATAACTGGGTTCTGCATTACATATAATTTAATGCAACAATAAAAGCGTTCGATAGTTCAGTAAGTTATCAAAGGTTAAGCCATGGATTCTTTCAGCATACTGGGAAACATGATCTCTTCTTTTTAGTCCAAACACATAACGAACAATGTTATTGAAAAGAATATTTAATTTATTTTTACTTAGACTATCACAATTTGCAAATATTTCGCAGCCATATAGCATTGTTGGTATGAGATATGCTTTAGCAAGTAGCATTCGAATATGAAGAGGAGTAAAGTACTGCGTCGTCCAAAGAACACGAAGCATGCTGTAGACTTTCCCAACCGTGTTACTTATGTGGTTATTCCAAGTTAGAGTTCTGTTGAAGGTTACCCCTAGATTTTTTGCAGAGTCTACGTATTCAATATTGCTTCCGTTTAATGAAAGGTTAGGGGCAGTGGAAATGTCAATGATTTTCTTCGCAATTACCAAGCATTTTGACTTTGCTGGATTAAGGCTTAAGCCGTTTTTTATTGCCCAATTACCAATGTTTTCAAGAACACTATTCAGATTGTTGATGCAGTCATAGAGGTTCTCAAGCTTACAGTTAACGTACAACTGGACGTCATCTGCGTACATATGGATCTTACAGTTTTTTAAAACACTAGGTAGGTGATTTATGTACATAGAAAAAAAAAGGGGACCCAAGACAGAACCTTGAGGAACACCTCTTATAATGGGTAGAAAGACTGATGAACAGTTATTGGCGAAGACAGTTTGTTACCTATCGGAAAGATATGACGCAATAAGATTCGTCGCAGATGGCGAGAAGTTAAATAATTTAATTAGTTTGGTCGACTGTATCGAAAGCCTTGGAGTGGTCCAACAGAACTAAGAACCCAACTTTATTGTCATCTATGCTAGAACGTAAGTCTTCAATTACATCAATTAGAGCAGTAATACAGGCCCTAAAGCCTGATTGCCTTTCAGTTATATAACTATTTTTACTCAAATGTGTGTTAATTTGTTGACTAAGTAACGATTCTAACGCTTTGGATATAAATGGGAGTATAGCTATTGGGCGGCACTCATTATGAGATTTTGGTACTGGTATTATTTTAGCTTTCTTCCATTCTATCGGGTAAATTGACTGTGTGAGCACGGTATTAAAAATGTGAGTTAGATATCGGAGAATCTTCGGAAGCAAAATTTTCAGAAAAATAGGACTAGTGTCATCATACCCAAGAGCGTTCGATTTTATTGATGATACACTTTGCAGTACATCAGCCTGAGAAAAACAATTGAAGCTGAAGCTAGAGTTGGCATTAAAAGAACTTTCAATAGTCTATTAAACGTTTTAATTGACAGAAGGCATAGGTATAACAAAAAATTTTTTTTTTAAATCCTCAACGTCTACGTTATCACAAGAGTCGAATGATTTTCTACAAAGCCCTATATTGCGTATCTCACGCCATTTCTGCTTACTATTCACAACTGAACTAACCTTGTCCCTATAATAATTACTTTTTGCAATCTTTTCACCTCTTTTACCACTGTCGAACGCAATATTTTAAATTCTTCATATAATTCTGGAGTTTTGAAGCGTTTCCAGCGATTATATGCATTATTGCGCATCAAAATCAGATGTTCAATAGTTCTGTTGAACCACGGACGTTGCTTATGAGTAGTTCTTTTTTGCTTAATAGGGACGAACTCGTTAAACAGATGATTGACATTGCCTTGAATAAATGCTACTTGATCATCAACTGAGTTAATATAAAAAACTTGTTCCCAGTTTATATCAGATACAGCAGTTTCAAGTCGAGCATAGTCTATGTTTTTAAAGTCACGATAACTAAAGCATTTTGCAGTATCATTGAGTGTAAAGTCGTAAGCAAGGAAAATAAGATCATGTTTTGATACAGATAGTTGATCATACAGAAGAATTCTAGTCTTGGCACTTACAAAGAATAAATCCAGGAGAGTATTAGTTGTTCTTGTATAGTGAGTTGGCATACTGGTATTAACAGAAGAAAGACCTAAGCTATCCATATCGGGTACTAGACTATTTTCTACAAGGAGGTTACTATTAAAATCCCCCGCTATAATTATATCAGTGAAAGAGAGTGCAATATTTTCTAATGTGCTTAGAAAAGGTGAAAAATCAACAGAACGGTTTGGATGATAAACGCAACCAAGAAGCAATTTTTGATTTACATTTGAAACTACAACAAAGATATATTCAATACGACTATCAGGTGGGGACTTACTGAGTATTTTACACGTAAACGTTTCTTTTACATAGATTGCAACACCGCCTGCATGGCTAACCCTATCCGCACGAAATATTTTGTAACCATTTAAGCTGAACAAAGCATCAGACATACCACTATTAAACCATGTTTCACTAACACAAATTACATCCATACCAGAACCCTCAAACACATATCGCATTTCGTCAATCTTATTAATCAAACTTTGCGCATTTAAGTGGCAAACTTTTAACCCAGTCTTTTGTTTTGAGAGTATTCTTATCATATTGAAAGTATTATCTTTGGAACGAGCATTTTCATTACTAAGAGAACTTGTCATTTTTAAACATTAAATTCCTTAGTAAAAAAGTCTTAAAGTATAACGCGTGCTTGATAAAAAAGTACGTTTTCTTCGCTGCTGTGATATATGAAGATGTCAAAAAAATATAATTAAAATTAATATTATAGAAAATTAAAATTAAGATAAAAAAATTAGGAAAAAAGATATTAGGAGCTAGAGTCACGAAAACAATGAGGATTACGTGCACCAGGCTCGCCAGGACCATGTTCGGAATTAAAAGAATCTATGAATTTGCCCAATTTTGACAATGAGTCGACAGACATAGCATTATCTTCACCCTTCAGTTTTATGTGCACGATACCACGGCGAGTAAACGCGGCTGATAAAATGTTATCTTTTTTATACCGGAGAGCATGCTGCAGGATAACTGAGTTTGCTCTTGTTAAGCCCTCATTAACAAATATAGGCCTGTTGGATTGGAAACCAGCATGCTGGAGACGCAATAAGCCCTTACTTTCACGTCAGAATTTAGCAAGAGAGCTAAGAACGTAGTTTCTTTCAAACGATGTTTCAAATTTGGCAATGATAGTAGTATCTTTGTTCTTATTTTCTGGGGTTTGACTAAGCCGAAACAAGTTTTTCACTCTAGGAAGCTGTATTTTGACGGTGGTGCAGATTTGACCTAGTATGGCATGCAAGTTTTCACCTTGAGTGAATGGAATTCCACTTACACGTAGGTCACATGCAACGGCCGCATTGTCTTGCCTAGCCAGCTGTGATTTTAACTCCTCAACCTCCCGTTTGAGATCAACAGTATCTTCCAGACGAGTAGGTATAGCTTGCACAGCCGCAATGGCACACTCGTTCTGTGAAAGCCGCGCCTTCAACTGATCCATCTCGGTTTTGAAGTTGTTCACACACATCTTAACCGAGTCGACATCAGCAGCAAGTTTTTCTAAGTGCGCAACTCTCGTTTCAACCGCTTGTAAGCCGCTGCGCATTTCTGCCACATTTTGTCGAAGCTCAGCTAGAACTCTCTGCTCGCTTTCTTGAATAGCCGTTCTAAGCCCATCTTTAATTTGTGAGGTGATCAACATTGCTGAGAAAGACGTAATTCTAGCCTCTCACTTTGCTTATCGAATTTCTGATCTATAAGCTTATGAAAAGTCGAGTACAGCGTTGAGTGTTGAGTAGAAGGAGTCATTCTATTTGCATCACCCTCACTGACCTCTTTAGAAGTGACACCTACTGGAGGAGTAGCCACGGAGCCAGTCGAGATTGAACCTTTGTTTAGTGGGCTTGAATTGGATGAATTAGCCCTGATTGGTGGTGAGCGAACAATCGAATCCCGGCGGGATTAGATACACTGCGCATTTGTATTTTTGGGCATTTTTATGCATATACTCTAAGTCTGTTTTTTTTATGTTAACACAATGGCAGTGAAAATACTCATTACATGTTCCGCACTTGACTTTTTTATCATCATTGCGCTCAACCCTTGCTAAACAGACACACGACAGACACAAGTTGAGGGTTGGACTTAGGGGGTAATCGGTCAAAGAAAATGTTATAAGGGGTCTCACCGGTCGTAGAATATGTTATATTGTCATTATATGTTAAATGTCATTGCCATTTGAAGTGTTAATAACCCGAAGTTTTTCCGAAAGTTTTGTGCAACCCATTTTGTAATTTGTAAGAGTAATTTTTTCTATCCAGTTTAATGTCTGTACTTCTTCAGCAGTGGCGAATTTAGAGTAAATGTCGATATAGGTTAGGTAATGCCTCTTATCCCATTCTCAAATATCAATGACGAATTTTTCTCTAGTTTCGTAAACTGGAGGTGTGATTTATAACGGTAATTTGTGTGTGACATGATCATATTTACAGCGGTAAAACAGCTTACATTCGTTAATAATTTTGGTGATTTCTTTTTTTTGAAATGACTGATAAATTTTTCAATTCCTTTAATATAAAGGACTTCTTTTTTAAAGTGTGGATAGTCGCGAATATTTTTGAGTTCTTTAGTTGCTCGCAGTATCTTATGTTGTAAAGGGTGAATTTTATAAGAGTTTACTTTTTGAAAATGAAAAAAAAACACAGAAATTTTACAAAAGTGAATGAAATTTTTATTTGGATCGATAAATCAATTCCTGCCATTTACTTTTTAAAGATAATTTTACTTAAATGTTGCATCGTCCTGTTGGAACCACATGTTGGCCGAGTCCAATTCTATCATTTTCGGCCAAAAAAAGTGTTATAATCGAACGGTACCTTTCTCCATTGACCATAACGTTGCGGCCTTCATCGTCTTTGAAGAAGTACGGCCTAATGATGCCGCCTGCCCATAAACCGCACCAAATAGTGCATTTTTCGTGATGCATTGGGAGCTGCTGAATTGCCTCTGGCTCGTCTTCACTCCAAATACGGCAATTCTGCTTATTCACGTATCCATTGAGCCAAAAATGAGCCTCGTCGCTAAATGGACGTAGCTTGCGAAACACAAACATTGTTCAGACGTAAGTCTATTCATTATGAAATGGCAAAACAAACAGAGAATAAATCAAATGACAGCTGTCAAAAAGACCAACTCCAAAAAAAGTATTGACAGATTGAAAACCACATTTCTAGAAAAAACACCCATTCTATTGTTCAATAGAGATTGATATCGAAATCAAATTCATTAAGTCTCCATTTCTACCTTTACAATTTATCATTTGTTTCCCTCAAATTATGAAGGAACTGAAGGGTTCGATGGACACTGTTTACAATATATTTCCTACCATAAAATAAATTTCCTACCATAAAATAAATTTCCTAACGAAAATATTTGGTGGCCCACATGATGGCAAGCAGCTCTTTCTCTGTTGTGGAATAATTTGACTCGTGATTATTAGCGTGCGTCTTGCGAGGCATATTAGTTTAAACATCCTGTTGGCTTAAAACAGCCCCAAGAGTCACGTTTGAGGCATCGGTAGTCAATTAATTTTTTTTATAATCAGGATATGCTAGAATAAGGTTTTAAATAAGTTATTAAAATTTTGATTGTGTCTAGAGCATTTTAATATTTTGCATTATTGTTATACTTTTTCAAACACTGGGTTAAGGATTTCGTTATTTTGGAAAAATCTTTTATAAATTTACGATAAAACCAAGCCAAACCCAAGAATTGTTTGGATTGGGTTTAATTCCATCTGAATGACCGAGAAATTCGTTTTTTTTTCTTTAAAAATACACTTTTTTTCTAACTGAATTTCCATGTTAGCTTTTCTTAGTCTACAGAAGACTCTATCTAGAGCTTATGCTCTTGAAGGGAAGTGCTAAAAACAATTATGTCGTCTAAATATACCATGCACTCCTTTCCAATCAAACCATCTAGGATTGTGTTCATCAATCGTTGGAAGGTTGATGGTGCGTTCTTGAGTCCAAAGAGCATATACAAAAACTCAAAATGTTCACACTGAGTAGAAAAGGCGGTTTTTAATTTATCAATTGGGCCATCTCTATTTGGTGGAATCCTTTCCTTAGATCGACTGTAGTAAAGTACATGTACTTGCCCATTTTGTAAATTATTTCGTCTATGATGAGTATGGGATATTTGTCGTTTACGGTGATATCATTGAATTTTTTACGCGTGTAGCTTCTTTGGCACCACCCAAATTATAACCTGCTCCAACATTTCTTTTATTTGTTTATCGACCTCAGTTTTATGGACTGATATAGGGGTTTCATGAATCGTCTTAATTTGGTGTTTGATATTGTTTGTAAATTTTAATTTATCACCTTCCTCATAAAACAAACTTTCATATTTATGTATTAGCTTATTTATTTTCGTAAAATCTTGTTTGTTAAGATGGTTTAGTCTAAATTTTTTTTCTTGTGAATCATTACTCAAGTTTAGTTCTAACAATGCACAAATCTTAGAATCAAGGTCATCGAGAATACTTTTAGTTGCAATGTCAATTTTCGCATGGAGTTGTTGGAGAATGTTATAACACAATTTTTTAGTGTAACTGTCCCTGTGTCTGTTGTTAGGTAATTGGATTTGTTCCGAAAATTAAGGTAATAAAGCTCACTGATGATCCCGTATCGACTAAAAATTTAATGAATCGATTTTCGATTTCGTTCCGAAAATTACCTAGTTCCATAGGCTCGGGAACTTCGACACGTCTGATCCGAGATTGATTTGAATGATTACCCCTAAAAGTTTGGACTTATTGTGACAGCGATATTGGATTTCTGAATTTATGTATTTTTTTGGGTTTTTTCCTTAATATATTCTTAGATCTTAAATAATACATACATGGGGTCAAATGCACAGAAGGAAAAAAGTTAATAGTAAATAATATAAGAGTAAATGGAGTACTTATATAAGTTATTCCAAGACCAGTTGCTGTTGAGTTACTCCAATAAGTACACGACCAAGTGCTTGTAAAATCTTAACTGAACTTTATTTGTTATCTCACTTAATAACTACCCTGCCCAGCGCACAAATATAGGCTTAAGCTTAAAAGCATAGAATGCTATCGGTGCATTTTATGCTTTGCAAAATAAACAAAATTAATATATCAAATTAAACTGAATATATGCACCAGCGGCATATGCTTGTACCAGCGGCTTAGGTTGGCGGGTGTTCAGCATAGGCGCAGGCTTAGTGGGTGCTAAATGCCCCCCTCTTAAGTTTGAAACGTCCCTGTTTTTTATGTGTTCTATTATTTCGCTGATATCAATCTTATGGTCTTCGTGAGGTCTCAATTTTCCAAATTATAAGTATTATCAAAATAGCTGCGGTAGCTAATATTGGTACTGTCATCCACCAGAATTTTGCTTCCGTCCTGCAGTTCCTCGATATGGATTTTATGATGATATGGTAATGATAATCGAATTTTATGTTCTAATTCTGATTAATTTTGATTGTTTTCGGTGGGTGAGGTTCCATATATATTTCAGTTTTATTTACCCAGTACGATGTTTGGTTTATTTTAATCGTATTTGAAAAGGTGAGAAGAAATGTTCCTATTACCTCCATCTCCTGTTCGTCGTAAATTGTTGTTGTTGGTACGTCATTCAGGATGATTGTGCCATCTGTTATTGCGTTGAACTGGTTCTAGGTGATGTCCTGATTCTGTTGGGCACTCTGCAGTGTTATTGTTGAGTAATTGTGACAGGCATTGATCAGTTGCGTGTTGACAGAGGCAGGCTGAAGAGGTTATGCTGTAGTTTTTAAGGAGTTGAATATAGTTGATGCAGTTCGTCGCCTCGTTAAACTTAATTTTAGTTATTGTATTATTTTGGCTAACCGGATAAATTTTAAGGAAGTTACAGAAAGACTTTATTTTTGGTACTTTTAAAATATAATGTATTACATTATTATTCTGTAATATTTTTATTTTTGATGCACTGAGCATATTACTTATATTAATGGGTACATTTTGTGTTTTATAAATTTCTCTTAATTCTAATTCATCTAAGATTAGTGGATTTATTAAATTGTTTTTGGAGAGTGTTATTCACCAAACAATGTTGTTAAGGTTCATTATAACCCTATTATTTATATTTTCTAGAAGTTCTAATAATAAATCATCTTTCTTTGGGACCACATCATTAGCTGTTATTAATTTGTTCATCCTGTCTGTCAATTCGTTAATTTTTTTCTGTAGAGCGGAATTTATTGTCATCTGACGGTTGTTCTTTTCTATTAGCGTGTTTTGTTTTGTTAGTAGTAGTTCAAAATCCTCGTGATCGGGAATTCCGGCAACAAATTTAAGCGCTTACCCTATAAAGTCGATAGATCTGGTCTGTCGTCTGGGTACATCAAGTGTATTATCAAATGAATGATGTCCTCCGATTATTGTATTAAAATTTTGTTTGCATTTGGTAAGTCTGATAAGAATTCCAACCAGTTTTTGTTATATTCGGTTATCGTTCTGTGTTCTGTAAGGTTCGTTGTCTAGTACGTAGATGTAGTCGTCGTGCAGTCCCACTTGTCCTTGTTCTATTGCAATTAAATGGGCCTTGGTGTAATCTAACACCCTTGACAATGTCTGTCGCAAGATGCATGTCAGTCTGTAATAATAATAATAAACCAACAAAAAATAAAAATTAACGTAAGTTACTTTTGTGGATTCTTTTCCCTTCGATTAGTACAGTGGTTCCCAAATCTTTTTCTACAATCTTCTGAATGTAGATTTTTCAAACTTATTACCTAATCGTTTATTTCTACGTAAGAAAACTCCCTTCTTGAAAGTTCTAGCAGGTGTACCCTTATTAATACGTCTAAAGAGTTTTCCTGTGCTAGGTGAAAATTCATGGGGGATATCTGTTGGCTTAGCCTCCACAACACTATGAATGGTGTTGTTGTATATATGTGTTGCTATCAATATTAAGTCAACAGTATCTATTAGATTTTGTTGCGCCTAAACACAACGCGCAATTTCTAGTAATGTGGAGTGGAACCTTTCAACTTGACCATTGCTTTTACTATGTAATGTTGGAACGAAAAGTGTTTCCACTTGAAAGTGATCTCTAAGCATGGTTTTAAAAATATTTGACGTAAACGATTTTTCATTATCAGAAACTAAGAGTTTAGTATTTTTGTATTTACTAAGTACTTGTATCAACGCTGTTACATCAATTGATGTATCAATTGATGCTCTAGATGCTAAAGGAATTACTATGGCAAATTTGGAGAATTTGTCAATTGACGTTAGGAAGTTTTGTCTATCCGTGTTAAATATGTTTACGTGTAAAATCTGTCCGGGAGTTTCTGGTATTGGTGATTGTCCCAATTTTGGTTTTGGTGGTTTCCTCTGATATTTATTTTCGAGGCAAATTTTGAAGTTTGTGATTAAAGATTTTAGTTGTTTTTTAATGTCTGGAAAGTAATTTTCGTTGATTACCTATTGGAAATTTTCTTGAATTGATCTGTGTGCACGGTTGCGTTCAGTGGTCACAGTCTCTAAGTAGTTGATCATCTTTGTTTGTTAGGCCAATAGCGAGTTCTTCGGAATGTATCCATTTTACTGCTGGTGATTAACATGTTCTGAATCCAGCTAATGTAGGGAGATCACAACAAATTGCGTTTACAGTGTTCGGGTTTACTAAATTTGTAAATACTTTAAAGAGAGACTCTATGGAGTTGAAATTTTAAGTATAATTTTAGTCTTTGTATGGTTATGTTCGGTCTTTGAGAGGATAAGTTGAAATTTGAATTGGTTTACGGGTACTTTCACTGTTTTAATAGCGTTTTTTGATGAGATTTCACTGTGAACAGTGTGTCCATCTGATTCGGAAGTGTATGTTAAGTTGTGAATTTCTTGCTTTGATAGCGAATCTGCTACCCTATTGTCTTTTCCCTGGCTTATAGTAGAATTTTTGGGAAAAGTCTTCTATAAATGCGCGCCATCTCTTCATTTTAGCGTTTGAATTTTTATCCGACATTGCAAATATAAGGGGTTGATGATCAGTAAAAATGAGCATGTCCCTAATACCATAGAGGTAATGGCGTAAGTTTTTCAGTGCCCATACGATTGCCAACAGCTCGCGTTCGTTAGTCGCATACTTTGCTTCTGTTTCACTAAGGGTTCTTGATATCATTGTGATTGGTCTATTATTTTGCGATAATACGGCTCCTATAGCGCTTGAAGAGGAATCAGTTGTTTACTCAAATGATTTAGTATAAAATAAAAACTAAAGCAAAACGTCTTCTGATGCGAGTATTTTTTTAATTTCTTAAATGCCGACAAGGCTCCCGTGTCAAATGATATTTGAATGTTTTTTGAAAACCTTGCACCTACATGCCCATTTTCTCCACGAAGATATTTTGTTAAGGGTTTTGCGATAGCCGCATAATCCCTGATAAACCTCCGATAATAGTCGGAAAGTCCTAAAAATGAGCGCAGTGCTCGAAGGGTCTTATCATTGACCTTGCTTGGGCATGTTTTTATACCATGTTGTGATACAAAAAAGCCTAGAAACTCAACTTCAGTTTTAAAAAATTTTTATTTTTATAGTGAGACTCTGATTTTTCCCTGATTTTTTTAATTTATTTAAAATTTTTTGTATGTGTTCTAAATGCGTAAATTATAATATCATCCAATGTCGTCTCTTAAAACGTCATATATGGCGCGTTGAAAAATACTCGGCGCATTTTTCAAGCCATTATATTTGCCATTATTTACGCTAAACGAAGTTTTCTGTCGGTCCTTCTCATCTAAAATAATTTTATGAAATTCGGACTTTAAATCGAGAGTTGTGAAATACATTGATTTTCCCAGATTTGCTAAGATGACAGTCGTGTCGGGTATTGGATAACGGTCAGATATTGTTACTTCGTTAATTTTCCTAAAGTCAATCACTAATCTTAGCTTCGGTTTACCGCTTTCATCAAGTCACATGAATTGGTGAGTTATACGGCGATGTAGATTTTCTTATTATGCCGTCTTTCAAAAGATATACTATTTCTGAATTAACGAATTCAGCTGCCGAAATTGGGTAAGGGTAGCTCCTGGTATATACCGGGTTGTTGGTGCTAGTATTTATATTTGCTTTTACTTTAGTATTAAAGGGAAGTGCTCTGTTTGGGTCTGCGAATGCTTCTATATTTGATTTAATTAGTTTCTCCACTTCAAAACGTAAGGGGTTTTTTTTCTAGAAGTGTGGTTTTCAATCTGGAGTTGGTCTTTTTGACAGCTGTCACTTGATTTATGCTCAGTTAGGTTTGCCACTTCATAATGAATAGACTTACGCCTGAACAATTTTTGCAAATTTTTGAAATTTATTATCAAAACTCGTGCTCTGTGAAAAATGTGTGTTATCGCAAAATTGTCTTCAGCGAAAATGTTCATTTTTGGCTCAATGGATTCATGAATAAGCAGAATTGCCGTATTTGAAGTGAAGACCAGCCAGAGCCATTCAACAGCTACCAATGCATCCCGAAAAATGCACTGTTTGGTGCGGTTTATGAGAAGGCGACATCATTGGGCCGTACTTCTTCCAAGACGATGAAGGCCGCAACATTACGGTCAATGGAAAAAGGTACCGTTCGATGAAAACAGACTTTTTTTGCCGAAAACGCAAGAATTGGACTCGGCTGACATGTGATTCCAACAGGACGGTGCCACATGCCACACTGCACGCGAAACCATGCATCAATTGAGAGGCAATTTTGTGAGCAGTTAATCTTACCTTTTGGTGTAGTCAATTGGCTTCCAAGATCGTGTGATTTGACCCCGTTAGACTATTTTTTGTGGAGCTATGTTAAGTCTCTTGTCTATAGGGACAATGCAAACACGATTGCTTCTTTGGAAGCCAACATTGAACGCATCATTTGTGACATTCCGGCCACAATGTGTGAAAAATGTGCCAAAATTGGACCTTCAGAATGGACCACTTGAAACGGGCAACATTTCAGTGATCCAAATCGATAAAAATTTCATTCACTTTTGTAAAATTTCTGTTTTTTTTTTCATTTTTAAAAACTAAACTCTTATAAAAATCACTCTTTATATGCTCTGGTATTGACTCACAGCTTGCTGATATCATATTAACTAGTTGACATGATGAATGGTTTAAGTGTTTTTTCCCCCTTTATGAAAAAGAATTCCATTCCTAACTTAAATGTTTGCATCTATTTGACTTTAAAAATCATATCCAATGATACCAATGTACTAAGAGCTGGTAGTATACAAAAGGTATTAATACTGCCTAAAATATCAATTTTGCATTTTTCCCTAATAATATTTGTTCCTTTTACGAGTTTACCTGAAATGAAATTTCTACAGTCTTAATGCAAATTAAAAAATTAAAATTTTTAATGTAATTTTTGCACTAAAACAAAAAAACACACAACTTTAAGACTATGAAAACTAGTTGCGGTCAAAAATTAGCAAACATTGCTAAACTGAATATAATTATTTAATTGTTTGATCAAAAACACTTACATTAACATCCAGATAATATGTTGCATAATGTTTACACTCTCACAAATTTTACAATTAACACAAAAATTAAATTGACACAAAAGATATTTCTTTGTTTAAGATAAAAGGATAAAAATTATTTTAATTTCCAGGATCCAGTAACGTTGGACGCCAGTTATTCCAAGACCAGTTGCTGTTGAGTTATTCCTAATAAGTACACGACCAAGTGCTTGCAAAATCTTAACTGAACTTTATTTGTTATCTCACTTAATAACTACCCTGCCCAGCACATAAATATAGGCTTAAGTTTAAAAGCATAAATGCTATTGGTGCATTTTATGCTTTGCAAAATAAACAAAACATAAATATATCAAATTAAACTGAATAAATGCACCAGCGGCATATGCTTGGTGCATTGAACGAGGCGATCGTATTGCGCAAAACTGCGTGTGTTACAGCAGCGGCGTAGGTTGGCGGGTTTTCAGAATAGGCGCAGGTTTAGTGGGTGCTAACTGTGTTAAATTATACTATGTTTGAATGTTAATTATTGTTAATTTAGTTAGTTTAGTTAAATTCTTAATTCAGAACACTGATAATTGCGTTTATATCATAAAGGTTAAAATTAAAAAGCCACGACTTCATCTCATTTAGAAAAACATTTTTTCTAACTTTATCTGGAAGACAATTAAATAGCCTAGTACCTACTAAGGCATAAGAGTGCTAAAAGGAATGTAGACTATGCGATGGAATTTTACCAATGTTTAGATAGTTTAATCGTAAGTCATAATTAGATTTGCGTTATAAAGATAACCAGATTTGTTAAAATAAACTTTTAGAACTTTAAAAAATACAGATGCTTAAGCGGAAGAATTTTTAGATCTTTGAAAAGTGGAAAACTAATTTCAAGTCGTAATTTTTTATTAATGATTCGAATAGCATATTTTTGTGCAATTTGAATTCGATTGATTTTAAGTGCGTACCTCCCCACCATACTAGTCCATATTTAAGCTTCGAGAGAAAAATACCGAAATAATTATATGCATTTTAACAATTTGACTGATCAAAAAGCATTTAGCTGATAGAGTTGTCTTATAGTTGCCATTAGTAGATACTTTTTCAAAGCATTATGTAGTGTGCTCAAGCCAACTCATTTTCCAATCTAGCATTAGGCAAGATACTTGAATGATTTCACGCATTAAATTAAAAAGAAATATGATCGCTATCATTATAAGTTTTAACAATTTTAGATGACGAACATACTCGTATATCCTTGCTGAGCATTTATTTCTCACAGTTGGCGTTATGAAAAGTAAATTCATTAAGTACGCTTTCCTTTCCTGCCACATTAAAAAGCATAATTTTCGTTTTATCACTCACTGCTAATTTGTGAGTAGCGAACCCATGCCTTAACATTTCTAAATCATGGTTTATATTAGCTATGAGGTATCGCTTTCAAAAGCGCATGCCATATCATCAGCAAAGGCTATACATATATATACACTTAAATTTTTGCGAGAAGAGAGAATTTATATATCCTAGAAATAATGTAGCACCCCCGTCTGAACCTTGTGGAACACCCACATATATATTTATAAAAGCACTATAGCTATTATCAAGCTTTACTTTTTGGACCCGGTTTGATAAGTACGAAGTAAACCAATTATGAAGGTAACCACGGATACCGCATTTATATAATTTATCTTACAAAATGTTGTGATTAACTATGTCAAAGGCTTTGGTAACCTCCACAAATAAAGCTGCTGATATTTTTTTTACGGTTTAAGGTGTTTTTAATAGTAGTGCCAAATTTTAAATTGCATCCCATACGACATTCCTGCCTTAAAACTAAACTGACTGTTACTGAAAAACTGACTTGTTTAGGCAATTAACCATTCGCATTTGAATTAATTTATCAAAAATTTTAGAAAAAAGTGTTTGTTTGTAGTTATTAGGAAGATTTCTATCTCCCTTCTTAAATAATGGAGCTACTTCGGCTTTTTTTAAATCTTCTGGAAAAATATCGTTAGCAACACTTTTATTTATTAAGGCACAAAGTACATCAACAATGTTATAAGCAAAGCTTCCTTTTTGTAAAATATTTAAATTTATGTCGCCTAGAAAAACTAAATTACCCGCAATGTCATGTGACAACATCCTATTAAGATCATTTAAAAAAAACTTCATTACGATTATTAAACCTCATGGAACCTGTGCATGTATATAAAAGTGATTTTTTGATAATCAAGCAATAAATTTTTAAAAAATCAGAGCTAATACAATTTAATACAATTTACAACAAAATTCAAAATTTAGGTTTTTTCAATTGGTAAAAGGAATATTAAATAAATCTTTTTTTTTTTTTTTTTTTTTGTTGAGACATTCAACACCCTATGAATGCAGAGCATTGTGTTGAATGAGAGAGTGAACGTGATCACACAGGACACCGATAAAGAGAAAAACATTGTGGCAAGTGTTATGCCTTTACCGCAATGAACTTCAGTTTATCAGTGTCGACTATGACCGCATGTAGTTATTTATTTATTTAGCTTAGTACAAGCGAGAAAATTACTTAAAATTACTTAAATCTATACTTAATTTAGGGGGAGGGATTTTTGCATTTATACATGGCTTAGCAAGAGGAGGGAGGGGAGTAGGCTTTATACAGAGCCTTCTTTAAGCTAAATTTGCTATGGTGAAAGTCAAAAACATTTGGAATGTCGTTGGCTATTCGAAGCATTCTAGACATTGGTTCGTTGCCGCCATAATCTGTTCGGTGAGTATTCAGACGAAAATCGGGCACAGATATAAGGTTACGTGGGTTGGTGTTAATAAAAATAGTTTGGAGCAACGCGGGACAGTCAATGTTTCTAGCTAATAATTGGTGAACAAATACTGTATCGGCGGTTTTTCGGCGTATTTCAGGGGACTGTACGTTAATTAGTTTTAGAAGATCCTTATATGTGGGCAAGTTAAAGGGATCAGACCATGGTGGGCCACGTAAGGCGAACCTAATAAATCTGCGTTCCACTGCTTCAATTCTAAGAGAATGGGTGTTATAATAAGGAGACCAGACTTGGCTAGCATATTCCAGAATTGGCCTGACAAATGTAAAATAGAGAGATTTTGTGACATATGGGTTTGAGAATTCTTTGTTTCACAAACCCAAGAGCAGATTTGGCCCTATTTACAACGTCATCAATATGGCAACGTAAATTTAGTTCCTTATCACAGATAACACCCAAGTCTCGTAACGAAGTTACAGAGGTGACAATGTTATCGCGTATAAAATATATCCTAGGCAGTGAAGGAATTCGCTTTCTGGAATATGTTATGAATTGACATTTACTGACGTTGAGCTCGAGAAAATTTTTACAGCACCATTTTGAAAAATTATTCAAGTCATCTTGCAGTGGGCGATAGTCAATGGGTATTAGAATTTGTCGCTAAATTTTCATGTCATAAGCATAGATAGAGAGCTGAGAGTTTTTGATGATACAATCTACATCGTTAATTGTGAGGACAAAAATCAAGGAACCAAGGTGGCTACCTTGAGGGACACCAGTCTGGAACAAAGGGTTCAGATGTGGAAGACCTCAATATATCATTATATATCCGATTTTCAAGGTAAGATTTTATCGATCTTATAAACCCAGATTGAAAGCCTAAAGCGTTGAGCTTAAGAAAGATAATACCATGCGAGATTTTATCAAAAGCCTTACTGAAGTCGGTAGCATTTACATCGACTTCTTTGCCATCCTCCAAAACACAGAGGGTGCTCGATACAAATTCGGTTAAGTTAGTTGTTGTTGATCTGGGTTTAGAAATCCATGCTGTTTATGTGTAATTGGATTTACAATGGAAAAACATTGCATCATAAACTATGCTTTCGAAAAGCTTAGGTATACAGGAAAGCTTAGCGATTGGTCGATAGTTGGAAATTTCAAATTTCTACCCTTTTTCTGAAGTGGAAGAACTCGTCCAGAGTGTGGAAAAACTTGCTTGTGAGATAGAAAGTTGGAATAGAGTACAAATGGGTTGCGCTAGGACGTTTTGACATTCTTTTAAAACTATTGCAGGCAAGCCATCTGGGCCGGGGGAGTACTCGTTCCTAAGTGTTTGTAATCAGGGTCAGGTTCTGATTTCCTTTTAACGTTAATAAAGTGGAAAAAACTTCTAGGGTCAGAGATGAAGTTGGACTGCATTTGGTTTAAGTATGACAGGTAAAGAGATTCATATAGTTCAGAAAAATGTTTATATGCAATTTGGTAATTTTGAAAGTCAGAAACAGAACGAGATTGTAGGTAGGCACGCCATAGTTTATTCCTTTTATTACGAAGTTCTCGCAAATCCTTGTTGTACCAAGGAGGGGACGATGAAAAGTTTTTCTGGGGAACAAAAGGGACAGATTGTTGACTGCAATTGAAAATTTCACAATAAAACTGAGTAATTGCAACATCGATAGTTATATTGTTTGCACTCAAATATAAGCTGAAAGTTAACTTTGCTGATTAAACTATTTAATTCTTCGAAGTTCGCCTTACGAAAATTGAATCTGTATGAGTACTCCGAGTTTAGCACTTTATTAACATTGTCGTAGAAATAATTAATTGATAGAGGTGGGTGATAATAGTCTAAATTTGAGAGGAGATGGTGACTCTCTGATGTAATGCAATTGCTGGCATCTGAAGCGAAAACAAAGCCCAGTTGACGGTAAAGGTTATTAGTAATACCACTTAATTCGAAAAGACCAGAGTTTAAGAGACAGTCAGTTAAAAGAATTTCCTTGTCTGAGCGGGGATTAGACGCGAAATAATACGATTCGTCATTAGATTGCACCCATTTGAGATTGGTAAGGTTAAAATCCCCAACAATTATGACAGTGTCCGAGGGGTCAGCAGCATCTAATATAGAATCAAAAGCATATACAGCCTGTTGATAGCCATTAATAGGTCGAGAGGGACGAATATAACAGCAGAATATGTAAAGGTAGCGTTTTAAGATAGTTATTTTTACGCAAATATACTCAAAGTAGGCCGTATGTGAGGAATTAACAAGTGCTGGGTCGAAGCGATTATGTACTGCCACAAGGACGCCACGACCGGAGGAATTGTCTTCTTTGTTTAGACCGTCGTTCCGGTTTGGTTTCAGAAAGGGCAAATATGTCGTAGGGAAGCTTTTGGGAGTTTATAAACACTGTGGAGATTTTAGTATGTAGCCCTCGTAAATTCTGGTAGTATATAGATACAAATGGAGAAGGGCTTGGGGGAAGTGTGTTAGGAGCGATAGTAATTTTTGAAATTGGAACGTGTTCTTTGAAGGTGCTAAAGACGTTTGGAGCTTAAGTGTGAGGCGAATGTAGTTAAATCATTATTTACCTCAAGAGGAGAGATATCAAAGCTCTCATGAAAGCGAACAAAGATTTTTCTCAGCTCACTTGGATTAGTTGGGAGGCCTTCTTGATTGATTGATACCAGAACGCTTGTTTTAGTAATACCATCTATGCAAATAGAATCCGATTTATCGTGCAGATAGGCAAGATAGATACGTATAAACCGGTTATGGTCACTGTTATCTGTAAGTTTTTTAGTAAGTTTACTTATAGGTGGGAGGAGTGGGTCTAAAAAGGCTGGCGGTGCATCAAGCGGGCTTTGTAGCGCCAAAGGCCAAGCTTTTCGCATCCACTCATGTTGTGCGTGTTATATTTTTACATGAATGGAAGGGAAAAACAGTTTTTTGCCGAATCCGAACTGCATAGTGAAAAGCAAAACGCAATTTACATGAGGATCAAAGTTACTATCATCCATGATTTACAGAAAATATTTATAACTTAATGTTAATTTATTATATTTAGATCCTCAAAAGAATTAACAACAATTGTATTATCGGCTTCCTTTTTGCTAATAAAATCCTACCATTACTAACACAGACATATTTATAGTTATTATTGTGCTTAAACTTATGAGCAGCTTTTAAGAGGTTTCTGGTAAATGTCGGTAAACTATCGTTTAAGTATTGTATCCATTGTTATATTTTCTATCAAACAACTAAGCAGATAAGTTTTTTTATGTAAGATTTTTTTTCTCCATATTTTCTTTTTTTTGTTAAGATATAAAAATCCCACACATAAAATATTCATAGTTTCTTTGGTAGCACTCTCAATGTTATCAACAATGATATCAGATTTTAAACCTACTGCGAAAATTTTAAATAGCAAAATCGAGAGCATTATTATTGTTAATGTTTGGAACACCAATAATTTCAATACACTTTTTTCTTCTCTTTTGTTTAACATTTTGTCTTCTTCTAAAGTGTGGATAAGTGAAAGAGCATTAGCATTTATACCATATTTTTAAGAACTAGATTTTCATTATACACACGCTCTAAGGTAATTACCGATGATGAACAATTTGCGCAAAATTCTCATTTCTCTGTGCCTGTGCATTAGAGTTGTTAAGTTGAAGCTGAGGCTGGATCAGTTGCTGCTGTTGTTTGTTGTCTTGCTGTAATATCTTCCGTTGATTATTTGACGAACATCAGACAAAGATATAACAGCATTAATGTTGTTGTTGGCATGCTGCAGCTGACTCTGCTGCTGTTGTATAAATTATTGTTCGATTCTGATGTCGAAATAAAAGTGAAGTTTATTTAAGATATTAAAATTGTACAAAAATTAAAATATGCGAACGTAGGCCAAAATTGCATTTTGATTCCAGTCGTCTTCCAGCGCGTGCTCGTATCTTGTTGCTGACCGCTGTGCTGACGTTGCTGCTGCTAGCCGTTGTTGTTGTCATAAATTAGGATGGTTTTTAAATTAGGGTGGTGTTACCTAACCCCCTTCTTAAACCGAAGCGTCCCTGTGTCAGCATACAATTTCCTTCACAATATCTTCTATGACTTTTGAAGAAATAGTTGGTTGTTATCTTCTTTTACACAGCAGTACAATCACCACTGTAACTGCTATTAAAGATATCTCCGAAGTTATGGTCCACCAAAGACTCTTTTGTGTCTCGATCTGGTCGTTGATTGACGCAATATGATTCGCGTTATCCAAGTGTATCCTGTGCAGATATGGTAGTGAAAGTTTTATCTGGTGCTAAAAGTGCTGTAAGTCCATAGTTTTAGGTGGGTGTGGTTCAGCATGGGCGGTATTGTTCAGATTGTCGTACGTTGTCTGGTTAATTTTTATTGTTCCAGTAAAGATAATGAGGAATTTGCCAGTGATATTCATACTATATCCATCGAGAATTGTGGTTGGTGGCATGTATTATTATTCCGTCCATAATCGCCGTTTTCGTTTGCGCAGGCAGCTTTGTTGTTGTTTAATAGTTCCGAAAAGCATGATGACGTTGGCTGTTGGCATGCGTTTGCTGCTGGAGTCGCGGAGCAGTTTCTCATGGGAGTAATGGTTCCGTCGCAGTTGGCTGCCTCCCTAACATTCAGTTTAACTATGCTACCGTTGTGACTTACGGGATAAATTTTCCAAAATTTAATAATTTAATAAAAATTATTGATTTTTAAAATATAATACAAAATATTGTTGTCTTGTAGTACTTTGATCGTACTAATTTAAAGAATGTTACTTATGCTAAGAGGTACCAATTCAATATCAACCAGATGATAAATTTAAACTTTATCCAGAATCAGTTTATTAATTATATTATTTTTAGCCAAAACAAGGGAAAAGGCCAACGAATTTAAGGGCGGGTCCGAGAAAATATATTGCCCTGGCGAAGCGTTTTGTAACCTGAAGAGTGCATATTATGCGTTTGATCTCAGAGCATTGTTCCACAAAATAGTTCTTTAGTTCATCACTAAGTTGTTTAAGCAACTTAGTGCTTGGCGATTTTCCTGTAGTCCGTTAGATTGGTAGCATGAGCGAGTTAAATATACTCGTGGTAAACCGCTACTTTTCCCTGCTCTATTCTTATAAAGTGTGCGTTGCTGTAGTCCAATACTTCACACATCGAATGGATACTGTTGTTATATTTGAAAGTTGCTAGAAAAAATAAGTCTACCGTGTCTGCGATTTCCAGCTGCTCTTTAGTGCATCGTGGTATTTCTAAAAGTGTAGAATGCAAGCGCTCGACCTGTCTATTGCTTTTGCTATGTAGTTGTTTCTAGTTCGCCATAATGCAAGGGAAGTTAGAATCTTTCTTTTTCATGTACCGGCATATGGTTAATGCGTTGATACTTTTGTTGCTGCGCAAACGTACTCGTACGTTTTGAAGCATCAATTTGATCGCGCAAACGCTTATTCGGTTCATGCTGTTGTAGATATTTATTTGGTTGGATATGTCGTTGTGATATGCGATGTTGACCAGTTCTGTTGCCTGCGTGGGCTGTTTGTCGCCTGAACAGAGATGAACCAAAATCAAAATCCATTGGAGTTGGGTTGCTATCAGTTCTTTTATATGCAAAGTGATTGTTGCTAGACGAAGCTGTAATTGGGGTGATTGTCGGCGATGTCGTGTGATGTCACCTGCTGCCAAATGTCCTCGTGAAATCGTAACGTCTTTGGTTAGTTTCAAGCGGTTGCAAGAGCTGTTTGAAGGTCAGATGGATCTATGCTGATGACATGAAAATTTACCGACACATTCTAATAACCCTTGACTATCGCCCACTACAAGATGAGTTGAATAATTTTTCAAAATGGTGCTGTAAAAATTTTCACGAGCTCAACGTCAGTAAATGTCAATTCATAACATATTCCAGAAAGCGCATTCCTTCGCTACCTAGGATATATTTTATACGCGATAACATTGTCACCTCTGTAACTTCGTTACGACACTTAGGTGTTATCTGTGATAAGGAACTAAATTTTCGTTCCCATATTGATGACGTTGTAAATAGGGCCATATCTGCTCTTGGGTTTGTGAAACAAAGAAATCTCAAACCCATATGTCACAAAATCTCTCTATTTTACATTTGTCTGGCCAATTCTGGAATATGCTAGTCAAGTCTGGTCTCCTTATTATAACACCCATTCTCTTAGAATTGAAGCAGTGCAACAAGCAAGATTTATTAGGTTCGCCTTACGTTATTTTTTGAACGGCTAATTAACGTACAGTCCCTTGAAATACGCCGAAAAACCGCCGATACAATATTTGTTGACCAATTATTAGCTGGAAACATTGACTGTCCCGCGTTGCTCCAAACTATTTTTATTAACACCAACCCACGTAACCTTAGATCTGTGCCCGATTTTCGTCTTAATACTCACCGAACAGATTATGGCGGCAAACGAACCAATGTCAAGAATGCTTTGAATAGCCAACGACATTCCAAATGTTTTTGACTTTCACTTTCTCGCCACGCAGAGTATTCAACTGGATCGCCCTTAAGTTCGGGCAGAGATTTTATTAAATCGAGGTAGTGCTATTGTTTCCAACGCCATGCTGAATGGCGACTGGAACAAATGTTTCTACACGGGCCGGTCGTAGCTGTCCAATCTCTGTGGTTAGCACGTTTAGTTTTCCCACAAATTGTTCGATCAGAGCTTCGACAGAAGCGGTGACTAAAGATATGACCTGATCTCTAGTAAGGCAAATTTTTTAAATATTAAAAGCAGATGTTTAAAATTTAGCAAAATTTAAAAAAAAAATTGGTAAATTGGTTGATAAATTGATTTGGTACTTACATATATTGAATTAACATTTCTATGCGTTTCTGCTAGTTGAACTGCTTGTTGAAGTACTTGCTGCTATTTAGTGGAACCGTTTGCAGATACTTAATTGAAATGCATGCTGCTTCTCCGGATATTTTTAGTGTAGAATTTTGTGGCAAATTTGTAACTTACAGTTTCTTTTTCAGTTTACCTGATTTGTAGATTACTGATACTTTTTAATTTGCTTATCTTTTTCCACTTAGTTGGGCGCCAATTATTGTGACCGTTCGGATCTGATGTCAAAATAAAAGTGAAGTTTATTTAAGATATTGAAATTGTATAAAAATAAAAATATGCAAACGTAGGCCAAAATTGCATTTTGCTTCCAGTCGCCTTCCAGTGCGTGTTCGTATCTTGTTGCCGTAGTCGTTGTCATAAATTAGGATGGTGCTTAAATTACGGTGGTGTTAACTTATATCATTCTGATGTTAACTTGGAAGTTTTTCTTGTAGTTGGTTTTTGGGCAGCTTTACTTCCTCGCTAGTTGTTACAATTTTAGCTGATGATATTGCTTTAGTATCAGCTGGTGAGCGAAAAGAGAGGCACGTATTTGAGTCATGCAGGCACTGCATTTGAATTGCTTGTCGTTTTTAAACCAATACTCCACATCAGTTTTGTTAATATGTACACAACTTCAGTGGAAGTATTCATTGCAGTTGCAGCACTTAACTTTTTCCTGATTGCGTTCATCTTTCAACTTGCAAATCTTGCAAATACAAAGCAGTTTGAAACTTCCAAAATATTATTTTATTAATTTTATGTTAAAAAAAAAATGCCAAGCTACAATTTTGTACGTGTACACGATAATTATTTTAAAATTTTTATGGCAGATTTGAGGTCTGTAGCCATATTAGCATTAATTAAAGCAGTTAGGTGATTAGGTAGTTCTCTTTTAAGTGTTTTTATACTTATTTGCGTCAAATCATTATTTAAAAAGTTTGCTGTTAAAAAATTTTTTTCTTTTATATTTTATTTCCTCACCAAATAGTTTAACACATCCCTTAAAATTCATATTATTAACTAATAGTATCATAGTAGTAACAGGCTTCTTAATATCTCACAGTTTGCAGGTGTTCGAATACTGGACTCCGGAGAGTGCTTAAAACGCATTGAAAATAGAAAGATCTCTTCAGTGATAAGAGTCGTAGACGCCGGCATTAAGGTATTGAGACTTTCAACATAGCGCCAAATAATTTCTATCGCCGTCGAACGGTGCGGTTAATTTAATGCTTGGTAGGGTTCTTTCTCTCCTTTCTTTAATTTCAGTCATTGTTATAGCTGTTCCTTTTATTGAAAATTCTGCTAATTGATCTGATGTTATCACAATTTCTTTTTTTTTTAAAGCTTTTGACCACGTTTCGATATCCAGTGATAATAGTTGCTGGCAAAGACTATTTACTACGCTATCACTCATCAACATGTTATATCTTTCTAGAAGTAGTTGTTGTAAAATTTAAAGCTGTTGCTAAAAATTTTAGTACAATGTCAATAACAGATCTGAAGACCGTTAATCACGTTTTTACTTTTGATGTAATAAATTTATCACTTTGGTCGCAGTTTGTTTTTAGTTTTATTATAAAAACATTTAAGTTTTTAAAGTTCTAAATTGAATACATTTAGTTTTTAGCTTGTAATAGGTATTGCAAAGGTTTAACCGGTGATTAAAATATTTGATTTAAAGTCAATAGTTAAAGTTGGTTAATTGTTAAAGTCAACGTGTAACAAATTTTGTTCGATTTGCTCGTAGTTTCCAAATTCTTGGTTTTATTATAATAAACTTTTAATTTTTCTTTTGCCATTGTTACTTAGCTGACATTACAACCGATGATCGGTCTTGGCCGCCTCTATAAAGTTTCGCCAGTCGCCTCTGCTAGACGCGAGGTAGGTTATCGCCGATAGATAACTCGAAAAAAAGGAACTAGTTCCAACAACGGGAGGGTTTAATTGAAACAACTTATTTGGTTTTACTCCAAAACAGAACTGACTCTTTATTTTTTCCATATCTTATTCGTTAGCATAAAATGAAAATATAGAAATCTTCTATTTTAGTTTTTATGTAGGTATTTCATAATTGAATTCTTATTATTTTCGGCTGGCTGTTGCTTGTTGAATTTCCTATGAATTTCGCTGGCTATTGTTGTGCAATTGGCTTTCGGTGCATTTTCGCTGACTTAAGGTGTCAACGGCAGTTATTGTGCTGCCCTTGGTGGTTTGGTGGGTGCTTGTTGGGTTGTTGTTGTAGCGTGTGCTGTAACTTCTCCCCCCCTTTCTTTATCATTAATTATATATTTCCTAAAATTTTTTACATACAAAAAATCAGAAAATTAATAAGTAGCAATGCTGAAAGGACATAGGATGTGCTTTGATGTATGAATATATTTCTTATGTTTACATCTATTTTTTTTGTTTTCAAAAAAGTTGCAAAATAATCAAAGTAGTTTCAAAATAATCGAAATATATATTTTTCGTATCATCATAAGTCATTTCGTTGACAGTTACTTTACAATTGTTGTAATATTGAATATTACTGCCCGCTATATTTATTGTTTTATTATTATTACAAGTTGAAAATATTTTTGTTTGTGGTACGTTAATAAAAAGTTTGTAATTTGGTTCTGGTTGCACAATTTCTTCTATTTCGCCTACTTCCTTAAAGTTACATATTGCATTTTCTTTTTTAAACATTTTTCCTAAACATTTTGAAGTGTTTACATTTTCTTTAAAATTTGATTCTTTACAATAATAGTATTATTAAATTAAAATACATTTTGAATCAAAATATTGGATTTCATTTTCATTAAATGTAATAAATGTCTTTGTAATTATACATAAATTTGGTTTTGTTAAGGGGAATTGGAATAATATGGTATAGGGATGCTGGGAAATTATGGGTATTTTAATATTGAATATTATGTTAGAGTCGTTGTAGTATGCTTGGAGTTCTAGGAGTTCGTAAATATGTTCTTTAGTGGAAATGTTAAAATGTTGTTGTTGGAATTTCATCAAATTCTTCCGTATTTAGCATCATTGTAGGAATTATGTTAACTTTCGCAAATATTAGAGCCTCAGCAATGCTTTTAAATGATTTGAAAGCAAGTCGATGTTAAAAATGATTTGGTTGAGATATTGGATTTGCAAAATCATCTTTGTGTTCGTTTACAATGAACTTGATATGTGCTTTTGAATTTCAGTTAGTGCATATTCTATTTTATCTTGTTGCAGATTTAAGTTTTCGAATCTAGCTATGAATTTAGTGTTTAATATTGCTTGGGATTCATTCGAAGTTTTGATATCTACATGAATTTCCTCTATAATTTTTTTAAGTTTCTATCTATCGTTTCTATTCATATTCCCAGTTATGAATTTAATTGCCGACCCTTAACCATTGAAAATACCTCTTTTATTTCTTACTGTTGGCAGTAAGGAGTTTAATTTGTTTCCTAATTCATTGAGTTTACGTTTTGTAGTATTGAATGAACTTTCTAATGTGTAATACGTTGTGTCTTTAGATAAAGAGCTATTATTTTATTTATGTTTTCCTTGTACTTATCTAGGTTTACAATATGTATTAAGTTTTTATGTGTTTTAATTGTTATTACGTTCCCTAAATTTATGTGGAGAAGGCCTTGATTGTTCTCCAGTTTCTTAACGTACATGTTTTGTCCGGTGGCCAGCGATCCTGTAAACCTGTGTGAGAATTTATTATTTAGATTTTGTTATCTAATTTATTTGTTAGTTTTTATTTTTGTATTTTTTTTTATTTTTCTTAAGAAACTTTAAATTTCTTTCTGTGTACTACGTATGGGGAAATTTTGAATTGCAGTAATTTTTTCCGGGTTAGTTTTGATTCCGTTGTTTGAAACGATATGACCTAAAATTTCGCATTTTTTTTAGGAACTCACACTTATTTAATTGTATTTTTAAGTTTGATTCACGTAATCGAGTAAAGACAGTTTTGAGATTTTCGATGTGTTCCTGGAGGCTAGAGTGGAGTATATTATTATATCGTTTAAGTAAACGAGACAAACAACTCCAACTAGGTCTTTCAGAATGTTGTCTATGACGCGCTGGAAATTGGAACGGGCATTTTTCAGTCCGAAAGGCATTCTAACGAACTCGTATTGGCCTCATTCTACTAAAAATGCGGTTTTTTGAGTGTCTTTTGAATCCATCTCGATCTGGTGGAAACCACTGGCGAGATCGATTGTGGAGAAGAGCATGCATTTTCCAAGTTTATAAAAAATTTCTGTCTGATTGGGGATTGGATATTTATCGGAAATAGTTTTGTCGTTTACTTACTTTTTTTTACTTTTAATGGCACAACAGCCCATGGAGGGCCTAGGCCGAGCTTTTCGCATCCACTCATGTTGTGCGTGTTATATTTGTACATGAATGGAAGGGACCTACAGTTTAATGCCGAATCCGAACGGCGAAGTGAAAAGCTTTTCATAGCAATTTATACTCTTGTAGGTTTGCCATTGCCTGCCAAGAGGTGGTGCCGTCTAGAAAAAATATTTTTTCTTTTTGATTTTGCCTGTGCCGAGATTCGAACCCCGGACACTCTGCGTAGCAGTCCAACGCACTACCACTGCGCCACAGCGACCAGCGTTTAGCTGGCGGAAATCAATGACAAGGCGCCATTTTTGTTTTCCGCTAGCATCTATTTTTTGAGGCTATCCACACAGGGGCACTCCATGGTGAATAGCTGGGTTTCATTATTTTTTATTTTCATTATTATTATTTTTTGACGGAGTAAGTTATTTATCTATAGGATTTTACATAGATAGGTGAGTCATCGAGGGTTTTAATGGAATGCTTTACTTGGTTCGTAAATGATAGGTCTTGATTTTCCTTAAAGAAAATATCGTCAAATGATTTGCATACTTTCATGATTTCTCTTTTTTCTTCAGAGTTTAGAGGATCTGTACGTAGAGATTCGATCTTATTTGCCGCTGCAACTGTTGGTATAAGGGTAGTGTTAATGGTATTTATTTCAATAAAGTTCGATGTCGTGTATGGTAAGACTTCTAAGGATGCTTCTAAGGATAGTATTTGTTCGTTGTAAGAGAAGTTATTGACCTCTCCGAGGCTAAATCAATATTGTGCTTTGTAGATTCCCTCTGAAGGGGGGCCTGGGGCGTAGGACACAAGGTAAAGTTCGTGACAGTCGCAGGTGCGTCCATGGTCGATCCTTGCGCTTCTACGTTTCAAGTCGACACACAGCCTCCTCGTGGCGTCCCTTGGATAGCGATCTGACAACCGTCAGTGAGTTAACTAATGTATGCGGCGGGCTTCTCCATGGCCTTGAATGAATGGTTGTGCGTCGGGCTTGGAACCCACCACGTTAAAATACCCACCAATGAATCCTCCAAATAAGCCTCGGATAACGAACCCCTCTAATGTTGACGACTCTCGCAAACGCCCAAAGGACAACAATTTACGGATATGCACCTGGAATGTCCGAACCATCTACAGGGAAGGTGCCTCTATCCAGCTGGTGGATGTCCTCCAACAATATAGAGCTGACATCACCGCTATACAGGAAATGCGATGGACGGGACAGGGTTGCTCCAAAAGAGCATCCTGTGATATCTACTACAGCTGTCATGCGTCGAGACACGAATTTGATGTTGGATTTGTGGTTGGGAAGAGACTGCGTCATCTAGTCTCGAGCTTCACGGCCGTGAACGAGCGCCTAGCCACTATCCGCATCAAGGCAAAATTCTTCAACATCAGCCTAATTTGTGTCCATGTCCCGACGGATGAGAAGGTTGAAACGACCAAAGATGACTTCTACGAGCTCTTCGACAAAACTTATGAGCTTTGCCCCCGCCACGATGTTAAAATCGTGTTAGGCGACTTTAATGCCAAGGTGGGCAAGGAGAGTCTCTTTGGTCCGACGATCGGAAAATTCAGTCTCCACGACGAAGCCACCGATAACGGTATGAGGCTGATCGACTTCGCCGCCGCACGAAACATGACAGTTAGTAGCACCAGATTCCAACATAAAGATATCCATAAGGCCACTTGGCTGTCCCCTGATCAAAACACACGAAACCAGATTGATCACGTTGTGATCGACGGAAGGCACCCTTCTAATGTACTAGACGTACGCACAATACGTGGTGCAAACATCGACTCAGACCACTACTTGGTTGCAGCCAAGGTCTGCACACGGATATGTGTAGCAAATCGCGTACGGATAGGTACAAAGAGAAAGCTGGATGTCGAAAAGCTGCAATCACAGCAGTCAGCCAAAGTCTTTAGCAACCAACTTGCACTTCTCCTTTCTCAAAACACCACTCAACTTGATGATATATGCGCGCAGTGGACGCACATTTCCCGCTCTATGCGTACGGCAGCCGAAGAGGTGCTAGGCTACCACCGTCGACGGAGAAATATGTGGTACGACCAAGAGTGTCGCGATGCTACTGAAGCAAAAAACGCAGTATACAGAGCCACCCTGCAGTCAGTTGCAACGCGAGCTGCTAAGGAGCGATACAGAAAGTTGAGGAGGGAGGAGAAACGTCTTTTCAGGCGAAAGAAAAGAGATGAAGAAAGACGCGAGTTCAATGATATCGAAATGTTGCGGGACAGGAACGAGGTCCGAAAAATATTTGAAAGAATAAGACGCCTGACTCTTGGTTTGAAGACCGGGGCCTCTTCTGCAAGGATGAAGACGGAAATCTGGAGCACTTTTCGCAGCTGCTTAATGGCGATGACGACAATAATCCTGGAACTGCGGAATCCACTCCGGAAACACCAATCACTGACGGCGTTGAAGTACCGCCGCCTGACTATGAGGAGGTGTTAACAGCCATTGCTCGGCTGAAAAACAATAAGGCTGCAGGTGCAGATGGCCTGCCTGCTTAGTTGTTTAAGATCTGAGGCGAAGAGCTCAAAAAACGCATGCATGAGCTTCTATGCAGAATATGGTTAGATGAAAGCATGCCAAGTGATTGAAATCTCAACGTACTCTGCCCAATCCATAAGAAAGGTGATTCCACGATCTGCGCCAACTACCGTGGGATAAGCCTTCTTAATATTGCATATAAGGTTCTATCGAGCTTACTGTGCGAAAGACTGAAGCCCATCGTCAACAAATGATTGGACCTTATCAGTGTGGCTTCAAGCCACACCCGAGACAAACAGATCGACACCCATCATCTATTTGTCGATTATAAAACTGCCTTCGACAGCACGATTAGGGATCACTTGTACGCCGCAATGTCTGATTTTGGTATCCTGGTATCCCTGCAAAGCTCATTCGTCTTTGCAAAATGACACTGACCAACACCATTTGGTCAGTCAGACCTCTCCGCACCATTTGATACCAAAAGAGGTTTCAGACAAGGTGACTCCCATTCGGCGACTTCTTTAACCTTATGCTGGAGAAAATAATTCGAGCTGCGAACATCGACATCTCTGGCACTATCTTCTACAAGAGTGTCATGTTGCTAGCATTCGCTGATGATATTGACATCATTGGCAAAAACGCTCGAGCAGTCAGTGCAGTATTCTCCAACCTGGAAAGGGAGTCTCGTCGTGTGGGTCTAGTGGTGAACGAGGACAAAACGAAATACCTTGTGTCAACAAACAAAGAGTCACGGCGTCTTGGACAAAATGCCACTTTTGACAACTATACTTTTGAAGTCGTCAAGGATTTCGTATATCTAGGACCAACAATAATGTCAGCCTTGAGATCAAGCGGAGACTAACTCTTGCCAAGAGGTGTTACTACGGGCTCAGTAGACAATTCAGAAGTAGAGCCCTCTCTCGACCGACGAAAATAACGCTCTATAAGTCCCTTATCTTTCCCGTCCTAATGTATGGCGCAGAGACGTGGACAGTGACGTTCGAGAGGAAGATACTCCGTAAGATCTACGGTCCAGTATGCGTGGACGACGTGTATCGAATAAGATGGAACGGTGAGCTGTATGAGCTGTACGCCGACACTGACATAGTCAAGCGTATAAAACTCCAGCGGCTTCGCTGGCTGGGTCATGTTGAGCGAATGGAAGAAAGCGCTCCGGCTAGAAGGGTGTTTTATTCGAACCACGGCGGAGGAACACGCAGAAGGGGACGTCCTAATCTCCGTTGGAAAGACCAGGTGCAGGGCAACCTGACTGCACTTGGCCTTATCAACTGGCGCCAGCGCGCGCATAGCAGAAGTGACTGGCGAAGCTTTGTGGAGGCGGCCAAGACCGATCATCGGTTGTAGTGCCAGCTAAGTAAGTAAGTAAGATCCCCTCTGAAATCAGAGATTTCACGTTTCAGAGATTTTTACGTTTTCTATATAAATATCGCCGTTACAGGAATTGACTGGAATTTTTACTATTGATTTGCTGAGTGCGGGGATAATGTGTTTCTTGGATGTTACGTTTTGTTTTATAAGTATTGGTATCTTCGTGTTACTTGTACGCAAAATGTTATTTTGTAAATCGATATTTGCTTCCAATGTTTTAAAATGTCAACGCCAAAATAATCAAAATAATTGTGAAATTTAAATACAAAGAAGGTGAGTGTACCAGGTATATTCAATTCTCTAAATATTGAAATTTTTACTTGCTGATTTAAGATGTGCTTATTTAAAATTGTAGTAATAGTGACAGGTTCGCAGACCTCTTTTTGAAACGTTTCTGTAAATTCTGGGTTTATGAAAGATGCGGATGCGCCTGTATTAATAAGGACTTAAGTGGGTGACCAAAAGGGGATAAAATATGTATGAAGGGAAAAATCGAACCGTGTTTATTTATATCTATATATCGGGTTGTTGGTGGGATGCAACGTGAAAATTTGAATCGCCAATTTCGGGTTTAAAAGCAAATGGATTTTCTTGGTAATTGTCATAAAAATGGTTTAAATTTGGCTGATAATTGTTTAATTGTTCTGTGTTAACATTGTGTACTTGTTGGTTTGTTTATATTCTGTGTTCTAAATTTGGCTGATAATCGTTTAATTGTTCTGTGTTAATATTGTGTATTTGTTGGTTTGTGTATGTTCTGCGGCTAAAGTTAAAAGGAGCTAAGCGTTATCTAGCGGATATGGTGTACATTGGCTCTGGTGGTGGTAGGAAATTATTATTATTATGGGCTTGTTCACCAAGGCTTTAAATTGTTTCTGGAATGGATTATTGTTTTGTTCTTGTGGTTTATTAAAATAAGGCTGTCTGAAGTTTTGACCATTGCTAGAATTATTAAATCTATTTGAACTATTGTTTTGTTCTTGTGGCTTATTAAAGTATGGCTGTCGAAAGTTTTAACCATTGTTAAAATTATTTAATCTATTTGAACTATTGTTTGGTTCTTGTAATACCCTACTATTTGTAGGATATTGCTGTCTGCTACTTTGGTTTAAATTTTGTGACCAATGTTTAGGAGGGTTATTGTATTTATTTCCATCAAATTTCAAACATAAGATATTCTGCTATTTGATGCAGTGCGCAACTGCGAGTGATTCAGGTTTCATAGCCCTAATGCTTGACCCTATTAGTTCTCTAAGTCCTGAAAAGAAGGTGTTTAAGCACATTTAGAGCGGGAAATGTGCGTCCACTGCGCGCATATATCATCAAGTTGAGGGGTGTTTTGCGATAGGAGGAGTGCGAGTTGGTTGGCGAAGACTTCAGCTGTCTGTTGTGATTGCAGCTTTTTGACATCCAGCTTTCTCTTGGTACCTATCCGTATGCGATTTGCTACACATATACGTGTGCAGACCTTGGCTGCAACCAAGTAGTGGTCTGAGTCGATGTTTGCACCACGTATTGTGCGTACGTCTAGTACATTGGAAGCGTGCCTTCCGTCGATCACAACGTGATCAATCTGGTTTCGTGTGTTTTGATCAGGGGACAGCCAAGTGGCCTTATGGATATCTTTATGTTGGAATCTGGTGCTACTAACTGTCATGTTTCGTGCGGCGGCGAAGTCGATCAGCCTCATACCGTTATCGGTGGCTTCGTCGTGGAGACTGAATTTTCCGAGCATCGGGCCAAAACGACTCTCCTTGCCCACCTTGGCATTAAAGTCGCCTAACACGATTTTAACATCGTGGCGGGGGCAATGCTCATAAGTTTTGTCGAGGAGCTCGTAAAAATCATCTTTCGTCGTTTCAACCTCCTCATCCGTCGGGGCGTGGACATAAATTAGGCTGATGTTGAAGAATTTTGCAGATAGTGGCTAGGCGCTCGTTCACGGCCGTGAAGCTCGAGACTAGATAACGCAGTCTCTTTCCAACCACAGCTCTTTTGGAGCAACCCTGTCCCTTCCATCACATTTCCTGTATAGCGGTGATGTCAGCTCTATATTGTTGGAGGACATCCACCAGCTGGATAGAGGCACCTTCCCTGTAGAGGGTTCGGACATTCCAAGTGCATATCCGTAAATCGTTGTCCTTTGGGCGTTTGCGGGAGTCATGTTCTTCTATTGTTGTTGAAAATATCATTCATTAGGCGTTAAAATGCTGCCGGAGCATTTTGCAACCCAAATGGCATTCTAACGTATTCATATAATCCACCAGCGGTAACATGGTATCCTTTGACTAAATCAATCGTGCTAAAATATTTTATTTGGATCGATAAATCAATTCCTGCCATTTACTTTTAAAAGATAATTTCACTTAAATGTTGCCCGCGGCTACGCTCAAGGTCCAATTTCGGCACACTTTTTCACACATTTCGGCCGGAATGTCACCAATGACGCGTTCAATGTGGGCTTCCAAAGCAGTAATCGTGTTTGGCTTGTCCCTACAGACAAGAGACTTAACATAGCCCCACAAAAAATAGTCTAACGGGGTCAAATCACACGATCTGGGTCCAATTGACTGCACCAAAACGTGAGATTAACTGCTCACCAAATTCGCCTCTCAATTGATGCATGGTTTCTCGTGCAGTGTGGCATATGGCATGTGGCACCGTCCTGTTGGAACCACATGTCGGCCGAGTCAAATTCTTGCATTTTCGGCAAAAAAAAGTCTGTTATCATCGAAGGGTAAATTTCTCCATCCCTCTTCATCGTCTTTGAAGAATACGGCCCAATGATGTCGCCTACCCATAAACCTCACCAAAAAGTGCATTTTTCGGGATTCATTGGTAGCTGCTGAATTGCCTCTGGCTTGCCTTCACTCCAAATACGGCAATTCTACTTAGTCATGTATCCATTGAGCAAAAAATGAACCGACCATAAAATGGACGTAGTTTATGAAACACATTTTTCACAGAACAAGAATTTTGATAATATATTTCAATAATTTGCAAACGTTGTTTCGGCGTAAATCTATTCATAATGAAATGACAAACCAAACTGAGCATTTTTTACTTTGACACATGTCAAGAATCACGCGTGAACTGTCAGAAATATAAACTTCAAAAACTTACTTTACTTACTTTTAATGGCACAACAGCCCATGGAGGGCCTAGGCCGAACTTTTCGCATCCACTCATGTTGTGCGTGTAATATTTGTACATGAATGGAAGGGACCTACAGTTTAATGCCGAATCGGAACGGCGAAGTGAAAAGCTTTTCATAGCAATTTTTACTCTTGTAGGTTTGCCATTGCCTGCCAAGAGGTGGTGCCGTATAGAAAAATTATTTTTTCTACTTTTTGATTTTGCCTGTGCCGAGATTCGAACCCCGGACACTCGGCGTAGCAGTCCAACGCACTACCACTACACCACAGCGACCACTTCAAAAACCAAGTAGCAGAAAAAAATCACCCTTTATCTTAGGACCTGTATGTAATAGCTGATCGAGTGACACGTTCGTCGATATTTTGCAAGAGGCATCAAATACCGCCCTAAGTTTTGTAGTGGTGCTGCTCTGTTTTAATATGCTATGATATGGAATAAAACAGTTTAGTTCTCATACTCAGCCATGAACTTGGCATATTCATGATGCAGCTGTTAGGTTTTGGAAAGCTTCCGTTCAAGCGTCATAAACCTTCTTTTAGGTATTTCCTTAAATGAACCAAGAAGCGAAACATCAATTTTAAATAGTAACTGCACCATACATTGACCCGAGCTGTTTCGAAATGTTGTGTTGTTGAAGAATTTTTCGCATTCTATCTTAACTATCATCAATTTATAAAACTCTGCTCCAATTAGTATGTCGATTCTCTGCCTTTCGAAAAATTTGGAGTCGGCTAACTGAATGTTTTGTGGTATGTCAAGCTTGGTTGTTTAATGTTATAATTTGGCTGATCATCGATGTGTGTTAAGGATAAATACCTCTAACATTATTGAGCACCATGACGTTCTTGATTTGATGCTAATTGTGCGGTTTTGAATCGTTTGTTTCCTCCAATACCAGTTAAATTTACACTGATGTAGACCCTAATACCAAGCCTGTTACATAAAGTTTTTGTTATTAGATTTACTGAGAACCTGAGTCCAATAGAGCGCGGCACTTGATCGAGCTAAGAATATGTGGCAGTTCTTCTGAACTACAAACCCAACCGTTGCCTGATGCTATGAATGTATACAGGCTGCCTGATGCTCTAAATTTGCCTGATGTAAGTAAGTTGCCTGATGCAAGTAAGTTGCCTGATGCTTTTTGTTTCTTTCAGCTGGTTCAGATGATTGTGCTTTGTCATCTGAATAAATGTTGGACAGTATTATAACGGATGACTCTGATGACAAATTTTACAACTGGCTTTTTTTTTTTTATTGATACATTCAACACTCAGGGTATACCCCTATGAATGCAGAGCATTGTGTTGAATGGAAGGAACGTTGAGACACATGTCCTACCAACTCCTAAATTGATAAATTTACTACCTCGTCGTCCAGTAGTTGTTGTTGTTACTTATTTTTAATTCGTAATATTGCTTAATTCGTAACTTGCTCAATTAAGTGGCTTCGTCGATTAGCCAAACCTTGGAGCTTTGTTTTATGTTCTGCCTGGTTAGGCAAAGCGTTGAAAGAGAACTCGAGATTGCCGGTGGATTGATCGATTGTTGAACCACGAGCTATCTTGCCCGAGTTATTTCTTTTATGTGTTAAAAGAAAATTGAACTTCAAAGTGTAATAGGTTATTTTTTATGACCGAACTGGTTGAATATGGTCTTCAGACTAATTTTACAGATATTTTTAATTAATAAAAAGAATTACAAAAAATGCTTAACCTATCGAAAATGCATAGCAATGAATTGCTCAATACTGATGACTCGGCATTTAGTGTGACCTAAATATCGGGTAACCGGCACTTTAGCATTGCTTTGCATTTCCGTATTTATTGATCAAGCAAATCAATATTTCTCAATCGTTTACACATTGGAAATATTTACTTGCTTTTGGTATTTTGCAACCAGGTCTTTTAATTGAGATTCGTAAGCTAGAGATTCTGGCGTTACTCCCGTACTAGGTTCTTCCGCGTTGACATTGTACCCCATTGTTGCTGGGAAGGTGGTGATCTTAATTTTGTAATACTTTCTAACTGGTGATCAACCCCTTCTTTCACTTGATCGCTGAGAGGTCTTTTAAACCTTGGAGCTTTCTCTAATAATAATCCTACGTTCTCCTAGCAATTGGATTGATGACGAAATTTTCAATGCCTAATTTATTTTGTCGGGTGAACAATTCCCTTTCATAAAGGAATTGGTGCTATTCACTAAGCACCATAATATTTGAGTTTGTGTTCGACTTTGTCTTGTATTATTTTTAATTTTATGCATAATTGTATTGTAATCCTGCACGTAGTCGACGTTTCCCAGATGGATTTCAGCATATCCAGAATTAGAGCGAATTTCGTCTATTTTGCTGTGTTTGTGGTATCACTATTATATCAATGCTAGAAATGTCCAGTTGACAGCAAATTTATATATTCGTTTAATATTTGTTACGTGAACATTATTTAAATTTGCTTTTGAAAATTTTGGTTGTTTCTATGTTTGAGACCCTTCTTGTCTTTCGTCATTGTAGTTTTCCCTGGATATGCTCGCAAATAAGCTATGTACATATTTACTCATGAACAAGATATACCCTACACACACGCCAAAATAAAATACTTCTATACATTTGGGTGTGCCTGGTAATCTGATTTTGATCATTCCTACTCAATATACCCAACTTTTTTGTATTTGAACCAATATTTCCTTGATATTGTCCTTTGAAGATTTTACTTCTATGTGAGGTTGGCGTGGTCGTTTCCTAGTAGTGATAATTTTCTCAACTTACTTTTACTTTACTTACTTTTAATGGTACAACAGCCGGCCTAGGCCGAGCTTTTCGCATCCACCCATGTTGTGCGTTTTATATTTGTACGTGAATGGAAGGGACCTACAGTTTAATGCCGAATCCGAACGGCGAAGTGAAAAGCTTTTCATAGGCAATTTTTACTCTTGTAGGTTTGCCATTGCCTGCCAAGAGGTGGAACCGTGTAGAAAAATAATTTTTTCTACTTTTTGATTTTGCCTGTGCCGAGATTCGAACCCAACGCACTACCACTACGCCACAGCGACCACACACTCTGCGAGGCATAGAATCCACCAATTTTTTTAATATGGTTATATAAATTTTACCCTAGAGATCCTCTATCGGATTAAGGTCGGGACTCCAGGCTGGCCACTGCAGTAATGGATTTTTCTCAACAGTTATTGCTAACGCTTCTTCTACTTTTAGCACTGAATTAGGTTAAATTTCCTGTACTATTTCCTTGATATTACCCCTTAAACATTTTACTAATAGTTTACATTTTTACAGGAGTTATTTTAGAAATTATTTCAATGAAGTCTATCTAATTTTGTTTAATTTGCACCTGAATTTCCTTTAATATCACTGTTTAAAAATTTCAGTTGTATGGAAGTTACCACGCCGATTTTACTTAATCAGATATTTTTCAATATTGCAGAAAAAAGTGTGTGAAACATCGGGTTTCGGAGAGTTTTACTATAAGGTCGAATAACCGAAAAAGTAAAACCGCTTAACCGGTTTCGTTTAAATGAAATGCAAACCCTACTCTTACCCCTTTAGACTAATTTTCATAAATTTTGTGTGCACGAGAGCAAAATCGACAAGATACTGATAAAAGAATCCTTCTAATAAAAAATATGCATTGTAATTATACTCCCTAGAATTTTTTTGTCTACCCCCTTATGACGTAAAATGCAAATCGTCTTCAATCTGTTTTATTTGTATAATGGCGAATGTATAACATAAGTAATACAAGCAACGCAGAAAGTCAAATGTAATATTTACCATGTGTACAAAGATTGGGGATCTATGTGGCACAATCAATAAGTAGAACAACCTCACCCCCCCTAATTTTTGAAAAATTTAAATTTAAATTGGAAATTCTATTGTAAAAAAATGTCATAAAAGTGTAACAAATGCGCTTTTCAACGTAACAGCGTACGGCGTATAAAATAGAAATGATTTTGATTCGACGTAGATGCGTGGGGCGTCGCAACTGTGTCCAATTCCATATGATTACGAGTACATACATACCCCGGTAAAATAATTACTACATGTGCAGGGCTTCAAATTCAGTTTTAAATAAAACAAAAGAAGTTTTAGGTTTTATTTACATTGTTCTTCTTTTTGTGTTCATTAGTACAAACAAAATAAAAAAACAAACTTTTTCCATATATGTTTTTTTAACAAAACTAAATTGGTTTTTCAAATCTTCATAGAAAAAAATTATATGTATAAAATGAAAATTATTTAGAACTGTTTCGTTGTTAATATTAATTTTTTAATTATTAATATGAGATTCTGTTGCCCTTACCACATTTATCGTCACCAGTTGTACTCTGCGAGGCATAGAATCCACTAATTTTTTTTAATATGGTCGTATAAATTTGACCCTAGAGATCCTCTATCGGATTAAGGTCGGAACTCCAGGCTGGCCACTGCAGTAATGGAATTTTTCTTGACTCGAAGAACACTTTTGTGGCCCGCTCAATATTTATCGGCGCGTATCCTATTGAAAAGTCCAACTATCCCCGTATATATCGCCTGCATAGTCTATGAGTTCATTTTTCTACAAATCGATTTATTTTGATCGGAACAAAGCATACTTTTTACTTGTCTTTGGGGCCAAACGCAGCCCACGCCATAAGCGATCCGCCACCATGGTTGCGCTTGTAGAATGTATGTCGTGGATCTCGCATATGTCTCCAATGTATGTGGTGCCTCTGGACCGTCTAAATTAAATCTTTTCTCATCACTGAAAATTACGGTTTCTAACTCTCAAATTGTTAACGCCATAGTATTTTTCAGGAAGGTTGCAATGGTATTGTGGTGTCTATCTACAGCAGCAGCTATTTTGCCAACTTTCATGCCAGCATTTCTTTACTCATACCGCGCTATTTATCCGAAAATTTAGTTCCACGTAGCATTTTAGACTATATAATTAAATAATAGTAACATCTTTATTTTTACATTTATACGCATACTTACTCTCTTATTTACAGTTATTTTTACTTCTATTGCTTAACCAAAGCTGGATGTTGACTTCGCAGTCAGATAGGAACTGCGAACAGTGTTTTGGGACACGCTTCACGATCACGGCCATTGTAACGGGCTGACTAAATTCCAACAGAATTTCCTTGCCTTGTATATTGATTCCCATATTTATTAAAGTTTTTTTTTAGATAATTTATTTAGTGACATTTACGAACGATTTTTAATTAGATCCTATGAAAATTCGTTGCTATTGTAGGAAAATGTTTATTTCGAATTGACGTGAAAATCTACATACGTAAATTTTTTAATTGATTTATTTAAAATCTAAATGTGCGTTTATCTACTTTGCGTGCAAGCTTCACAATCGCTGGTGCACTATGGTATACTTCTATAATCAACATAATCACCGGAGTCCATGTCGTCGTCATCGTCGTAGAATCTCTGCTGATTCGATTCTTTTGGTTTTGCTGATTTTTTAATCTTTGGTGATGCTTTCGTCGATGTGTATAATCACATACTTTTGATTTTTCCTCAGCTTCGCCATCGAACTCATTACTTTCAGCGTTCATAACACTCTGGGCGCTATCGATTTCTTCGGCATCATCTTCGTAAGATTCTTCGAGTGCATCCAATGCTTCGTTCAAAATGTTCATTATGCTTTTGCACAAATCCATGCCGGACACCGACATTCACAGCTTCCTCCACGGGCGTGTGCAAACAGCGTTTGGTGACACGCTTCGCGATCACGGCCATTGTAACGGGCTTACTAAAATCCGACAGAATTTCCTTGCCTTGTATATTGATTGCCATATTTATTAAAGTTTTGAAAGTTTTTTTTAGAAAATTTTTTTAGATGAATTCACGAAAGATTTTTAATTAGCTCTTATGAAAATATTTCATTCAAGTAGCAAAATTCGTTGCTATTGTAGGAAAATGTTTATTTCAAATTTAAGTGAAAATCTTCGCAAGTTTTTACATTTAATTTATTTAAAATGCAATTTGTTTTTCTAGATGAAGGCATTGTAAAATAAACCAGCATACTAAATGGGGAGCAGTATTAAAGTATCTCCGGATTGTCAACAAATAATTTAAAATTTTTTTGCATATTACGATATTTTATTAAATAAACAGATAAATTATTACTTAACAAAATACGTTATTTGGATTGCAACTAGTATGTACATATAATTAACGAGCAATTTTATTCAGTTTAATACATATTTCTTAAGATTCTCTGCTACTTTATGTTTGTCAGAGATTTGATCATCGCAAGGCTTGGTTCGATTAAGTCTTCGCACCAAGTCATCTGAGTTGTGAAGTTTTGTGGCTTCAGGATTTATATGTTTCTTTAGCCGCTCTCTATGGAGTTTGGCGAACATAATAATTACTGTGTGAAATGTCTCAATGCCTAGGTCACGGTGAAGATCAGTGTTGCGGATGTTCCAGGTGGCATTGGTAATGCACCTCACGACTTTGTTCTGAAATCTTTGGATAAATTGGATATGCTTTTGACAGACGCAATTCCATAGTTGTGCACCATATGTCCTCACGGGTTTAAGTATTTGGTGGTATATAAATATTTTTTTGTGAGTTGATAGTGTCGAGTTTCTAGCCCGTACATTCTATTTTAGTTCGAGCTCATTCTGTTCTATTTTTACGTGCTCATTCTAGCGGAGCTTTGCATCAAGGGTATTTCGCTAATATCGAGTGAGGTACCTGGACGCCTCTATGTATAGGGGCAGATATCGAGTCTTTTTATTTGAAAAGTTAACATGGACTGATTTACTTTTATTTAATTTTATGCGTCACTACCATTTAGTAACGTCATTTAGAGCTCTCTGCAAAATATTTGTTGTTTCATCTTCAGTTTTATTTGCAGCTATAATAGCAGTATCATTTACGAACGTAGCTGTGGTATAAGTGCAACTGGTCGGTATAATTATTATAGAAATGCACCCAAGGCAATGCCTTGAGGTACCCCGGCTTTGATCTCATGTAATTTGCTATACTTGTCTTGTTGTTTGATTCGAAAGTACATTTTCGATAGATATGATAGGAGTAAATCATAATATTCTTTCGCTAGCTAAGCTTTAATTTTGTGTAATAGGCCATTATGCCAAACCTTTGCTACATCTAGAAATATAATTGAGACTTTTTCTCTTCCAAAGGTTTTTCGATTTCATGTGTTATTCTGTGAATCTGGTCCAATATAGAATGCTCATTTCTAAAACCAAACTGGTGCGTTTGAATAACTATCTTTTCCAATTATTGCATTTATTTGAGTGACAAAATGTTGTTCGTATAACTTTGATAGCATTGGTAATAGTGATATTGTCCTTTATAAAGACACATCATGGGCTGGCTTCCCTGGCTTTAGTATCATGACTACTTCCGATAGCTTCCAATATATTGGAACTTATTTTAATTTGAAGCTGCTATTAATTATTTTTAAAATTTTTTACAAAATTTTATAATTATTTTACAACATTCTTACAATTGTTTGGTGTGAATACGTCTGCAAGGTATCTTGCAAAAACTTTTGATTTTTTACATTGCTTTTGGCCCAATCATTGTTATTTCTTTTGAACACACTGCATCGATGACTGTTTTAATTTTCGTGCATTCCATAGTGAATAGTCCGTTGACTGGTCTTTTGTCAGATTTCTTAAATACATATCTGCTTATTGATTCATTTGTAAAATATCTGATTTCGATATTTATACTTACTTACTTAGCTGGCGCTACAACCGATGATCGGTCTTGGCCGCCTCCACAAAGCTTCGCCAGTCATTTCTGCTATGCGCGCGCTGGCGCCAGTTGATAAGGCCAAGTGCAGTCAGGTTGCCCTGCACCTGGTCTTTCCAACGGAGATTAGGACGTCCCCTTCTGCGTGATCCTCCACCGTGGTTCGAATAAAACACCTTTCTAGCCGGAGCGCTTTCTTCCATTCGCTCAACATGACCTAGCCAGCGAAGCCGCTGGAGTTTTATACGCTTGACTATGTCAGTGTCGGCGTACAGCTTATACAGCTCATCGTTCCATCTTATTCGATACACGTCGTCCACGCATACTGGACCGTAGATCTTACGGAGTATCTTCCTCTCGAACGCTCCTAACAGTCTCTCATCATTGATGGTCAATGTCCACGTCTCTGCGCCATACATTAGGACGGGAAGGATGAGGGACTTATAGAGCGTTATTTTCGTCGGTCGAGAGAGGGCTCTACTTCTCAATTGCCTACTGAGCCCGTAGTAACACCTGTTGGCATTAGTCTCCGCTTGATCTCAAGGCTGACATTATTGTTGGTGTTTATGCTGGATCCTAGATAAACGAAATCCTTGACGACTTCAAAAGTGTAGTTGTCAACAGTGACATTTTGTCCAAGACGCCGTGACTCTTTGTTTGTTGACACAAGGTATTTCGTTTTGTCCTCGTTCACCACTAGACCCACACGACGAGACTCCCTTTCCAGGTTGGAGAATGCTGCACTGACTGCTCGAGCGTTTTTGCCAATGATGTCAATATCATCAGCGTATGCTAGCAGCATGACACTCTTGTAGAAGATAGTGCCAGAGATGTCGATGTTCGCAGCTCGAATTATTTTCTCCAGCATTACGTTAAAGAAGTCGCACGATAGGGAGTCACCTTGTCTGAAACCTCTTTTGGTATCAAATGGTGCGGAGAGGTCTGTCCCAATTTTCACTGCGCTGGTGGTGTTGGTCAGTGTCATTTTGCAAAGACGAATGAGCTTTGCAGGGATACCAAAATCAGACATTGCGGCGTACAAGTGATCCCTAATCGTGCTGTCGAAGGCGGCTTTATAATCGACAAATAGATGATGGGTGTCGATCTGTTTTTCTCGGGTCTTTTTCAGGATTTGGCGTAGTGTGAAAATCTGGTCGATGGTGGATTTACCAGGCCTGAAGCCACACTGATAAGGTCCAATCAGTTTGTTGACGATGGGCTTCAGTCTTTCGCACAGTACGCTCGATAGAACCTTATATGCAATATTAAGAAGGCTGATCCCACGGTAGTTGGCGCAGATCGTGGAATCACCCTTCTTATGGATTGGGCAGAGTACGCTGAGATTCCAATCACTTGGCATGCATTCATCTGACCATATTCTGCATAGAAGCTCATGCATGCGTTTTTTGAGCTCTTCGCCTCCGGTCTTAAACAACTCAGCAGGCAGGCCATCTGCACCTGCAGCCTTATTGTTTTTCAGCCGAGCAATGGCTGTTAAGACCTCCTCATAGTCAGGCGGCGGTACTTCAACGCCGTCAGTGATTGGGGTTTCCGGAGTGGGTTCCGCAGTGGCGGGATTATTGCCGTCTTCGCCATTAAGCAGCTGCGAAAAGTGCTCCCTCCATAATCTCATTATGCCCTGGATATCTGTCACCAGATTTCCATCTTCATCCTTGCAGGAAGAGGCCCCGGTCTTCAAACTATCAGTCAGGCGTCTTATTCTTTCAAAGAATTTTCGGACCTCGTTCCTGTCCCGCAACATTTCGATATCATTGAACTCGCGTCTTTCTTCATCTCTTTTCTTGCGCCTGAAAAGACGTTTCTCCTCCCTCCTCAACTTTCTGTATCGCTCCTTAGCAGCTCGCGTTGCAACTGACTGCAGGGTGGCTCTGTATACTGCGTTTTTTGCTTCAGTAGCATCGCGACACTCTTGGTCGTACCACATATTTCTCCGTCGACGGTGGTAGCCTAGCACCTCTTCGGCAGCCGTACGCATAGAGCGGGAAATGTGCGTCCACTGTGCGCATATATCATCAAGTTGAGGGGTGTTTTGCGAAAGGAGAAGTGCAAGTTGGTTGGCAAAGACTTTGGCTGTCTGTTGTGATTGCAGCTTTTCGACATCCAGCTTTCTCTTTGTACCTATCCGTACGCGATTTGCTACACATATACGTGTGCAGACCTTGGCTGCAACCAAGTAGTGGTCTGAGTCGATGTTTGCACCACGTATTGTGCGTACGTCTAGTACATTGTAAGCGTGCCTTCCGTCGATCACAACGTGATCAATTTGGTTTCATGTGTTTTGATCAGGGGACAGCCAAGTGGCCTTATGGATATCCTTATGTTGGAATCTGGTGCTACTAACTGTCATGTTTCGTGCCGCGGCGAAGTCGATCAGTCTCATACCGTTATCGGTGGCTTCGTCGTGGAGACTGAATTTTCCGATCGTCGGACTAAAGAGACTTATCTTGCCCACCTTGGCATTAAAGTCGCCTAACACGATTTTAACATCGTGGCGGGGGCAAAGCTCATAAGCTTTGTCGAGGAGCTCGTAGAAGTCATCTTTGGTCGTTTCATCCTTCTCATCCGTCGGGGCATGGACACAAATTAGGCTGATGTTGAAGAATTTTGCCTTGATGCGGATAGTGGCTAGGCGCTCGTTCACCGCCGTGAACCTCGAGACTAGATGACGCAGTCTCCTCCCAACCACAAATCCAACACCAAATTCGTGTCTCGACGCATGACAGCTGTAGTAGATATCACAGGATGCTCTTTTGGAGCAACCCTGTCCCGTCCATCGCATTTCCTGTACAGCGGTGATGTCAGCTCTATATTTTTGGAGGACATCCACCAGCTGGATAGAGGCACCTTCCCTGTAGAGGGTTCGGACATTCCAGGTGCATATCCGTAAATCGTTGTCCTTTGGGCGTTTGCGGGAGTCGTCAACATTAGAGGGGTTCATTATCCGAGGCTTGTTTGGAGGTTTCATTGGAGGGTATTTTAACGTGGTGGGTTCCAAGCCCGACGCACAACCATTCATTCAAGGCCATGGAGAAGCCCGCCGCACACATTAGTTAACTCACTGACGGTTGTCAGATCGCTATCCAGGGGACGCCACGAGGAGGCTGTGTGTCGACTTGAAACGTAGAAGCGCAAGGATCGACCATGGACGCACCTGCGACTGTCACGAACTTTACCTTGTGTCCTACGCCCCAGGCCCCCCAATATTTATCGATATTTATGGTTTTGCTTATTTTGCTTAGGCCACTGGATTGATGCCAACTACGACGCATTTTCTCTTCTTTTTTATAAAATTTATTATTTCTTTGGGGTATTTGTGTACGGTTGAATAGCTTTGCAAAATAAAAGTATAAGTCCATTCTGCATTTTGAATGCTTTTTGTTTGTTTGTTCTTTATTTGTTTGTTCTTTATTTGCGGTTCTTTTTGTATGATGTTTTCACTAAGTATTAAATAAATTATTGAATGATCTGAACTCCAGCCCTTCATTTAACACTCAAAACCTGAGTGGATGCAAAAACCTCGGCCTTTGGTGCTACTTGCGGTCATAGGTTCATTGATAAACTGAAGTTCATTGTGGTAAAGGCTTAACACCTGCCACAATAGCTGTCTATCTCTTTATCGGTGTCGTGTGATTGCATTCTTCCTCCTTCTTCCTCCCACATATCAATCTTCCTTCCAATCAACACAATGCTTTGCTTTCATAGGAGTACACGCTGAACGTCTCAAAAAAAACCAAAACAAAATTAGTTTTGAGATACTTGACGTGTAATAAAGAAGTCAAAAAATGAACAGTAGGGGAGATCTTTTTTTAATTGTTCTATTATTTAGCTTTGATTGTTTCCTTTGTGTATGGTCGACTTGAAGTTTTTCTAAGATTCCGGTAGATTTCATCTAATTTTCTTTTTAACTCTTCCATGTAAGGAATAATTATTATACAATTTCACATATACATACTTCTTTTTTTTTTTTTATATATATAATTTTCTCTTTATTTAAACATGAGGCAAGGTAATATTTTTACTATGCTTGTGTACATATTGTTTAATGTATTTATTCATTCTATGTGCTACATACAATACGGCTATTACTAAAACGATTAACTCAGTCTGCATTCTGTCCTTGTTGACGGTGTCGTTATTGACTGTTAGCGGTGAAGGTCAATTGCGGCCCCCCATTATGATATTTTTTATCTCTCTAGTCTTTCTTCGAAGCTATCTGTTTTAGTCTTCTCCTGCCTCGTCAAATATTCTTTGATCGAGATGCGTTTCGGTCCTGTAAATCTGGTTGCCTATGTTTTTTACTTATTGGTATGTATTTTCCAATATTGAATTTTAAAATTATATGGGTAAAGTTATATAAAAATAGTATTATTTTTTTTATACATTCTTTGGAAATGTACAGGCAGGATCTTACTTTACTTTACTTTTAATGGCACAACAGCCCATGGAGGGCCTAGGCCGAGCTTTTCGCATCCACTCATGTTGTGCGTGTTATATTTGTACATGAATGGAAGGAACCTACATTTTAATGCCGAATCCGAACGGCGAATTGAAAAGCTTTTCATCGGCGATTTTTACTCTTGTAGGTTTTCCATTGCCTGTTAAGAGGTGGTGCCGGGTAGAAAAATTATCTTTTCTACTTTTTGATTTTGCCTGTGCCGAGATTCGAACCCCGGACACTCTGCGTAGCAGTCCAACGCACTACCACTACGCCAAAGTGACCACCACTGGCAGGATCGCAGTGCTAAAATGTTTGGTATTGTTTAAAAATTAATATTCCCTACGAAGGGAACGGCCTTTCGCCATAGACTGGAAGTTAGTGCCAGAGTTTTCGTAGATCTTGCAAAGCCAAAAATTAGAGAAAGTTTCAGTATTTTTTGAAGTTGATACCAACTCAGCTTTATTCAAAAATTAATCTTCGTATCTATAGTAAGTTTACATTATTATTTCCTAAATAGTATTTCCAATATCCATAAGTAATTTTGCTTACACTACAATTTAATAAACAGGTAAATATACTATCAATGTCATCGCAGAGTTAGCGCAATATCTGCATGCTGCGAACAATGTAAAATTATTGTAGAGAGTGCAGTGGTATATCGAAATGCGACACCTAGTATAATCATTTATTTGTAAGCAACTAAAAGTTTATGCAGGGTGATACAATGGTACCACTGCAAATGCAGAGATTGGTTGCCTTTATTTCTTCCGTTTGTGTATAAAATGCAAGTACTTATATAAGTTGTATTTATTGTAAGCCTGAATTTACATAAGCCAATATTTTAACGTCGATATTTTTAATTTCTCTTTTAATTCCGTTGTTATTCTTTTACCGATTTTTCTTTTATTTCGCTTTTTACATTTCATAAACATAAACAGTAAACAAGCTAATGTCGAAAACAAAAAGAGGAGTGTGAAGAGTAAGTATTACAATAGTATTGGTGGTACAGCCTCGGTATTTAAAACAATCTAGAGTGTCCCATAAAAATTAAAATTGGAAAATAATAACTCTTACCTGCTTATATGACTCACTACAGTAGCTTTGTAATGCCCGTAAAGTTTTAGCTCAATTAAATAATATTTAGTGATCTCCCAAACCGCTTTAAATTTCACACACTACTTAGATGGAAATAATAATAAAATCTATGGGTCACTCTAATAATGTGCATTATAAGTAACTAAACCGATATGTACATACTTACATAATGTACTATATTTTTATTAAGATTGACAAAATAAGAGAAAGTAATTTTAACAGAGAAAACAATATTTGTGACGTATTTCATAGAACTATTTTTATTACTAATTATAGAAATATATTTTTAAAACTATTTTTTAGTAAAAATTTTTTAAATAAATATGAGAATTAAACAAATTGTTATAGTCAGTATACATCTATAATGAATGTTTTCCTAATAAATTTGAAACATAAATTTTAATTTGGAAATAAGGTTGTTCTTTCTGTCGTAGCCAAAATAATAAAAAAACCGTTCTTTTTAATGCTTTTCAAATATTAGATGATGGTACAAAAATTGTGTAAAGAGGGAGCATGCTTTCTAAATAAAAACATTTTAATACAAAATTAAATATTTCCAACTTTCTATCGTTGCTATAATTTTAAATAATATTTTATTTAAAGGTAAGTATTTATCACATATGTTTACTGATCCTTGTTTTCAGGTTGTCCAATAGTTTGAATTTTTGCAAGTGCCGTTATTTTATGTGGGCGTCTTCTTTGTTGATTGATTATTAATCTGTCGTCGACTTAATTGTTTAATTGTTTTTCGTAAGTTTTGGCCATTGTCATAGAAGCATCAACACAATGGATTTGTTGATAATAGTAATTCGTTGTCGTATGTAAATTGAGAGGATGGTGTTGGCAGGAGTCCATTCCTAAAATGGCTGAAAAGTTCATTGAATAAAAAACAGCACAGATAGAAAAAAAGAGAACAAACACAACATTTATGAGTGTATAATTACAATAATATGTATATTGATAGAAATATTTGCAATAGAAATCAAATAGAATTGATAATCAATAGACACATGCGGATAACTGCGCATTAGGTTTATGAAAATTAAAAAGTAGTAGCTTACAAATCTGCAAAGAAATATCTAAGCAGATTAAAATTATATAATTAAAATTGGTTCAAAGAGAAGGGTCGTTCTCGATCTTACGTCCCTCCTCTTTGAACTTTACTTTACTTTTAATGGCACAACAGCCCATGGAGGGCCTAGGCCGAGCTTTTTCGCATCCACTCATGTTGTGCGTGTTAGATTTTTACATGAATGGAAGGGACCTACAGTTTAATGCCGAATCCGAACGGCGAAGTGAAAAGCTTTACATAGCAATTTTTACTCTTGTAGGTTTGCCATTGCCTGCCAAGAGGTGGTGCCGTGTAGAAAAATTATTTTTTTTATTTTTGATTTTGCCTGTGCCGAGATTCGAACCCCGGACACTCTGCGTAGCAGTCCAACGCACTACCACTACACCACAGTGACCACTCTTTGAACTAGCAATCGATATAGTAAGTGAACACTTGTCCCATCTTCGAAACACTTAAATCGAAACATTGGTAAATATTAGGACTAGATACACATAAATTTTTTATATAATACAAACTTTTTTACAAAAAATATCTATTATGTAAATTACAAGAAACTTACTTTACTTTTAATGGCACAACAGCCCATGGAGGGCCTAGGCCGAACTTTTCGAACTTTTACAAGAAACTGCCTCATTTTAAAATGTTGGTTTGTTTCCACACAAGCTAACCTAATATTTGAGGATTATTATTATTGTACGTATGTAAAGGTGATTTTTTAAGAGATTGGTTTTTGATATTTCAAAAAAACATAGAAATTTTACAAAAGTGAATGAAATTTTTATTTGGATCGATAAATCAATTCCTGCCATTTACTTTTAAAAGATAATTTCACTTAAATGTTGCCCGCGGCTACGTTTCAAGTGGTCCATTCTCAAGGTCCAATTTTGGCACACTTTTTCACACATTTCGGCCAGAATGTCACCAATGACGCGTTCAATGTGGGCTTCCAAAGCAGTAATCGTGTTTGGCTTGTCCCTATAGACAAGAGACTTAACATAACCCCACAAAAAATAGTCTAACGGTGTCAAATCACACGATCTGAGTGACCAATTGACTGCACCAAAACGTGAGATTAACTGCTAAACAAATTCGCCTCTCAATTGATGCATGGTTTCGTGTGCAGTGTGGCATATGGCATGTGGTACCGTCCTGTTGGAATCACATGTCGGCCGAGTCAAATTCTTGCATTTTCGGCAAAAAAGTCTGTTATCATCGAATGGTAAATTTCTCCATCCTTCTTCGTTTGAAGAAGTACGGCCCAATGACGCCGTCTGCCCATAAACCTCTTCCACTCAGTAATAGTGGAACATTTTAACTAATATAAAGTATAATAAAGTGCGGATGAAAGATAGAAAAGATTTTCTAGCGAAAACTTTTATTTTATATTATTGGTTTGTGCATTAGCTAATCGTTATAGCATCCCAGAATAAAATATATTAAATATTTAAGAAATAAAAAAAAAAAATAAAAGAGAAGAAATAAAAAACAACGGTCCTTATTATTCAGTGAGTTTTCGCTACCAATTGATATGGATATTCTATCCACCTCTAATTGCGCCCAATTGCTGCTTAAAAAATCGGCAGAAAAATGGAAGGAAGTATCCAGCCAAAAAAGGCCACGAGAAAGTCTACCTAAACCTCAAAAAAATACTAAGCAATTAAAATTAATTTAATATTGGCTTAGTCACTCAAATAAAACACCCCAAATAGATTTGAATGCCTCGATGTGGAAGAGCCGCAGACCGTCAATACAGAGCAGCCTCTAATTTCAAATGAGCCAAAAGATTCGTGGATAAAGTGGATAACATCCAGCCACTTTATATACCACTAAGAGATCAAGTCGAGGGACTCTACATTATAAAAATGATCAATACTGAGCAAGTGAAAATAGAACCTAAAACTTCTGAAGCTTACAGAGTGTCCAGTTATTGTCAAACTACTGGAAGAAAGGAAAACTTAATTTTATATCTATAAACCCAAGCAAGAGAGGAGTTTTAAGGTAATTCTTAAGAAATATGCACCCATCAGTCGATACTGATGAATTAAAAAATGAGCTAAAGGAGCTTGGCCATGAAGTCATAAATATCTGGAACATTAAGCACAGAGTGACCAAAAATCCATTTCCCATGTTTACAATGGATTTGGTACCACATCACAACAATAAGGAAATATATAATAACAATACCCTTATGTACAGCCGTATTGTGTTTGAACCTCCGCGTCCAAAACGCCAAATTCCACAATGGACAAATTGTCAAAAATACGGGAACACAAAGGGATTCTGCCGCCGAAAACCCAGAAGTGTGAAATGCACCGAAAGTCACTCTACGGCAAACTGCTTGAGAAAATCGAGGTCCGACAGCGTAAATTGTGCCCTTTGTGAGGGAAATCATCCCGCATACTACAAAGGCTGCGCTATCTACAAAAATCTCCAGAAAATGAAATATCCACCCCTAAGACGGAAAGAACCTGATACCGCTCAACCAGATTCTGTACACGCTCTTACACAAAATAATTCCCGAACTACTCAAAGTAGCTATGCCCAAGTACTCAGAAATAACATCGACATTAACGAATGTCCTCCAAATATTACGAATACTCAACTTCAACCTCAAACCAATCAGAATGATGTGGGTGAAACGATGTCTCTTCTTAGACAAGTAATGCAACAACTTATTGTAATGACAAATCTCCTTGTAAACCTCATATCTAAAATGCAATTGACTTCAATGCCATAAAAATATTTCTCTGGAATGCAAATGGGCTGTCACAACACATACTTGAGGTAAAATCATTCTTAAACAATAACGAAGTTAATGTACTCCTAATTTTTGAAACGCATTTCACCAAAAGCAGCTGTTTCAGTATCCCCAGATATTCATTTTACCACACCATTCACCCAGATGGTACTTCTCATGGTGGATCAGTTGTGCTAATAAAATGCAGTATTAAACATTACGAGATCCAATCCTTCTGTACAGATAAAATCCAAGCTACCAAGATTGTAGTAGAAGACTGGGTAGCTCCTCTCACAATTTCGGCAGTATATAGCCCACCTTGGTCGCTGTGGTGTAGTGGTAGTGCGTTGGACTGCTACGCAGAGTGTCCGGGGTTCGAATCTCGGCACAGGCAAAAACAAAAAAAAAATAAAAAAGAAAGTAGAAAAAATTATTTTTCTACATGGCACCACCTCTTGGCAGGTAATGGCAAACCTACAAGAGTAAAAATTGCCTATGAAAAGCTTTTCAGTTCGCCGTTCCGATTCGGCATTAAACTGTAGGTCCCTTCCATTCATGTACAAATATAACACTCACAACAAGAGTGGATGCGAAAAGCTCGGCCTAGGCCCTCCATGGGCTGTTGTGCCATTAAAAGAAAAGTAAAAGTAACAACAAAACAGCATCCATAGTCAGCAGAATCGCATTGGTGTTAATTTCTTTTTCCTTCTCCTTTCATATCCCTTTCGTTGGCGCTACATGCGGTCATAGTCGGCATTGATAAGCTGAAGTTCATTGTGGTAAAAGCACAACACTTGCAACATCGACTGTCTATCTCTTTATCGGTGAACTGAGATTGCATTCCCTGCCTCCTGTCTTGTTTTAATTTGGTCTAGCTTTTAGTATAGCTTTTGTAATATTCGCGGACTTAGATCAAATTTCTTCTCTGTATATGCATTTATAAACCACCATAAACACCATATAATGACACTAGGTGAGACACATGTATGTGAGGGTACAGATTAACTGGTTTTTCACGTGTCAGGGTATCGGCTGGTGCCATTGTTGTTCTCTCACCATAGGTGTCTTGCCCTTTTTATTAATGGAGATGTCGCGTACCAGTGCCAGTAACAACTTTATATGACAGATGCCGAGTTCAGCTCCATGTGGGTTAAATTCAGCAACCGACATATATTGCGTGTATCGCAGGGCAAGCCCAAAACATCCTTGACCTATTTCTCATCATGACAAATATGATTTAAGTGTCCACGCACTCCTTGGATAGTCGGACCACTGTACCATTTTAGCATCCTTACCAAATTTTCGAATCCACAACCCTTTAATGATAGCTCCAAAGTGATTAACGTGGCTCTCAGTTCACCGGTACAGATTAACTGTTTTTTCACGTGCCAGGGTATCGGCTGGTGCCATTGTTCTCTCACCATAGGTGTCTTGCCCTTTTTATTAATGGAGATGTCGCGTACCAGTGCCAGTAACAACTTTATATGACAGATGCCGAGTTCAGCTCCATGTGGGTTAAATTCAGCAACCGACATATATTACGTGTATCGCAGGGCAAGCCCAAAACATCCTTGACCTATTTCTGACTTCTCATCATGGCAAATATGATTTAAGTGTCCACGCACTCCTTGGATAGTCGGACCACTGTACCATTTTAGCATCCTTACCAAATTTTCGAATCCACAACCCTTTAATGATAGCTCCAAAGTGATTAACGTGGCTTTACGAAAAGGCAAATAATAACTTTCTTGAAAATTTTAATTAGAAATTGTGTTTTACCGGTAAAAACATAGAAACCAGTACTAAATTATTAGAAGAAATAATTTTATTAGGAATGCCGTCTTTTATTCCTAATAAAATAATTAGCATTAAACCTAAAGACAATTCATGGTTTAATGCGACTTGCAGATCAGCAGTCAGGTCCAAAGAGGTCGCTTTCAGGAACTGGCAATCTAACAAGAATGCCAATACTGAACAGTTGCGTAAACAGAAAAGAAATCGCTGTAATGCCACTCTAAAGCGCGAAAAGTTTCTACACGAATAGCGCCAGAGGCTGTTCAGAGGCATTTCTACAGCGGTGGTAAAAACTTTTGGCCATTTATAAAGAGAGTAAGGAACCAAGTGTCTTTATCAATTCTAACTCTTTTTACAGGTGATCGCCTCGTCAATAGCTCGGTTGATAAAACGAACCGTCTGCGAACGATTTGGCTGAAAATTATCCTCTGCTAGCTAGCGATCAACCACTGCCCGTTATCGAAACTGTATCTTGTGCTATGCCTAAGATAAATTTTCGAACGCGAGTAGTTAATAGAGTTCTTGCAAATCTTAACATAAACAAGGCTTCGGGACCTGATGGCATTCCAGTCCATGTATTGCGAGCTTGTGGGACAACGCTGGCGCGACCGTTGCGCACTGCTTTCAACATCTCATTCCGTCTTGTTGGAAAGTTGTCAATGTCCAACCAGTTCCTAAAAAGGGAAAGACTACTGGCACTGTGAACTATCGTCCCATCGCAATCTGTTCTACGCTATCCAAAGTCATGGAAATTGTAGTTAACTTCTACTTGGCCAGAAATCTTGAGCAGAATGAATTGTTTAATGACCGACAATAAGGTTTCCGTCGAAATCGCTCTACGAGCGATCTCACAGCGGTCCTCACCTAGCACTAGCACCATAGTGTCCATGGCTTCGGTGAGAGCAAGGCGATTGCTCTGTATATTTCAGAGGCCTTTGACAGAATGTGATATAAAGCACTGGTGTCAAAACTAATTGCGCATGGGGTTGGGAGTAACTTCACACAATGGATCTAAGCGGCCACTCTATCCATGTTGTGATAGACGGAATTGTTTCGGAAGATCGTGACATTAATGCTGGAGTGCCGCATTTACTCGTTTTTAGATGACAGCAATATTTCTCATCCATATGCCTGTTTAAAGCGCCCGAACTCTTTGGAGATTGAGAGGAAAAGGCATGTTATGAATGACTCCCTCAATAAAGATCTCCAGTCAATCTCCGAATGGGGTCTCACGAATTGAGTTCAATGCTCGTAAGACCCAATGTTGTCTGTTATCTCACAAACAAGTTTCCCAATCCCACGTTAACACCCTAGATATGGGTGATACTTATTATATAGATACTTATTATGAAGACAGCGACTCTTGATATTCTGGGCATGTACATCCAATGTGATTTTCGTTGATGTACGAAAGAAGCAGCCAAGTGCTTCGGCTTTCTTAGGCGGTGTACAAATATTTCACTCTGACTGATGTCCGCATGATCTACACCACCTACATACGCCTTAAATCGGAGTTTAATTTCCACCTATGAGCTGGAGCTTCACGAACACAACTGGAGCTCCTGGACCGTATCCAACATCGAGCGATAAAACTAATAGGAGACAGTAGAGTTTCCAGTTCTATTGACTCCTTTGAACATCATTGAAATATGGCTTGCGTCTCTTACTTTCACGGTAGATGTTGTGCTGAAGCGGAACTCACGCATTCCCCGTAAACACGGTGTTCCACCGTACTACGCATTACAGAAAAAGCTCTTTTATCTGTCGTACCGCGCATATTTAGAATAAGCTCCCTACAAATATTTTTCCGATTATTATACCAATGCAAATTTAAAACAAACGCTCATAACTACTTCTCTCTCCTTCTTCGTCCCACCTATTAATCTTCCTTCCAAACAACATAATGATCTGCACTTATAGGGGTATCCCTTGTATATTGACTGTATTAAAGAAAAAAAAAAATAAAACAAAAAAGGGAATAGAAGGTACCTAGAGTCGAATTCGAAAAGCAAAGTGAAAAGCTTTTTTTAGGCAATTTTTACTATTATAGGCTTGCCATTGCCTGCCAAGAGGTGGTGCCATGTAGAAAATTTTTTCTACGTTTTGATGTTGCCTATGTCGAGATTTGAAGCTTGAACTCTCAGACCAACGCACTACCAACTACACCACGAAAACCATCAGCTACTTTAAATCTTCCAGGCCGGATGCTTTCATTCCCGCGGATATTTAACAGGAGGATGAATTCATTGTACCATGGCTATAGGAAATTTATAATGCTTAAGACAGATTTGTCTCTTTTAAAAAAACTGGAGTACATGCTAGCAGTGTTTTTCGATATCGGGAGAGCATTCACCAACGTTAGCCGCTATCATTAATGCTTTAACAAATCTCAATCTTTAGTCGCATCTATAATGATTAACTATTCGTATAGTGAGGCTATTCAATCGTCGGCTTAGCTGGTTGTGCAATTGTTGTAAGTTCATAATCAGAATCAATTTACTTTACCAGGCATTTGTCTCAAGGTTCTTCCTTGCAAACACTAGCGTGGCTGTCTAAGCTTAGCAAAGAAACTATTCTATTAATTGTCCTTGAGTTTGCAGACGATTTATGGAAAGCACTCTTGCAGCACCTCCTAGCCTAATTTAGTCAACTTAAGTCAAAAAGACCAGAAAAATTTGGAACATGCCACACTGCATTGCCTCCACTGCGCTCTAAATTGCGTTTCATTAATTATAATAACTCCATTCCATAGTTTTTCAATATGTGACGTGTGGTCGCTGTGACAAAATCAAAATGTAGAAAAAAAATGTTCTACTACGGCAATGGCAAACCTACAAGAGTAAAATTTGCCTATGAAAAGCTTTTCAGTTCGCCGTTCGGATTCGCCATAAAACTGTAGATCCCTTCCATTCATGTGCAAATATAACACGCACGACATGAGTGAATGCGAGGCCTAGGCCCTCCATGCACTGTTGTTCCATTAAAAAAAAGAAGACATAAAATAGCGTTTTATAAAGATCTTGGAGGTTATGGTTCTCAAATAGGATTGGGCATGGTCTAAACTAGCTAGTTGTATAAACCGGATAGCTCTGAGCGCTAAAAATGGTTTGACCCGGCTTTTTCTTAAAATCAAATGGTAATTTTACATATAAATTTATAATTATACATATAGAAAAAACTACGTCAATGGAAGAGAAAAAGAAAATTCTGTTGGATTTTACAAGAGTTACGATATTTGAATGGTATTGACATGGTGCAATGTGGATTAATCTGGTTTAAACAAGAAAATAATGGTTTTACCCGATTTAGATAACCAATTGTATATTTGTAGAGTTTAGCAAATAAAATATATTTGTATAAGTAGACAAGCGTTAGACAAATTAACAAGTGTTAGACAAATTTGTTGACGCAAACTTTATGATATATATATTTAATTTTGTTAATTGCTGCTGACGTAACTCGTGCGCCAGTTGATAAGGCCAAGTGCAGTCAGGTTGCCCTGTACCTGGTCTTTCCAACGGAGATTAGGACGTCCTCTTCTGCGTGTTCCTCCACCGTGGCTCGAATAAAACACACTTCTAGCCGAACAGCTTTCTTCCATTCGCTCAACATGGAGTATATCCTAACAGCCTCTCATCATTGATGGTCAATGTCCACATCTCGGCGCCATACATTAGGACGAGAAGGATGAGGGACTTATAGAGCGTTATTTTTGTCGGTCGAGAGAGGCCTCTGCTTCTCAATTGCCTACTGAGAACGTAGTAACACCTGTTGGCAAGGTTAATTTCCGCTTGATTTCAAGGCTGACATTATTGTTGGTGTTTATGCTGGATCCTAGATATACGAAATCCTTGACGACTTCAAAAGTGTAGTTGTCAACAGTGACATTTTGTCCAAGACGCCGTGACTCTTTGTTTGTTGACACAAGGTATTTCGTTTTGTCCTCGTTCACCACTAGACCCACTTGACGAGACTTCCTTTCCAGGTTGGAGAATGCTGCACTGACTGCTCGAGCGTTTTTGTCAATGATGTCAATATCATCAGCGTATGCTAGCAGCATGACACTCTTGTAGAAGATAGTGCCAGAGATGTCGATGTTCGCAGCTCGAATTATTTTCTCCAGCATAAGGTTAAAGAAGTCGCACGATAGGGAGTCACCTTGTCTGAAACCTCTTTTGGTATCAAATGGGGCGGAGAGGTCTGTCCCAATTTTCACTGCGCTGGTGGTGTTGGTCAGTGTCATTTTGCAAAGACGAATGAGCTTTGCAGGGATACCAAAATCAGACATTGCGGCGTACAAGTGATCCCTAATCGTGCTGTCGAAGGCGGCTTTATAATCGACAAATAGATGATGGGTGTCGATCTGTTTTTCTCGTGTCTTTTCCAGGATTTGGCGTAGTGTAAATATCTGGTCGGTGGTAGATTTACCAGGCCTGAAGCCATACTGATAAGGTCCAATCAGTTTGTTGACGATAGGCTTCAGTCTTTCGCACAGTACGCTCGATCTTTCGTCGTTTCAACCTCCTCATCCGTCGGGGCATGGACACAAATTAGGCTGATGTTGAAGAATTTTGCCTTGATGCAGATAGTAGCTAGGCGCTCGTTCACGGCCGTGAAGCTCGAGACTAGATAACGCAGTCTCTTTCCAACCACAGCTCTTTTGGAGCAACCCTGTCCCTTCCATCGCATTTCCTGTATAGCGGTGATGTCAGCTCTATATTGTTGGAGGACATCCACCAGCTGGATAGAGGCACCTTCCCTGTAGAGGGTTCGGACATTCCAGGTGCATATCCGTAAATCGTTGTCCTTTGGGCGTTTGCGGGAGTCGTCAACATTAGAGGGGTTCTTTATCCGAGGCTTTCATTCATTGGTGGGTATTTTAACGTGGTGGGTTCCAAGCCCGACGCACAACCATTCTTTCAAGGCCATGGAGAAGCCCGCCGCACACATTAGTTAACTCACTGACGGTTGTCAGATCGCTATCCAGGGGACGCCACGAGGAGGCTGTGTGTCGACTTGAAACGTAGAAGCGCAAGGATCGACCATGGACGCACCTGCGACTGTCACGAACTTTACCTTGTGTCCTAAGACCCTGGCCCCCCAAATATGATAGGTAGCTTAGTGTTTATATGTGACGATAACATGCCACGTCGATGTTGGTGCAGAGGTGTTGTAGAAAATATCTACAGTGGCAAAGATGGTGAAGCGAGATGAGCAAACTTTAGAACTGCCTCCGGTGTATTCTGTCGCCCGGTATCGAGATTAGCGGTAATGGACATTGATGGTGGTGAATCGAAGCGATTGGTGTAAAATATTGAAATTAAATGCAACCGTGTGATCTTAACGTTTCACCCACATGAAAATTCCGTTAGATTTTGCCACATCAACATTTGAACAGTAAGTTGAAGTGAAGTGCTGACTACGGTAAGACAATGAATTGTGATGAATTTTTATTTTAGAAATAAACAGTTGCCAGTTACAGTTACTGTCAAACTACCAAAATCAGACAAGTGATTCGCATGCTTTGAGTATGAATATTTTGATGGAGGTGATGATTTTGCAGAGTGCGTTACTTGAATTGGAAATGCAAACGATCAAAATTATGTTAATCCAGATGTAGCACACCTGGGATTAGAGAATCATCAAACTGAATTATAGAAGACTTATCGTTTGCATAAATCGGCACATAAACAATTTCAAAATATGTTCGTTAAAAATCCTTTATGATAGTACTCAACATTTACGTAGAATAAACAGAATAGCCAGTAAAAATCCGGAAATATTGGCTGTGATCAATAAGAGAAGTATCTTCCCTGCCTCTTGCATTGTTTTAATTTTGTCGAGGCTTATAAATGTCGAGGAATTTTAGTATAGTTTTTGCAACGTTCGCTGACTTAGATCGAATTTTTTCTCTGTATATGCCGTTATTCTCTACCCACAGGGGTCATGCTCTTTTTATTAATGAGGATGTCGCCAGTTCCAGCAACAACTTTCTATGACGGATTCTGAGTTTAGCTCCATGTGGGTTAAATTCAGCATAAAGTCTCATTTGCAGCACTTCTCTTTTCTTTATAGAAGCCCGAATTCTGATATGGATTTTAGTTTTAATAAGTTACATAGATTCCCTTTCCGATTCGATTGTTTCTATTTTGGAATCATATCCGTGCAGTGAAATCGTGGTTGCTGGTGACTTCAATGTTAACAATTCGCATTGGTTGTGCAACTCAAGTCACACAACACGCGAACAACCTGACCCAATTAGTGACTGAACCGACACACATTGCGTGTATCGCAGGGAAGCCCAAAACATCCTTGACCTATTTCTTACTTCTAATCATGATAAATATTATGTAAGTAAGTGTCCACACTCCTTTTAGAAACTCGGACCACTGTACCATTTTAGCATCCTTACGGAATTCTCAACCCTTTGAAAATAGCTCCAAAGCGATTGGAATGGTCTCAATTATTTTTTTTTTTTAATTTTAATTAGAAATAGAGTTTTACCAGTAAAAACATAGAAACCAGTGCTAAAATGGTAGAAGAAATAATTTTTTTTAGGAACACGGTCTCTCATTCCTAATAAAATGATTAGCATTAAACCTAAAGACAATGCATGGTTTAATACGACTTGCAGATCAGCAGTCAGGCCCAAAGAGGTCGCTTTCAGGAACTGGCAATCTAACAAGAATGCCAATACTGAGCAGTTGTGTAAAAAGGAAAGAAGTCGGTGTAATACCAATCTCGGTCCGCACCGAGAACTGCTACTAAAGTGTTCATGGCTTCGGTGTGAGCAAGGCGGTTGCTCTGGATATTTCAAAGGCGTTTGAAAGAGTGTAGATTAAAGCACTGGTATCAAAACTGACTGCGCTAGGGGTCGGGAGTAACTTATGTTATGTTATGATACACGGCATTGTTTCGGATTATAAAAAATACGTAAGCAGCCACTTGAATATTCAGCCGTCCCTGAAAAGTGAATCGGACATTGATAGCGCATTAAATGACTTTAATGCAGTATTTCTGGCAGCAGTAATCCACGTAACGCCAGTAACAAACTCTATGTCCAAAAAAGCCTCGAAAAAGTTTCTAGCAAAATATGTAGCCTTATATCCACAAAAAAGGGTTAAAAAAGAAAGAGACAAAAGAATTGTTCACCAGCAAACAAACAAAAACTTTCTGCAGCTACAAAGTGTCTTAAAGAAGAGCTAAATGATGATCTAGAGCGACCTCTAAAAAATTATACCCAAAAACTAACTACTCACGAAAATACGAATAAATCTATGTGGAAAACCTTTACGTAAAAATAATGGACCCTGGACAAGAAGCGATAAAGGCGAAGCGCTAACATTTGCTGAGTATCTTTTCAGTCAAACCCTCCTTGTTCAAACCTCGAGGTCCCAAGGCAATCAACAGGGACCACATGCAATGTTTTAAGTGATAAAACAACTGATATCACTGTAAAAACTTTTTCTTAATGCAATCCTGCGCCTAGGTTACTTTCCACAGTCGTGGTAAACCTCGCAAATTATAATGATTCCAAAACCTGCTAAAGACCCTACTCAGCCTTCATCATATTAACCTATTAGCTTGCTCCTGCTGCTATCAAAAAATTTTGAAAAACACCTTCTGCAAATATATCATATATCGAAGAGAAGGGCATGGAACCACAGAACAAGTAAATCGTATAATAAACGAAATGAGTTCTGCATTCGATAATTTGCTCGGCGATCTTTCTAGATGTTTCCCAGGCTTTCGGAAGGGTTTGGCACGAAGGCCTTATCAATAAAATACAACTTTTACTTCTAATAAGCACACACAAAATACTAGAATCTTATCTTGCAAATCGAAAATTTCAGGTTAAAGTAAAACAATCTATAACCCAAGTGTTCACGCTGAACAGTCTTTTGCTGTTTGTATTTGTCATTTTTTGATAGCGAATTCTGTTAATAATTTCTTTACAAATTCGTTTTAACTCTTTTAAATAAAATTCGTGGTAAACTATTTGTAAAGCCATAGTGAACCATGGGGTAACCTGAGTATCCACAGTAAGTTGTGCATACTGTGCAATTCCATGGGAACTTTATTGACAAATATGTGCTGATTATGCACTTCTGATCAGTGGTTCAGTATGGCTAAATATATTCATTTGTTTCTGTTTCAAGTCAGTCAAACTAAGTTTGTTCCAATGTGCGGTTCAGTAGTATAGTTGCTAATCTTAAAAAATACACATAGAATTTAAATTAAAACAAAACAAGTTTGATTTTAAACATTTTGGCGGCCGTGCCAGGGCAAGTGTTGTATTGTATACAGCGTCCTTAGTGAACTAAAAGTAATTTTTGGTGCTGTTATAAATAGTGTACTTGTATCCTTATTGTACTTGTGATTTTTAGTGTTAGAATGGAAAAGGTAACACAGCTATTTGCTGACCAACTAAAGATTGGGTCACAAATAAAGGAAAAATATATAAATATATATATATATTTTAAGAAGGACTCGCTGTCCCGGAAACCATCAGATTATTGCAATCGTAGGCTAGTTCAAATCAATGAACTAGCAGCGATGTTTGAAAATAACCACCAACTTTTATTAGTCGATTTTGATAGTAGTACGATTATGAATACTTTCGTGAAAAATATGTTGAAAGTGTGAATATAGTGATCGGAAAATATCGAGACAGTTTGAATGCTGTGCTTGGTGACGCTGCCACAAACAAGGCGGCAGAAAAAACAAAAGCAGATTTACCAAAAGCCACAGCAGCAATGGCTGAATTTGCACGCGACATCGCTACTGACGATCCCACAGGAGGTACCAGTGGTTTTTTAACAGGAGGTTCAGTGGCTGTTCAAAATGAGGCAATTTCGTTATTGAACCGCCTGCTGTAAAGGCAGAACCAGTATCAAATTGGAGTAAGATATACGTTCTACACAAGTTGGACACAATTGAGAGCATTACAATGCTATTCGCCAGACGCACTTGGAACTTAGCTGCAACAGCAGCTACAACACAGACGCATTCCATCAAGTAACTGATGATTACCATGCAGTAGTCATCATGCTTAAGGAGAGCCTAGCAGCTTTCTATACAGGCAACACTGATATGGGCGTCAAGCTTCCCACAATAACATTGCCAGTATTTGACGGGAACTATTTGAAGTGGAAGCCATTTCAAGTCATTCATAATCGGGCGATCGCACTGTCCCAAAAGTTTTTAACAGGTGAGCCCCACAATTTAATTAAACATTTGCAGGCAACAGACATAAATTATGCCACCGCGTGGAATTTCAATTCAATCAGTTGATGTCGCTGCCGACTCTGCAGGTAGAGCCGGTTAACGGGATCAAAAAACTGCATAGAATGCGTAGAATGCATTCAAGCAATCTCCAACTTAGGGGTATCCACAGCTGGGATGACAGCTGGGATCCCATCATTCTTCATACACTTGTTCAAAAATTGGACAAAGATACTAGACGTAACGAAATTGTGTAAAATTCAACAAAAAGCACAATTCGTTACTATATTTACAAAAATTACATTGTGAAAATTCAAAGGAAACGCAACCAGCTCCTGCAAGACAATCTGCATTGAAAGCATCCACTAGTGAAGCATCTAGTGACTTTCAAGTGTTATTAGCTACGGCAATTGTTAACGTCCGTACTCGTTCAGGAACGCAACTTCCAGGGAAAGTTTTACTAGATACTGGATCACAGTTGAATTTTATTTCATCTCGTTTTGCTCATGAACTTGGGCTTCAAAGACAAAAAACTGATATGCGTATTGCTGGTATAGGTGCCAACGAAACCAAGGTAATGACCACAGTAACAATTTCTTCCACAGCAACGGAATTCTCCAAAAATCTCGACGCAATAATATTAAACAAAATTAGCGATTATCAGCCATAAACACCAATATTTCCAAGTGGAAACTTCCAAGAGGAATCGAATTGGCTGATACATTATTTCATAAATCTAACTGTATTGATATGCTTCTAGGTGACGATGTATGTTTTGAATTATTTGAAGAAGGTAAAATAACATTGTTCCACTACTGCAAAATACAAAACTGGGATGGGTTGTTGCAGGTAAGGTAAGTATGCCAACTGTGAAGCAGGTGCAATGTTGCAACATTGCCACGCAATCGCTTCCCTCAATATCTCAACTAGAAAAGCAGGTGAAACGTTTTTGGGAGATTGAACATTATAAAACACCTTCAAAGGTTCAAAATGTCTCAAGAAGAGCTTCGCTGTGAACAACATTTAGCTGAGCACGTGACAAGGAGTAAAGGTGAAACATTCGTGGTATTTTTACTGTTCAAAGAAGATCCATCAGTACTCGGTTCGTCGAAAGAAATGCCTCTTAAACGTCTGGCATCCACAGAAAAGAGTAATCTCACATGGAAATTGTGGAAAATCGCGATTCTGCAAGTACAAATTACTATTTACCTCATCATTGTGTGTGCAAACCCGAAAGTACAACTACAAAACTCAGAGTGGTGTTTGACGGTTCAGCAAAGACCACATCTGGGAAACCACTTAGTCAAATTTTGTTGTGCGGTCAGATTTATTTTCCATATTGATATCGTTATAGAACCCACCAATATGTCTTCACAGCAGACATTTCAAAAATTTATAGGCAAATACTTGTTGCTCCAGTGGATAGGAAATATCAATGTATTCTTTGGAGACCAAATACAAATGAAGAGGTACGAACATACCAGCTTAACACAGTTAGATATGGAACCTCATCGGCGCCATTTCTTGCAACACGATGCTTGTGTGCAAGGATTTTAAAATATGATATGTATGTGGCAGATTCGCCAGAAGAGGCCGAAAGGTTATTACTTCAGTTAACCAGCTTGCTGGAGCAAGGTAATTTCCAACTCAGGAAATTTTGTTCTAACAACGTAAATATTCTCAAGAGCATACCAAATGACCACAGAGAGAAATTATTTGCCTTTCAACAAAACGAGGCAATTAAAACCTTGGGGATTATTTGGGTGGTAGCTGTGGCGTAGTGGTAATGCGTTGGACTGCTACGCAGAGTGTCCGGGGTTCGAATCTCGGCACAGGCAAAATCAAAAAGTAGAAAAAATAATTTTTCTACACGGCACCACCTCTTGGCAGGCAATGGCAAACCTACAAGAGTAAAAATTGCCTATAAAAAGCTTTTCACTTCGCCGTTCGGATTCGGCATTAAACTTGTAGGTCCCTTCCATTCATGTACAAATATAACACGCACAACATGAGTGGATGTGAAAAGCTCGGCCTAGGCCCTCCATGGTCTGTTATGCCATTAAAAGTAAGTAAAGTTAACTTGGGTGCCTCATGAGGATCGGTTTAGATTTAATAGATTAGAGACATCTCGATCTAGAGTGACAAAATGGACGGTTCTGTCAGACCTGTCCAAATTATTTGATCCGTTAGGCTTAATAGGGCCTGCTGTAGTGTTGGGGAAACTATTATTGCAAGAAGTTTGGAAAAGGGGCATTGAATGGGAATTGTGCTTAAAGAACTCAAAGAACTCCATCACAACAAAGCCTCACTAACATTAACCAACAACAGCAAATCGAATGGCATCATATTCAACCGAGAGTTCCCCACTTTGGCGGGCTATGGGAGGCTGCAGTCAAATCTGCAAAATATTATTTGGTTCGATTCATCGCTGAAGCATCTCTTACGTCAGAAGAGCTACAAACTACAATTGCCCAAATCGAGGCAATACTAAACTCAAGACCCATAACACCGATGTCATCAGATCCTAATGACTTTGAAGCATTAACTCCAGGCAATTTTTTAATCGGAGCACCACAATTGCGGAACCCGAGACAACCAAGGATACAAATTGCTTGACACGATATCGAAGAATTCAGTTGATACAGCAGCAATTTTGGAAACGTTGGTCAGCTGAATACTTTAATTTGCTACAATCAAAAGGAAAATGGCGAAGACAAATCTACCACCTTTGAAAAGGAAATTAGGAAGAACCATCACCGCAAAACCAGGAAAGGACAAATTGGTGAGAGTGGCCAATTAAAACAGAAAAGGGTATATTTACAAGGGCAATTCATCAACTTTGTCCTCTACCAACTGAAGAAACTCCTCCTGATTCAAAACAAGTACCGATTGATACTCCCACGAAAGCTGACAATAAGCGAGTGTCACGAAATGGTAAAGGTATTAATCTTGTGTCAACAGCCATTCTTGTGTTATTGTGCATTTGTGGTTCAGCGAAATCACAGCCACAAGAGTTATCTACAAATGTTCATATAACACATTTTAATAACAATATTGGAATGAACTTTGAAAATGTGGGTAACGTCAAAACTGTAAGCAGCAATAGGGATATTGTCATATACTATAATTTGTCAACAACCTGGCAAGAACTGGAAGGCTTAGAAAGTTATTGGTCATCAATGTCAAAATTGTGCGATAACAACAAGTTCAACGATACATATTGCAAACCAGTTTCCAAAGTATTGGCTCATCGGCTTGAAATCATCAGCCACAAAAATGATGTGCTGCACAAAATTAATTCTCAGAAATCTAGGCGCATACAACGATCCCCATTTGATATTGTTGGACCAATCGCCAACGGTTTATTCGGTGTCCTAGATCAAGACTACGCCAAGTCAATAGAAAAGATAATATACAGGATCAATAGAAATGAGAAAGATTTGCTTCATCTCATCAGAAACCAGACATCCATTTCTGATAGTACCCTGAAAATACTAAAAAAAATCAACGTCAGATATCAATAATCAGTTTAAATTGATTCATATGGATATGTCATGGATATGGAATTATGTTCAAACTGAAACTCGTCTGAAGGAACATTTAAATTCACTATCATCGTATGTAATCCTCATACTAACTTGTTACGAAAATGCTCAAAGGAATTTGTTGGAAGTTATTTTGGATTTACATCACAACAAAATATCAAATCCACATTTGATATCTCCAGATCAATCACAGTTGCAGCTGTCAATTATTCGAAACAACCTACCTAGTCTCATATTACCCGCAACCAACCTTCGTCAGTTCTACAAATTCATTGTAATCAAAACCAGAATCATGGAAAATGCCATACTATTCAAAATGGAGATACCTGTTCTCCCGAATGATCATTTCCAGCTATTCAACATCATTCCTATTCCAATCACGCAGAATAACAGGTCCTTTATGACAAAGTCGACTTCGAAGTATTTGGCTATCACTCTGCTAAGGGACAACTATTACCCAGTATCGGAGACAGATTTGAGAGATTGTACAATGGCGGATTCAACTACATATCTGTGCAATCAAATCGGGCCAATATTCAATCAAGACTCAAATGTGAGTAAATGTGAACTGTCATTTCTGCACCACAAACGAGACCTGTTGCCCGAATGCCATCTTCATGTGTACAACAATACTGAACTTTGGGTTAAACTGGAGGCAGAAACCACCTGGATATTTTCTTTGAAAGATACACGGGAGCAGATGGCGAATCTTATTTGCAACGAAGCGGTAACACCATTAACTCTTCAGGGAAGTGGCTTGTTTGTCCTGCGGCCCACATGCATGTTAAAATTACATTCTATGACGCTATACACCGAAAACATTCGAAACAACAATATGAAGCTACCATTCCAGCCATCATAAAACATAAGTGTATGGAGCCTCCCATACCAATTTAACACGTCAAGAGGAGGCAACTGAACTCAATGCCCATGACATTCATCACTATAGCATCAGCTATGTTGCCATTGTAATCATCGCCGGTATCATTTTATATTATCTATGGAACAAGCAGTGGTCCAGCCGACCAACCCCTCAGCCACTACCCAGATCGATGTTTCGAGTATCATCGTTACTTTAATTTTGAGGTCTTCAGTCCATTAGAGTTAAGTACAAATTTATTGAAATCTTAGATTGAAACCCTCAAGGTGGGGATTATGTTCATGTCGAACATTCTTTTTCTGTTTGTATTTGTCATTTTTTAATAGCGAATTCTGCTAATAATTTCTTTACAAATTCGTTTTAACTCTTTTAAATAAAATTCATGGTAAGCTATTTGTAAAGCCATAGTGAACCACGGGGTAACCTGAGTATCCACAGTAAGTTGTGCATACTGTGCAATTCCATGGGAACTTTATTGCGACAAAGTTTCCGTGAGTCTATATGTGCTGATTATGCACTTCGAGTCAGTGGTTCAGTATGGCTAAATATATTCATTTGTTTCTGTTTTAAGTCAGTCAAAATAAGTTTGTTCCAATATGCGGTTCAGTAGTATAGGTGCTAATCTTAAAAAATAAAAATAGAATTTAAATTAAAACAAAACGAGTTTGAATTTAAACACCAAGTGTTTCCCATAGCAGCTGGAGTACCACAAGGTAGTGTAGGGCCCACGTTATACGTCCTCTTTACCGCTGATCTGCCCACATGCAATGAACTGCTAACATCAACATCTGCTGATGGCACTGCAATTCTGAGCACGCACTATGACCCGAAAATTGCGTCTTAAACTCATAGAATATTGGTTGTCGAAATGGAGAATAAGAGCTGAAAAGTATACATGTAACTTTTACCTAGCGTAATGGCACTTGCCCACCCGTAACTCACAACAATATTGCTGTCTCGCATAATACTTATACAATAGTAACTTATTTAGGTGTCCATCTTGACAGTCTTCTTACATGGCGGAAACATATTGAAGCAAAACGCACACATCTAAAACTTAAGGCTTTGAGATTAAACTGATTGCTGAATACAAGGTCCCAATTTCAATTGAATCACAAAGTTTTACTCTAAACCTCGATAATTAAACCCTCGTGGACTTACAGTGCGTAGCTGTGTAGCAGAGCTAGCTCCTCTAGTATTCAACTCATTCAGCAAGTGCAATCTGAAATCTTAAGAACCATCACAGGCGCCCCTTGGTACGAAAAGAACGAAGACATCCATAAGGACCTTTGAATACCCCATGAAAAGTGTGATACTTGAAATTGATCGCAAATACAATGTAAGACTCAAAAGGCACCCGTCAAAGACAAACGTTAAATTCCTCTTGGACGAAATATTACCGCCTAAAAAGTCTCCGGTGCATTAGTATTCCAACTGTATGATTATGTGCTGTCAATATATACTACTGTGGGCAAAAGTTAGTAAGACTTTGTTCATAATTTCAAATTTTTTTATTCATTCTTCCAAATCTATTTCGTTCCCTTCAAAGTAATCCCCCGCGGCCCCAATACACTTGTGCCAACGTTCTTTCCAATTCTCGAAACAGTTGTCAAAGTCAATTTCCGGAATAGCCTTCAATGCGCTTAGCGATTCATGTTTAATGTCTTCAATTGACTCAAAACGGTGTCCACGAAGCGGTTTTTTGAGTTTAGAAAATAGCCAAAAGTCACACGGTGCTAAGTCAGGCGAATAGGGTGGTCGCGGAACGATATCAGTCGATTTTTTGGCAAAATGGTCTCGTAAAACCAATGCAGTGATTTTGGAACCAATCGTGCATTCACTCTTCTTAGGCCCAAATGATGTTTTAAAATGGTTTTCACTGATCCTTCCGATATTCCAACGACGCCAGTAAGGTCTCTGACTGTTAATCGTCGATTCTCGAGCACCAATTCCTTGATTTTATTGACGTGTTGATCATCAGTTGATGTTGATGGCCGTCCTGGACGTGGTTCGTCGTCAACGCGTTCTCGACCATCTTTGAACAATTTGTACCAATCAAAAACACTTGCTCGCGACATACAATTATCACCGAAGGCCTTTTGCTGAACGTTTCGGCACCAGAAATTTGATTCCGCACACAAAAATTAATGGAACTTCTTTGTTGAATAATTTCACTCATTGTGAAAATCGCCGAATGCACTTTTTGTACTTCAGAAAGACAAGCGCATACTAAACACTAATGATTATTTTGATGTGACATTTGGCACAGATGTCACCGACAGTCATACTAACCTTAAAAAAAATAATATTTTGATGAATGGGTTTCCGCGCGAAATTTAAATTAAAAAGTCTTACTACTTTTTGCTCACAGTAGTATGTATGTGTTATTGTGTTCCCGTAAATTGCTTATTTCTGTTACTTGTACAATGTAAAAATGTCTGTATATTAACTTTGTAACAATATTTTTAAGTCCAAACACTGGTCTGTATTTTTTTTTGGAGAAACCACGCCTATGAAATTAATAGTCAAAGGTAAAAACTATATTACATATAGAAATGTTCCTTAAAAAAAACGGCGTGGCGTGGTAACTGAAATACAAAACAACCATGATATTATATAATATTTGCCTTGAGTCCATTTTTTACTATCAGAAGTTACCAAAAATTACCAAATTGAAAAAAAAGTTAACAAGTTACCAGGCAAAGAAATAGTTATCAATTTTGGTAGAATATCAAAAAGGGCAACCGTGGTTACATCACAATATACTCAACTATGTGCAATTCAAACATGGAGTGGAATGCTAATAAAGGGTGATTTTTATAACACTTTAGTTTTTGGAAATTAAAAAAAAAAAACAGAAATGTTACAAAAGTGAATAAAATTTTGATTTGGATCGATAAATCAATTCCTGCCATTTACTTTTTAAAGATAAAGATTTCACTTAAATGTTGCCCGCGGCTACGCTTCAAGTGTTCCACTCTGAAAGTCCAATCTTGCCACATTTTTCACACATTTCGGCCGGAATCTCACAAATGACGCAATGACGCGTTCAATGTTGGCTTCCAAAGCAGTAATCGTGTTTGGCTGGTCCCTTTAGACAAGAGACTTAACATAGCTCCACAAAACATAGTCTAACGGGGTCAAATCACACGATCTTGGTGGCCAATTGACTACACCAAAACGTGAGATTAACTGCTTACCAAATTCGCCTCTCCATTGATGCATGGTTTCAAATGCAGTGTGGCATGTGGTACCGTCCTGTTGGAACCACATGTCGGCCGAGTCCAATTCTAGCATTTTCGGCCAAAAAAAAGCGTTATAATCGAACAGTTTCTGCTTATTCACGTATCCATTGAGCCAAAAATGAGACTCGCGACGCTAAATTGACGTAGCTTGCGAAACACTTTTTTCACAGCGCATGAATTTTGATAATAAATTTCAATAATTTGCAAACATTGTTCAGGCGTAAGTCTATTCATGATGAAATGGCAAACCAAGCATAAATCAAGTGACAGCTGTCAAAAAGACCAACTCCGAAAAAGTATTGCCAGATTGAAAACCACACTTCTAGGTAGAAAAAACACCCTTTACTTCAGCATTGGATGCAGAAAGTAATGATGGCAATGCTGCTAAACACGCGAAGATTACAATCTTTAGTTTTTGACAAATGTTATCGCCTGTCCTTGTGATATTTAGATTTTCAGGTAAAGTATTTGCAAGCAGTTGCTGAACACAAGTTAAAACATTTAAATAAAAACTAAAAATGTACACAATTTTCTGTTTACTTCTAAACGTGCATCAGCTTCCATTTTCTTCAAGGAACTGCTGGCTCTATCGGGCCATAACAAAAGACTAAGGCTTTTTGCTCTGCAATACGTTTGATTTGTCTAAAAAAATGTTTTTATCGACCAAGTAAATCAGGAAAAAGAAAGAGCCATGCAGAGGCGGATTTTAACATGTTGAGGCCCTAGGCAAAAATCAATTTTTGTGGCCCTCTTAAGTTTTTTTTTTGTACTTGTGGCTCAATTTTCTAAATTTTTACGAAAGAAACAACATTTTTGATAGACAAATATTTTGTTGGAAATTATAGACCATTTATATTATTTTTTTTCGTAATTTTTTTCTTCCAAAACTATCAATTAAGGAGTCATAGTTGATTTTTTTACTAAGTCGCTTTCAATGGCCATGATGGCTAAGTGATTTAATTTTATTTGGCCTAGTGACGTTCTCAGGTATTTTTTGACCCGTTTAAGAATCCTAAATTTTTAGGATTATTTCAACGGTTGGAAATGTTGATAAACCTTCCAGAATTGCCGCATACATTTCAGGCAGTGTTAATATATTTTCCAATTTTACAAAATGAATGCACTGCTCAACCTCATCTTTGAATACTAATTTATTTATGTCATCTTTTCCGTTTTCAACTAAATTTGATACACACTGAACAAATTTTTCTTCAGGCAAATCAAAATCAACAAATATTAAAAAGTTTTGTAATACCTCGTCATAAACTACAGACCTTCTTTTTATTTCAGAGTGTAAAGTATCACAAATTAAGTAAAATGTTTCAACTTTGAATAGTTCTTTCCCGCGTAAAATTATGTCATTATCTGAAGTTTCATCGAATTGTATTTTTCTTTTCCTGTTTCGATTTTTTCGAATACTGAGTATGAATGCTGATACAGATTTCAATAAATTAGTTCCTTTTTGTATGTTACATTCTTTGTTTTGTAACGATTTATTGGTGGCATTAATTCCAAAAAATGTATGTAAATCTTAATCTTCAAAACTACTATGTAATTTTTTTGCCTCAATTTTTGTTATGGGCTTTTCAGATGGGTTAATACAAATTTCACCAAGAACGGTTCTTATGAAAGAAAAATTCATTCGTACAGTTAATACAGCTTCAGCTCTGGATGACCATCAAGTGTCACATATACGTTTTAAAGTATGGCTTAATTTTTGATCAGTTTTCATTAGCTGATCCCTCTTTGTCGAAGAGGAAAAAAAGACGAATAAATTTTGAATAAAAACAAAGAATCTAATAGCTTTAGAAGAACATTCTGCAGCTGTATTTCCAACTAAATTTAAGGAATTTCCTGCGCAAGGCACAATAACTGCATTTTTGCTGTAACTTTTCATTTTAGCTTGGAGACCTTTATAAATGCCTGACATGTTCGAAGCATTGTAACATGTTTTTCCCCGGCAATTATTAATGTTCAACCCTAATTCGGACAAGCTGGACAAAATAGTTGTTTCTAAATATGTTACATCGTGATGTTCGATCGGTATAAAACATATGAAACTTTCTTGAATTTTTTGATCTAAATCTACATACCTGATAATATCAAGTTAACTGGTCAGTATTGCTAGCATAACACGCCGGTAGGACCTCAGCCGTCCACCTATGGTACCACCTTTTCGAAGGTCGCCGCCAATGCTATGACGGTTGGGATTCACACCAGCATAGGGAATGGTCGATTGTCTCAAGGGCAACAGGACTATTTCGACAGCTACCTTTGGAAGGCTATCGGGGAGTCGAAAGACAACTCGACTTTTGAGGGGAAAAGTGTTGAAAATGGCATCGTCAAGGTGCAATGCTCTAACGCTTTTTCCTTAGCTTGGTTGGGAGAAGTTGTAGCTAAGATGCCAGAATGTGAGAAGGGTAAGTTCGAATTACCGGATTTACCAAGACGCAGACTGGTCAGAGGGTCCGTTTGGATACCTGGACCATCCAGGTGATCAAAACGGAGGTCTGGTTACGAGTCAATGGCGGGTATACTCATATACCAAGGATGTCTCGGCCTCTACCAAAGAAGCTGGTTCACACCTGGTGGTAGGTATAGACGTGGACTCGTTGAAGGTACTGAAGTCGAAGTACGTGTACCGTCCTCACCTACACCTGGGGAGAGTGCATTTTCGCATTCAGGAAAGGGAGAGGATAAGGAGTAGAAGTAGATTCGGTCACTAATCATGACAGAAATTACAATTACGCAGATTAACTTGCAGCATAGCAAATCGGCTACTGCGTAGTAATCACAGAATGCAGACAGAATGACAGAACTTCAGACATGTCCTCACATAATACTAATTCAAGAACCATGGGTATGCTACAAAACGTATCTGTGGCCTTGCTGCCATTACGTGGGGACAAATCCTTAAATGCGAAGAGAGTAATCGACCGCGTGCTTGTATTATAATGCCGCGGATGATTGAATACACAATGCTCAGACAATACTGTTCTCAAGACATTGTTGCGGCAAAAATAAAGTACTGGAAAGGTGGGAGTAGTGTCGAAACTATAACAGTGTCGGCCTACTTGCCGTATGACTCTACACTACCTCCTCCTTCAAAGGAATTAGTGGAAGTCGTCCAGTACGCGGAATCCAGTGGTTTGGGATTTATAGTGGGCTGTGATGCAAATTCACAGAACATTGTATGGGGTAGCAGTAAATGTAATCCCAGGGGTTCCAGCCTACTGGAATTCTTTCTGTCAAATGATTTGGTGATCCGGAATGTTGGTAACAAACCAACTTTTGTGACCAACAGAAGACAAGAAGTGATTGATCTTACGCTAACCAATAGGAAGGTGGCAGATCAGATCACCCAAAGGCGAGTTCTAGAAGAGGTCTCTCTCTCAAATCATCGCATTATCGAATTTCGGCTGGGTACTGACATTATGCCGATACCTAGTGGACGGAATCCGCGCAAGGCGGACGGGATAGGTTTGGTGAGCTTCTTGAGGAGCGCATACTAACCCATAATAAACTCCGAACTACAGCTATAATCGAAGAAGCGACCAATAGATTGGAAGGGACTTTGATTGGCTGCTACGAGGAGGTGTGTCCGTTTAGAGTGGACAGACAAGGCAAGGCAGTCCCGTGGTGGAATGCTGAACTTTGGAAGATTCGCAACCGATCGAGAAAACTACTGAATAGGGCAATAGAAACCCGAAAGGAAATTGACTGCACCAGTTTTCATATTATTCAGAAGGAGTATAAGAAGAAAGTGAGGTCCGCCAAACTTGACTCTTGTAGAAACTTCTACAATGAGGTGGAAGGAATGAAGGAATCAGCAAGACTGTGTAGGGTTCTGCAGAAAGACCAAACAGTTAAGCTTGATTCTCTTCGCATGCCTGATGGTAGAACCACCAGGCTCAATTGGTAATCTGCGTCGGAAGTAGTGACAGAAGAGGCAATAAAATTCTCTTTCTCCTCTTTTGAAAACTATAAGTCCCCAGGACCTGACAAAGTTTACCCGATAATGCTAAAAAGAGGTGGAGACAGACTGATAGGGGCCTTGAAAAATATCTTTAGGGCCTGTCTTGCCCATGGCATCATACCATCTCTTTGGCGACAAGTCAGAGTAATCTTTATTCCTAAACCAGGGAAGGATGATTACTTACTTTACTTTTAATGGCACAACAGCCCATGGAAGGCTTAGGCTTTTCCCATCCAGGATGATTACACACTGGTTAAAAGTTTCAGGCTGATTAGCTTGACCTCTTTCATGCTAAAAAGCCTAGAACGAATGGTAGAGAAGCACATTCGGGCAAAGGTACTGCCAGTGTGTCCTCTCAGTAATAACCAACATGCCTACCAGGGAGGAAAATCCTGCGAAACAGCGCTGCATGATCTTGTAAGCAAGATAGAAGCAGGACTGGAAGCGGACAACTACACTCTGGGGGTCGTTGTGGATATTGAGGGGGCTTTTGACAACGCTGCCTTTTACTCTATGTGCTCAGCTGCTAGAAGGCATAGAGTGAGTGAAAACTTAACTAGATGGATCCACTCTATGCTCTCCGAGACACTGCTGACCGTTGGCGAGGGCCAAGATTCGGTCACGGCGGAGGTTAGACAGGGCTGCCCCCAAGGGGGTGTTCTCTCTCCTTTGGATATACACAGGTCCTTTGGATATACACAGCACTTATCAGACCGATAATCACATACGCTTCGTTGGTTTGGTGGCGCCGAACTATGGTTAAATCCTCAGTCTTGGTGCTCAACAGGCTACAAAGAAGCGTATGCATTAGCATAACGGGCGCCGTGAGTACCACCTCTGGTGACGCCCTTAACGCAATGCTTGACTTGCTCCCACTGGACATACAGAGCCAACAAAAAGCGATGAAGGCAACATGTCGGCTATAATCTTATGGGTATTGGTTCGATAACAGAACTTCGGGTCATGGAGAAATCTTCAAAAGGTTGTCAGAACAATATCAATTGCTACTGGCCCCGAAAGATTGCCTCATACCCGTGGTTACTTTCGGAAGAAAATATGAAGTTAGCTTCCCGAAGCGCGAACAATGGAGCCATCCAGAGATCGCGCGGGAGAATCTGACGGATATCTTCTTCACTGACGGATGCAAGACCGATGAAGGTACTGGAGCTGGATGGCACTTAAACGAAGGTATCAATTGCTACTATTACTTGGGTGGGTTGGCAACTGTCTTCCACACAGAAGTTTTCGCAATCTTTAAAGTAGCGGAATGGATAATTGAAAGAAAATGGCGCGGGAAACATATAGATGTCTGTAGTGACAGTCAGGCTACACTTAAGGCTCTGGAGAACGCGAGAATTACTTCAAAGATTGTCCAAGAGTGTAAGAGGAAACTTAGATCAGTCATAAGACTGAATTAGCTCCATCTCATCTGGGTTCCTGGGCACTGTGGAGTTCCTGGGAATGAGAAAGCCGACGAGTTGGCCAACTATGGATCAAAGAACATACAACGGCTAAGTGTTTTTTGATTTGTCCAAACAGGAAGGCAGCAGAATTCCTTCTTAAATTAGGAAGGAAGGACCTTCGGGACTCATCACAGGGCATAATCCATGGGGCCAACATATGACCACCATCGGCATCACCGAGGACCCGACCTGCACATCTTGTCTGGAGGAGGTGGCCAGCACAAAGCATTTTCTCTGCACATGTCCCGCCTTTGCCAGAACGAGATGGCGCATTTTGGGTTTCGATGTCAGAGGAATGGACAAAGTTCACTCCTTCCTCTTCTGCGATCTTCTGAGATTTGTGAGAGAATACGGAAAATTTGCGGAAGAGAACGTATTCCCCCTATAACCCCTTTTTCAACTTTTTCTCTCTTTTTCTCTAACCCCTTACTTGCTGTCACCCCTTCTTCTTTTCCTAGGCCTTAAGTACAATGGGCTATATAGCCCGAGTGCTTGAGGAACTGTCCTGCACTCGTAGGTCAGGTTCTCGGCCTTGTTTACATCCATCCCATCCATGGCTAGCATCAGGCGTGGAATCAACTATAAGAGCAAAATAGTTAGCTAGTTTTATTTCATCAACCATGGAGTTTTGTACACTTTTGCCCATAAGTTGAATTCATCACACGTGGTTTTAGATAAATAATTAACATGTCCAATCCCGCAATTACTGTATTTTTCTAAGTGAACCTTTAGTTAGTTATCAAATTCAGCCAAATATTCAATACAGCTGGGGAAATTACCTTTGCAAGAATTAGCTTGTCCTCTTAACCCTAAGCACAAATTTCCCAAAAGTCTAACTGTAGCAACGACTCGTTTTAATACCTTACGCCAATAAATTGCCTCTTTTTCTATTACTTCTAAAAGTTTGGAATCGACACGACCACTCATTTTAGCATGACGAACATAAGCACAAATACAAATTTTATGTTCTTGCGACTCATCATATCTTTTCAAAACGTCTACAATATTTTTCCAATCGGAATATCCTGAAAATAAAACATTAGATTTTTTACTAAATAGTTTACAAGCAAAGCAATAAACAGATTTCGTTGTTTCAGAATAAATCAACCATTCTCTTCGCTCTTGGACTCCGTTTATTTTAGTCATATAAAAATGTACATCATTTAATTTTCGGTTTAATTTGTTAATCATTATTATCTATATAACATTTTTTAGAAAATTTTAAATCTCCCACATTTTTGGGTTTTGTACAAATACAATGTTCAATCAAATCACTACTTATTATTTTTGGCCATAAACCAATGTCAGTAAAGTTAAGTATTTGTACATTTTATTACTTCACTCTCAATTTCAATCTCTATGTCAATGGTAATGGCAACGCAATTATCACTTGCACCTTCTTCTACACAAATACTCCTATTTGAAAGATTAACTTCGTTATCAGCTATTACTGGTAGTGAAACATTTTTATCTGCCAAAAAACTGTTGATAGTTCTGAAAATATCAATCTCAAATCAAAATGTAAATTATGCTAATATAATAACTCAATAAACACAAATAATTGTTCTCAATATTCAAAATCAAACAACGAAAATTTGATGTTAAAGCAACAAAATTCAAACAAACAATGGAATGAATGAAATTACATTTTTCAAACGAAATATAGAACCGCAAAGCTTGTTTATGCTTGGTTCTTTTTTTTCCTATTTGCTTTTGAAAATGTTCTAATTTTTATATTTATATCTTGTATTTTGTATTTTATTTCGTAACGGCATACTACAATCGCAGGTAATAATATTAAATTTGAATTGGAGGTTTTAAACTCTCCAAAATTTAAAATCTCAAATTCTACAACTATTTTATTTTTTAATTTTAAAGGCCCTTATAAATCGGAGGCCCTAGGCAAATGCCTAATCTGCCTACAGGTAAATCCGCCGCTGGAGCCATGGGTTCGATCACTGGATTGTGTATAAAAGCAAATTATTGCGGCCGGATTTTCTTTCCCTTTTCATCTTATGCCATGTTTATAGAGTCCAAATTGCGCAGTTTCGGTAATATGCATGGTTTTGGCCGAAACTGCGTTGAGATGCTTAATTTCAAAATATGTATAAACAAATGTCAAATGGAACCACGCAAATACTGCAGTTTCGCCGAAACTACGTCGAAATTGAGTAAAAAATCTAATGCAACCCTAATTTGATTCACTGAAATGAATATATAGAAATGAGTTTCAGTTGATGTTTCACTGTAAATAGCATACTCAAGAGAAGAAAGTTATCTGAAATTTCTATATACATATGTGGTTTCCTTTAAATAAAATGGAATTTATGTTTGATTGAATCATTGATGTTTATATCACACGTATTATAATTATTTATATATTTATCATCTTTGCTTTGAAGTCAATGAGGCTATAACCGACGCTAGCTTCAACCATTGTCTCTGCAAAATCAATATGCTAGCAATAATTATTAACAATTGATGCTTTTTTCGCTGCACTTTTCCTCGCTGGTAAATATTTTTTCTATCATTATGACTCTCCCTCGCATTTAAATGGTATAGAACGACATACTGCGCAGTAACTAAATTTTTCGTCGGCATTTTACATACAAGAAATAAAATTTCAAACGAAACTAAGACGTCGCGTTTCACAGACAATTTGATTCGCCACAGCTATATTTGTGGTCTTGACTTGCTTTTGCGGGTGTGGAACGGCTTGTTACATTTGGCCGGAAACATTTGTGACAAATGTGATTCTGAAAGTTAAAATTACTATAGTCGGGACCAGTTTGGCAGGTGCCATGCATTGGATAAAATCTTATGTTAATGATTTACATAAGAGACGCTGGTCCAATCTGGACATCTGTAAAACAGTGTTTTGTGATTTGTCCAAACAGGAAGGCAGCAGAATTCCATCTTAAATTAGGAAGGAAGGACCTTCGGGACTCATCACAGGACATAATCCATGGGGATAACATATGACCACCATCAGCATCACCGAGGACCCGACCTGCACATCTTGTCTGGAGGAGGTGGACAGCACAGAGCATTTTCTATGCACATGTCCCGCCTTTGCCAGAACGAGATGGCGCATTTTAGGTTTCGATGTCACAGGAATGGAAAAAGTTCACTCCTTCCCCTTCTGCGATCTTCTGAGATTTGTGAGAGAATTCGGAAAATTTGCGGAAAAGAACGTATTCCTCCTATAACCCCTTTTTCGACTTTTTACCTCTTTTCCTCTAACCCCTTACTTGCTGTCACCCCTTCTTCTTTTCCTAGGCCTTAAGTACAATGGGCTATATAGCCCGAGTGCTTGAGGAACTGTCCTGCACTCGTAGGTCAGGTTCTCGGCCTTCTTCACATCCATCCATCCATCCATCACACCCTTTGGCTTGTACGAGTTTACGCAGATGACCTTCGGGCTTCGAAACACAGCTCATGCATTCCAACGCCTGATCAACGAAGTATTTCGTGGTCTTGACTTAGTTTTTACATATTTGGACGGTGTTTGTGTGGCATCGAAATCTGGAGGAACATCTGAGCCACATGCGACAAGTTTTCGAGCGTCTGAGAAAACATAATCTCACTATCAATCAGAGCTTGGAGACATGCAGCTTGAACTTCTTGGGCACTCCGTGACTAAATTCGGTATTCGACCTCTGGTTAGTCGGGTTGACGCACTTCTGAACTTCAAACGACCGACTGGGGCGAAGGAGCTGAAACGTTTTCTAGCAATGTTGAATTTTTATCGACAGTTCCTGTCGCACGCATTGGAAACTCAATGGCCTCTCTTCGCCATAATAACTGCAAATAAGCGTAATGATCAGAAGCTGTTAGTATGGTCCGAAGACGCAGAATGCAATTTTGAAACTTGAGGCACGAACTTGTCAACGCTGTTATGCTTGCGCATCCTCTTCCGAACGCTGAACTATCGCTATGAATCGAAGCGTCAAAGTTCTCAATCAAGTGATTGACGGCTGCGCACAACCTCTTGGTTTTTTCTCGCGTAAATTTCTAAATCAGAAACGTCTTACAGCACATACGATCGGGAGTTGACAGCCTTGTTTTTTCTCCGTACGCTATTTTAGGTTCATGGTTTAAAGAAAAACTGCCACGAGTACACCGATTTACGCTTTTAGTCAACGACTCGATAAGGCGTCTGACCGCCAAGCGAGGCAACCCGACTTTATAGCTCAAATTACTACGGACATCCGTCACGTACAAGGCGAAAATAATATAGCAGCTGATCTGATGTCACGCATTTGGTCAATCAACTATACACCTATCGATTACGACAAGCTAGCTGAAGACCAGGAGGATGACGACGAGCTGCTATTGTTTATATCAGGTAACACTGCGCATTCACTTAAACTTACATAATTTGCTCTTCCTTCTAGCTTGCGTAAAGTTTACTGTGAGTGTTCCACTGGAAGAGTACGACCATTCATTACGAAGAATTTCAGATTGAGCGCTTTATATTCAATTCACGATCTTTTCCACCCCTGCACGCCTCATGACAGAGCGCTTCGTATGGCCTACAATTCAGCGGGATAGTAGAAACTTCGTGCGTAATTGCATTCAGTGCCAGCGAAACAAAACTTGCGCTTAATGTTTATAAAAACCAAATTGGAAAAGAAAAATGTAAATTCTCACATGTCAGTTAACACACGAAATGTTCGCTTTCCAAAGGAACAAGCTACTTTCCCATGGATCAGCAAATGCATTGCACAATTAGGGTATTGGCTTTTCGAAAAATGCTGACACTGCGTCTGCCAGCAATCAGTGACAACACCCTTTGTTTGCATTTACCTTTTGTGCTGTTCTTTTTCTTTTTTGCGGTTAACTTTTAGACTATAAGTAATATCAAAAATTCCCGCTTCGACGTGTTAATATGAATAAAATAAACATCATAAAACATCAGTTTAATTAATTGGCGCCCGAGATTAATGCAAAAAAGTTACCCGAGCTAAAATAATAAATATTCAACTAATTAAAGAACAAATAAAAAAGTTTTGGTTTACTTTACTTTTACTTTTAATGGCACAACAGCCCATGGAGGACCTAGGCCGAGCTTTTCGCATCCGCTCATGTTGTACGTGTTATATTTGTACATGAATGGAAGGGACCTACAGTTTAATGCAGAATCCGAACGAAGTGAAAAGCTTTTCATAGCAATTTTTACTCCTGTAGGTTTGCCATTGCCTGCCAAGAGGTGGTGCCGTGTAGAAAAATTATTTTTTCTACTTTTTTTTTTTTTTTTTGATTTTGCCCCGACTCTACTCTCTGCGTAGCAGTCTAATGCATTACCACTACGCCACAGCGACCACAAAAACTAACCGAGTAAAAACTAACTTAATAAATAGTGCCACTAGAAGTGCCACTGCAAAAAAATAAAAGTGCCGCTGGAACTAACGTAATAAATAGTGACACTAAAAGTGCCACTGCAAAAATATAAAAGTGCCCCTAGACTTAACATAAAGTAATGATACCACTAGAAACGTCAATACCCAAAGATAAAAATGCCACTAGAACTAACATAACAAATAGTGCCACTGCCTAAAAAAATACTGCCAAAATTCATTACAACAGAAGACTTGAAGCAACCGCCTACTTAAATCCGAAAGTGCTCCCGAGGGCCCCCAGTATTCGGAGGTAACACAGCAAAAAGGACAACCCCAGAGGAACCGAGATACAAGCAGCGGAGGATGCAGATTCAATTAGTGCTGTAAGTTATTTAAGTATTTAAAAAGAGTAAACAATTTTTTTTTCTCCATTACAAAATTGGAAAAAAAAAATTCTAAAATAACAAAATTTTTAAAAAGAAATTTGAAGTAATTTTAGGAAGAAAATTATAAACAAAAAAAAATATGATTGAATTCATATTAAAAAAAAATATATATTTTTAAGCAAATGTTGCAAAATCTTTTTAATTATTGAAGTCCACTGATTAATAAAATATTCCAAACAACAACAATACATATATTTTTGTAAATCTGTTTTTAAGTGTAAAATTTTTGTGTAAAGTCTTTTTGAAAATTTGTTCACAATGGCGAAACAAAACAACCTCATTAAAGGTTAGAGGTCCGAACCCAAATGCCGGTCCCGCTTTACAGATAACACCAGATTTAGCAGCCTTAGTAAGAGGCTTAGTTGCTCAAACCCTAAATAAAGACGGACGCGATATAAAACGAGACTTAATTAATAATGAGGCACACCCAGCAGTAGTAAATGACCAACCAATAAATGCAGAATTTCAAAACAATTTGGGTGAAATGGACAAATTTGTTGATGTGTTCAATGACTGCGGGAATTTTCCGGCAATCCCTCAGAGTTTAGCTCCTGGAAAAAAGTGTAGAACGAATCCTAAAAATTTATGAACCATCGAGAGGAAGTCCAATATATTTTGGAATACTGAACGTAATAAGAAATAAAATTGTTGGCAGCGCTGACAAAGCGCTGGAATTCTATAACACTCCCTTAGACTGGAGCGCCATTTCCCGATGTCTAACAACCCATTATGCCGACAAGCGTGATTTAGGCACGATCGAATATTAGATGACGTATCTGATCCAAGAACGAAGCTCTGTACAGGAATTCTACCAAAGAGTTTATTCAAATTTATCCCTAATACTAAATAAGATAGGCTGTATGGAGATCAACCAAGAATCGGTACGGCTACTTACCGAAAACTATCGTGGAAAACCCCTCGACACATTCGTAAGGGGACTTTTCGGCGACCTTTCCCGACTTTTGGGCATGGGAGAGCCAAGAAATTTGCCCGAAGCTCTCCACCTTTGCTGAAACTGGAGAACCAAAATTTTAGAAGCATTCATGCTAATCACCAAAATGGCAAGAACTTACGATAGACCACCAGTACCTCAGAAAAACTTTCAACCACCCCGACAGTTTTACCAGAACTATCATATTTGTCACAGCCTCAACGAGTATCCAAATTCAACCTATCACCTTTTAGATCACAACAGTACCAATCCTTACCCGTTAGACATTATCAAGAACAACCAGTCTCTTATCAACAGTTCCCAAATCGACCCCAAAATTTCAGCCATCAGCCTATCCCACCACCTCGCTCTTTTGCCCCAAACCTTTACCGATATAGACCAGAGCCTTCATACCAGAAGGGTAAATTATATGAATCGGCCATCACCAAACCAGGCATTCCAAGGTGAAACGACAACGAAATTTTAATATAGAGGTACATCAATATGACGACACACCATACCAACAAAGAGTAGAACATGAATATCAGTATAATGAAACCATACAGGACCACCGTGAAGTACACGAAAATTTCGAGCAGCAGCAATCAAATGATAATTATACCGGTGATTTTTCAGATATACATTTTTTAGGCTAGCATACTCCTCACTCCCGTATTTCGAGTGCAAAACGAGGAGCGGCGAAATTTTAAGAATAATTATTGACACCGGATCTAACAAAAATAACATGCAAACTTCAATAGTGCCTAACCCCATTCCAAATAACCAACCATTTTTTGCAAATTCCGTCGCTGGTAATGTAAAAATTACGCACCACACTAGAGTAAACCTGTTCGGAAGTCCAAATCTCGAAATTAAATTTTTGTTACTACCTTCTCTGAAATGATTTCATGGCATTTTAGGAAACGATAGCCTCAAAGAACTCTCAGCAGTAATTCACACAAAGCACAATTATATGACCATACACAATAAAGCAAAAATTAATATTAAACAATATATTACACAATCAATTAATAGACATTCGGACTGACCATCCGAACGACAAACAACAAAATGCACTCAACAAAATTGTTAAAAAAAGTCCCCAATTATTTACCGATCCTGACGAAAGACTGACGTACACTACTAAAGTAAAAGGAAGCATAAGGACATTCACATATACTCCTACATAGACGAAATATTACCTATACCCAATGGCATTGTTCCAAAAAAAGCCGAAGCATCAGGGGGAGAAAAGTATAGAATGGTGATCGACTATCGTAAACTAAATTCAGTTACGATTGCTGATCGCTATCCAATCCCTGAAATTAATGAAGTCCTTTCCCACCTAGCACAGAATAGATTTTTCACAGTACTCGATTTGAAAAGCGGATACCATCAAATTCCATTAAAGGGATGTGACATCGAAAAAACCGCATTTTCAGTTAACAACGGAAAATACGAGCTTCCATATTTCAAGAGCATTCGACGATATTTTACGCGAACAAATAAGAAAAATTTGTTATGTCTACATTGACGACATAATAATTTTCAGACAAGACGAAAAAACACACTTAGAAAATGTTGAGACAATTTTCAGAACACGCAAATATGAAAGTACAAATAGACAAATGTGAATTTTTGAAAACAGAGGTAGAATTTTTAGGATTGTTAGTGTTCTCCGATGGCATCACGACTAATCCCACTAAAGTACAAGCAATAGTTGACTTCCCTTATCCAAAAACACTAAGAGATCTAAGAGCATTTATCGGTCTATCTGGCTACTACAGACGATTTATAAGAGACTATTCAAAAATAGCGAAACCCCTTACCAACTGTCTGAGAGGAGAAGATGGAAGAGTGTCAAAAAATCAATCAAAAAAAACCGTAATCCATTTGAACGAACCAGCAAAAAATGCATTCAATCAAATTAAAAACGCACTGATCTCAAAAGAAGTAATTTTAACCTACCCAAATTTTTAAAAAGAGTCACTTAACAACAGATGCGTCAAAGCATGCAATTGGAGCAGTTTTAGAACAAGAAGTAAAGCCTGTCACGTTCATTTCATGGACATTAAGTAAAACAGAGGAGCACTATATTTATTTTATTTTATTTATTTATTTTTATTTTTTTCGAAAACCGGCACAACAAAGTTTAAAACCTTATTAGCAGTACCGGCAGCATGTAGCATAAACAAGATTAAATACGACTTATAATATATATTGCATGACATACAAATTTAAACTTTACTTTAAAATTAAACATTAAACATCTATTCATCTATTCGTAAAAAATTTTAATAACATGATATATTTCATTATTTCCTATTACAGCGAAGAAAGAAATAAAGCTAGTTTATTTTTGAATTGCACAGCATTATTACCAGATCTTAAACTATTAGGAAGTGCATTCCAAAGACGAACAGAGTGTACAAAAAACTGCCTTTCAGACGTTAAACAAGAAACACGTAAACAGTTAATCATATTAGTTCGATTGGATATAGAAAAGTTTAATCTCGAAAACAAATAACTGGGTTCTGCATTACATATAATTTTATGCAACAATAAAAGCGTTCGATAGTTCAGTAAGTTATCAAAGGTTAAGCCATACTGGGAAACATGATCTCTTCGTTTTAGTCCAAACACATAACGAACAATGTTATTGAAAAGAATATTTAATTTATTTTTACTTAGACTATCACAACTTGCAAATATTTCGCAGCCATATAGCATTGTTGGTATGAGATACGCTTTAGCAAGTAGCATTCGTATATGAAGAGGACTAAAGTACTGCGTCGTCCAAAGAACACGAAGCATGCTGTAGACTTTCCCAACCGTGTTACTTATGTGGTTATTCCAAGTTAGAGTTCTGTTGAAGGTTACCCCTAGATTTTTTGCAGAGTCTGCCTATTCAATATTGCTTCCGTTTAATGAAAGGTTAGGGGCAGTGGAAATGTCAATGATTTTTTTTCGCTATTACCAAGCATTTTGACTTTGCTGGATTAAGGCTTAAGCCGTTTTTTATTGCCCAATTACCAATGTTTTCAAGAACACTATTCAGATGGTTGATGCAGTCATAGAGGTTCTCACGCTTACAGTTGACGTACAACTGGACGTCATCTGCGTACATATGGATCTTACAGTTTTTCAAAACACTAGGTAGGTCATTTATGTACATAGAAAAAAAAGGGGACCCAAGACAGAACCTTGAGGAACACCTCTTATAATGGGTAGAAAGACTGATGAACAGTTATTGGCGAAGACAGCTTGTGACCTATTGGAAAGATATGACGCAATAAGATTCGTCGCAGATGGCGAGAAGTTAAATAATTTAATTAGTTTTGTCTCCAAAATATTATGGTCGACTGTATCGAAAGCCTTGGAGTGATCCAACAGAACTAAGAACCCAGCTTTATTGTCATCTATGCTAGAACGTAAGTCTTCAATTACATCAACTAATAATAACTATTGAGTAATATAACTATTTTTACTCAAATGTGTGTTAATTTGTTGACTAAGTAACGATTCTAACGCTTTGGATATAAATGGAAGTATAGCTATTGGGCGGCACTCATTATGAGATTTTGGTACTGGTATTATTTTAGCTTTCTTCCATTCTATCGGGTAAATTGACTGTGTGAGCACGGTATTAAAAATGTGAGTTAGATATCGGAGAATCTTCGGAAGCAAAATTTTCAGAAAAATAGGACTAGTGTCATCATACCCAAGAGCGTTCGATTTTATTGATGATACACTTTGCAGTACATCAGCCTGAGAAACACAATTGAAGCTGAAGCTAGAGTTGGCATTAAAAGAACTTTCAATAGTCTGGTAAACGTTTTGATTGACAAAAGGCATAGGTATATCAACAAATTTTTTGTTTAAATCCTCAACGTCTACGTTATCACAAGAGTCGAATGATTTTCTACAAAGCCCTATATTGCGTATCTCACGCCATTTCTGCTTACTATTCACAACTGAACTATACTTGTCCCTATAATAATTACTTTTTGCAATTTTCACCTCTTTTACCACTGTCGAACGCAATATTTTAAATTCTTCATATAATTCTGGAGTTTTGAAGCGTTTCCAGCGATTATATGCATTATTGCGCATCAAAATCAGATGTTCAATAGTTCTGTTGAACCACGGACGTTGCTTATGAGTAGTTCTTTTTTGCTTAATAGGGACGAACTCGTTAAACAGATGATTGACATTGCCTTGAATAAATGCTACTTGATCATCAACTGAGTTAATATAAAAAACTTGTTCCCAGTTTATATCAGATACAGCAGTTTCAAGTCGAGCATAGTCTATGTTTTTAAAGTCACGATAACTGAAGCAGTTTGCAGTATCACTGAGTGTAAAGTCGTAAGCAAGGAAAATAAGATCATGTTTTGAAAAATTAGATACAGATAATTGATCATACAGAAGAATTCTAGTCTTGGCACTTACAAAGAATAAATCCAGGACAGTATTAGTTGTTCTTGTATAGTGAGTTGGCATACTGGTATTAACAGAAGAAAGACCTAAGCTATCCATATCGGGTACTAGACTATTTTCTACAAGGAGGTTACTATTAAAATCCCCCGCTATAATTATGTCAGTGAACGAGAGTGCAATGTTTTCTAATGTGCTTAGAAAAGGTGAAAAATCAACAGAACGGTTTGGACGATAAACGCAACCAAGAAGCAATTTTTGATTTACATTTGAAACTACAACAAAGATATATTCAATAAGACTATCAGGTGGGGACTTACTGAGTATTTTACACGTAAACGTTTCTTTTACATAGATTGCAACACCGCCTGCATGGCTAACCCTATCCGCACGAAATATTTTGTAACCATTTAAGCTGAACAAAGCATCAGACATACCACTATTAAACCATGTTTCACTAACACAAATTACATCCATACCAGAACCCTCAAACAAATATCGCATTTCGTCAATCTTATTAATCAAACTTTGCGCATTTAAGTGGCAAACATTTAACCCAGTCTTTTGTTTTGAGAGTATTCTTATCATATTGAAAGTATTATCTTTGGAACGAGCATTTTTATTACTAAGAGAACTTGTCATTTTTAAACATTAAATTCCTTAGTAAAAAAGTCTTAAAGTATAACGCGTGCTTGATAAAAAAGTACGTTTTCTTCGCTGCTGTGATATATGAAGATGTCAAAAAAATATAATTAAAATTAATATTATAGAAAATTAAAATTAAGATAAAAAAATTAGGAAAAAAGATATTAGGAGCTAGAGTCACGAAAACAATGAGGATTACGTGCACCAGGCTCGCCAGGACCATGTTCGGAATTAAAAGAATCTATGAATTTGCCCAATTTTGACAATGAGTCGACAGACATAGCATTATCTTCACCCTTCAGTTTTATGTGCACGATACCACGGCGAGTAAACGCGGCTGATAAAATGTTATCTTTTTTATACCGGAGAGCATGCTGCAGGATAACTGAGTTTGCTCTTGTTAAGCCCTCATTGACAAATATAGGCCTGTTGGATTGGAAACCAGCATGCTGGAGACGCAATAAGCCCTTACTTTCACGTCAGAATTTAGCAAGAGAGCTAAGAACGTAGTTTCTTTCAAACGATGTTTCAAATTTGGCAATGATAGTAGTATCTTTGTTCTTATTTTCTGGGGTTTGACTAAGCCGAAACAAGTTTTTCACTCTAGGAAGCTGTATTTTGACGGTGGTGCAGATTTGACCTAGTATGGCATGCAAGTTTTCACCTTGAGTGAATGGAATTCCACTTACACGTAGGTCACATGCAACGGCCGCATTGTCTTGCCTAGCCAGCTGTGATTTTAACTCCTCAACCTCCCGTTTGAGATCAACAGTATCTTCCAGACGAGTAGGTATAGCTTGCACAGCCGCAATGGCACACTCGTTCTGTGAAAGCCGCGCCTTCAACTGATCCATCTCGGTTTTGAAGTTGTTCGCACACATCTTAACCGAGTCGACATCAGCAGCAAGTTTTTCTAAGTGCGCAACTCTCGTTTCAACCGCTTGTAAGCCGCTGCGCATTTCTGCCACATTTTGTCGAAGCTCAGCTAGAACTCTCTGCTCGCTTTCTTGAATAGCCGTTCTAAGCCCATCTTTAATTTGTGAGGTGATCAACTCACATTGCTGAGAAAGACGTAATTCTAGCCTCTCACTTTGCTTATCGAATTTCTGATCTATAAGCTTATGAAAAGTCGAGTACAGCGTTGAGTGTTGAGTAGAAGGAGTCATTCTATTTGCATCACCCTCACTGACCTCTTTAGAAGTGACACCTACTGGAGGAGTAGTCACGGAGCCAGTCGAGATTGAACCTTTGTTTAGTGGGCTTGAATTGGATAAATTAGCCCTGATTGGTGGTGAGCGAACCATCGAATCCCGGCGGGATGAGATACACTTTGCGCAATTGTATCTGTTTTTTTTTATGTTAACACAATGGCAATGAAAATACTCATTACATGTTCCGCACTTGACTTTTTTATCATCAGATAAATTGCGCTCAACCCTTGCTAAACAGACACACGGCATTATTGAAAATGGGATTTAAATTTCATGCGTAAGGTCGCAACTAGTTACAGAGGTTGTATTTAGCTTTTTCAATATGGCAACACTGGCAAAACTGATTTGACAGTACGCAGCTGATCGTTTTAATTTGCGGTTAATAAAATCGATAAAATTACCAAAGGCAGGAACCACACAGCAAACAGGCAGCAGCGAAAACTCAGCCAGCAGCACCAACAAGAGACAGGAACAGGCAGCGCCAGCGAACGTCGGAAATCCAGCAGTCACCCAAATCTTCAACGTACAAAGAAGTTCCAAGTTTAATTTGTGAAGTTTCGCTGATATTACTTTTTTTTAGCCAATTTATCTATGTTTTTATTCGTTTTTAAGGCAGAGACGAAATTTTAACTTCTTACTTGTTTTATAAAATATACCTGAAAATTTACAATACCTGAAATACAACAAACGAAAAAGAGATGCTTGCTATTATTTGGGCATTAAAGTCTCTTAGGAACTATTTATATGACACTGCAAAAATCAATATTTTCACTGATCATCAGCCATTAACCTGTGCGTTCAGTAATAAAAACGATAACTCAAAATTAGAAAGGTAGAAAGCTATTTTAAAAAAATACGATCATGAAATAAAATATAAACCAGGTAAAGCTAACGTCGTGGCTGACACACTTTCCAGACCTCCCGAATTAAATTCATTAACCATAGCAACTCTGACGGAAGCTCAGGACATAATCTCATACCATCAGTCGAAGCCCCGATCAATGTTTTTAAAAACCAAATTTGGATACTAACAGGACATGAAAATAAATACCAATTTAAAATACCTTTTCCAACTTACCACAGGCATATAATTATCAAACTTGAATATTCAGAAAACGAACTAATATCCATTCTAAAACGACATTTCTTCTGTTATCAACGGTCTCTTTACCTCTGAACATATAATGGATCAAATTCAAAAACTTTATCCATCCCACTTTGCTACATTTAAAATCAAATATACACAGACACAAGTTAAGGACTAAGAGACTAAGATGAACAGCAAGAACAACAAATTATCCCCGAACACAGAAGAGCCCATAGAAATGCAGTTGAAAACAAAGAACAACTCATCGAAAAATTGTATTTCCCCAAAATGGTTTCCAAAATAAAAAAATGTGTCAAACAATGCAGAATATGCGCAGAAAATAAATACAAACATCTATGTAAGACATCGATGTAAACCCGAAATAAAGCCCACCCCGAGGTCAAATCCTTCATATCGACATATACATACCAGAAAATAATTATCGACAACGAAAAATCTCTTAATTCAGATTCAATAACTTTCATGATCGAAGATCAATTAAGAATTAAAATTTACAGAACCCCACCCCATACAAGCAAGGCAAACGGACAAGTTGAACGTTTTCGCTCAACACTTTCGGAAATTTTAAGATATTTAAAACCCGAAGACATAGAAATGTCCTTCGAAGAACTACTTGACAGAGCAGTTTATGAATACAATTTTTCTATACACTCGACAACTGGACAGAAACCACTTGAAGCATTTTTTGGCCGTAAAGTCTACATAAACTCCGAACAATATGAAAAAGCAAGACAAAATAACACACAAAGACTAAAACACAAACAACAAAAACACTTAGAATCCCACAATAAAAAAGGACCCCATCAAGGGGCTACGCTCCTGGTCAAACTATTTACGTTAAAATTAACAAACGGTACAGAACTAAACTCACTGCACGTTATAGAAAAGAAACAGTGAAGGAAAATAAATCCTCCTCAGTCATAACAGAATCTGGAAAAAAGTTCATAAAAGTCTGATAAAAACCTAAATCCTTTCTAACATTTTTTTTATATATTTTTTTTAATGAATATTTTTTAGACTTCTTGTTGCGGTAGTAACAGCAAACGTTCAAATCCTTCACTACAGTACGTCCCAACTTGTGACAATCGACTCCGGGTCAGCCAAACTACAGACGGGAACATTCAAAATAATCCACGTAATCGAACTACATTACTACGATCAGGCAATTACTAACATTGAAACCGTAACTAACTCACACGAAATGTTCGCTTTCAATTTCTTGGAAAGGAACAAGCTACTTTCCCATGGAATTGTATTGCACAATTATTCAAGTGCAGGGTATTGGCTTTTCCAAAAATGCTGACACTGCGTCTGACAGCGATCAGCGACAACACCCTTTGTTTGCATTTGTCTTTTGCTCTGTTCTCTTTCTTTTTTGCGCTTAACTTTTAGACTATAAGTAATATTTAAAATTCAGTCTGTAATCCCGCTCCGGCTTGTAAGGTTCAATAAAATAAAAATCCTGAATCATATTAAACATCAGTTACGTATATATTAATCTTAAAAAAAAAAAGAATAGTTGTTTCACTAAAAGAGTGTGATGAACGTTACGTCTTAGATGTTTTAAAAACACATTTAATGTACGCCAATTAAATGTACGAGTACTGTAGCTACATACTGTTCAGATTGCTTAGATTTATTACCTCGATGGTCTTTTCCACCCGGTAATCTTTAACGCACTTGTGTTTTTTGCATGGATTTATCTATCTATTAAGTGATTGATAAAATATACACGGAATTTTAGTATTGAATCGAACTTAAACAACTGAATTTTATTATTGAGCCGAACTTATCTGGCGCACTTAAATAACTGAATTTTATTAAAAAATTAAAATAATTATTACCAAAACTCAAATTTCATTTATGCTGTTGTCAGCAAATTAGTGCAGTATCCGAATACGAAACATTCAAGCCAAGTCCGAACTGCAGCTTCAGCATATTCACACACAATTTTAGTAGGCGATAATACAAATAACAGTTTCATATTCGCATGCTGCACTGTACAAAATTTTTAGGAAAATATAACTTAAATATAATGTACCAGTTGTACGAGTATATTATACATACTCCCCGCGTTGAGCTTTGTGAGCTCAAGACAATATTTATTCATCAATGTTGAAGATGAAATCAGCATCGGGAGGTGACGCATGCATTCTGGGCATTGGTACAGGAGTCTCCATTCTTCTGAACTTTACTTTGGCGAAGATTAAAACAGCTGCAACAACAACGCCGATCAACAGGCCGGTGTAGCCATACTTCGAATTTGTTCCTGAATTCGTTCTATATTGTCGCTTGCAATTTTATGGATTTCATGCTTAAGCTGCTGTTGGGACTCGTTAATTATTGCATCGTTGACAAATTTGATTTAGTCGACGGTTGATGCGAACGACGTCCGCAGCTGTGTCGGGTGCACGTTATGTGAAGTTAATGTCAGCGTGTCCTGTTTTATCATACAGTCCTTAATGATTTTGAGCAGGCCCATGCCATGTAATGTAGCTATCGTGAGTTCTTCCTCGCCACACGGTTTTGATAGTTGTATTTTTATTCACCGAAAATATACAATGATTTGGGTTGGATAGTTGAAACCATTCTGCAGCCTGGTTTGATTTTTGAATGGTGCATGATGGTTGGATTGCTTGATGATTTAACAATGCCATCTCACATTGACTCACTTTTGAATTTCTGTTGTAGGTCGTTTGTGATTGTTTGCATACTAGCGTGTTCGATGTCATCTTGATGCATATCATTGCTTCTGATTCGCTCATAGGACAAAACAGGTCTCTGTGTAAACTGACAATTAAGTATTGAGATGAAGGCTGAATGGTGAGGTAATCTTGTCCGACTTTAACTGGTATTGGGATCATTCAAAACGTCTCAAACTGATTGTTCGATGCTAACGGAAGCTGTATCATGAAAATGATATGATCTGTCGACATTCGGCCTTGCACATGAAGCAAACTATAAATGTCGCTTAACTCAACTGGAGTTGAACCAAAAAACGGAAGCTTGAGTTCAGGTGACAGATTGTTCTTTATCGTATGCAATGCATTCCTCAGTTGGGTGGGTGTAAGTAACAGAGGATTTATTTTACCGTGAGCTAACGACGAAAATATGTGTTCAATTTTTTGTTGCTCCATAAACACGTGTCCATGTCGTCAAATTGCTGATTAATTTGTTCTTGTGATTTCTGGATGACGTTTGCCATGGCTTCTAAAATGATGGTGTGGTTATTTACAACATTAAATAATGTTTCTTCATTTTTGTCCACCGCTTGGATGGTATCCACCATTTTTTCGGCATATTCTGCATCTAACACCCCAAATAGTCGATTTGCGACGGTGCCGATTATATCAAAGGCCCCTCTTTTAGCTCTGTTATGGTGCAGAACTTCGTTAAACAATCTCATGTCCGCCAAGTTGTGTTCAAATAATGAAAGTATGCTGGCGCAGTGTGTTTCGTTAATCATCTTACCACATAAATTACGTAGATTCGAAATTCCACTTTCGAATCCTTTCAACTCTCCCCAATAGTTTTGTAGATCGTAATACACCACAAGATGCCATTCATTGTTAACTAAGTTTGTCAGATCCTTACTCTCAAAATAAATTCGTGGGTAGGAATCAAAATTTGTTATTTCCACTACCGGTGGAACTGACTGCCTTTGCATATGTTGGATATATTAACAGTGCCAACAGTAATGCCGTTACCGAATTAATTGACATATTCTTGGAACCTTTTGGCTTTTCGGAGTTCTGCATAACAAGATCTTTTCTGGGTTGTATGTGTCTTATATCTTGATTCGATACCTGATCATCTTCGATTGGCAGCGGACACATGAATTGGTAGTTTAAAAGTGCCTTGCATAGTTTTCACATCAGCAACTCTAATAAGCCCATCATGTCCTTTATATGTTTTCTAGATTCGGCCTAACCTCCATTGAGTTGTAGGCAAGTTGTCTCCCTTGATGAGTACCATTAGTTCAGGTGTCGCATTTTGACATTTAGTTCGCCATTTGTATCGGTGTTGGAGACCTAATATGTACTCACATTGCCATCGACGCCAGAATTCGTTTTTGATGTAGGTGACAAGTTTCCATCTTTTCATACTATTAATGTTTTCTACTTCAGCTGACGGATCGACAATAGTTGTTAATGGTTCTCCTATAAGAAAATGAGCGGGTGTTAATGCCCCCAAATCAATAGCATCCGACGACACTGTGTGATTGGCCTTGAATTTAAAATAGCTTCGATTTCTGCTGTCAATGTGCCCAGCTACTCAGCTTTCATCGTCTTAAATAATAAATTTTTTGTGGATTTCACTGCGCTTTCCCACAAACCGCCAAAATGCGGTGCTTGCGGGGGAGTGAATGGTAACTCGATGCCTTTGACGAGACATTCCCAATAGACAGCAATATAAGATTTTTGTGGTCGTTTGCTTCTTATCTTAAAATGTGTCCATATCGGACCGGCTAAATCAAAACCGGTGTACCCATTAACTGACCCATTGGTAATGGCTTTGCTCTAAAGCATTGAGTACATCCGTACGATTTTGTTGGCAATCCACTTTCCATTGATAGGCCAAAACCATTGTCGTGTTATCGCAAGTAACGTCTGTGTTCCTATGTGATGATGTTGGACGTGAAGTTCTTCCATTATCATTTGAGTAAATACATGATCACCTGGTAACAGAAGTGGATGTTTGGCGTCGAATGATATCGTCGCTGCTTCAATTCGGCCACCAACTCTCAAGCAACCATTTACATCTATAAATGGCGTGAGCGAAGATAACCGATGTTTTTTGTCCAATTCACCAGTCTTCAGAAGATCTTTGATATCATTTTGGAAATGTAATTCTTGAAGAGATTTTATAATCAGAGTAAATGCCGTATGTATTTCAGATATTAAAAGAAACCTCTTTCTTGGAATTTTGTCTGATAATATTGATATTAAACGTATAATGTACGCCGTAGTTCTAATTAGGAATGAAAATGAATTTTTGTAGTTAACTCGAAAAATGAAACTTTTGACGGTTCTTGATGCGACCAACACCGATTTGACACAATTTTCTTTCATCAATAATACGTTCCTGCATCTTAAATTCTCCAGGCCATTGTGACCCTGGTCTCTTTAAAAATTTAGGACCATGAAACCATAATTCGGTGTTCTGCAGACATTCTGGGCTGATTCCTCGCGATATGTGATCTGCTGGGTTTTCAGCTGAACTAACATGCCTCCAATTCGATTGAATACAATGTCGTTGAATGTACGATATTCGGTTTGCAACAAATGTTTTGAATGATGAAAATTCCGAATTTATCCAGTGCAATACTATTTGTGAATCAGTTCAATAATGTGTATCTGAGTCATTGTATTGTATAGTGCCTTTTACACGTTGACAAAGTTCTGCAGCTAGTTTCGCGGCTTGAAGTTCCAATCTTGGAATGGTCACTATCTTTGCAGGCGCAACTCTTGACTTGGAACATAAAAGTTCAACGTGAACATTATTGTGTGCATCCGTAGACCGTATGTATATCGCAGCGCCAAACGCACGTTCCGAAGCATCTGAGAACACATGCAGCTGATATTTAATGCATCCGTTAGACATAAGTGCTCTCCTTGGAATGGTGACGTTATCAAGGTGATTCAGACTCTGTCTATATTGCTCCCATCTTGTTTGTAGATGAATTGGTAGTGCAGCATCCCAATCGTATCGTTGCTTCCATAACTCTTGAATGAACATTTTCGCTACAATGACTACTGGACTAACCAACCGATTGGACCAAAGATGTGAGATACGTCTGACAGTACAGTGCGCTTAGTTATTCTTTTCTGCTCATTCCACGAAGTCTTGATTGCGATTATGTCTGCACTTGGAATCCATGTTATACCAACTGTTTTTATTTCTTCTATTTGGTGAAATATTTTACAACAATAGTTTGTGATTTGCGCACTGTTTTCGAAGTTTAAAACCTGAAGAATTCAACAACTCAATAACTTCTGATTGCATTTTTACAGCTTTTCTCAAATCATATTTTGACTCACCCCTCAACCCTACAGATTGAAGGCATTTGATAGCTGTATATGGAGCTGATGTTGTTCCGTATGCAACGGTGTTGAGCCGATAAATATTAAGTTTTTGTTGAGGATCATTTCGCCAGAATATTAACTGGAAGTCAGTATCCTGATCGTTCATTCTGATCTGCCTATACATCTTCTCTATGTCGCTTGTAAAGACATATCTGTATTGGCGGAATCGAAAAAGGACATCGAACAGATCTTCTTGTATTTTGGGACCTTTGTGTAAAATCTGATTGAGTGACATGTTTCAAGACGTTTTGCATGACGTGTCAAATATTACTCTGAGTTTCGTTGTTGTTCTACCTGGTTTTAACACACAATGATGGGGAATAAAGTAGTTGGTTCCTTCTCCATGGGCGACATTGTAGTTTCTGTGTTTGGCATTTCATAAATTTCCCAAAATCGCTAAAGTTGCTTTCCCAGCGTATTGATACCGCAGAGTTATGAAGACGTCGATACATTATTTGCTTTTCCAAGCACTACCCAGCCAAATACTGTATTCTGCAATGTTGGAGCGTCCTTGTCCGGAAAAAATTTGGCCAACCATCATCAATTCACTATAAACCTCTGCTCCAATCAACATATCGATCCGTTGTTTTTTACAGAATTCAGTTGAATGTTTTGCGGAATATCAAAGTTTCGTGAATTAATGTGATCAATTGGTTAATCGTCGATGATATTGTCCAAAATGAATACCTCAAACATTCTCGAGTACTCTGACGTTTTGGATTTAATATTGATTGCTGTGCGTTTTTGAATAGTTTGTTTCGACCCACCAATACCAGTCAATTTTGAATCACTGTCTGCAAACCGTAAACCAAGCTTCTTACTTAAATTCTTAGACATTAAATTCACCTGAGATCATGAACTTCTTCTGCACTCCAAATCCGACGATTGCCTTGTTGCTTATTTGACTATTGCTTGATGTGGGATTATGGCCGGATGATGATCCTGATCCTTTGTCGAATGCTCCATGTACCAACGTGTTATGCTTTTTGCTGCACTTACTGCAACTACGTGAAGTGCAGTCTGGCGAAAAATGCCCTTCCTTCAAACAATTGATGTATAGCTTCGATTCCTTCAGCTTCTTTAACCGATTTTGCGGTGACATCTGAAGAAACACTTGGCAATAAAATAAAGGATGACTCTGTTGACACAATTTACAATTGGATTGTCCAGTTGATGCTGTAAAAGATTATTTTGAATCAGTATTCTTTGTAAGTTTTATACTCATGGTTTTATCTGGTTGGTGCCGGCCCTTATACACCACAGCGTCCAATGACTGAAATCTGAGTTCCAGGAAGTCCAGAAAGTCTGTTAACTTTTGGGGTTCGCTTGGTTGCTTCAAACTATGTGTAGTTTCATCCAATTTGTTGACGAGTAAATGCAACAATATGGCGTCTCAAGATGCGATGTCGATGCTCAGTGTCTCCAATCCCATAATACATTCAGCCGATTCAATCTGAGAATGGGGTTGCGAAAGCAGCTTGTTGAGTAACGCCGTAATTAAAATGCGTTTGTTGTTGTATCGATTTGTTAGAATTTTCCATGCTGATGTTGGTAAATGCTGATATTGGTAAATGTTGAACCAATGATTTAGGTTACTCTTCAAGTAAAGCATTTTGTCAGAGTCTGATATGCCTGTGTTATAAATCATTTGGGTGTAGATGTCATAAAACTGTTGCCATTTTAGATAATCTCCTTCGAACATTGGTATTGTTATTGTCGGCAATTTTATTTGTGGTTGCTGAATATTATTACCAACTACAGATGCTAGATGCTCAGACAATTTCAGAACCGTTTCATGGACCAGTTCTTCCATATCGTAATATTCCTCCATCGAATATCCTGCTGATTATGCATCTGATCCGATGTGTTCCCAGATTGAGCAAGTTGTATCTGCAATCGATGACCAATAGCTTTTAATGTTTTTTATTTGTAATTCATAATATAGCTTTGAATGTCTCCGATGATTTTGCTGGTGTTTGCTCAATGAGATGCTTAAGAACTCGGATGATACCACTTTGTTTGTTTATCAGTCCTCGAAGCTCATGATTTGAAACTGGATCAGCTGTGAATTTGAAGATGCCCGTTGTTTCCTCGCTGTTATTTGCTGCATCTCCAACACTGTCCTCTGATAATTTTTTCTGCGATGATGGAAATGATTTAAATTTTCCAATATTCTCAACAATACTGGCGGATAAAGTATCAATCCCTTTTTTCACTGGGCCATAATAGCCTGATGTAAAATACTCATGGGAGAAATTTCCAGCCCAACGATCAAGTACTACTACATGGTTTTTAAAGAATTCCGCTGATAGTTCTTGAAACCCTATAAGCTTTCTTTCATAATACTCCAACGTCTTCCTGGTTGCTGAATCTTTTCCCACGTTAATGATAAATTATTCGATGAGTTTACCCAACTCATTCTGTCGGGCCAAAACTCCGTCTAAATCCATAATCACGTCGGGGTCACCAAAAATTATGTTTAAATTTATTGTGTGGTTTGCATGGATTTTATTAAGTGATAAAATATACACAGAATTTTATTATGGAATCGAACTTAAACAGCTGAATTTTATTATTGAACCGAACTTATCCGGTGCACGTAAACAACTGAATTTTATTAACAAATTAAAATAATTATTACCAAAACTCAACTTAAATTAATGCTGTTATCAGCAAATTAATATGAACAAATTAAAACATAATTATGACCAAAACTCAAATTGAATTTATGCTGTTGTCAGCAAATTAGTGCAGTATGCGAATACGAAACATTCAAGCCAAGTGCGAACTGCAGCGTCAGCATATTCACACACAGTTTTAGTAGGCGATAATACAAATAACAGTTTCATATTCGCATACTGCACTGTACAAAATTTTGATGAACATATAACTTATTATCCACAGATGATGATATTTTTAAACTATTTAAATAAATTGTAATTGTTTTTTTAAATGCCCCTAAAATGAGATTCATCGTTGACATCTTAAAACAAAGATTTACAAATTTGGGCAAACCAAATAAAATAGTTGTCGACGACGAATTGATTACCGCTTACATTAAAAAAATTTTAAATCAAGAAAATGTTCTATATCATTTTACATCACATCACGCATACAGTAAACTCTGGCGACGAAAGGTTTCATACAACCTTGAAGGAACACATGCGCGTATTTAAGTTAAGTCAGGAATGCAAAGAAATTGATGGCAAAACCTTAGCACTAAAAGCGGCTGAAATATATAATAATACAACATCTACAACTAAATATATACCTAACGAACTGATGCACGCTCATTTAAATATTGCTCAATGCAAAACTTTGTTGATAGTGTACATGAAAACAAGGTTAAAAGGATAAATAAAATTAATGAAAATAGAACAGCCCTCATACGTAAAGGAATAGAGAACTTGTTAAGAGTCTTGGGTGTCATAACTTAAGACACTTACCGAGACATAAAAACCGTTAAAGAAATGGAGATACATTTTTCAAGGATGAGAAAGGGTTGAAGCGCGACCGACAGATTATAAAAATTCTTGATATCAAAATTCAATTGATTTCAACTTTGACAAAAAATAAATAAGCAGAGACTACTCAGAGAGAAAAAGTAAACAAAATATGTATAACATATGTTTATAATCAAAAAAATACTTTAGATTTACAAACGTCTACAAGCAAAGGAATTAGGTGAAAATCATTACATTACATTTTATTCGTTAATCATTTAATTTCATAATTCAAAACAACTTAAACTAAATAACATTTAAACCTTTTTGTTATAAACATTGAACTAAAATAAAACAAATAAATACAAAAATATTTGCATAAATATTAAAAGTACAAAAAAAAAAGAAGATATGCGAGGGTAGATCAATAAGTACCCGTGTTAGGAATGTAAAGGCAAGTTTTTCACAATTTTTTTTTCTATTTTTCAACGTAATCTCCTTTTAGTATAATACATTTTTCCCAACGTTTCTGCCATTTCTTTAACCCCTCCCAAAAATACGATTTGTCAAACTCTTCAAAATACGCTTCTCTCTCGACGATAACCTCCTCGTTTGAGCTGGGGATTTTGGGGAACAGAAAGAAGTCACAGGGAGCCAAGTCGGGCGAGTAAGGTGGGTGCGGCAGCAATTCGTAGTTCAATTCATGCAATTTGGCCGCGACAATTCCGAATCCGCTTGTTGTCCACTGTAAGCAATCGCGGCACCCATCGGACCGACACCTTTCTCATGCTTAACCTATCATGTAAAATATTAATTACCGTTCCGTGCGACACTGCTACGGCCTCTGCTACTCCGCGCACTTTCGTTCGGCGATCAGCGAGAATCATGTCGCAGACCTTTTCAACGATTTCCTCGGTAACCACGTCCGCCGGGCGGCCTGGGCGCTCCTCATCAAAAACAGATGTACGACCATATATCTTACGGTTGTCATAGATGGTGTAGGGGCCCCGTAGACAGCATCCAACTTCGCTTTTATGTCTTCGCATGTTTTTCCATCCAAAAATAAAAATCAAATTACGGATCGATATTGTTCTTTTTCGTGTGACAGATGGCAGTACAAGACGGTAATGCCAACTTCCCTCAGCAGCGCCACCTGTCTTCACACACGGGTACTTATTGATCTACCCTCGTACTACATACCATATTTTAATTTAATGTTCACACAAAGCGTTGTGGAGTTAGATATTCAAACGATGTTTAAGTATATTTAACAAAAATCTCTTTAAGTTTATAAAAATCTTAATAAATTTAAAAACTCACATATTGAAAGTAGCTCGCGAAGTCGTAATAATAATTGGCTTTGAAACAACTAAATAAAAAACTAATGTCAACCAACTTACGCTAAAATTTTGCAAAATAATGGTACGTTAAAAGATGTTAATCCTTGAATCTTTGCTAGCTGAACAATTTGAGCTAACAATATCCTACAAATAATGACATTATTAGTATCCAAATTATGCAAATATTTAAATCTACGAATGGCTGGAGGCGTCATCGGAATGTATTTTTTCGAAAAATGATGAAGGTGTGAGAGTTATCTACCATCAATGCGGAGCGCTATGATAACATAATTTTTTGCCTGCGATTTAAGATTATGCTTTTGACGATATGTGGTTCACAAGTCACACAACACGATCGATTTTGGAATTATTGTGTGATCAAAAATTGCTTCAAAAGGATTTGTGTAGGATTCCTACAAACTACACATAACATTTCTAACCATGTGGTAACACAAATTTTATCTGTCACTTCTTTTTGCATTTCAATTGGTACGGAGTTCCTCGTGTGCGTAGTTTTACGATTCAATTAAATTAGCAATTAAATACATTTAAAAATGAATATTGCGTTTGACTGTACTCAGGATAGGAAGAGAAAAAGATCTGAAACATGATTGTTGCAATAGATCTCGAGGTGGCCATTTAAATAATATAGTGTTTCACACATAATGTCACGGTCCAAACTTTATAATAAAAAAAACTTATCAAAAATTTAATTTCGTATGTCATTTATTTACGTTTACTTTTGAAACCACAAAATGGATAACCCTGTATAAGTAATTTTAAACACATCTTGCAATACATACATATGAACTTCTATGTACTTTTTTGTGTGCTTATTTTATGTGATTTTCACTTCGCCGTTCGGATTAGGCATTAAACTGTAGGTCCCTTCCATTCATGTACAAATATAACACGCACAACATGAGGGGATGCGAAAAGCTCGGCCTAGGCCCTCCATGGGCTGTTGTGTCATTAAAAGTAAAGTAAAGTAAGTATTTTATGTGATTTATGTACATACTTACATACCATATGTACTACATAAGAATCGGTTAAAATATTATAAGTTATTTGTTATACTCATTTTACTATAAGATATATTTAAACAAAATAATGTGGTCCCTTATTTTCCATTTGGGCCTTTTTTGTTTTAAATATTAGCACCTAGCAATTTTTGGTGTGGCAATCGTGAAACAAGTACAAAAAAAAACAAATTTTAATGACAACATGCAACTAGATAATGAGAGCGTTTATTTACTTATTATGGAAATTATTTGGTTTAAAACACATGATAAATAAATTTTATACATGAATAAGTGAGCATGTCTATCTATTTGTACACAGCTTCTCATTGAGTTTAATGTTTTGATGGATTCGTTGCAAAAATTAACAAAGAATCCGAACAGAAGATACACGGAACAGTTTATAGAAGTAAAATGAGACTGATTATGTAATAATGCATATGCTGACTTCCAAAATGATCGCATGCGTAATAGATGCAAAGTCATTAGTTGCAAAAGTCAAATCAATACTGTACACAAAGTCAACAGTTTCAAAATGCACCACAAACGTATTCGATGCGTATTAGCTGAGCAAACAACGCATTGGAAATGAAGTAGATGTAGTTGTGCGACAAAACTTATGACGATATTAATATCGTGTTAGGCGACTTTTTTGCCAAGGTGGAAAGTCTCTTTGGTCCGACGATCTGAAAATTCAGTCTCTAAGATGAAGATACCGACAATAGTATGAAACTGCACGGATAGGCACGCTTCCAGTGTACAAGACGAACGCACAATACCTGGTGCAAACATCGACTCAGACCACCTCTTGGTTGCAGCCAAAGTTCGCATATGCGTATGTGTAGGAAATCACGTACGGATAGGTACAAAAAGCTGGATGTCGACTCGCACTCGCACTCCTCCAGTTTCAAACCACCCCTCAACTTGATATACTACTGTGGGCAAAAAGTAGTAAGACTTTTTAATTTAAATTTCGCGCGGAAACCCATTCATCAAAATATTATTTTTTTAAGGTTGGTATGACTGTCGGTGACATCTGTGCCAAATGTCACATCAAAATAATCTTTAGCGTTTAGTATATGCTTGTCTTTCTGAAGTACAAAAAGTGCATTCGGCAATTTTCACAATGAGTGAAATTATTCAACAAAGAAGTTCCATTAAATTTTGTGTGCGGAATCAAATTTCTGGTGCCGAAACGTTCATAATGTTGCAAAAGGCCTTTGGTGATAATTGTATGTCGCGAGCAAGTGTTTTTGATTGGTACAAATTGTTCAAAGATGGTCGAAAACGCGTTGACGACGCACCACGTCCAGGACGGCCATCAATATCAACTGATGATCAACACGTCAATAAAATCAAGGAATTGGTGCTCGAGAATCGACGATTAACAGTCAGAGACCATTTTAAAACATCATTTGGGCCTAAGAAGAGTGAATGCACGATTGGTTCCAAAATCACTGCATTGGTTTTACGAGACCATTTTGCCAAAAATTCGACTGATATCGTTCCGCAACCACTCTATTCGCCTGACTTAGCACCGTGTGACTTTTGGCTATTTTCTAAACTCAAAAAACCGCTTCGTGGACACCGTTTTGAGTCAATTGAAGACAGTAAACATGAATCGCTAAGCGCATTGAAGGCTTTTCCGGAAATTGACTTCAACAACTGTTTCGAGAATTGGAAAGAACGTTGGCACAAGTGTATTGGGGCCGTGGGGGATTACTTTGAAGGGGACGAAATAGATTTGGAAGAATGAATAAAAAAATTTGAAATTATGAACAATGTCTTACTACTTTTTGCCCACAGTAGTATGTGCGCAGTGGACGCACATTTCTTGCTCTACGCGTACGACTGCCGAAGAAATGTTAGGCTACCACCGTACTGACGGTACCGGGTCATCTTCCTGCAAGGACGAAGACGGTATTCTCGTGACAGCTGTCAAGGGTACTATGAGGATATGGAGGGTGCACTTCTCGCAGCTGCTTAATGGCGTTGACTTATTGCCGCCACTGGGGAATCTGCTCCGGAAACCCCTATCACTGACAGAGTTAAAGTACCGCCGCCCGACTATGAGGAGGTCTTAACAGCCATCGCTTGGCTGAAAACAATAAGGTGCAGATGGCCTGCCCGCTGAGTTGTTTAAGACTGGAGGATGAAAGCATACCAAATGATTGGATCCTCAGCGTACTCTACCCAATCTATAAGATGATTTCACGATCTGCGCCAACTACCGTGGGATAAGCCTTCTTAATATCGGATATAACGATATAATGAAAACGCTATCGAGCGTAGTGTGTGAAAAACTGAAGCCCATCGTCAACGAACTGATTGAACTTTATCAGTGTTACTTCAGGCTTTGTAAATCAACCATCGACCAGATATACACACTACACTAAAGCCTGGAAAAGACCCGCCTTCGATTACTGCAAAGCTCATTCGTCTTTCCAAAATGAAATTGACCGGAACCACCAGCGCAGTGAAAATTGGGACAGACCTCTCCGCGCCATTTGATACCAAAAGAAGCTTTAGACCTTATGCTGGTGAAAAAATTCGAGCTGCGAACATCGACATCTCTGGCACTATCTTTTACAAGAGTGTCATGCTGCTAGCATACGCTGATGATATTGACATCATTGGCACCAACATGCGAGTAGTCAGTGCAGCATTCTCCAATCTGGAAAGAGAATCTCGTCGAGTGGGTGTAGTGGTGAACGAGGACAAAACGAAATACCTTGTGTCAACAAACAAAGAGTCACGGTGTCTTGGACAAAATGTCACTGTTGACAACTATACTTTTGAAGTCGTCAAGGATTTCGTATATCTAGGATCCAGCATAAACACCAACAATAATGTCAGCCTTGAGATCAAGCGGAAATTAACCTTGCCAACAGGTGTTACTACGTTTTCAGTAGGCAATTGCGAAGCAGAGCCCCTTCTCGAGCGAAAAAAATATCGCTTTATAAGTCCCTTATCCTTCTCGCCCTAATGTATGACTCTGAGACGTGGAAGTTGACCACCTATTATGAGAAGCTGTTAGAAGCGTTCGAGAAGAATACTCCTTAAGATTTGTGGTCCAATATGCGTGGACGACGTTTATCGAATAAGACGGGACCATAAGCTCCGACACTGACATAGTCAAGCGCATAGAAATCCAGCGCTTCGTTGGCTGAGTCATGTTGAGCGAATGGAAGAAAGCGCTCCGGCAAGAAGGGTGTTTTATTCAAGCCATAGTTAAAGAACACGCAGAAGAGCGCGTCCTAATCTCCGTTGGACAGACCAGGTACAGGGCAACCTGACTGCACCTGGCCTTATCAACTGGCGCCAGCTCGCGCATAACGAAGTTTTATCGAAGCGGCCAAGACTGATCACCGGTTCTAGTGCCAACTAAGTAAGTAAAATAGCAGAAAAATAATGTGCTTAGAAAATGGCGACTGCTCAAGCAAATTTTTGCTCAGCATAAACTGAGCTTGTTTCGTTTCTGTGACCTACATGGAGCATGGGTGTAGCATAATATGCTACATATTTATTGTGTATTTATTTGCTCCTCCTCTGAACCCTTGTCCAGTTTTGAAGTTATCCGAAATCTTTCTAAGCGCCGCTTCCATCTAGGCCACTCTCCAGAATTGCTGAATTACTTTTCTCGACTGGCGCAGTTTCCTCAAATGATGTCATCTTATGCACTTTAATTATACATTTTTTTTCCAAGTATAATATTATGTAGATGTCTCTCGGTTGCGTAAATTATTTATATCGCTGCCCACAATGTTTTAATACTGATCTTTATTGCTTCAACTATTTCATAAATATTAGTATGCTAAAGAGTACAGTAGTTATGTTAAAGAGAGTAAGATAGAGGTGTAGAGAATAGTTTGACAAGTATTGTATACTACACAGAAACCACTTTGCAGATCCAGTGTAGAGAACCATTTTGCACTGGATAGAGTTTCCAGGGTACAATCGACTTTAGACAGGGTTAACTGTCCTTTTTTGTTCATCATTCAGCTTCCAGTAGTCTACACAGAATCACGTGCAGCCATTTTTTTTTTTCTTCAAGAGAACCACCAGTTTTTTATTAATTGATGGTTCTATTACATCATCCTTCTGCATATCTGCAATTAGTTCTGTTGCTTCGCCTCTCTTGGCAAGAGGAACTGTTCGAGGTGGTTAACGAATCAATTTGGTGTTTAACAATTGCAATCTTCCACATCATGCCGAATGTTTTACTCTTTTGTTGTTCCGTAAGGATACTGGTCCATTCTTGCATCTTCCCTTTTAACACTGATCTACGATTCGGTTAAATAGTATGGTTATTCGACTGACTAACCTCGCAGGTCACAAAGGCCGATACCTACTGGTATTGTCCAATTATGGTTCCCTATCTGATGACGGTTGGCGTATTAGTTAAGTTTAAAACCCTTACAGGTATTTGTCCGTCCTTCCTAGTTTTCGTTGATATCTTCGACAACGCACAACTTCCTGACCCCATTGACCTCATCTTCCTTAGCCCATAGTATCGCTTCTGGATACAGAGGGATAATTTTTTTTTACTCTGCTGCTTCTGCCGTTGTTAACATTTAACTGCAGTTCCTTGTACTGCTAACTAAGGTAGCTGCCGACCCAAATCTAGTGTAAACCAATGCGTATCATAAAATCCACTTTAACGATAACCTCATCATATCGTGCTCATCATATTTGAGACTTTTCCAAGTATTTGTGCAACCTCACCTTCCTATACCCCTCTGAAGTGACTCGTTTTAGTTTAACAAAAATATCTATTCCTGCTTATTCTGAGCAATCACGCCCCATATGTCCGCCTCGTTCACAGTGACAACATTTTCCTTTGAAGGCAACCGGTGTTCGTCCTGCTGGTGTTCGATCTGCCTTATTCTTAAAATCCTGACGCAGCACTTACTGCGCAGTCTTCACAATGTCGCTAGTTTCCGCTTCTATTCTACTGGTTAATGCCAGTGTAACTGGCTAACTTTTTTGAACGATTGTTTCCACAGAATCACCATTGCACGTTCTGACTAATGACTGCGAATGCAGTCCAAAAACGTATCAGTCCTTTGTTTCTCCGAGAATTCCACTGCTGCAATTGTATATTCCAAATATGCCAAGCGCTCTATGTTGTCCTCACCGTCGCGCTGAGTTCTGCTCTTCAACTCTAGCTTGCAAATCTCTTGCATGTGGCCGTACCTGCGCTGCAATGCTTCCATAAATACCACATAGTTGTTCTTGTCTACGTCCGAAATTGTTTGCAATACCTTTTCAGCACCATCCTTCAGGGAAATAATCAATGCAGTTGCTCGATCCTCATCGTTTCAATTATTTCTAACATCGTATATTGGTCGGTTTATTTTGTCGTATTGGTCATAGCGGAAATGTTCCATAAATTTCAATCATCATTTCCTGTAAGTCTTTGTATAATTTCGTAATTCGCCATGACGTCTTTTCAACCTTCTGTTCCATTTTAAAACCTTTTCCCAGATTCTCGGAAATAGAACTTAGCCACATAAGTGAACATACGATTACAGTTTTTCGATTATCTAACGTAATAATTCAAATAAAAATTTTGTTTGTTTGTTTTGTTACGCTAACAACAACAAAAAACAACCAAGTTCTTGTTAGCAAAGCATATAAAATTAATGAAAAAATGACTCTAAGACACATCTCAGCGGCTTAACTATGCTGCAAAATATCCACCAAACTGGTCCAACTTTTTGGGAACGTGTCATTTTCACCGATGAATGTTTTCTATCGTTCCCACCGTTAAGCATGGTGGAGGGTTAGTGATTGTTTATGGTTGCATGGCGGAAAGTTGTGTCCGAAACATACGATTTATCGATGGAATAATGGATAAAGTTTCGAAAAACTTGAATTGCCATGTGAGCCTATCATGCATCAAAACAATGATCGGAAGCACACCTCTGTCTTGGTGAAGGAATGGTTCGTTTATAACGTGAAATCGAAGTTGGATCACACGCCACAATCTCCTGACCTTAATGTTATCGAGCATTTATGAGATCATTTGAAGAAACAGATTAAGAATAGGCGTGTAATATCAAAATTGAATCTACCATAATTGATGAATGGAAAAAATATCACCAGAAACTACTCGAACTTAGCCTTGTCTATGCCGCCTATCCGAGGTGATTAAGGCCAAAGGAGGCCATACAAAATGCTAAATATTTGTTTGTTAAGTTATTTTCTAAGAGCGTCTGTACACTTACGTGACACTTCCATTTAATGAAATTTGAAAATTTTTGTTTTATCGTTTTACTTTGACTGAATTGTTTCGTTTGTTTTTCCCGAGTTCTAAATAATAAATAAAATAAAACTGATCAATAGAACTTTTAAATTTTAGTTATTAAGTATGTTAGAAATCGAAAAGTTGTTATGTTGTTAAGTTTAAAAGCAGAGATAATCTAAAATTTGTTGTCGATGTTCTCAGTTTTTGGCTACATTAACTGCCGCTGCTCAGCTTGTTGGTACCGCTACAAAGCTTGTCGCTTAATTGACAGTTGCATCAAGGAATTCCTGCTCATCCACGTTGATTCCTTCGCCTTCCATAGCGCTCCTTAAACGTAGCTTCAGTTTCGATTTCTTATAATTTGTTGGTAGATTCAAGCAAGCCAACTCCTTTTTAAAGTGGTTCGAGCTTCACTAGTTTAACACAATCCCACTTCTGACACCAATTTTTACGATTATCTAGGTTATACTGTTTGCTTATTCTCAACAAATAAAAAGGATGGATCACTGGATTGTGTATAAAAGCAAGTTAGTTCACATTTGTTAAATTCTTTCACCACTCAACAACACACCCGCATTCGGCATAAAGTGACCTAAGTCGGCCGTTCTAAAACTAAGTTTACACTTTTTTGACGTTAAGTAACCAAAATTAAACCTTTATTAGGAACATTGATCTGATACATATTACGCATGTGTAGACCCTCGTAAGGGGTTAAAAGGTGGAAGAGAAAGAGTGGGTTAATATTTATTCTAAAGATGATTTTACTTTAATGTGCTGAACCGATAAACATTCTCAGATGATTAATTATCAAGTTATCTTATGTTTATGATACCTTTACTTTACTTACTTTTAGTGGCTAAACAGCCGGCCTAGGCCGAGCTTTTCGCCTCCACTCATGTTGTGCGTCTTATATTTGTACATGAATGGAAGGGGACTTACAGTTTAATGCCGAATCCGAACGGCGAAGTGAAAAGCTTTTCATAGCTATTTTTATTCTTGTAGGTTTGCCATAGCCTGCCAAGAGGTGGTGCCGTGTAGAAATATTATTTTATACTTTTTTCTTTTGTGTTTGATTTTACCTGTGCCCAGATTCGAACCGCGGACACTCTGTGTAGCAGTCCAACGCATTATCACTACGCCACAGCGACCACCAATGTGTATGATACCAATATGCATAAACATAGACAAACTTAAGGACTGCATAAAACAAAAGTTTTCTTTGAGGCTCGGCTTAACCACAGGGGCAAGTGTTTCTGTTGTCTATATGAGTCAAAATGTTGCACACAATATTTTCCTATATATCGAAACAAGCCTAAGGGGTACTTCAATTTAATTTGAAAAAATAAAAGTTCTCTATAAATAAGGATCACCCTACTACACATATATGTATGTACATTAATGGATGAGGTTTTCTTGCTGTTGTTTTGGAAATATCTCACCATATTTTTCTTCATTAAATAATGAACCTCCATTTCAGAAAAAATTAGCTGAAAACCCTGACGAAAATAACACGGGATCGTTAATCATGTTTAGGGCAAGAAATTCCATGCAAATTCATGATTTTACTGAGCATCTCAAAAGTGAAATGTTTAAGTTACCATTACTAGTCACGAAATGTCTTTTAAAATGGCATTCAATCGCTAGTGCATATTTTACAATAAATGCTTATTTTTTTTGCATATTTTCGGAAAAATGCTTGCTTACAAAATTTTTTTAATTATCAATTTTTTTGTTTGTTTTTTTACACTTTTGATGACTGTTTGGCGTACATATTGCGAGAATGGTTGAATTTATTGAATACAATTCGTCTAAAAACAACTATTCTAAAAATGAATTGAGTACTTTTAAATACATATACTCCTATAAAGTATGTTGATGTAAAGCGGTCATATCTTTGTACATTTTTTAAGACACGACCAGAAAAGTTTTTTATTTCGAAACTTAACAGTTTAGAAAACACGGTTCCTCAGCTCATCTGTAGGAAATGGTAACGTTAAAAGGTTGTCAATAGAGGCTCACTTCAACCTCGAATCATATCCTGGCAGTAGTACAGTAGTGGTGAGCTGAATTTTCTTTATAACGCCGTCTTCTAGTGGCAACGAAAGCAACGAACCCCGTTATTTATGTATACTTAATTTTTTTTATTTATGGCAGCTCGAAGGAAATGAGCGAAATGAACTAAGTATATATTTTCTGGGTATATAGCTACCTGAATTTTGTTTGTTTAGATGAGCCTTACTTTTTATAATTGAATTGACTTTTAAATAGTTTTGCAGGAGCATCTTATCACTTCCACCACCTCCTCTTATAAGCAGATTTTTCCCATCTCTGCTTTGTGATGGCAGCCAAGAGGATAATATACGACTTTCAATTGGAATATCTGACGGCATTATCGCTTTATCATCTGAAATATTTGATGACGTCCTGTTGCTTAAATGACTACTTATCAATGAGTTCTCATTGCTAAATGACGCTCCCATTAACATATGTTGTGGTCGTATACGCTTGTTTCGCTGCTGCGAAGCGTAATTTTTTAATTCTATACCGAGTGTGAAACATAAGAATAAACAATAATAAACAAGCGTAAGTTTTTAATTCTATACCCAGTGTGAAACATAAGAATAAACAATAATAAAAAAGCCGTGCTCTATTTTTATCATCATCATTTACCAAAAGCCTAAGCAGGTAGAATAAAAGTGGAAGAGAGTGCAAACAGTAAACAAAGCTCGCTGCACAGAGAGCGTAGCGCTTCTTTGTCGCAAGTAGAGCTTTTTAAAAACAATAGCCAAACTGCACAAATGAATACTGTAGCTATCAGCCAGCACATCAAAAAAATCAGTGATAATAGAGAAAACACAAAGGTACAGTGCTCAACTAATATCGAGAGTCACGAAGAATCTCCTTTAAATGTAAAATCAACAGCGGCTTCGCTGTCGCAAACGAAGAGAAATTCCCCTTACTCTTCATGGAGTGCACAATGTAAGACGCCAGAAATTATAAACACTGCTGCTGCTGCTGTCACAAAACCAAATTCTAGATCCAACAATTCAATGTCTATGCAATCAAACCCTAAAAGCAACAATGCTATTACCAACAACAACTCGAATCACATAAATAACAAACAGATCGGTATTGATCGCTATTTTACAATACTAAATAAACGTAAACCGTCATCTCCCCCCGCAAATGAAAGCTCATATAAAATGATTAAAACTAAAAATTCACAGAATAGATTTGCTATATTAGTCGATGAAGAATTGAGCAGACAGAAAACAAGAATAAAGTATACAAACCGCCACCAATTTCAACTGATGATCAACACGTCAATAAAATCAAGGAATTGGTGCTCGAGAATCGACGATTATTAACAGTCAGAGACCTTACTGGCATCGTTGGAATATCGGAAGGATCAGTGAAAACCATTTTAAAACATCATTTGGGCCTAAGAAGAGTGAATGCACGATTGGTTCCAAAATCACTGCATTGGTTTTACTAGACCATTTTGCCAAAAATTCGACTGATATCGTTCCGCGACCACCCTATTCGCCTGACTTAGCACCGTGTGACTTTTGGCTATTTTCTAAACTCAAAAAACCGCTTCGTGGACACCGTTTTGAGTTAATTGAAGACATTAAACATGAATCGCTAAGCGCATTGAAGGCTATTCCGGAAATTGAATTTAACAACTGTTTCGAGAATTGGAAAGAACGTTGGCACAAGTGTATTGGGGCCGTGGGGGATGACTTTGAAGGGGACGAAATAGATTTGGAAGAATGAATAAAAAAATTTGAAATTATGGACTAAGTCTTACTAACTTTTGCCCACAGTAGTACAGTTAACTATCGCGGCTGCCCCGTTTTTCTTGCCCTAAAGCAAGTTTTGTAGCCAAACAAGCGAAATTCTTTGATGCAGTCAATGATGCAAAGTATGGTCCAGAACTAAACGCTTATTTCCAGATTGCTGAGAGTAGATTAAACGCACTAAAAATCTGCCACTGGAACGCTAACGGCTTAAGCCATAATATCCTAGAAGTTAAACGTTACCTTTCTTTGAATAATATCGATGTTATGCTAATTTCAGAGGCGCATTTAACGAGCAAAAACTGCATGCGTAGGCAAGGCTACTCCTTTTATGACACCAAACATCTTGATGGAAAGGCCCACGGTGGTACTGGTATTTTCATCAGAAGTACAATGCGGCATTATGAACTAGAGCAACTTTCTGAAAAATACATCCAAGCCACCACTATCTGCATACTTATCGTCCCAATGAAACTTGTGTTATCTGCTGCATATTGCCCGCCTAGATTTTCTATAGCAACTGAACATTTCAACAAATATTTTGACACCTTGGGACCGAAATTCCTAGCAGCTGGGGATTTTAGTGCAAACCACGCTTTCGGGGTTCCAAATTAATTTCGCCACGAGGAAGCCAACTTTATGCAGCTCTAAATAAGGGTCTCGATGTCAACACATTGGCCAACATATTGGCCGACCGACTTCAATAAAACTCCTGATTTGATCGATTTTGGTGTTATTAAGGGTTTAAAGAAGGAATATATCTCTGCTGATCCGTCTTATGATTTGTCTTCAGACCATTCCCCGGTGATCTTAACGCTGACAAATATTTTTGGATGTCAAACCTATAATATTAAATCATTTGTTAATTGGCGTAACTATAGTAGAGAAGTTGAAAGAGCTATTCCAGAAATTTCTGTACCTCGTTGCCTCGATGAAATTGAGCTTGCTGTCGATGTAATAAACAAAACCCTAATTGACGCTGCTTCTGAGATTACTATTGCTCAATATGTTAATGTGAAAAAAGCAATCTTCCCATCAACCTTGGATGGGCTTGTTTCTGCTAAGCGGCAGGCAAGACGAGATTGGCAAAGATACCGTTCTCCCAGCTCTAAACACAACCTTAATAAAGCGACTAAAGCCCTGAAAAAAGCCCTTGATGAGGAAAGTAACAGTTCAATACAAAAATATCTAGAAAGCCTTGGCTCACAAAAATAACATAATTATTCCTTATGGAAAGCTGCAAAGAAATGTAAAACCCCCATTCAAAGGGAACCTCCCATACGCAAACAAGACGGCTCCTGGGCTCGTAGCGATGAAGAAAAATGAACTACTCTGGCACTACACCTGCATAATGTTTTTTAGCCTAATCCCCAAATCAACAACTTTCAGCCCAACATATCAATCTCAGATGACGTGGAAAATCCTCCAATTATTGAGCTTTCTGAATTGAAAGAAGTTATATCTAACATTAACCCAAGAAAAGCACCCGGGCATGATTTAATAAATGGGAAAATGATAAAACACTTACCTGACTCAGCGATCGCCTTCATTCTCATCATTTTCAATTGCATTTTGTCTCTTGGGTATTTCCCGACTCAATGGAAAACATCGTTAATAAAAATGATCCCAAAGCCTGGGAAAGATCCTTCTGTTGCTTCATCATATCGACCAATAAGTCTATTGCCGCAAATCTCAAAAATTTTCGAAAAACTTCCTATAAAAAAAATCTTGGATTCCTCGCCGATAGAAAACTTAATCCCTGACCATCAATTCGGTTTTCGCGAAAAACATGGAACCATTGAGCAGGTCCTTACAATCGCTAACGAAATACATATAGCTTTACAATCAAAACTATATTGCACGGCAGCCTTCCTTGATGCAGCGCAGGCTTTTGATAAAGTGTGGGTAGAAGGACTTTTATTTAAAATTGCACACTCGCTTCCGAAAAACTTTCATAAACTACTGAAATCCTACATAACTCACCGAATTTAGAGTCCGGCACAAATATTTTATCTCTCAAGAGCACGACATCAACGCTGGCGTTCCTCAGGGCAGTGTCCTCGTGTCGTTTTTATACATTATCTACACAGCCGTTCGCCGACGACACTGCGATAGTCAGTATCGAACGAAATGCGTCCAAGTAACTTTTACTCTAAGGAGAGAAACATGCCCCATAGTTGAAATCAATAATATGAATTTGGCTCAGGAAAACTCTGTTAAATATCTAGGGATACATCTAGATAGAAGGCTCACGTGGACAAGTGATATTGAAGCCAAAATGTGCCAATTAAATCGTAAATATAAAGAATTGTACTGGCTACTAAATCGTAATTCTAAACTTAGCCTCGATAATAAATTATTAATTTATAAAACAAAATTAAAGCCAATTTGGACCTATGGCATAGAGCTGTGGTGTTCAGCGTGTAACACAAATATTGAAAAAATCCAGCGAGTACAAAATAAAATTCTCCGACATGCTACGTGCGCTCCGTGGTACGTCAAAAACAAAAATTTACACAAAGATGTAAATCTGCCAACCGTCAAAGAGGCCATTCACCAATACACTCCTAAATTCCTAGAGAGACTCAAGTCGCATCCAAATCCTCATGCCCGACATTTACCTACTACAACTGCACTAAACCGCCTCAAAAGAAAATCACTGATAAATATTAATACCCTAGCTCAATAGCATACATGTTAGACTTTTAAGATTTGCACAAATATTGTTAATTTAGAAAGATTCAATAAATAAACCAATGGAAAAAAAAAAAATTCTATATTTAGATATGACGCTATCAGAAGCAACACAAATTAAATATGATACTGATACCCAGCGACTACTTTTTCATGCTTTGCTTGCTGCTTAATCCTAAAAGTATGCACAAGTTTTTCGTTGTAAATAATTTAATACATTTGATAATTGCTATGGTTGTTACGCTGGTTTTTTTCCATAGCATCTTAAATTAATGCACTGTAATGCATTTATCTAACCGGATCATGGTACCACTTAAAAGATATAGCAGCATTCATGCAGTCTTATCAGATTTTTTGTTCTTGACTTAAAGTTTTCTCTAATAAAAGAGTACACAAAATTTTTGTGAGGCATTTATGAGTTTAACATATATGTATGAATCCCTGTATTACTTTTTATTGCAATAATTTGAATTATAATTAAAAATTAAGCAATACTTCTCGCACGTCGACCGCACTCGAACTTTGCTATCGGGATTTCTGTAAATTCGGTTATTTTTTTACATTCTCTCAAATGTTGATTTGCTAAATCTTGAGTTAAGTTTACCTATGAACGACAAATATTCTTTGGATATATCAAGATGTGGATGATGTTGGGCAGATTTAATGCAAAGATTGGATCGTTTGGACACTTTTAAGAAACTTTTAGTTTGGCTGTCATTTTTGGTAAGAACTAAAAGATTATCATCTCTAGTGAATGTTTTTTTTTTTAAGTCAGTAATGTACTTATTTTCTAGACCTTTTTCTAGCAAAAATATATTAAAAGTGATAAGCGGTTTATCGATATTACTTACTTACTTTTAATGGCACAACAGCCCATGGAGGGCCTAGGCCGAACTTTTCGCATCCACTCATATACCAATATAACTCGCACAATATTGGTATATGAATGGTTTATCGATATTAGTATTTTCAATAATGTTGAATTTTGGGTGGACATTATTTTGCGGCAAATATTTTTGATTATCAGCCTGACTCACTATAAAAAGTTTTGTATGGAAAACAGGCTAGGTTATTACCCAATGATGATCATATTCACATCAGTTATTTTTGAAGCTTTTTTAATTGTGTATACCAAATTTGATTCCATTTGCTTCACTATTTCCTTTGAAATTTCACTTGAATGGATTTTGTTCAATTCCATTTAGAAGTTAATTCAATATCTTTTTCTTCTTCTTTTAATATCACAGCGCTGGCAACGCTTAGACGTCTTCCTACCTGTATTGGATTAGTTCTGCACACAATGCTAAACATTTAGATCATCTGTATTGATGAATTCTTGGGCTTTAAAAGGCACTGTTAATATTGCTTCTGAGGTGTCTCGGCTTTGTGATTCAGTGAGTGAATTATTGTCAAGACTCAATACACTGAGTGAACTGGTCCAGTTTTCTGTAAACGTATCCCATGCTACACCAATCCTGACTTCACCTAAAGTGCCCAAGAGGGCCACTAGATCTACAATCCAAACAGCTGCTACTGTCCCAAATGTTTCCTCATCGAATGCTGTTGCTTTCCGTCCTACTCAAGTTATTTCACCTGTCGCTGATGACGTTGCTCCTATTGTTCATGCTGCTTTGCCTTCGTCAAATGCTAATGTTGCCGCTACAAGTACTTCACATTCCAATTCCGGTATACTTTTTTTTTATTGATGCTCTGCTTACATAGGGGTACACCCTGTGTACAAAGCATCAATAAAAAAAAAAAGTATACCGGAACTAGAGCATTGTGTTGAATGGACGGAAGGCTGATAGGTGGGAGGAAGAAGGAGAGAGGGAATGCAATCAGACTGGATACGCAGCATGAACAATAGGATAAAGAGATAGACATCGTGGCAAGTGTTATGCCTTTACAATGAACTTCAGTTTATCAGTGTCGACTATGACTGCATGTATAGTCAAAGGCCAAGCTTTTCGCATCCACTCATGTTGTGCGTGTTATATTTGTACATACAGTTTTATGCCGAATCCGAACGGAGAATTTTTACTCTTGTAGGTTTGCCATTGCCTGCTAAGAGGTGGTGCCGGTATATATATTATTTTTTATTTTATTTATATTTTTTATTTTTTTATTTGGTTGGCTGGCTCCTGTAATCCTTGACGACTTCAAAAGTATAATAATTCATTTTGTCCAAGACGCCGTGGCTCTTTGTTTGCTGATACAAGGTATTTCATTTTGTCCTCGTTCACCACTAGACCCACTCGACAAGACTCGCGTTGGTGCCAATGATGTCAATATCATCGCTTAACTATGTCAGTGTCGGCGTACAGCTAGTATAGCTCATCGTACCATCTTATTCGATACAAGTCGTCCATGTATATTGGACCATAGATCCTAACAGCTTCTCATCATTGGTGATCAATGTCCACGTCTCAGTGCATTACATTAGGACGCGAAGTTCGAGAGGGCTCTGCTTCTCAATCACTTACTAAGCCCGTAGAGTTAGTCCCAAGGCTTGATCTCAAGGTTGTCATTATTTTTGGCATTAATGCTGGATCCTAGGTAAACGAAATCCTTGACGACTTTAAAAGTATAATTGTCAACAGTGACATTTTGTCCAAAACGGTGTGACTCTTAGTTTGTTTACACAACGTATTTCGTTTTGTTCTCGTTCACCACTAGACCCACCACTAGAAGACTCCCTTTCCAGATTGGAGAATGCTGCACTGACAGCTCGCGCATTGGTGCCAATGAGGTCAATATCATCAGCTAGCAGCATGACACTCTTGTAGAAAATAGTGCCAGAGATGTCGATGTTCGCAGCTCGAATTATTTTCTTCAGCATAAGGTTAAACCTCTTCTGGCATCAAAAGGCGCGGAGAGATCTGTCCCAATTTTCTCTGAATGAGCTTAGCAGGGATACCAAATCGAGGCCTTGCGGCGTACAAGTGATCCTTACTCGTGTTGTCGAAGGCGGCTTTATAATCGATGAATAGATGATGGGTGTCGATCTGTTTTTCTCGGGTCTTTTCCAGGATTTGGTATAGTGTGAAGATCTCGTCGATGCTGGAATTACCAGGCGCCACAGGAAGCCACACTGAGTCTTTCACACAGTACGCTCGATAGAGCCTTATATGCGATATTAAGAAGGCTTATCCCACGGTAGTTGGGTCAGATCGTAGAATCACCTTCCTTACGGATTGGGCAGAGTACGCTGAGGTTCCAACCACTTGGCATGCTTTCATCCGACCATATTCGGCGTAGAAGCTCATGCATGCGTTTTTTGAGCTCTTCGCCTCCAGTCTTAATCAACTCAGCAGGCAGACCATTTGCACCTGCAGCTTTATTGTTATTAGCCGAGCGATGGCTGTAAAGACCTCCTCATAGTTGGGTGGCGGTACTTCCACGCCGTCAGTGATTGAGGTTTCCGGAGTAAATTCCGCAGTGCCGGGATTATTGCTGTCATCGCCATTAAGAAGCTGCGAAAAGTGCTCCCTCCATAATCTCATTTTTCCCTGGACATCTGTCACCAGATTTACGTCTTCATCCTTGCAGGAAAAGGTCCCGGTCTTCAAACCATTAGTCAGGCGTCTTATTCCTTCCAAGAATCTTCAGAACTCGTTCCTGTCCCGTATCATTTCAATACCATTGAACTCGCATCTCTTTTCTTGCGCCTGAAGAGACTTTTCTCCTCATCTCTCTGCATCGCTCCTTAGCAGCTCGCGTTGCTACTTCCTATAGAGTCTATAAACTGCGTTTTTAGCTTCAGTAGCATCGCTACACTCTTGGTCGTACCACATATTTTTCCGTCGACGGTGGTAGCCTAGCACCTCTTCGGCAGCCGTACTCATAGAGCGGGAAATGTGCGTCCACTGCGCGCATATATCATCAAGTTGAGGGGTGTTTTTCGATAGGAGGAGTGCGAGTCGATTGGCGAAGACTTTTCAGCTTTTCGACAGGTTTCTCTTAGTTCCTATCAGTACGCGATTTGCTACATATACACGTGTGCAGATCTTGTCTGCAACCAAGTATTGGTCAGAGTCGATGTTTGCACCACGTATTGTGCGTACGTCTAGTACATTGGAAGCGTGGCTTCCGTCGATAACAACGTGATCAATCAGGTTTTGTGTGTTTTGATCAGGGAACCACCAAGTGGATAAGGATATCGTGATGTTGAAATCTCGTGCTACTAACTGTCATGTTTCGTGCGGCGGCGAAGTCGATCAGTCTAATAACATTGTCGGTGGCTTCGTCGTGGAGACTGAATTTTCCGATCGTCGGACCAAAGAGACTCTCCTTGCGCATCTTTGCATTAAAGTCGTCTAACACGATTTTAATATCGTAGTGGTGGCAATGCACATAAGTTTTGTCCAGGAGCTCGTAGAAGTCTTCTTTGGTCGTTTCATTCTTCTCAACCGTTGGGGCATGGTCACAATTTGGCTGACGTTGAAGAATTTTGCCTTAATGCGGGCGTCTCTTCCCAACCACAAATCCAACACCAAATTTGTGTCTCGACCTACGACAGCTGTCGTTGATATCACAGGATGTTCCTTTGGACCAACCCTGTCCCTTTCATCGCATTTCCTGTATAGCGGTGATGTCAGCTATATATCTTTGGAGGACATCCACCAGCTGGATAGAGGCACCTTCCCTGTAAATCGTTGTCCTTTAGGCATTTGCGGAAGCTGTTCGTTATCCGATGCTTCATTTGGAGATTGGGGAATATTTTAAAGTGGTTCGAAGCAGTGGTGTAGCCAGGTCGGGTTACACCCGGGGCGACCCTAAATGGTGTCACCCTATAATACCCCTTCCCCCTCTTCTTTTGAAATAATTATACTCTGTGGAGTACGATTATTTTTTATTTAAAAGTAAGTAGATAATACAGGAATTCATAAAGATGAGTGAACTTAAATTAAGACGTACTTAATTTAAGGCACAAAATAGTTAAAACCTCTACGAGTATGAGACCAATAAGGGAAATTTTTATTTACAGCATGTTCTTCTTAAAGATCTTGGAAGATATTTGTTTACATACAACTTTTTTTTTAAATGCCTCTTAATTTGCTATTGTAGCAAATTGATGTATCTATGCGAGTACATATTTAAAGTACTAAATTTACATTGCGATATATGAAGCATTAAAAAAATATTTAAAAAATTTTCCATTTTTTCGCAACAAATTCTGAAATAACATTACCGAAATTTTATTTGCTAGAAAATTCGTTTTTTATTGATAAAATGTCTAGGTCGCATATCCTAGATTGATACATAGTTGAAAGTCCATAAAGTCCCATTCTACAATAAAAGTTAAAATATCAAGCGTAGTCCATTGCGACTTTAAATTCAATGTTTGCTGTCTTAATTTGTCTACGAAATCTTTGTACTTCTACTTTAAGTTCTTCTTCTACAACTTCATCGTAGTGCGACGCCAACTTTTTTGCATTTATATTCAGTTCTTCATCCGTGCGAAACACCAAGTCATTTGTTTTCACAATTTGAAATATATCGGCTATATCATTGAATGCCATGGTTCTAGATTTAATTTTGTCGAGAAACGATCGATGCATTCAAGCATCGTCCTCTTGTTTTCTTCTTTGAACCAATATCTCGTTCCGTTTCACCCGGCATTCTTTTCTTGTACCTTATGCGCCGGCTGATGCTTATTCCGAGCTTTGAGCATATAATACTAGCCTTCTCCAATGCACCTTCCACTAAACATTCCCGCTTTTCTTGTAAAAAGAGAATTAGGGCATTCGATTTCGCTATTACTTTATCAAGAGTTACATAGTCCTGGAGTTTGCAAATATTTTTGTGTAGCATCCACTTCCTCGAACACATCGTGCAAAAAACAAATGAAAGTATAATTTTAGACATTCACACCTAAGGAGTGCGTCGAATAAAATTGTCTGGTACAAAAATGATGATACTACTGTGGGCAAAAGTTAGTAAGACTTTTTAATTTAAATTTCGCGCGGAAACCCATTCATCAAAATATTATTTTTTTTAAGGTTGGTATGACTGTCGGTGACATCTGTGCCAAATGTCACATCAAAATAATCATTAGTGTTTAGTATACGCTTGTCTTTCTGAAGTACAAAAAGTGCATTCGGCGATTTTCACAATGAGTGAAATTATTCAACAAAGAAGTTCCATTAAATTTTGTGTGCGGAATCAAATTTCTGGTGCCGAAACGTTCATAATGTTGCAAAAGGCCTTCGGTGATAATTGTATGTCACGAGCAAGTATTTTTGATTGGTATAAATTGTTCAAAGATGGTCGAGAACGCGTTGACGACGAACCACGTCCAGGACGGCCACCAACATCAACTGATGATCAACACGTCAATAAAATCAAGGAATTGGTCCTCGAGAGTCGACGATTAACAGTCAGAGACCTTACTGGCATCGTTGGAATATCGGAAGGATCAGTGAAAACCATTTTAAAACATCATTTGGGCCTAAGAAGAGTGAATGCACGATTGGTTCCAAAATCACTGCATTGGTTGGTTTTACGAGACCATTTTGCCAAAAATTCGACTGATATCGTTCCGCAACCACTCTATTCGCCTGACTTAGCACCGTGTGACTTTAGGCTGTTTTCTAAACTCAAAAAACCGCTTCGTGGACACCGTTTTGAGTCAATTGAAGACATTAAACATGAATCGCTAAGCGCATTGAAGGCTATTCCGGAAATTGACTTTAACAACTGTTTCGAGAATTGGAAAAAACGTTGGCACAAGTGTATTGGGGCCGGGAGGGATTACTTTGAAGGGGACGAAATAGATTTGGAAGAATGAATAAAAAAATTTGAAATTATGAACAAAGTCTTACTAACTTTTGCCCACAGTAGTATCTTTTGAACCAGTAAGTATTTTATTTTGCAAATTATTGTTAGTTTAAAAAAATAAAAACAAGAAACTACAAATTATTAGTTTTTAGTAAAAAGTTTTAATTTTTCAGGAACCCCTTCCATTAATGTTTTTATGGTAGTGTCCGACACCCTCACAACTGCTGCAGATCACTTTCTTTGGAAATCTTGAAGGTCTTTGGCCACTTTTTTTGTTACCTTCATCTCCCTTTTTACTAAAGCCCAGTACCTCTCAAACGGCCTTAGTTCTGGACAGTTTGGTGGATGGCTTCTCTAGGCACCAAAATCACTTCATTCCGTTGAAACCACTCTAAGACCATTTACTGTAGTAACATGAAGCGAGGTCAGGCCAAAAAAACGTGAACACTTCATGTTGGTGTAAAAATGGAAGCAATCTCTTTTGCAAGCATTCCTTCAAATATATTTCGCCGTTGATTGTACCCGATGTCACGAATGTGCTGCTCCTTTTGCCACAACTACAAATTGCCTGCCAAACAAGGAATTTCTTTGGGAATTTTGTAATTTTTTTGGCTTTGAATTTTTCAGCGACATTTCCTCGAGAATCAACTGTATAAAATTCCTGGCCATGTAGCTGGGAAAAGTCCGCTAAAACTTTAGTTTCATCGTCCATTATGCAGCATTCAAATTTCTTGACAAAATCTCGGCTCAGCATTTTCGCTCGTTGGTTTGCGGTTTCATTCTTCACGGCGTTTCTATCCGGAACTTTTTGAATTTTGTACGTCCTTAGCCCAGCTTCCTTCTTAGTCCTGGGCACGAAAGATTCTGAGCAATCAGCCTTCCCCGCCAATTTCCTTACCGAAATGTTTGGATCTGTCTTTAAAATGGTCACAACGTTCTTCGCCTTCTCACAGTCATGTGGCCCCTTCTTTTTACCAGAACCTTTCTTCCAATCAATACGCAGTTCTTCCTTAAAACGTTTAATAACGCGAGAAATGGTTTTAGGGTTAACCGCTACCTCTTTGGCAATTTTTTTGAATGACCAGTGAGGTTGCTTTTGCACAACCATTCATTCAAGGCCACGGAGAAGGCCACCGCTAGCTCGCTGACGCTATCCAGGCGACGCCACGAGGAAGCTGGGTGTCGACTTGATGCATAGAAGCGCAAGGATCGAACATGGATGCACCTGCGACTGTTACGAACTTTAGCTTATGGCCTACGCCGCCATGGCCACCCACCCACTGAAAATAGTTGTACCAAAAAAAACTGTTTTTATGTCACGATTTTCTGAGGACATAATCGATGACATAAAATTCCATATAAGGAAGGTTGTGAGCATTCCTTGTATGCTCACATAGGATATCTGATTTTTTTTTAATTTTACATTAAAATGTCAGGGTTATATTCAAAGTTAAACAACCTATATCCTAATGCGAACATTTTACCTTTCACTTAAATTCTTTGTAATAACTTTAAAGTTTTTAGAAAAGATCGCGTTTATAGATTTATATTTTTTGGAAGTTTTGTGAAGAAGTTCGACATCTTTACTTTTGTACTCCTATAGAACACAATAATAACTTTTTTGATATACTTTCTGAACTAAATTTGTATCAGATTAATAACATTGTTAATAAGAACGGAAAATATTTGTAGACGATGAATCAAAAATTTATATTTCTCGTTCCGGACCCTACGCTTCTCCTGAGCTTCATCCTTGATAAATTAAAATACTGTTTTAAAAGACTTTAAGTATATTACCTTTAGATAATCTAGACATTGACAGCTGTGCATCTCTATTTAATAATACTTTCTCTAAAGCATTTGAACAATATGTATCTAAAGTTAAGAGACGACTGGGCCCAACTGGTTCACAAACGAATTAAAAGACTGGCAGAAATATGGATTACTGTAACTATTCCTGTCTACGTCATGATTAACCAAAGCTGAATGATGAATGTTTTTGACTAAAGTTAAATAATAAAAGTTGGCCGTGAAAATTTATACTTTACACGTGTATTCTTAAATTCTCTCTAGTTCTTTTTTTATAGATTTTTGGTTGGTCCAATGCAACTGTTTTTAGGTTAGGAAGGCGTGTGCATATTTTTTTTATTGATACATTCAACATACAGGGTGTACCCCTATGAATGCAGAGCATTGTGTTGAATGGAAGGAAGATTGATAGATGGGAGGAAGAAGGAGGGAGAATGAGAGAGGGAATGCAATCACACAGGACATCGATAAAGAGATAGACAGCCATTGTGGCAAGCTTTACCACAAACAACTTCCGTTTATCAGTGTCGACTATGACCGCATGTAGCGCCAAAGGCCAAGGTTTTCACATAGACTCATGTTGGGCGTGTTATATTTGCACATGAATGGAAGGGACCTAAAGTTTTATGCCGAATCCGAACGGAGAAGTAAGTGAAAGGGTTTTCGTAGGAAATTTTTACTCGTGTAGGATTGCTATTGCCTGCCAAGAGGAGGTGCAGTGTAGAAATTTTGTTTTTTTCTTTTGTTATTTTTATTATTTTATTTTTTTATATTATATTTTTTATATTATATTTTTATTTTATTTTTTTTATTTTGCCTGTGCCGAGATTCGAACACTCTGCGTAACAGTCCAACGCACTACCGCTACGCTACAACGACCACATGTGTACCTGTGTACATATATCCGCATTTCCAGTCGGAGACTTACTTGCCCATTCTGATTGCCCTCTTGTAATTACCAAGAGAAGTCACGTCTCTCTAACCGCGGTTACCATTTTCAGTCCCGGTTGTGTTCATATTAAACCGTTTGTTTTGACATAAAAAGTGAAGAATCGAATCTACCTCTTCTTCACCGTGACAAATTCTGCATAGTCCGTTTGGCGGAATACGCCACTATTGGAGCTCCTGTTGTGCCCCAATAAGACATTTGTATTCATCCTGTCTTATCTCAGCCACAGCTCGCTGGATATTGACAGTCATCTAGGTTAGTCCATACCTCATGCTATGTACAGAAATCTTGTGGTGCTCAATGGTCATCAGTGAAGTATAAAATTTTTTTACAATTTCTGATTTAACTAGTGATACTGGAACCTCAAATCGTACTGTCTTGTAGAAGTTTAGCTGCTTTCTCAATAGCAGAAAGATCCGCCTGAAAAACGATGAAGCTGTCAGAAGCCTTAGCTTCTGGTTACTGAGTACAGACCAGCTCCAGTTCCATTCTCGATATTTGAGTCATCGACAAAGTTGGTATTTCCAGCATTACATATTAGCAAAACCAACTACCAGTCTTCGCTGGTTCTATAGAGAGTTTGAATTCGAGTAGAAAAAATCAGCTTTGATCCCATTTTGACATCTCTGTATTATTTCACTTAAAATTGTAGTGTCGATTGTTAGCTGATTTCTACAGCCTGCAATAACCACTCCTTTCGTTTCATTCATGTACAAATTATAACAAGCACAACATGAATAAATTCCAAAAGCTCGGTCTAGGCCATTAAAAGAAGAAGAAGAACCACCAGTAGTGGTAGAAGATGAAATATCGTATTTAGACCTTCCTTAGGTGGACTACTTAATGCTCCTGATCCACAGGCAAGTATCTGCTGTTTTCAAATGAGAGTTTGGTTGCTATTCTTACCCATCGCCTTTCACCAGACGAGTCTAATGATGAGTCTGATGATTATTGTACCAATATGTACATTCCGTGAATAATGTACGGTGACATTCTCCATCTTTTACCAAAGGTCCTTTTACAGGTATAGTAGTCAGTATGCAGCCAGCCCCTTCTTCGTTCTCTCCTCTATGTTCCGTCTCTAATTTAGTTTGGAATCCAGAATGGTACCGAGGTACCTTTCTTCAGAAGAGAGATTCAGCGTCACTCTATTAAATTTTGGTAAGGAAAACTTAGGTATTTTTGTGTTCCTCGTGAAATAAGATTCGCTCAGTAGTATTAACTACTAATCCGTTCCGCCTGGCTAACTGGGAAATTTCGTCAAGTGCTGATCTGATTCGATAAGGTCGATAATCTTCGATAAGAATTTACCAGGGATTAATATCGCCACGTTGTCAGCGTAGGCGACAACTCTCGTTATCTTGTCTATGAAGATCTGTAGAATCTCATTAACATAGGAGGGGTGATAGCTTTCCCTCTAGCGGCGTTCCTTTTACTCACAGAGCTTGTACCAAAGCAGCGTTAATGACTCTGCCTTTCAGCATTGTGCAAATCTCATGTTCCAGTTTTCATTAGGAACATAACAATTTTGTTTTCGTTTTTAAATAAAACACGATATCGCTCATATGCCCATCGCGAGCATGTTTGCATGCATCGATTCTTTGGAGCCAATTTTCCACCAATATCCCATTCGATATTGCTCTTGAGCTCCTCTTACGTTGTTGGCTTGTTGATATAAGCTAACGACTTAACGTTACCCCATAAAAAGAAACAATGGCGTTAGCTTCATTGCTGAAGAGGAATTTTCGATGAAATTCACGATTTTCTACAAACTTTTGCAAAGCCCAATCAGAGAAGTTTTGGCGCTTTAAATAGCCCCTTCCTGTATTAATTTTATCTTGTAAGTGTGTAGGCCAAGATATTTGCGCAATATTAGCTTCAACATGGAATCAACTGATATGGTTCATTTTGCACTGAAGCACTTACAGCTGCGATATTTTCGGTGCTTGGACCGGTGTGTTGTCTCGCTGGTAAAAGGACATTCAATAGTGAATATGTTGTCTGGAAGTTATCCGCCAGCTAAAACCAGCTAAATATTAATTTTATAAAAATAACTTTAATTGTTATAATTAACTTATGAATTTTTTTCATATTTCATATACACATACTTATATACATACATACTTTGCCAGTGGAACGAATTCTGTTGTTTTTTACTGAAAATTAGTTTTCCCTTCTATTAAAATATTTACCATTTCAGTTGCTTGTGTGCGCTCTCAGCATATAAGTACCTACATATATATATGTACATATCTGCAAAAGTATAATGTATATGCATTTCTAACATATTATATTATAAATTCCCAAACTTTTCCTCATATATACATAAATACATATCTGCAAACGATACGGTGGTTTACATGTGCAGCGGTTGCCAAACCTTTTACTCTTTTTAAACTTTTTTTTTGCACAATCTTTTTATACTTTTTTTCTTCTTTTTAACGACAATAATGAGCTGCGTTTCTCCGAATTGCATCATTCAACACACAGGGTGTATCCTTATGAATGCAGACCATTGTGTTGAATGGAATGATGAAGGAGGGAGAATGAGAGAGGGAATGCAATCACACAGGACATCGATAATAAGATAGGCAGCCATTGTGGCAAGTGTTTTGCCTTTACCACAATGAACTTGCTGGCTTTGTAATGGCCTCGCTCACACCAAGCGTGCTAGTCTTACCGATAGAATCCCTGACATTATAAATGACGGCAAGGTCTTCGCTGGTTTTGTTTATAGTTTAGATCAGCCGAAGTAGAAATAAGTAAGATGTTCAATATAACTAGTAACGGATTAAGTGAGATTGGTAAGGTGCTTGTAGCGAAATTTAAAAAGTGCGAAAAGCTTTAGTTATATTGCTTTGAGGATGTTAGAAATGTAGTATTCGATAAAATTTACGCACTCATTTAATTCCTGGAGATAAGTAAGCTGTGAAACCTCTAATCTTGTCTAGTGCCATCGATCTTCTCCAACATAAGTTTTATTTCCTTTGGCTATGAATCAATCTCTCATAGTTATTGATTATTCTCCTGCTGATCCTACTATGTCTATTTCAACTTCAACTGAAAATCTAATTTTACCTTCATCTATCACTGAATTCGTTCACACCAAGCCAGTTAAAACTAACAGTAGTTGCACCAAAAAAAACTTTGTGTATCTCGATTTTCAAATAATACTTCAATCGATTATATAAAATTCCATCTAAAATTGAAATTGAACCTTTCTGTTCTTAACTTTAATTTTTCATATCAAAGAAATATTTCATATTTTAAATTAGTATTCCGGTTGAGATGTTTGATAAAATCGTTGATATTAACTTTTGGCTAAACTGCCCCAAAACGTTCTTCATCGAAGAGGAAAATGTTAGGTATCATAATGTCCATTTATGACCCTTTTGGTCTGCTGGCTAATTTCACGTTAATTTCAAAATTGTTCTTTCAGTTTGCATGGAAATTGCGAATTTAATGGGATGAGCCTTTGCCAAGAACTATACATAATGGCTTCACTGGTGGAATGAATTTCAGAAAATCAAAGGATTTTCGATGCCACGTTTTTCATGCAACTGCTAATAATGTGCAACTGCATGCATTCGTCGATGCAAGTGCCAGCGCTTACGCAGCGGTTGCGCAATCGTAAAGAAGAGCTTGTCGACATTGCTAAGACACGATGCGCACCGTTTAAAGCAATGACTATTCCAAGCTAGAGCTGTCCTTGGTTGCTGATTAAAGAAATCTATAGAGAAATGTCTCGATGTTCATATATGAAAATAGTACAACCTTTTGGAGCGATTCAAAAACAGTCATCTTGTGGATACACTCTAAGGAACGTAAGTACAAACAATTCGTTGCTTAGAGAATTGCTGAGGTGCTTCGAAGTTTTTTACTAACGCAGTGTCGCTAGCTGCCAACATCACTTAACTTCACTTCGTCGTTCGGATTCAGCATAAACCTTCACGTCTCTTCCGTTCATATACAAATATAACATGCACAACATGATGCGAAAAGCTAGGCCCTTCATGAGATGTTGTGGCATTAAAAGTCACTTACAGTCACTGAACTCATCTCATAATTGTATAATTTTCATCACAAAAGATATCATCATTCGTGTGGTCACATTATTCGCTTACTATTAATTAAATGCGTTTTGGGTACCGCATGCACGTGCTGTTTTAAAAAGGGTTAAGATGAAATGTCAAGTTTGTATATATAAATATGCCAAGTTAATTGTACCGCTAATGGGCCAATTACCCATTGATCGATTGACACCGTTTGTCCGCCCGTTCAGTTATTCAGGTGTTGATTACTGCGGGCCATTTTTCATTGCAATCGAATGTACATACGAGGTATGATAAAAAAATAACCGTTATTTTTTCAAAAAGTATTTATTTATTCATCACCAACTATCTTGTCCCCTTCAAAGTAATCCCCCTCAGATATAATACACTTATGCCAGCGTTTTTTCCAATCCTCGAAACACTTCTGAAACGCGCTTTTTGGTATCGCCAACAGCTCCTGTTTCGATTTTTCTTTTCTCCTCAATCGTAGCAAAACGCTTTCCTTTCATCGGTGTCTTCAGTTTTGGGAAGAGGAAAAAGTCAGCGGGGGCCAAGTCCGGTGAATACGGTGGTTGAGGCATAACGGTTTTTGACCAAAAACTTACGCACAAGCGACGTTGTTTTTGCTCAAAATTTAGCAATTTTGGAACAATCTTCGCTGCCGCACGTTTCATGCCTAAAACATCCGTAAAAATTGCTTGGCATGAGCCGAACGATATGCCAACATCATCAGCAACCTCTCTGATAGTGATTCGACGATTATCCGAAATCATTTTCTTCACTGCGTCAATGTTTTCATCGGTGACGTGCTCGTTGACGTGCTCGGGCGACCAGGACGAGCATCGTCATTGACATCTTCTCGGCCTTCCTTAAACCGGTTATACCACAATTGAACTTGTGTTCTGCTCATAGTAGACTCGCCAAAGGCCACAGTCAACATTTCAAATATCCTTGCGCATTTAATTTAATTTTTTACACAAAACTGAATACAGTTTCTTTGATCCATTTTTTCGAATAGTAAAAAATCGAAGAGCACACCAAAACACGACTAACCTTTTTATCTGTCAAAAACAAACTGACAATCCAAAATGGTTGGTATTGTCAACATATATAACAAACATGTGTACCAACATAACAGAAAAAAAATGCGAAAATCGAACATAGGTAACTCACGAAATTTGAAAATAACGGTTATTTTTTATCACACCTTGTACACGTTTTGCGGATGACAGCACTGCCATTCATAAACCTGTTCAAAACGCCTTAACTCTTTGGAGATTGGGAGAAAAAAGAATATTATAAATGATTCACTTAATAATGATCTCCAATCAATATCCGAGTGGGGTCTCGTATATAGAGTTGAATTCAACGCGCGTAAGACCCATTGTTGTTTGCCAACCCACAAAAGAGTTTCCCAAATTCCCTTTAACCCCTTAAATATGGGTGGGATAGTTATTGCGGAGTCTGTGACTCTTAATGTTCTGGACATGTCCATTCAAAGTAAAGTTCGTTGAATAATCACATTTTTGACGTGCCGAAAGAAGCAGCCAAGTGGCTCGGCTTTCTAAAGCGGTGTAAGAAATATTTCCGTACGATCTACACCACCTATATCCATCCCAAAATGGAGTGTATGGTAATTCGCATTTATGGGCAGGAGCTTCACGAACGCAACTGTAGTAGGTTTCCAGCTCTATTGACTCTTTGGAACATCGTAGAAATGTGGCTTGCTATTCTAACGCTACTTTAATGGTCGTTAATGTAATTAGCTTCCTGCAAATATTTTTTCTGAGAGTTTTGATCTAACCAAGTTCAAATTGAACGTTCACCAATACTTCCCTCTCTTTCGTCCTCCCTCTTACCTTTCATCCTTTGTCAATCAACACAATGCTTTGCATTCATATAGGTAAACCCTGCGGGTTGATTGCTGTTTAAAAAAAAAAATTATAAATTAAAGTGAAAAATCGAAAGAAAGAGATGAAGGGAGTAATTTTAGTTACTGACGCCACATTCGCACACGTTCAAGAGTGCAGAACACATATAATTTCGTTGCCGTTATCGATATTCGTTTGGGTTTCAATCCGTGGAATGTAGCCGTTGGTTGAGCAAGTCGTTTCACAACAAATGTCATCGTGTGGACGCGAAAAATGATGGTTTTCGAGCAGCTCGATGAAAATCAAAAGCTTTTTATTTTCGACAACGACTCTCAGATATGCTATCACGGTCTCACAGCCATCTCCACCGTGTGAACAAAAAGCTCGTTCACTCGTATAAGGTACATGTCTTAGTGCGTCGAATGCTCGACAATCTGAATGACCCTTTAGAGATACATATTTAAAATCTCTCGTTTATTTATGTACAAGTATATTTGGCGTAATAAGAATATTGGGTGTTACACTTTAAACACTTTTCCAAAAATTTAATCCTTTCCTTTGCTGTGTCAAATCCGATGTTTTTTGACGACTCGAACGAAAATAATTGTTTAATATATCAATTTTGTAGGTGTCGTTATCATTTTGCGTTTTGTGCTGCAAAACAGGTTCATTAAATTAAATATCTTACATTGTATTTACCATAAAATTAGATTAATTTCGTTTTTGTTTCTCTTACTTCTTCATCATTCTCATGTTTTTTATTATTGTTGTCAGCATTGTAGATGTTTTCATTTGTTGGACTAATAATTTTGATATTTGTGTTTTCGAAATAATGTTGAGAATTTACTGAGGTATTTGCTGTTGGTAGCTTAAAGCTATTCATCGATGATTCTGGTAGTTTCCATACTTTTAAGTCGTCATTCCAAGAAGAATTTTGAATAATTTCATTTGGATCCCTATTGAAAAAAATTTATACATTAAGTGTAAGGTTAGTAAGGGATGTGCTATTAAGAAAAAAAGCAAATTTTCAACTTTTCCATAGTCAAAATTTCAAAGCCCTCACCAACTTCAAAGAAATATATATATTTTGGCAGACTTACTTTGGAGTATTAGGGCTACCGATATGCTAAGTTTGAAGAAACAAACCTTCACGCACCTTAAAAAAATAAAATAATTACCTTACAGTTTAGAATAAGACTGCTAGTCTGTTTTCAGTATTTTGTCACTATTATAAGAAATTTTTATAACAAATTTAATTTTTTGAATATAAAAAGTATGTTTTAATTGAGGTAGTTCAAATTTTAAACATTTCATATATGTATAGGGTTACCAGAGGCATTTGTTTAGCAATAAATTTACTGATTTCCGGTCTCGCCCTGATTTACTGATTTTCGAGGGAATTCACTGATTTTTCCGAAAAATGGCGATTTTAAGCTTTTTCTCCATTTCTCTCACTTGGATTTAGAGAAATTGTTTTTTAATGCACATTAGGGTCTTTAATTTTTTCCTCATTGATTTGTCAACTTTTCGGAGTTATAGGTAAATAAGTATAACATTGCCTTGGATTAAATTATTTGAATTAAAGGTATAAGCATTTATATACTTTCTTTCAAAAATGTCTTTCCAGATATTTTTTATTTCGTTTCAGTCATTAAAATATGTCATTAAAAACTTATTCACCATTAATATTTTCATAGGAAATACAAGAAACAAGGAAGGGAACAGAAGTGAAGTATCTATTTCCCATTAGACACATCTAGCAACCCTAGATATTCGTATGCCGCTATACGTTTATTTCAGGCCTTCAAGGGTAAAAATCGCCTAAATAAGCTTTTCATTTCACCGTTCGGATTCGGAATAAAAACTGTAGATCTCTTCCATTCATGTACAATTATAACACGTTCAGAGTGAAAGGCCCTCTATTAGCTATGAAATAGTGCACGACTTTTCGATTTGGATACGCTGGGTCACTTAATTGTGCGATAAGAGAAGTGGCGTCGCATTGGGGTCAAAAATCTACAAATGCGAGGAAGGGTTAAAATTTGATAAGATTTAGTGATGTAAAAAATTAAACAAAAAACTAAAGTAACGATAGAACGGAAATATAAATTAGCAAAGTAAGTAGTAGTACAATGTGCGATAGGTATTTGAGGACATTCACATACGTGCTTGCCAATTCTCAGCAACACGTTTTATTTATTTTTAATTTTCAGATCATAAATGGAGTACAAAAATCTGACTCAAGAAATAAAAAGACACACGGTTATCGTCTATTCATAGCGATCTTGAAATCACAATTTTTTAATGTCGACCGATCGTTTGTTTACAAAGTTCGTAAAGAGTTGGAAGCATTTGATGACAATGTGGAAAGGGTTGCCAAGCGCAAAAAATATGAAACACGGTCAGACAGTCTTAGAACATACAGTTTGTGCAGAAAGTCCAGGGCATTATTGACGAAGATTCTTAAAAGTACAAAATTGCCATGTCGAGACACCTTCAATTTTTAGAACGCACAATCAGTCGCATTAAGTATCCACGAAAACATCCTGTACAAATCCTATGGTATGTGATGCGCAGAGGACAATTTATATCGAAACAAACGAGAACAACGATTTATCCGGGCACAATGAATTTTCCAAAGTTAAAACATCCTGAAATTCAGGATATGCACTGGTTTTATTCCGACGAATTGACCAGTACAAAAAAAATAAACCGACGAAACGATACGCGGCGATGTTCTGATCCTTTAGATGTTTCCCAAGTTAGGCACACAAAGTTCCCGTCAGCTGTCATGGTTTTGAGAGTGGTGAGCAATGAAGGACACGTCATGCCACCCCACTTCTTTCCTCTAGGACTTCGGGTGAATGCCATACGTATTCCAACAGGACTCACAAAGCCATGACGACACAAGATTGGACGTTCAAAAATCTGCATGATCACATAACCCCAAACATGTGGCCACCTAGTTCCCCGGATCAGTTTCCTTGGGCTATTGTCTATGGGGCGTTGTTGAACGCGAGAATAATAAACATTCCTATAACAGTTATTACCGGAGTAATAACAAAATAAAAATTTTAGTTTTAAAGTCAAATACCTGCCGCACCCTGTATATAAGTATAAAGTAGTAAAGTATCAAAAGCGTATTAAACTCAGAAAGAATTGAAATTCTTCAACACCCCCACTTATTGAAGTATTAATCTAATTATTTAGTACTTAGCGTTACGACTAAATTATAAATAAATTGAAATTAGGGTTTTCAAAAAAACAAAATTATACAATGTTTCGTTAACTCTAGTAACTCAGCATTGTAATTTTTGCAATTGACAGACAATTAAATTTACTTCAAATATCAAATACTTTAATCTTCAACACACGTTAAGCCCATTGCATGGGCTCAAAATCTCTGTTTAGGTACAGTTTTTGTTAAGCTATCGGCAATCACTTCTTCGTTTGAAAGTTAGAGTAGTTTAATAGTATGATACGGTAACGAACATAACGATTGCGGAGGTCTATATGTTTAGAACACGCTCTGAAGCATTTTGTTTCAGCTGCTGTGATTACACTTTGACTGACACATCCAATTGCAAATGGATGACAGTCGACCAAATTGTTTCAGCCATGCCATGCTAAATAATACAAGAGTATCCTGTCTCTTGCTTTCACACGATGTCCCTCCACCACAAAAAGTGAATATAAAGCCTGTACACGAGCGACGTCTGTCGACTTCAGACGCCCAGTCGGAATCAGTGTAGCCCTGGAGACCTTCAGAGCTGCAAAAATAGAGTTTATAATTAATTGTATCTTCTTTCAAGTACCTAAATATGCAATTGACTGTTGCCCCTTACGCTTTCCCATAATTTTTGTTAAAACGGCTGCACTCATTTACACGAGGAAATAGGCCTATGTCTGGCATATTTCCTTGTGCCAGATACAGGAGACGACCAACAACTTCTTGGTAAAGAACATCTTTCATTTGCTCGCCTCCATTGCATGTAGTGATTGACAACTTTTGATTAATGTCACTTGGAATTGAAATTGGTTTCGAGTCGCTCATACTGATGGAGATGTTAAACAAAATTTACTTTACTTACTTTTAATGGCACAACAGCCCATGGACGGCCTAGGCCGAGCTTTTCGCATTCACTCATGTTGTGCGTCTTATATTTGTACATGAATGGAAGGGACCTACAGTTTAATGCCGAATCAAACGGCGAAGTGAAAAGCTTTTCATAGCAATTTTTACTCTTGTAGGTTTGCCATTGCCTGCCAAGAGGTGGTGCCGTGTAGTAAAATTTTTTTTTCTACTTTTTAAAAATTTTTTTTTTTTATTTGGCCTGTGCCGAGATTCGAACCACGGACACTCTGCGCAGCAGTCCAACGCACTACCACTACGCCACAGCGACCAATACAAAACACAGCCAGATATTTAATTTAAGGCTCTTAAATTAAATATAAGGTGTAGGCTGATCGCTCTAGAAAATTAGTATGTCGTCCACATAAAACACCACAATTAGTTCGGGTCAGTTTTAGACTTTAGAAGAAAAAAACTACTTCAACGGTTTTTCCATATTACTCTTCCATTGTCTACCGCTTTGCTTCAAGCCGTAAATCGCTTTTTACAACTTGCACACCTTACCGCTGCTATCACCATATCCTTCAGGTAGCTCCATATATCTTCCAACAAATCCCTCTGTAAAAAAGCAGTAACTTCCCATCCATTTGACCAATTTTCAGATTGAGTTTGATTGATATAACGAACAACGGGAGAATAGACTTCGCTGTATTCAACTTATAAGTGGCGGATTGCTGTATTGTGCAAATGCCAAAAAATTATTTCCTTCTTTGAAATTGCAATTAATTCATATATAATTTAAACGTAATAAAGACAAGTAGCTTGGATAATCCTGTAGTCATCAGGATATTGAAGTATGGTGGGAAAACAGTGAAGTGCAGCCAAAAGGTGAATTGCAAGCGATGTAAAGTTGTGGTGGCAGGCGACTCCATCCAATGCGACAGCTACTAATGCTGGTTGCCATGCAATGTGTAGGGGACTCGATCATAAGCAATTTCAGAATGCAGTTGCTGTGGCGGTTTCGGAGTATGCAGTGTTAGAGAAAGATCTGCTGCAGCTACTATAAAAACAGTACTTTGCAAACTTAATTCACGCGAAGCTAAAATGGTGCTTATCGCTGCGAAGAATGAAGTTAAAAATCATTCCGATCTGAAGAACAGTGTGTATATTAACGATTTCTTAACTACAAAAAAACACTAAAACTTTTTAGCCATGCTAAATCTTTGAAAACGGTAGGGTAAAGATACGTCTACACTAGAGGGAATTGCATCCATGCTAAGAATTCTGAACATTCTAGTGATCAGCTAATCCAGTCCTTCAACAAAGTCGTTGCTTGTAACTTCTGCCACCAATCAGCGTTCTGCGGTTTCTCAGTATTCAGCACCATTTTCGTAATTTTTTTTTTTTTACATTCAACACACAAGGTGTACCCCTATGAACGCAGAGCATTTTGGTGATTGGAAGGAAGAATGATAGGTGGGAGGAAGAAGGAGGGAGAATGAGGGAGTGAATGCAATCTCAGGACACTGATAAACAGATAGACAGCCAACCTTGAATTTAATTGATGCAGCTGTAAGTCATACTCGTATTATACTCATAGTAAATAAATTAACCAAACTATGAATTATTTTAAAAATACAAATGAATTCAATGGATATTTTTCAATGCGAGGAGCATGGCTTCATTCTTCAAGTTTAATGCATTTCATATGACGATATCAAGCTTCAAACTAGCACCGCAAATAATTTGTGTTTAAGAAACCTCGTTTTCTGAAGAAATAATTAATGTGTATACGCTTCCTGGCTATAGGTATATATTGCTTCCGAGGTGATATCTATGGAGGGCTTTCAATGTATATTGCTGACAATATCGGGTTTACTGATACTAAATATATTTAGTCAAACGTGTTGTCAAATTATTAAAAACTCATTCCCAACGTTAAAAAATTGGAAGCAACGTATTGTCTATATGTAATTGGGTTACATCGCTCACCAAAGTACGAAATTTATTTTTATACTTTCTTAAAGAGCAGCTTGCAACATTGGGCAATAAGTTTGTGTCGTATTTATGTTTAATGGATTTCTGTACGTTTGGCCAATTATTAAACCTTACTGTACCCAAAACTGCAACTGTATGGTCACCCGTCTTTTATCAAAAACGTCAATAGAAATTACGTGAGGGAAAGTTAGTGGTGAATGTGATAGAGTGCATTTTAAGTGACCACAGCATGGTGTATTGCACAGTTGATTTTAGCTCCTTAACTAATAACTACTTCACATTCACTAAAATTATCAACGACTATACAAAAATCAGAGATAGTATTGATACTAAATTACCACGCGAAGAGCTCTACAACATTTCTGATATTAACGTTTTCAGAAGAATTGAGTCCATTATATGCACTGCTACATTATCCAATAAGAGAGTTGCAATGAAGCAAATAAAAATTAAACATGCAATGACAGCATGGGTCAAGCACTAATTCAGATCTCTAGTGAACTATAAAAACAAAGTTTTCAGAAATTTGAAGCGTGAAGCTTTTAGGACTGACTTAGCGAATAAACTTCAACGGCAAAATGAGATTATTAAAAGAGTTCGAACTTTGTTGATAGATAATTATTACAAAAACAAAATAACTAGTAAAGTCAAAGGTGAGCTCAAGAACAAATGGAAAGTCATTAATAACTTTCCTCAAAGCAACAAAAACGATGCCACTATTAAATCTGTAATAACAAATTATAGTGAATTGCTATCTGAAGATGTTGATGTCGCAAATTACATTAACACATTTTTCATATCACGATGAGTTAGCAGTAACATTGGTGCATTTTGATAACGAGGACATTAATGCGTTTGGTATCCTTACTTCGACTAGCAGCCAGTTCAAGTTTGATGTTGAGGAGATAGATAATATCATTTTAAATTTAGATACTTGTAACGCAATGGGATGATCATTGTTTTAAAAAATTCTTCTCATGTGATCGCGGTGACTTTGAAACATCTCATATTCACGATGATAAACTCCGGCATATACCCACGTTCGTTAAAAAAGCAAAAGATTATACCGCTACACAAGGGTGTATATCGTGCTAATGTGCAAAATTATTGACCAATAGCAATTCTGACTGGTTTTAACAATGTACTAGAGAAGATTTTAAAGCAGTATGGTTTTATATGTGGGACTGGAAATCAGCCTGCTCTTATTCAAGCAATTTTCATTGATTTGCAGAAAGCATTTGATTGTGTTAATCATAATATTCTTTTGAAGAAGATGAAATACGTCGTGTTACATGAGTCAAGCCAGCAATTAATGCACAACTAATCAAACGACAGGTACATATCAAATTGTGAGAAATAGTAAAGTGTACAGCAGTCACATGCAGAGTTCCCGGTCCTCTTTTATTTACAATATTTATAAATGATGTACATAAAGTAGTGCTGAATGGTAAATTATCTCTATTTACGGATGCTATTGCGTTGTTCTATCCGTCAATGTCATTGCCAGTACTTAAGGCAGTAGTAGAGCATGATTTGGAGCTACTTACTATACCAGGTAAAATTTTTTTTAGGCAGATAAAATTAGAATAAATACATCGAAAACTAAATTTATTTGTTTTGCATCGCAAGCGTGGAAATAATGTATCACTTAATGTAGACGGAACCGAAGTGGTCGAGGAAAGTTCAGTTAAGTTTTTAGGACTAACTCTAAGCAGCAACCTGAATTGGAGCAGTCACATTAAAAATTTCATATGGGATAAGCATAATATAGAGTGATTTTTTTGCTACTTGGTTTTTGACGTTTATATTTCTCACGCGTGATTTTTGACATGTGCCAAAGTAAAAATGCTCAGTTTGATTTGCCATTTCATCATGAATAGACTTACGCCTCGGTGAATGGAAGTTGGACGAGAATCCATTTTTTATCGTAAAATTGTCATTTTTATCGCAAAATTGTCATTAATTGTCGTCAGCGACAAGGCTCATTTTTGGCTCATTTGCCAGAGGCAATTCAGCAACTACCAATGCATCCCGAAAAATGTGCGGTTTATGGACAGGCGGCATCATTGGACCGTACTTCTTCAAAGACGATGAAGGCCGCAACGTTACGGTCAATGAAGAAAGATACCGGTACCGTTCGATGATAACAGACTTTTTTTTGCGGAAAATGCAAGAATTGGACTCGGCCGACATGTGGTTCCAACAGGACGTTGCCACATGCCACACTGCATTTGAAACCATGCATCAATTGAGAGGCAAATTTGGTGAGCAGTTAATCTTACGTTTTTGTGTAGTCAATTGGCTTCCAAGATCGTGTGATTTGACCCCGTTAGACTATTTTTTGTGGAGCTATGTTAAGTTTCTTGTCTATAGGGACAATTCAAACACGATTGCTGCTTTGGAAGCCAACATTGAACGCATCATTTGTGAGTTTCCGGCTGAAATGTGTGAAAATTTATGCCAAAATTGGCCTTCAGAATGGACCACTTGAAGCGTAGCCGCGGGCAACATTTAAGTGGAATTATCTTTAACAAGAAAATGGCAGGAATTAATTTATCGATCCAAATAAAAATTTCATTCTCTTTTGTAAAATTTCTGTTTTTTTTTTTTGAATTTTCAAAAACTAAGCTCTTAAAAAATCACTCTTTATATAAATTTAAAAGGAAGTTGAGCTTGACATAAAATTTATGATATAGTATATGTCATGAGTTCACTCTCACCTGACGCACATGACAACGTGCTGGGCTTATAAATCTACTGTTGAATTAAAAAAGCTTTAACGCATGCAAAACAAATACATTAAAACGGTATTCCATTGCTGTATCCTACATGCGATTTGTTCTTCCCAGAATTTCGAAATGTTCTACTTATTACTTACAAATATCAACTTATGTGTACAAAAACTTAAATATCGTTGGGTACCAATGCACAATTCGTGTAGCTATTAGTCATGGACTTAATACCAGACGTAGTGGCGATCTTGCGGTAGTGAGATGCCGTCTTGAAATGACAAATCAGAGGTATCTATCTGCTGACCAAATAAAATACAACCGCCTGCCAACCCACTGCAAAACTCACCCACACTTGGTACTTGATACGTCTGAAAGATAGTATTATTAAATAATGTTAATGTGTATAAAGAGTATTATTTATTAAATAGATTTGTAGTCATTGGTTTTTTGTGTTGTAATTGTGGTGGAGAGATCAATCGAAAAAATAGCGTACTATTTAGTAGCGAACACTTTGTTAATTACGATAATTAGTTTAGCCACTCGGTATACTCCTGTACCATTAGGTACCATTGCCATTAGGGCAATGGGGCTTAAATGTTTTATTAATAATTGTTTGTAAATTCAAATAAAATTTAAAAAATTTTTTTTTTTAAATTTAAACTTTATATCGTCCCTTAGCCACTAAGCTAGCCTTATACTGAACGTTTAGCATTGAAAACCCATTTCGATTATATTTCTTTGTAGTCATTTGGTAATGTGGTCCACATGGTATAATGCATCCTAAACTGTAACGTGTCATTCGAGGCATCATCGTTCAGTTTCTCCTTTTGCGTCATCAACAATTGTGGCGTTAGTATTTTTGATGCTGATTTCGTTTACATTCGATGATATTTGATTGAGATTTCCCACTGAATCTACAATATGTTCAATTATTTAGCTTTTGTTTCCATGAACAAAACTTCTCGACTTGTTACAACTTTTTCGTTAATGGATTTACAAATATCATATTTGCTGACTTCGGGTCCCACTTACGTTGACGTGGGTTCATAAACCATGACAGGTTCCCATGTAACATAAATCTTTTACGGATTCAGACCCGATTTTTAATGGTAATGGTAATCCAACGACGATTATATAGCCCACAATATTAACGACATCTGCCCAGTATGATTTGTCCGATTCCGTATCTGAAACCATGCATTTAACACGTTTGATAATTGTCCTGTTCATCCTCTCCACAACGCCATTTTGGTGCGGTATGTACGTATTTGATTTTTGGTGGAGAATACCTGTCTTTTTGCAAAATGATTCGAAGTGTTGATTAATGTACTCAGATCCGTTGTCCGTGCGAATAGATTTAATACTACTACCAAATTGGTTTTAGGTGTATTGCTTAAAATCTTTGAAATGGTCAAGTACTTCTTCTTGACTTCAGAAAATAAATAAAAACTGTGCGTGAAAAATCCTCAATAAATCTCAGGAAATACTAGGCGCCACCAATTTGAGGTGATTAATTTTCATAGTCAATTAGTTTATACAATATGTCTGAAACGGCGGTGCCAGGTCATGACACTCGTTGCTTATTATTATTCCTTAAAAGCAAACATGATCCAGGGAGGTTTTCAAACCATACATACAAGAATCAGAGACTTTTCGCAACATTGTTAGGTAATCTGTCGATTTTACGTACACAACGTATTTTCTTTTTTGAACCAACCACAAAGTAACTCCCTATATGCATTCGCAAAATCGCCCAAAACAATTTTAGGACGACATATGCCCATAACCTGTTGCGATTTAGTGACGTAATAATTACGGGGGTCCACATGTAAAATTTACTTTTTTATGAAATAGGCTCCCCGTGCTTTTAGGGTGATCCTAAAGGGTCAACTTATTTTGGCCGAAATTGCATACAGACTTCTACGTACTTTACTTTTACTTTACTTACTTTTAATGGCACAACAGCCCATGGAGGGCCTACGCCGAGCTTTTCGCATCCACTCATGTTGTGCGTCTTATATTTGTACATGAGTGTAAGGGACCTACAGTTTAATGCCGAATCCGAACGGCGAAGTGAAAAGCTTTTCATAGCAATATTTACTCTTGTAGGTTTTGCCATTGCCTGCCCAGAGGTGGTGCCGTGTAGAAAAATTATTTTTTCTACTTTTTTTTTTTAGCCTGTGCCGAGATTTGAACCCCGGACACTCTGCGTAGCAGTCCAACGCCACAGCGACCATCAGTATAAGACTGGCTTAGACTTCTACAGTTAACATTTTTATGGAAATATATGCTAGAAAGTAAAACCAACCTCTTGTTTTTCACTCCCCAAAATTTTTCTTACCCCTCATCTTCAACCCATACAAAATTAGTTTTTTTATGAAAAGGGCTCCCTTCAAGGTGATCTTAAACCGATCCCCAATAATTTCACTCCTTCAATATTTTACCTGAACAAACTTACAAAGTAACAAACTTATCTCTCTGTGCATGTTGGGGAAAATGGACAATAGAATGGTATACTCAAATATATATAAAACCATTACCGATTCCATTCTCAAATTTCTTGTTGCACGGTGCCATAATCTGAGTTCAAGTGAAATAAATTTTTATATTTCTTACCAATATTTTCCATCTTTTCTCAGTATTGGCAACGCTTTATCAATTATTTGTTGATAGAATTTTAAACTACGTTCAAGTCGCCTAATGGACTCAAGATAATCAGCTCGATCTAATTGAAACTCTGACTGTAAATCAGATACTTCTCGCTCTAGTGCTTTGACCTTTTGCCGATAAGCTTTGAGATATTCATTTTTGGCACTGAGTTCTTGCTGTATATTAGTGTAATGTCCCTGCAGCAAATCGCGATCCGCACTTTGTTCAACACGACTGAGAACATGCGCCAAGGCGCTCAAACGTCGCTGTGCATCAAGTTTCTTTTTTTGTCGACGCTCCTTTAGCTGTATATCATTGGCACGTTCGCCACCAATTAAAGCTCTCTTTATTAATTCAATACGTTTACGGGCCTCCAGTTGTAATGCTGAAGTTAGTGCCATTTCTACTTGCCTCCCTGGCCGTTGTTCATAGCTATTCGCTGTGCTGAGCCTTTTTATTTGCTCCTCATAATGATTGCGCAGTTGTTCCATTTCATGCATTTGTTCATATTTCTCGCGTTGCTTCTCTATATGCTCCTCTTTAAGTCGTTGCGTCTCTTGTTCCATTTCGATTTTCAATATGGCACGTTCATTATCTAACCATTTACGATTTGTCAACTCATCCGTCACTAGTGCGGTAGACTGATCTCCCTCTCCAGAGTTGTTGCTTGGGTTTGAAATATTGTTTGTATTTATAATTTGTGTATGACTTTCATTAAGCATCTTTTTGAGTTTCAGTATTTCCTCTTGATATTCACGTAGCTTAGCATCTTTCGGATCCTCATTTATTTTTGGTTTATTTGAAATGTTTTTGGCTCGTGATGCATAACGCAATGTCGAAATAGTCTCATCATAATTATTATCTGCTGGTGATATACATGACATCATTAACGTCTTCGTGTTACCTCCCAAGGAGTCCTAAAAGTGATAAGATAATGTGATGTAAATACGGATATCAGCATAGTGTATGTAATCTAGCATTTATAATAACTGGTCAAATAGTGCCGAAGAAAGTAAAACATAATTTTTTTATGTGATAACGTCTTTACATTTCATAAATTTCCAAGTTACACTTGGACGACGTTGCAAGCAATTTGGCAATGTAAACCTGTTGTTGTCACATTATGTGACGAGTGCAGAAGAGACTCTTGGTATTCCCCTTCCCCGCCCCCCCCCTTCCCCCCTTAATGGAGATTGACTTTAATATTATTTTTGGTTGAATTCTGGATTAGACCCTACCGTGATGTGATGTTTACACATCTAAGTATGTAGGTATATTTATGCTACTAACTTGCAATAAATAAGGTCAAGTATCTCATGAAAAGTAAGGCCTGTTATTTATGTAATTTACGGAATATCCTAATATTCCTAATGATAGCGTCTTTGACGCTACGAGGAAACATCGTTGATCCTGGGATCGTACTCATTGTTGTTTAATTGGTTGCCTTCTTATCTCGAAGACCTAAGTAGCACCGTAGCGCCGTTTTAATACCGCATCCTAATTTTCTAGTTTATATCTGTTGAAAAATCTGATGTAGGATGATGAAGTTTCCATGGCAGTGATCAAGAAGCCACTCCTACCTCCCGATCCTGCTGTTGCATCCACCTTGCGAGATCTAGAAACATGAGCAGCCCCTAAATATCGATGCCAGAAACCTCATCAATACTGTTGAGAAAGGCTTTCCCGAAAGAACGTAGTGTGGCTAGCAAATAGTAGGGATATGTATGTTCTGACACAGGGGGATGGGGAATGGGGATCGGGGGAATGAGGAATGTGAGGATGAGGAATGTGAGGATGAGATAAGAGGAGTGTGGAATTGATGGATAATTTCTATTTTTCCGCAAATATAAAATGGTAATTACAGAAATCGGTGTCAAATTTTGTATGGATTGTTTGAATAGCAAACAGGAGAGCGGAAATAACGAACCAGCATAAATGGAAAATATTTTTTGATTTTTAATTTCGTATAGAAAGGAAATTGTTTGTGTTTTTCGTCATCTCTTGCTATCGCATATATTTGTGCACGCACAACAGTATCCTTCATAAAACTGCAGGTTATGCTGCAGAATGTTCACTTTCTTTAAAGGGTGATAATAATATTTTTAATCTATTTTTAAAATATGTGTCCACAAGCTGTGATTTGTATAAATTTTCTATAAATGGTTGGGTTAACGAAACTTTAAACGTCATATATTTCAGATCTGTTAAATAAGACGGAAGTATTTTCTGTGTGTTTTTTATAAGTAGTGTCTAATTGTGTTTGAATTGTGTTTAAGAACTATACTTCGTATCAACCAAAATATTTAAAAAATAACAGTTTTGGTACTTAGGGGATTATTATTTTGATTCCTGATTATTATAATTAGCATATTATATTAGCATATACTGCAGGAGTTTTGCATTTAATAAAAAAAAAAAAAATTAAAAAAACAACTCGACAAAAACATTCTGTATTCTGTAGGAGTTTTGTGTTTAAAAAAAAATTTAAAAAAACAATTCGCAATAAAAATATTATTTTGTATTAACCAAAATATTAAAAAGAAAAATTAACTTTTACACTCCATACATATTATTGAACACTTGAAATAACAATAAGGACCTTTGTGTGCTTAGAGTGCGGTGTATCTTTTACAACATCTACAAATTTAAATATACACAAAAGGTCATCTCATATTAAAATAAAATTAAATTGTGAATTGTGCAATAAATCTTCTTTTGCACGATCGGACGGACTTGCAAGACATAAGCGCAATGCGCATGGCTTAGTGCAAAATGATGGGGCTTCAACTTCACATAATACGATGCGGGTTGACATAGACATCGTACAAAATGGTCGGACCTCAACCTCGCACAACGCGATGCAGGTTGATGAGCCCATAGAAAATATTCAAAATAATGCAACTGTAAATAACACATTGCAATTGGATGACCCCACATCAAACAGTGAAATAATATATATTCCAAATAGAAACTTTCAAATTTAAAAACAATGTACATAGTTCCTTAAATTTTTTTTTTTTAAAACGTTGAAAGATACGTTATATTAGTTCTAACAGAGAACATTAAGTAATAAAATATAATCTCACATTAATTTGTGAAGATATATTTCTATATAATGAAAAAAACAAAACAAAAACAATTAGAATTAAAACAAATCTAAAAGAAATTCGAAATAGTGCATATATTTTAAGCACCTTCAAAGAAAATTGTGTTAATTTAGAAAAAAAAAAAACTTTGAATACAGGGAATCGGATTCCGCGGGAACAGTTTTAGATTTTATTCGCTTGGAAGTGAATAAGGCAGTGACAATTGAACATAAAAAATGTGAAATTTGTAATAAGAACGTAATTAAAATAAAATGGAATGAACACTTGCGCACAAATATTCACAAAAATAATTGCATTCTCGAAATTGAAGACAATTTATTCATTATTAGAAATAATAGTTTCAATAATAGAATAAAAACATATAAAATGAAAAATTTAAGTCCTTATAATTTAAAAACTATGGATTTTTTAACTTAATTCACAATAAAGTATCTAATTTGCTAGATAACTTTTTAGGCGATTACATAGCATGCAAGTACAGCATCGAGTTGTATTGTGCGTTCATAAAATATACGGGCGATGACAGTGAAGCCGCCTTTGAAAATAATAACATTGAATTAAGTTTAAAGACATTTCAAATGTGGTCGCTGTGGCGTAGTGGTAATGCATTGGACTGCTACGCAGAGTGTCCGGGGTTCAAATCTCGGCACAGGCTAAAAAAAAAAGTAGAAAAAATAATTTTTCTACACGGCACCACCTCTGGGCAGGCAATGGCAAAACCTACAAGAGTAAATATTGCTATGAAAAGCTTTTCACTTCGCCGTTCGGATTCGGCATTAAACTGTAGGTCCCTTACATTCATGTACAGATATAAGACGCACAACATGAGTGGATGCGAAAAGCTCGGCGTAGGCCCTCCATGGGCTGTTGTCCATTAAAAGTAAGTAAAGACATTTCAAACGAAAATGATAATTTTACAAAATAGTAATACAAAAATAGTAACAGAAATATCCTCATCTTTTACAGAAAAATGTGATGATATTATTAATAACAAATTAAGGTAGCGGGTGGTCATTATTTAACATCTGCTATCTAGACATTAATTTAAATAAATATGAAGCTCTTTTTATATCGAGCTTCCAAAACATTTAAAAATAGACATGCGTGTATTAATGTAAATAATAGAGACATCTTCTGTTTTAAGTGGGCTGTAATATCAGCATTAAAAACATTGAATTGCGCGAGTAATCCTCAAAGAGTTTGATCGTACAACATCCAAAATATAGAGGATAGTGAAATTAAAATCGACGATTTTGTAATTAACTTTCGTGATTAACAATTTCCTCTGAAAATCTCTGATATAAAGAGATTTGAGGGAAATAATATTGTAAGTGTCAACGTGTTTGGCTATGACGGGAAACTAAGATAATTAGTTAGCCCATTTTACACAACGAAATTGGAATGTGCAACACACATAAACATGCTGTTACTTCAAGAAGGCGACGTTCATCACTACGTTTGGATAAAACATATTTCAAGTTAAAAATGATTTCTATGGTTTGAAACCAAAAATTATTTGTTAAAATGTATATTTTTAAGTGTCATGAAATAACTGTTTATTTTAATTTTTGCAGACTAGTAAGAAGTCAATTAACAGCACACACAACCGTAGTGCATATTTGCAATGTTTGTCTACAACACTTCCACAAGGAGGAACATCTTTCGATACACAAAATGGAGTGCACTGGGATCGTATGTAAGATGCCTGATGTTGTAAAATCTGACATTAGTTTTAAAAATTATAATAAAACCATAGATGTAACTTTTGTAGTATACGCGGATTTTGAATGCATTCTCCAAAGTGTGGATACATGCACTCAAAATCCGTCTTCAAGTTTTAGCAATATTATCAATAAGCACGTACCATGTGCATTTAGTTATTATATTAAATGTTCATATAACGATGAGTTAAGCAAACAGGTTCTATACAAAGGAAATGATGCCCCCAATGTATTTATAAATAGCTTAGTGAGCGATATTAAAGATATTTATTTCAACCATTCATCAGTTATTAAGCCTGTGAATTGTTTAACATAAGCAGAACAACATTTTTAAATTAATAGTCAAGTTTGTCATATTTGCAAAAAAATTGTTACATTAAGAGTTTTAGATCATTGTCATCTAACTAGTAAATATAGAGGACCAGCCCATTCAGATTGCAATTTACAATATAGAACCCCGAAATTTTTCCCGATATTTTTTCATAATTTTTTGGTTATGATTGTCACTTATTTGTTAAAGAGTTAGCAAATATTGCAGGCGACATTAAATCGATTACACTAAATAAGGAGTTGTATATATTACTTTCAAACCGTATTGTTGTTAGTGATAAGCAAACAATTGAACTAAGATTTTTAGATTCCTTCAGATTTATGTCATCAAGTCTGTAGTCATTAGCCAAAAATCTTGTGAAAGAAAATTTTAAAGCAGTTAAATCAAAATTTGAAAATGAAAATAAATGTAATTTAATTGTTAGAAAAGGAGTATTCCCTTATGAATATGTGGACTGGGAAAAATTAAACGAAAATAGTCTTCCTTCTCGTGATAAATTTTTCAGCTAACTTAATAATAGTGAATGCTTTGAGGAGGACTTCAAATATGCTGAAAATGTTTGGAACAGTTTCCACTGCAAATCTCTCTGGGATTATATGGAGTTGTATTTAACTTCTGACGTTCTCCTACTCACAGATATTTTCGAAAATTTATGAAAAATTTGCAAAAGAATATACAATTTAGACATACATACAGTATATTAAAAGCTTCGATCGTAGAACGTTTCAACAGAACATCAAAAGAGATGATGTGGAAAGAATTCAGTTTTAATGGATCTTATCAAGGGTAAATATATATAAGTCTCTAATAAATAATTATAATAATAAAATTCATCGAACAATAAAAATGCCACCTCGTAATGTGGATTCTGCAGTTGAAAATTTATTGTTAAACTCCGTTTATAGTAACTTGAAGAAATTTCATATATCTAAATTCTGTGTTGGTGATTACGTGAGAATAAGTAAATATAAACATTTATTTGAAAAAGGATACACACCTAATTGGACCACTGAAATTTTTAAAATTAAGATAATACAAAACACTAACCCTATTACATATATATTACAAGATTATAAAGGAAATGTAATAAAAGGTATTTGTGAAATGGTTAGGATTCACAAGAGAACATAATTCATGGATAAATATAAACGCTATTCTCTAAAATACTAACGAATATTTTATCTCCTACAAAATAAAAGATTAATAAATACTTATAAAAAATGTGCCTGTATTTTTCATTTATCTATACATTATAATACTCTTAAAATATAAGGGTAATTTATAAGGAAAATATCTTCAACTGAAGTGAAAATTAACTATGAAAATTAACTATGAAAACTCTCTAGATCATATCTTTTTCTAACGCACGGAAATATATTCACTTAGAAAAGATCGCTTATACGTTTACGTATAGTACGGCAGAAAAAGATGAATATAAAATAACTTTTTGATGGTTTTGTCTTTGAAAGAATTTATGTAGTCTAAAAATTTGTATAAAAGGTCTATGCGAAGGAATCCAAACTTCAGTTTCTAACTAGCATAGTTATATTAAAATAGTAATGATGTTGAACGCAATTGAAGATTTTAACTGCAAAAATTAGAAGCATCTGCTTTCCATTAAAGATATGGATAACAATCGCCCGTATACAGTGATTGGTGTTGTGCGTAAAACTACACCATAGGGAATGAGACTAGAAATGGAGCTTGCAGAGTTTCGTGTAATTCTTCCTGAACGATTCACTGAAGTTTTGGAGTCAACTTTAAACGCTGTTAATGAAGGTGGTTTCGACATAATTAAAGCCACAACAAATGGAGGAAAAAGGTATAATTTAGAAATTTGCAACACTGGAAATATTTCATGTCAACCTAAACCACCATTTTACTATTGTTAAATATATTTTCTTCCATAAAAATAAAAAGTTATAACACACACAAACAAGTATTTTTTACTACATTTTTTTATTTCTCATTTATTATATCAATTAAAATTAGTTTTCCTTGTTATCCTATAATACAATTTCATAAGTTTTTCAGCATTTCCAGTTTTATTTATATGACATCTGCAAGTGTAGGTCCTTCCACAGCATTATTAACTGACCAAGGGCAAGTTGTACGGTGATTGCCATGTTTGGAAACAATAAGTTCAACATTTTCCTTTGCTTCTAAGTCAGCTTGTACATATAGCAATTGTCTCCTTTGCTCGTCGAGAATAATAAAATTAAATTCGATGAGAAAATCTTTTATTCTGTTACTTTACATTGTCAAAAAAACTTCTGTCTTATAAAGAGATCGAAAATATATAAAGTTTAAAGCTGCGTTAACCAAACTATTTATAGAAAATTTCTACAAATCACAGCTTGAATACACAGATTATGTAAATTCTATGAGAAAACAAAATAACCTGCATTATTTTAATGTACACCTTATCATATTTAAAAACTCCACTGCAGTCATTGTAAATGCCATTATCATCCATGCCCTTTAAAGAAAAGGAACATGCTTAAGCATGATCAATAACATACATATGTACATATGTAGTCCAAATATATGCAACAGCAAGAAAGTATAAAAACATAAACAATTTCTAATCGCAGCTTGTGCACACATAATTTAAAAATAGATTAAAAATATTATTATCACCCTTTAAAGAAAGTGAACATTCTGCAGCATAACCTATGAAGGATACTGTTGTGCGTGCACAAATATATGCGATAGCAAGATATGATGAAAAAAACAAACAATTTCCTTTCTATACTAAATTAAAAATCAAAAAATATTTTCCATTTATGCTGGTTCGTTATTTTCGCTCTGCTGGTTGCTATTCAAACAATCCATATAAAATTTGACACCGATTTCTGTAATTACCATTTTATATTTGCGGAAAAATATAAATTATCTATCAATTCCACACTCCTCTTATCTCATCCTCACATTCCTCATTCCCCCGATCCCCATTCCTCATTCCCCTGTGCCAGAACATAAATATTCCAACTACTGTGGCTGTTGCCAATCCCGGGTAAACACTTAAGAAATGGTTGAGATTTTCTGTTCATATCTGTCATTACAGCTGCGACAAAAGAGATTTTTAACCTGGCCGCATGTTTTTCCACTTTCCAGTGGTCCGTGAGAACTGCAGTAATTCTTGTTATGTTACGACGAGAGCAACTTTGAAGTTTCTTTGTCCTGTTAAGGTCGTATTTTTGCTACGTCTTCCTCGATGTGGCACATTTAGTTAGTCCCCTCTCTCCTATTTGCAATGGATAAGTAATTAGAGAGTATATCACCTTAGACCCTGCTAATCGGAATTGCGACGATTTCCCAAACATCAACTTCAAGGGATGATCCTTGCCTCGTCTGCCTTATCGTTACTCAATGTTTTTGTTACTTGCAACCAATATTAGAGTAACTGATGACGGACAACTCAGCAAGGCAAGTTCCTCACTGCATTCCATTACAAGTTTAGAGGTGGTAGGAGTTTGACAGTCTCTAAAGATAGGTATTTTAACTAGCTTCAGGTTTAGTTCTAGTATTCCTTTGCAAGCTTCCTTTATCGCTAGTAATTCTGCCTGGAATCGTATTCATTACTTCCGCTAATTATGTATGAATATGTACAATTGTGTAGGCTAATGTTAGCTAATTTTTAAAGGTTTCTAGTGTCCCTTTGAAGGTTTTAATTTACAGTATAAAATTATTGAAACTGTATGTAGATTAAAATTGTTTTTGAATAGTATAATTCTCTATTGTTATGGAGATCCATATTTGGACTTGATTAGAATTTTGTATACTCTTAAGCCAAGGAATCTCTTTTTGGGCTTAGTTTTCAACTTATAATTATTATATTCCTAAGGAGGGCAAAAGTTAATAAAAACTTCATGTACAAAAGTAAAAATATAGGACTACGTTTTAAAAAAAAAAAAATGTGCATCTTGCATTTACCACCTATCCTCAAAAAGTGCTGTTAAGTGGGAGTCAGTAATAATGCGCCGAATTTTCTCTTTCAAGGCGTCAATCGTCTTCGGGCTTATCTGAGTAGACAAGCGACTTCACATAACACCACAAAAAATAGTCCAGCGATGTTGAATCGCACGATCTTGGAGGCCACGCCACAGGCCCACGACGCGAGATAATGCGCTCTCCAAAAGTTCCCTTCAATAAATTGATTGTTTCGTTGGCTGTATGGCATGTAGCGTCGTCTCGTTGGAACCAAAGATCGTCCACATCAACATCCTCCATTTCAGGCACGAAAAAGTCATTAATCATGGCTCTATAGCGTTCTCCATTGACTGTAACATTATGACCGGCTTCATCTTTGAAGAAATATGGACCAATGATTCCCTCTGCCCATAGAGCGCACCAAACAGTGACTTTTTGAGTATGTAACGGCTTGTGGATTATGATCACTCCAAATGCAACAATTTTGCTTAATAACGTACCCATTCAACCAAAAGTGAGCTTCATCGCTGAACAAAATTGTATTGTGTAAATCGGGATCGGTGGCCATCTCGTTTTGGGCCCATTCACCGAACAGTAAGTCTATTCATTATGAAATGGCAAACCAAACTGAGCATAAATCAAGTGATATCTGTCAAAAGGACTAACTCCGAAAAAAGTATTGCCAGATTGAAAACCACACTTCTAAAAAAAAACACCCTTTATGTGCATATATATGTCCTTATACAATAAAGTTTTAAACTTAAGTAATATAAATATATATGTATGTATTAATGTAACTAACCTGCAGAAGTCTTGTTAATTTCGAGTCCCGATATGGTATATGCTTTGTTTTTCCATCCACTAATGCTGAAATAACATTACCCAGAGCTGACAATGATAAATTGATTTTTGTGGCCTCCTTCAGACGTTCCCCAATTGCGCCCGTCTTATTCTGACGCTCTGATCCCGCTAAATCAACTAAATTTAATTTACCACGACGTATTCCGCTAACAACGTGACCTTCAATATAAATTTGAGAAATATCAACATCATCGGCTTTATGTATTTGCTCTAGGCTGATGGTAAATATCGAATGTGATCTGGAGCTAGTTGCATTCATAACTGTTGAGCCAACCACACGATTACGATTTCCCATACTCAAAAGCTCGTAACATTCATTAGCATTATGTACGGTATGCGTACTAAGCGTGGGCACTGTTACACCTAAACCGGGTAGCTCCTTAAGTGCATGATTTACATTTACGCTCTCAGTTAGATTCAAAAGATCACGTACATTTTCGTTGTATATTTCCAAATAACTAACTAAAGCCAAATATTGTACACCAGTTGCAACAGAAATAGCTTCAAAAATATGATCGAAAGTTCGTGTAATTATGCCGCGCTGTGAATTTTGAATCGCAGTTGAGCCATTTTCATAATTGTCGGGACCCTGAAAGTTAATTTTGAAAATTTTTATTTATTTATTGATATGAGACGTTTACGTCAAACAAATTTGTTGCTATCATCAAAAAGTTGGTATATATGTAAGTACCTGCATCGTATGTGTTTTGCCAGATCCAGTCTGTCCATAAGCAAATATTGTGCCGTTGTATCCTTCGAGGACGTTATCCACCAACGAATAACATATATCATTATAAATGGCTTCAGTTGGAGCCAGCGTATCGTATACACTGTCATAGGTAAAAGTTTTCGCTGGGACACTCGAGTCTGATGGATTTCGCACAGATACTGTACAATCCTCAATTTTAATGATATTCTATACAAGGAATAAAATGCATAGTAATTAATTGAAGCCAAAAATTTATTATATTCTACTTATTTTAAAAATATTGAAGAGTTTTTTATAGATCTGGAAAGCAATTGAAAGCTAGACTATTCCATTGGCCATACAGCATTTTTCATGGAGAGCGTTAACTAAATTTATTTCCTCATTTGCTGAGATCATATATTGTATGTACAATAGAATGTATAAACATAGTAGAATAACAAAAATCTTTATTAGCTAAAATTTATTATAAATTTGTACCAAATTTATGATCAATCAGTTGATCAGATGCAACCCATTTTCGTCGTCTTCGACGTCAATCCGACATCGGCTGCTGCAATTATGTTCAATCTCATAACTCTGGCAAAGAAATATTTTCGTAATGGCCCCTGAGCATACAAAATATCTAGTCAATGTCTTTTGAATGATCCTCGTTTTACTCGAATTTTCTTTTAAAGGGTTTTTAAAAAAATAAAAGAGTAACCAGAGTACCTTTAGAAATAAAGAAATATCTTTTGGTGTCACCTCAAATTGTTTCACACCTTTGTGAACAGTGAAGTTAACTTGCGCTTTAATTTAACGGTCAAAAAACCAGAGGTCCTAACCAAAAATAGCAAAAGTAATTTAATCAGTTGACCAATAATATTGCGGTGGTGCACATAAGTTTTATGTATTTTTTTAATTGTAGTGTTTTTAAATGTTATCAAAGAAAAAAGATTAGTTTCGATACAAAAATTCAATGCCTTAATGAAGAATAAACTAATTTATATACATTCTTAAAACAAAATTAAAGAAACAAAGCGATAAAAGAGTATAAGTTTTGAAGTTAACTCCTTTAGAATTATTTTTATATTTACTAGGGGGTAAAAGATGATCGTGGCAAAGCGGACACTGTCACGGAAATGAACGACAGCGGCCTCTATCATCAAGTATGAAAAAAATGAGGATGCATATGTATTTATATACACATAACTGATGCATCATCTAAGTAGTCGCTGTGGCGTAGCGGTAGTGCGTTAGGCTGCTGCGCAGAGTGTCCGGGGTTCGAATCTCGGCACAGGCAAAATAAAAAAAAAAGTAGAAAAGGTGATTTTTCTACACGGCACCACCTCTTGGCAAGCAATTTCAAACCTACAAGAGTAAAAATTGCTATGAAAAGCTTTTCACTTCGCCGTTCGGATTCGGCATTAAACTGTAGGTCCCTTCCATTCATGTACAAATATAACACGCACAACATGAGTGGATGCGAAAAGCTCGGCCTAGGCCCTCCATGGGCTGTTGTGCCATTAAAAGTAAAAAGTAAGATGCATCCTATATCCCTTTATCAATCGAAAGAGGAGTCCTCTATTTCTTTATCGATTGATTATTCTTGTTTGATTCGAACTCTATTTTACATTTTAAACAAAGCTCGTTATAAATTTCTAGAGCACAAACAAATTGCGATTGTGTAACAATAAAACCTCCAGGAAAAAGTGCAGCGGAGAGACAGCGAGAATGTAGACTTCGTCGAAATAGATGCCCAACCAAATTCATATTTTGTTATCGTGAAAAAAAAAAACTCACAAACCAGCATCGAGAGATCGGGAGAGTGTAGATACAGCAGAATTCGAATTTCATTGAAAAACAACTCGCAAAGACTACATAATGCGGAGACACAGCATGAATGGCAAATGAGTTCATTACAGCCAATAATTGCATCATGATTGAGTACCGACGAAGGTTCTCAGATTATACAGCACCAGTGAAGTGACCGAATTCCCAGCTTCTAAATGAAAGAGAACTGCAGAAGATTTATTTGACAATTTGATTGAAAATCTTTCCTCCGTGGCAGGAAAAGAATTCGCATCAGCTCAACAAAACATAGACGAGATTCGCCAAGTTAGTTTCAAGTCAACCTCATTCGCGAGTTCTCAGACCGGCAAGTGGGAAATTTTCCACCTGCTGAGATTATCCAACCTGAATGATGATAATAATGATGATGATGGTAACATTATAATTACTTATATAATGATGTAGCAAATAAATTCGCATGCTTTGAGTATGAGTATTTTGATGGAGACGATGATTTTGCAGAGAGCATGCATTAGAAATGCAAATGATCAAAATGAAGTTAATCCAGATGTAGCACACCTGGGATCAGAAAATCACCAAACTGAACAATACAAGGCTTATCGTTTACATAAATCAGCAAATAAATATTTTAAAAACATGTTCGTTAAAAATTCCTTCGGCGGCGCCTTTTATGTCTGCGATGTCAATATTACTAAACCTAACCTGAAAACACAAAACGCAAAGGTTCTGAGAAGTAAAGTTTTGTAGGCGGAAAACTTTATATTAAAATAAATCATAGAAAAATGTTTTTTCTATCCATTTTTGACATTACTGTTTGAATATGATTTCGGGCATGTGGCTGCCATGGCTGGCGCGTACATGGCTTAATCTGGATGTCCAATTTTCACACAGTGGAAGTAAATCAGCCATATTTCGGCAATAACGCGTTGAATGTTGGCTTCCAAGCGCTCTATTTATTCCGGTTTATTGGCGTAGACATGCCACTTTATAGGTACATATCCCGAAAAAAATTAATTAATGGCGTCAAATCGCACGTCCATTTCGTGAAATTATTCATTCGTCAAATATTTTGTGGCATGATACCACATGTCTGCAATAGTAATGCCTTCCAATTGTCGACAAAGTTTGTAATCATGTCTTTGTACCGCTCACCACTGACTGTAACGTTCTGACCATCATCATTTTTGATGATGTGCCTATAAAGCACACCAAACGTTAATTTTTTCTGGTTGAATGGTGTTTCGAGAATGGCTTGTATTATCATCTTGCTCAACAATTAAGAGTGGGCCAATCATCTTTATGGAACATTGTGCATAAAGGTCTTACATGCCTACAAGATTCAACTTGTGTGAAAATTCCAGATTACGCCATTTATGTGTTTTATTTCTATCTAAAGTTCACCGCCTCAAAAAAATAACACCGGATATATAAAATTCATGTCTTTTTTTCTACGATTTCCTGCGAACTGCTGGAAACTAGGTCGGAGAAGAAATTTTGGACAATCAAGAAGAAAACGAAGGTATCAAAGATTAATGAATATACATAAATAATAGAGAATGTGGTCGCTGTGGCGTAGTGGTAGTGCGTTGGACTGTTACGCAGAGTGTCCGGGGTTCGAATCTCGGCACAGGCAAAATCAAAAAGTGAAAAAAATAATTTTTCTACACGGCACCACCTCTTGGCAGGCAATGGCAAACCTACAAGAGTAAAATTTGCCTAAGAAAAGCTTTTCACTTCGCCGTTCGGATTCGGCATAAAACTGTAGATCCCTTCCATTCATGTAGAAATATAAATATAACCCGCACGACATGAGTGGATGCAAGAAGCTCGGCCTAGGCCCTCCATGGGCTGTTGTGCCATTAAAAGAAGAAGAAAGAAGAATAGAGAACAAATAGAAATTGGCAATTGCGCATAATAATACGAGTATCTTGGCGAAAAGACGGCTGATTAAGATGATACTTTACTAATTTTTCTACACAGCACCACATCTTGGCTGGCAACCGTACATTTTCCTTACGCTCCCTATCTCTTTCGTTGGTGCTACATGCGGTCATAGTCGACACTGATAAGCTGAAATTCATTGTGGTAAAGGCATAACACTTGCCACAATCTCTTTGTTTATCTCTTTATCGGTGTCCTGTGTGATTCTTTCTTCCTGCCACCTATCAATCTTCATTCTATTCAACACAATGCTCTGCATTCGTAGGGGTACACCCTGTGTGTTGATTGTATCAATAAAAAAAAAATTATTGCTTTTTGCATATGTTGTTTTGCATTATTAACAAAACAGAAATTAGATCTGGTACAAGGGCGTAAGTTGACATCCCATATATGGTAACTTAAATTTCCATTGTATGATATCTCAGAAACATTTTTGGCATAAGACTAAGATATGGTATGAAGTTAATATTTGTCAATAGCTTTTTGTTGTAGGCGTGAAAAATTAGGCAGGGCACTTTCAATACAAACCTTATGCTTCTTCGGGTACATATCCAGAACTTCATACAGTACAGTACTGAGATTTGGTACTAGAACGTTAGTTTATGCCATGCTACTGGAAAATATAGGTGGATTTTAAAAAAGGGATGTGGCACCTCTTGTAAGTATATTCTGGAATTCTAATAACCATTTGTGGTATGATACTAAATTTGATATTGAGGTATAATTTGTAAATGACGTTCTGTCGGAAAAATGGGTACTCTTCGAAAGGGGAGAGTGGTGCGGCTATAGAGTCCTAATGTTTATGATTAGGTATATCTCCGGAACCATTCATAGGTGTAATTGAATAAGGGGGTTGGACAAAATTATTAAAAAAATTTTGTATACTTTTAGGGTAAACTTTTTGAAGTGCAATTTTTTTTATCGATTGTGAGTTGTTCTGTGAATTTCTGCACGGTGTTTTGGATAGTTTATGTTGATGTAGATTTCATACAGCAGGGGGAGAATTTACTAATCCACCAATACTATTTCTACTACAACGTTCTATTACTTTTCTGCTACCTTTCTTCTGTTGGGTCATAAAAAAGTATTCGCGGTTTTTGTTGTTGGTACCCACAAATCTGGCAACACTAGTCCGATTATTTCAAACGAATACATGATTGAAAGGTTCTATTTCAGGCTACATTTTGTGTGTAGACAGTTGCGTAATTCGTCGTTAGTGTAAAAAGTTACATTGATTTGAAAATTAGTTAAATATCTGAAGAAATACGCTATGTGATGCTTTATTACTATAGAAAGGTAAAACCGATACAAAAACATGCCGAAAAATATGTGCGGTTCACGGTGAAGATGCTGTAAGTGAACGCCGGACCCAAGAGTGGTTTGCTCGATTCCGGTCAAAGATGCTCTGAAAGTCACTGAAAAAGCCGATGAAATTTTGCAGCTGGTGGAGCAAGATCAACACGCAAGCTGTCAGGAGGTAGCAGAGGCACTAAACATCAACCACATGACAGACTTGTGGATACCAACCTGAATACTTTTTATATAACGCAATACTTTTCTACTACATACTTTTCAACAACTTCATACTATTTTTCCTGGTATTTCTTTGTTTTTTAATGGCATAACAGCCCATGGAGAGACTAGGCCGAGCTTTTCGCATCCACTCATGTTGTGCGTGACATATTTGTACATGATTGGAAGGGATCTACAGTTTTATGCCAAGCCCGAACGGCGAAGTGAAAAGCTTTTCTTATGCAATTTTTACTCATGTAAGTTTGCCGTTGCATCCTTAGAGGTGGTACCGTATAGAAAAACAATTTTTTCTACTTTTTTCTTTTGCCTGTGCCGAGATTTAGACCCAGACAGTCTGCAGTCTTTCTCCACCTGTCTTCAACGGTTCACTGCCTTAATGATTACAAAATTTCTGCTTGAATAAAGAAAAAAACATGCATTCCAAAAGAGAAATGAAGATGTAGTTCATAATTTCAATTCCGTTTTGGAGCCGTCAGTCAAAACAGTGGCGTGGCTAGATTTGGTGTTACCTGGGGCCTGCAATAGTGGTGTCATCCCTTTAGCACACAAAAAAAGGATTCAAGGAAAAACATAATATAATAGTTTTTAATATAGTGATCTATAACCCGCAACAGAACGCCTAATGTAAGCAGCGATTTGTCCATGACCTTGAATCAATATCGTTCTTCTGAAATTTCACTCTAGGTTCTGATAAGAAATTCCTTCTAAAAGCCTAAAGGACAGCACAAATGGTTTACGAATAAACCTAGTGTTTACAGCAAACAATTTTGCCGAGACATTAGCAATACATTTACACTTTTTCACTAATACACCCACAAAGGCAATTGTCTTCGCCTTTGTCTCTGATTTTCCATAGGCAATGATGGAAATAATAATTTTGAGGTTTCGAGAGAGAACAAAAAAAAAGGCATATAAAATTTACCGCGCAAAACAAAAACTTTGATTTTCTTATTCGGAGATTTTGGTTAGTTTTAATAAAATTAGTAAAATTGTTGGTAATATATTGTTAATAAAATATATTTATAATTTGCAGACTACATAAAAGGAAAAAAGGAGAAAACTAAAAATGTATTTTAATTTATAGATTCTTATTTGTTAATAAATTTAGAAAAAAGGAAAAAATGCAACAAATAAATTAGTTAATTAATTAAAATGCAAATTAATAGAGACGACACATACGACGGCTTGCTATAAATAAATTGTTTCAATAACACCTACATCATGAAGACAACTTTTCTCTTTTTTGACAGCTAATACATATTCTCAATTGTCTTCAGAGCATTGTGTGATGTAAACGCAGCGTAACCACAAGAGCCGAAATTTGAGGTTTAAGACAGCATCTAGCTAGCTAGCTGACATGATAAACAATTCCTAGTTATAGTTAATATTTTTTAGTTTTAAAACACTGCGATAACTGGAGACGTTAGAAACGCATACCGTGATTAAGATCTTTAATGCCAAATAAATATTTGGAAATAATATTAAAAATTTCCATTTTAGGGAGTCCATAAGTCTCGTAGCAACCAGTCGTGTTTTACTGCGCTCTTTACTTAATTTTTATTTTTACTTTATTTCAATTTTTTTATTTATGAATTTATATTTTACAAACGATTTCATTAAATTCTAAAAGTCCAAGTATGTATTTGTGATTCTTATATTCTTATGGATTTTTTCATATTTTATACGTACATATTTTACACTGTTTTACTTCACTTTTCCAGTGAGAACTAAATTTTGTTTGTTTTTAACTCAAAATTTAATATTTACCGTTTTCACATATTTTCGTTCTCGTATTATTGTCCAATGCTTTGCAAACTGTAACTTTCTAATACTAAATTATATTTTTGATATTTTAACTACTACATAACTTGTGTTTGTTGTTTTGTTGACTTTGATTTTTTAACTATACCTTTATTTCTGACTTTACTTTTCAATATAACCTGTACGTATCCTAATTGCGCCTTTAAGGGTGATTACGAACGTCTCGGGATTTGTTGGCTATGTGATGCACTGGCTTGTCTAAAATGTGACGGGTTTTCTGGTAGAACCCTTGATTTAATACAAGACAAGAAGGGCCTTCTTTGGTCATACTTGAATGAAGGTCAACCGATATTGATCTACATGTATATGTACAATTTTTAAACAAATATGATAGGTTTTTAAAAAATCGAGAAAGAGCTATATTCTTTGACATCAAAATTTAAGCATTATGAACAACTTTTTAATAATTTCAATTAGTTTGATATGAACTCGTTGATTCCACGAGGATAACGCATTTGAGCGCTTCAAAACCCGATGAACACGGTAATGAACAGTCTGTGAGTGATGTTGTGGACGTGGACGCCCCAACTCCATCTTCGGAGCCCGCTCCTGCTATTGTAGTCACAGACTCTTTACCGGTTATATTTACCACTGCGTTTGTTTTAAAAATACACCAAATGCGTCAAACTAACATTAAACGTGACAACGCAACTGTATCTAAATTTAGTTTTAAGTATATTTAAAAAATAATCTTCCTCTTAAAATTAATTTACCAGCTGACATAAGTAAAACTATATCAAATCAATTGATTTGTCCCCACAATGCTTTTGAGGAGATTTTGTTCCTCGTGAGAGTACTAGGATACCTAAAACTTTTAAAGCATCAAAACAAAATAATTAAACATATGGTACCCATTGTAGTTAGCTTATGATAAAAAAATGTTTGAGATCTCAATACCAAGCTAGATTAGATTGTAATAGGGGCTGGGCACAAGACATCAAATCACTGCGGCCTAAAAAGGCCTATTGTGAAGAGCCAATTGAATTTCCTAAGATACACTTCCTAGAATTGTATCACTTAAAAATGCTAAAATATCCCTGGGAGTTATATTGCCCACTTCAACCGTAGTTGGGTATGCAATAGTAAGGTGACGAAGTCTAAGACTGGCAAGCTTGTCACAGTGGCACAGAATGTGCTCAGCTGTTTCCTCGTCTTCGTCACAAAATCTACAGAATTCGTCCCGAGTTATTTCCATGTTAGCAAGATGTTTTCTAACTGGGCAGTGTCCACTAAGAAATCCTGTTACAGCTCGGATTCCGTTTCTGTTTAACATCGTTTTGTTCTAAACTTTGATACACTTGGCATGAATGATTTCGCTTGTCTGTTGTCTAAGGTGTCTTCCCAGGCAGCCTGGACCTTTCTGTTCAGACATGTGTTAAGATTGAGCTTTACAAAACTCCATGGCGGGCCGCAGAATAGGGTTGGTCCAAACATGGGTTCGGATGTCCCTTTTCTGGCTAGATCGTCAGCCATTTCATTGACCTCAATACCACTATGTCCAGGCAAAAATTAGATGGACTCTATTTTATGATGCTAGCTTGACCATATAAATTTTGAACTAGTTTTGAAGGAGTTTAAGGCCAGTAATACAACTAAACAAGCTAAAAGATTTATTCTTGGCCAGCATTGACCTCGAACATGACGAAGTTCGATTTCCTAAAACATTGCTAATTCCGACTATATTAAGTACCGAAGTACCAAAATTTTGTTGTTGATTATACTGCAGCAATGGGATGTGGCGTTCTAATTGCTGTTAGGTCTTAATGCTGTTCCGAGGAAGTGAATTTTTCTAACGCGATAAATATCAAATTGTGTAGTGTTAAAATAAAATATCAACCAATAAATTTATATATAACGTGTTGTTACCTATATATGCCACCGAATTTTTCATGCGTAATTTATCAGAAGCACATTTTAGCTATCAGCGAAATTTGTTCTATGCTTAAACCAAATGATAAGTAATTGTTGTTTAATGATTTTAATTTACATCAGGTTACTTGCGATATTTGTTCCAATGAACCTTTATATGTATACTTACTTCTAATAATTATAACAGCATCGATATAATGAACTCCATAATCACTGAAGACCCCTTCCAACTACTGTTACGCAGTGTCAGAGGTTCTAATCTCAGCAAGGACAAAATAAAAAATTTAAAAAATAAAAAAAATTAAATAAAATAAAAAAAATAAAAAATGCACAAAATTAACGGCACCACCTCTTGGCAGGCAATGGAAAACCTACAAGAGTAAAAATTGCCTATGAAAAGCTTTTCACTTCGCCGTTCGGATTCGACATAAAACTGTAGGCCCCTTCCATTCATGTACAAATATAACACGCACAACATGAGTGGATGCGAAAAGCTTGGCCTTTGGCGCTACATGCGGTCATCTTATCAACACTGCTAAACTAAAGTTCATTGTGGTAAAGGCATAACACTTGCCACAAACTCTTTGTTTATCTCTTTATCGGTGTCCTGTGTGATCACATTCACTCTCATTCTCCCTCCTTTTTCCTCTCACCTATCAATCTTCCTTCCATTCAACACAATGCTCTGCATTCATAAAATACAGCCTGTGTGTTGAATATAACAATAAGAGAAAACTATGAGCATTGCCCCCGCCACGTTATAAAATCGGGTTAGGAGACTTTAATGCCAAGGTGGGCAAGGAGAGTCTCTTTGGCCCAACGATCGGAAAATTACCATAATTGAGAAGTAGAGCCCTCTCTCGACCTTCCCTAATGTAATGCGCAGAGACGTGGACATTGACCACCAATGATGAGAGGCTGTTAGGATCTATGGTCCAATATGAGTGAACGACGTGTATCGAGTAAGATGGAACCATGAGCTGTATGATCTGTACGCCGACACTGACATAATCAACGTATAAAAGACCAGCGGTTTTGCTGACTGGGTCATGTTGACCGAATGGAAGAAGGCACTACGGCTAGAAGTGTGTTTTATTCGAGCCACGGTGGAGGAATACGTAGAAGAGGACGTCCTTATCTCTTTTGGAAAGATAGGACAATATTTATTTCAATAATTTCAAATTCAAACTATTTTTGCTGACGAATAAAATAATGTAACAAAGTTAAAATCAACGAATAAGTGGTATACTTAGTAGGAAATAGAGAATAAGGAAAAAATGTAAAGCTTCGTATTTAAGCTATTGTAAAAAAGAGAATTAATAGACTATAGTTTGACGCCGCAACATTGGTTTCTAATTTTAGTTAATTCCGAAATTTACTTCGATTTTATCGTAAAATGTGGTTAATTTTTTTGCGATTACTTGTTGATTTGCTTTGACAAATCCACATTCCTTGGTGAAGGAGGAGATAATCAGCGGCTGTTACAACAATACATACATAAGTGTACTATGCAAGGACACAGTGGTTGAATGCGCGTAACTTTTCTTGTTGTTCTTATGTAATTTTTTTGGTTTATAACAGTAAATAAACTTTAAAATCGTTGAACGCCATTTTAGGGTGTCAACCCTTTTCTAAGTTTTTATGTTTCTTGCCAAAATGGTGTCACCCGAGGCCCAGGCATACAATCTGATGGCATTGATAGAAGTTTTAAGTCCATATCAGTATTTATCTTCAACAATGACGCTAATATCCCAGCAAATACCCATTACGTTTCAGCCTACAGATTACTTTGACAGCTTCTCCTATAGCAAAAACATCAAAGGGTGGTAAGTTGAGCAATGCGTCTAGTGATGGGTCAGGTATTGTCGCGAAAACTCCTCTACAACAGATGATTACAGTCCTCTGAAATCTAGCAAGAGCAATCCTAACGCTATCATTATTAAGTCTGCTACACCAGACTATAGATATATAACTGAAAATGGGTCTGATCATAGCCTTATAGAGCCATAGGATATATCACTTAATGGGATAGCTGGATAGTAATTCCCGATAAAATTAGACCATTAATTTTCCTTCTCCTGGTGAAAAGAATAATACCAGTTTTAAGAGGGTTAACCGATTGAATACTTAGAGTCAATAATATTTAGAACAGTTTGAGCTTTCCTACAAAACTTACGCTAGCGATTAACCGTGATTAAACAGGCAACATTATCGGCATAAGCCTGTATGTACATAGTCTGTATGTACATAAGTACAAGCTGAGAGTCCATAAGCAGACACCACAGCAGTGAAGAGAGAACGCCACCTTGGTCACATTCTCTATTCATGCTACAAATCACAGATTGATAGGACTGCCAGATGTACTTATTTGATCAGTACATCAACTGATTTTGATAAAAGGCACTGATTATATAAAAGCCTTAAATCGACAGTGAAAAAAAAATATTCTTTCGTGGGGCCAGGGCCAAAGCAACCCTGATTGTAATTTTGTTCTTCCTTTTAAAACCAAAAAGCACTCAAGAAATGCTGAAGCATTTTTCTAGTATATGACATACATATGAACGATGTTTTATTTTTTAAAGAAAAATATCATTTGACCCAAAAAAAGTAAAAGACCCACAGCTGTCGATATTAAGATGTAGAATTTTCTTGATTACTAATTTGTCATTCTTAAAACTAAAAATCGTTTGGAATAACAACAACAATAATAAAAACAATAATGCGACGATCACAATTTAGAACGAGGCGAGAGCTAAGGTCGAATAACTTTTTTTATATCGATTTTTGAAAAGAAAAGTGACAAGGGAAAAGAGTGTTTAAGAAGCTTGGGATACCCCGTATGTATTAATAACAAATGTACTGTTTTTTGGGGTTTTGTACTGATTTCTTTAAGCGGGTTTTGTGAAATGTTCGTAATCAAAGCTCTCTCAATACCAACAAAAACACGAATGGTGTATTGTTTGCAGGGTGGCCTCACAAAACTTTCTACATTTGTAAGCATGCTGAAATGAAGATAGAGGAATTACTACGGACGCGGTGGTCATCACAACGTTTAAGAAATTTCAGTAAGAAAGACTGATTGGTCTAAAGCTTTTGGGATTAGTAAAGTGGTACATCCCAATTTTCATCCCAATAAAAACAGCTCCATTGTTGAGATACATATGTAAGGCCTGCGTCGAATAAAATTGTCTGTTACATTTCTCCCCATACTGTGTTATTGAAAGATTCAAAATCAAAAATTTGTATCTTAACAGCATTGAGATTTTGTCAAGAAATTTGAATGCTGCATAATGGACGATGAAACTTATGTTTTAGCGGACTTTTCCCAGGTACATGGCCAGGAATTTTATACAGCTGATTCTCGAGGAAAAGTCGCCGAAAAATTCAAAGCCAAAAAAATTACAAAATTCCCAAAGAACATGAAGTGTCCACGATTTTTTGGCCTGACCTCGCTTCATGTCACTACAGCAAAACGGCCGTAGAGTGCTTCCAACGGAATGAAGTGATTTTGGCGCCTAGAGAAGCCAATTCACCAAACTGTCCAGAACTAAGGCCGATTGAGAGGTACGGGGCTTTAGTAAAAAGGGAGATGAAGGTAACAAAACAAAAGTGGCCAAAGGCCTTCAAGATTTCAAAAGAAAGTGGTCTGCAGCAGCTGTGAGGGTGTCGGACACTACCATAAAAACATTAATGGAAGGGGTTCCTGAAAAATTAAAACTTTTTATTATAAACTAATAATTTGTGGTTTCTGTTTTTATTTTTTTAATCTAAAAATAATTTGCAAAATAAAATACTTTACTTAGTTTAAAAAAATCGGACTACTGGTTCAAAAGATTTCATCATTTTTGTACCAGACAATTTTATTCGACGCACTCCTTATGTAGTATGTACATATGTGATCAGTGCCAAACTGGATGTTAAGATCTTATTCAATAATGTAACTCCTCGTTTATGCTCTGGTTATAATGGACGTGAGTTGAAGTAACGTAAAGTAACAAAAATACCTATATGAAATGTGATACAAAAAAACTTACACAACATTTAAGCTCATGTTCTCTTTTGTTCATAGGCCTGCAACGAACGACAACACGTACATTTTCCGCCATATCTTCTTCGTTATATTTGGTGTTTACTAATTATTATTTTTGTATATACAAATTTATGGTTTTACGAAAATAAGATCAAATCGATTGAAATGCACTTCCGCAGAAAAAGCACAGCGAACTTTCGACGAAAGTTGAAATAAATAAGTTAAGTCTATTTTTTTTTCCTTTTGTATATATTCAAGCGTTTTTCAAGACTGAAAACTAACTACATACTAACATATTTATTTTTGGAGTTATTATTTATGCAAGTGGTACCTACTAATACATTTCAAATCATGCATGGAAGGTACTACCCCAACAACAACTTTCATTAAATCGACAAAAAAAAAAGGGAAGAACATTGAAAGGAATTAATGAGTAACGTTCCTTGCCACCATTAATGACCTACTATACATTAAATAAATGGCCAAAGTGTCAATAATAACACTACTCAACAAAATAATTTTAAAATTTTACTCAGTATGTCACTATCATTTAAAATTGGTAAGATATTTGTAAATGGTATTTAAGTGATTCACATGGTGACGTATCATGTCGTATTGTCTTAATCTTGTAAAATTTTCTATGAAAAATTATAGAAATTGCGTAAATTGAGAGGATATGACACTTAATACGACACGTTTTGAATCACCTAAAAGTTTAATAAACTTTAAGACTTTTATCATATACAGAAATTCTACATTTACATTGTCTGATTACCGGCAAGCCAGCAGATTAGGACTGCCAGCTAACGACTTCTGCAGGAGCTGCCTCGGTGAAGATGAGGTAGGAATAGCCGATGTATGCTAAAGTATCCAAACATATTTAATTTTTCTATCGGTATAAAAGATATCGCAGTTATTGAATACACTGTGCTTGAAATTGATACTCAAAATCAGAGATATACGGGGCACCTATCAAGTGAGATAGATTTCAGATCTAATCGGCATTTGGTTGGACTGGCTCTAGTTTAGGAGAAATCCGTATTTGAGTTTTGCTTAATTAAGTCAGGTTTGCAGCTAAAAAATAAAGTCATTTACATGTGTATAGGCCCTAAACCGTTTGGAATATCTCTTTACGGTTTTCGTCTAAGTTGCAGCTATAATTATGGCCAACAAATATGCTAAACACACTGACACAAAAAAAAATACATTCAAATAGTGTTTTCGACTAAAATGTCGAGTAAACTCAACTTTTTCGTTGATTTTTTTTTTATTGTTTGCCTATAAATGCCAAACTATAAGTAATTTTGCTTTAAAATCTTAAGAAATAAATAAAAAATTTTTTTCCACAATTCAATATGAAAATTAAACGTACAACCATGAATTTAACTTAAATATTAATGCAAATTCAACAAACTTTGAACAATAAAACATATTTTTGTTGTTTATTCTGCTTTCTCTTCATCTTGTTCTTGCTGCAAGTTCCAGCAAATGTCTCCTAGGAGAGCGTCAAGCTTTTTGCCACTTTACCAGTGCTCAAGTCTTACCGTTTCTTGATGAAAACGTTCACCATGCTCATCGGATTCGACTGGTGTTTGTTCGGCGAATTTGTCCATATAGCAATGTAAAAAGTGAATTTTTAATGACATTCTTACGTTGATATTGTGGAAAGCATCAAGCATATTGTGAATGTCTGTGCGCCAATTTCATGGAAATTTCATGTTGACTAGTGAAATTACATATGTATGTATGTATCTATGTACTGTAGCTATAGAAATGACATACTAATTTGTATAGAGTATGTGTGCACTAATAAATTCTCCAGTTCCTTTTTCAAATTACGTAATACACTGCACATATTAGTATATATTTTGAGTTTGATTTCTAATTTTTCTTACTTTTGTTTCTTTTCTTATAATTTTTTCTTACGTTTAATTTCTGTTCGCACTACCTTCATAATTTTAGGGAATATATTATAACGGAATAAATACCTTGTTTCGATTAGAATATATAGAGTTAGGTTGGTGTGAAAGACATTAATCCTAAACTTAACTTTTTGTCGCACCACTTTTATTCATCATATCACGCCCACAAAAGGTATCCCTTTTTGTCACTAGGTGGCTTACTATATGGTACATTTTGATTTGCCAGAACCAAGTACAGGCTTCTAGTTTTCAACCCAGCAAAGCGGCATAGCGGAGTCGATTAAACCATGTTCGTCTTAAGCAATCTTAACCAAACACCCCCACGTAACTAAAATTTTCAAAGAGTGATATTGAAGGAAATTTTAAGTGATTTCAACAAAATTCGGTACCATAGTAGGTAAAATTGTTTCGTGTATAACTGCTGTAAAAATTGTCAATATAGGGCAAAAGCCTCGCCTACTTCACATACAAGTGAATTATTCAAAGAAAACCAGTTTTCGAGCCATTTTTTCAGATTTTCGTACGAATCGAAATGCTGCTCAGCAAGTACTTGCCCCATAGATGAAAATAAGTGCTAGTCAGATGGATCCAAGTCTGGTGAATAAGCCGTTGTTCTGAAAGTTTTTCTTGCATTTGACCATCATCCTCATCGAGTAAAGCTTGCAATTCGGCATCTTCAAAATTGTTCGGTGGTCTTCCACGTTCTTCATTTCTCACATCAAAATCGCCACTTTTAAACTAATTGAACCACTCGTTGCACTGTGTTTTGCCTAGAGCGTGCTGGCCGTAAGCTTCCACAAGCATTCGATGAGATTCCAAAGCAGATTTCTTCAATTGGAAACAAAAAATCAATGATATCCGCATATCGTAGTTTGTAGGCACAAAATTATTCCACATTTTTACGAGAAAAATATGTTGTTGTATGAATCTTGATTGCTTATGAACTGAATATTGTTGACAGAACTGAATGAGAAGAAATGGCGCCAATGATTTGGTTTGACGTATAGTTTTACCTAGCGACACAGAGGTGTCATTTCATATTTGTACACCTGGTACATAATTATTTATAGCTTTAAAAATAAATGATAGGCAAATTGCCATCATTGAGCAATAACCCCGCCTACCTCCAATACAAGTGAAACCTTCAGTGAACTAATAAAAAAGGAGTTACGGATACAAATATTACAAAATTTAGTATAAGTAGACTGATAATGGTATGTGACAATTGGCCACGATATTTTTATTTTATTGATATATTCAACACACAGTGTGTACCCCTATAGCTGCAGAGCATTTTGTTGATTGGAAGGAAGATTGATAGCTGGGAGGAAGAAGGAGGGAGAATGAGAGACGGAATGCAATCACAGGACACTGATAAAGAGATAAACAGCCATTGTGGCAAGTGTTATCCCTTTACCACAATGAACTTCAGTTTTATCAATGTCGACTATGACCACATATACCGCCAAAGGCCGATAGTTTTATGCCAAATTCGAACGGCGAAGTAAAAAGCTTTTCATAAGAAATTTTTACTCTTGTAGTTTTGCCATTGTTTACCAAGAAGTGGTGCCGTGTAGAAAAATAGTACGCCGAATCCGAACGGCCAAGTGAAAAGCATTTTTATAGGCACTTTTACTCTTGTAGGTTTGCCAAGAGGCAACCTACATTGCCGTGTAGAAAAATATTTTTTCTCTACTTTTTGATTTTGCATGTGCCGAGATTAGAACCCCGGACACTCTGCGTTAAAGGCCAACGCAGTTCCAACTATGCCACAGCGACCACTACAATAACTCTTATCAGCAACTTAAAAAAAATCAGTTTAGAAAACGATAAGAGCAATTTTTATTTATTTAATTTGCTCATATCGGACAACTTAAAAAAATATTACTTAAATTTTTTTGATCTGAAAATATTCCACAACTTTTATTTTCGGCTCGTGATTAAAATCTCAAAATAAGACTATAAATAGTTTCTGTGCACAACTATAATGCACAAAAACGATTATGTTCCTCCATATACTTAGGTAAATACTAAGGATGGGAGTCCCGGAGCATTTTTCGAAATCACGTTATTACGGAATTCAGAAATTCTAATCCCGAAACTTTTCGGGATCCCGATTTGTATACATATATGGAACAAATTAAACAGGCATTTGATCAACTTTTCTTTAAATCATGTTAAGATTATTGTAAAAACATAATAAGTGACAAAGTAAAAAAATCGATGCATTTGAAATTTCGGAAATGTTATTTTATGCTTATTATATTTTTAGAAGAATTATAATAATAATTATATATTAAATACCAGATTATTTCAATTCAGCTAATTAGTCCTAGGATGGTCAACTTGGACTGGTCAAGCCAAATTTGAGTACGACGTTGAATATTTTCTTTCCACGACAATATATAATGCTGATACGCCCTGAATTTTATAACTTCGGAATTATGAGTAGAATGCAGCGATTTTCGGGCCGATTCGGATAAGTTGGTAGTGGAAAATTTTCGAAAAATTGGCCTGGCTGGACCACACACAAAAAAATATATGGATTTGTAACATAAAGAAAAATATTCTGTTGCCTACGAATATACAGTATTAAACAAATAGAATAACACTTCTTATACATAGCTGAGCATGATGAACCAAGTAGGGCAGAAAGTCCAAACATTGCCCAGAAACCGAATCAAATTCTAGACTAACTACTACAATTTCAAAAAGGCAGGAGTATATATTGTTCAATGATGCCGAGCTATATCCAGAAGAAGCATAACCATGTTTAAATTGTAGTCAAAACTTAACAAAACTACAAAGATATCATTTTCCAAGTATTTTCGAACATACATACTTTCATTTCTAAAGAGAATTTATTTCTTAATTTAAAATTTAAATTTATTTTTACAAACACAAAACAGCTGATAAAAATAAAAAAGCTTATAGTTTGCTGCTTCTAACGTTTTTACCCGAAGAAAAAGTACCGGCTGTTTCCTGCAAGAAGAACAAGACAATTACTCGTTGCAGCTAGATGAGTATGAACAATAATTTGTCAAAGTATACATATACATATATGGTATAGTATTTACCTTCCCTCTTAAGTGACATTCCCGCTTAAGTGCATAGAAATTTCTTTCGCCTAAGTACCACGGTTGCTTAAGTGCCACTAAATAAGTGCCTCAATAAAAAATTTGCTTGTGATTGTGTCAATATGTTGCACATAGAGAATTCGATTATTGAACCGTTTAATTTATGCTTATCGACCATGGCTAATTGTCAAAAAGAATTTTTTGTGCTGCCATTCAATTACTTACTTACTTAGTTGGCGCTACAACCGATGATCGGTCTTGGCCGCCTCCACAAAGCTCCGCCAGTCACTTCTGCTATGCGCGCGCTGGCGCCAGTTGATAAGGCCAAGTGCAGTCAGGTTGCCCTGCACCTGGTCTTTCCAACGGAGATTAGAACGTCCCCTTCTGCGTGTTCCTCCACCGTGGTTCGAATAAAACACCCTTCTAGCCGGAGCGCTTTCTTCCATTCGCTCAACATGACCCAGCCAGCGAAGCCGCTGGAGTTTTATATGCTTGACTATGTCAGTGTCGGCGTACAGCTCATACAGCTCATCGTTCCATCTTATTGGATGCACGTCGTCCACGCATACTGGACCGTAGATCTTACGGAGTATCTTCCTCTCGAACGCTCCTAACAGCCTCTCATCATTGATGGTCAATGTCCACGTCTCTGCGCCATACATTAGGACGGGAAGGATGAGGGACTTATAGAGCGTTATTTTCGTCGGTCGAGAGAGGGCTCTACTTCTCAATTGCCTACTGAGCCCGAAGTAACACCTGTTGGCAAGAGTTAGTCTCCGCTTGATCTCAAGGCTGACATTATTGTTGGTGTTTATGCTGGATCCTAGATAAACGAAATCCTTGACGACTTCAAAAGTGTAGTTGTCAACAGTGACATTTTGTCCAAGACGCCGTGACTCTTTGTTTGTTGACACAAGGTATTTCGTTTTGTCCTCGTTCACCACTAGACCCACACGACGAGACTCCCTTTCCAGGTTGGAGAATGCTGCACTGACTGCTCGAGTGTTTTTGCCAATGATGTCAATATCATCAGCGTATGCTAGCAGCATGACACTCTTGTAGAAGATAGTGCCAGAGATGTCGATGTTCGCAGCTCGAATTATTTTCTCCAGCATAAGGTTAAAGAAGTCGCACGATAGGGAGTCACCTTGTCTGAAACCTCTTTTGGTATCAAATGGTGCGGAGAGGTCTGTCCTAATTTTCACTGCGCTGTTGGTGTTGGTCAGTGTCATTTTGCAAAGACGAATGAGCTTTGCAGGGATACCAGGATACCAAAATCAGACATTGCGGCGTACAAGTGATCCCTAATCGTGCTGTCGAAGGCGGTTTTATAATCGACAAATAGATGATGGGTGTCGATCTGTTTTTCTCGTGTCTTTTCCAGGATTTGACGTAGTGTGAATATCTGGTCGATGATGGATTTACCAGGCCTGAAGCCACACTGATAAGGTCCAATCAGTTTGTTGACGATGGGCTTCAGTCTTTCGCACAGTACGCTCGATAGAACCTTATATGCAATATTAAGAAGGCTTATCCCACGGTAGTTGGCGCAGATCGTGAAATCACCTTTCTTATGGATTGGGCAGAGTACGCTGAGATTCCAATCACTTGGCATGCTTTCATCTGACCATATTCTGCATAGAAGCTCATGCATGCGTTTTTTGAGCTCTTCGCCTCCGGTCTTAAACAACTCAGCAGGCAGGCCATCTGCACCTGCAGCCTTATTGTTTTTCAGCCGAGCAATGGCTATTGAGACCTCCTCATAGTCAGGCCTCCCCGCAGTGGCGGGATTATTGCCGTCTTCGCCATTAAGCAGCTGCGAAAAGTGCTCCCTCCATAATCTCATTATGCCCTGGATATCTGTCACCAGATTTCCGTCTTCATCCTTGCAGGAAGAGGCCCCGGTCTTCAAACTATCAGTCAGGCGTCTTATTCTTTCAAAGAATTTTCGGACCTCGTTCCTGTCCCACAACATTTCGATATCATTGAACTCGCGTCTTTCTTCATCTCTTTTCTTGCGCCTGAAAAGACGTTTCTCCTCCCTCCTCAACTTTCTGTATCGCTCCTTAGCAGCTCGCGTTGCAACTGACTGCAGGGTGGCTCTGTAAACTGCGTTTTTTGCTTCAGTAGCATCGCGACACTCTTGGTCTTACCACATATTTCTCCGTTGACGGTGGTAGCCTAGCACCTCTTCGGCAGTCGTACGCATAGAGCGGGAAATGTGAGTCCACTGCGCGCATATATCATTAAGTTGAGGGGTGTTTTGCGAAAGAAGTGCAAGTTGGTTGGCAAAGACTTTGGCTGTCTGTTGTGATTGCAGCTTTTCGACATCCAGCTTTCTCTTTGTACCTATCCGTACGCGATTGCTACACATATACGTGTGCAGACCTTGGCTGCAACCAAGTAGTGGTCTGAGTCGATGTTTGCACCACGTATTGTGCGTACGTCTAGTACACTGGAAGCGTGCCTTCCGTCAATCACAACGTGATCAATTTGGTTTCGTGTGTTTTGATCAGGGGACAGCCAAGTAGCCTTATGGATATCTTTATGTTGGAATCTGGTGCTACTAACTGTCATGTTTCGTGCCGCGGCGAAGTCGATCAGTCTCATACCGTTATCGGTGGCTTCGTCGTGGAGACTGAATTTTCCGATCGTCGGACCAAAGAGACTCTCCTTGCCCACCTTGGCATTAAAGTCGCCTAACACGATTTTAACATCGTGGCGGGGGCAATGCTCATAAGCTTTGTCGAGTAGCTCGTAGAAGTCATCTTTGGTCGTTTCATCCTTCTCATCCGTCGAGGCATGGAGACAAATTAGGCTGATGTTGAAGAATTTTGCCTTGATGCGGATAGTGGCTAGGCGCTCGTTCACCGCCGTGAACCTCGAGACTAGATAATGCAGTCTCTTCCCAACCACAAATCCAACACCAAATTCGTGTCTCGACGCATGACAGTTGTAGTAGATATCACAGGATGTTCTTTTGGAGCAACCCTGTCCCGTCCATCGCATTTCCTGTATAGCGGTGATGTCAGCTCTATATTTTTGGAGGACATCCACCAGCTGGATAGCGGCACCTTCCCTGTAGAGGGTTCGGACATTCCAGGTGCATATCCGTAAATCGTTGTCCTTTCGGCGTTTGCGGGAGTCGTCAACATTAGAGGGGTTCATTATCCGAGGCTTATTTGGAGGATTCATTGGTGGGTGTTTTAACGTGGTGGGTTCCAAGCCCGACGCACAACCATTCATTCAAGGCCATGGAGAAGCCCGCCGCACACATTAGTTAACTCACTGACGGTTGTCAGATCGTTATCCAGGGGACGCCACGAGGAGGCTGTGTGTCGACTTGAAACGTAGAAGCGCAAGGATCGACCATGGGCGCACCTGCGACTGTCACGAACTTTACCTTGTGTCCTACGCCCCAGGCCCCAGGCTGCCATTCAATTGGTTTGTAATAACTTTGCCCAATTTTAAATTTATGCAATTTTTGTTGAGTCGAAATAAGTAAATTAGTTCGTAAGTACCTCAAGGTGACATCTTGAGTTGTTGTCCTTTAACCGGGGTTTACTTTATTATTAAGACAATTCACATAACATTAGGTGGAATAAATAGTTTCTTATATAAGGTTTTCTGCAAAAAACAAAAAACGTAAATGCTAGAAATTACAAAATTGCAATTAGGACATACCGATTTTTTTGTTAACAAGCAACAAAGACACAAAGATGTGTTGTCCTAATTCTAATCTCGGCCTAGGCGCTCCATGGGCTATTGTGCCTATAAAAGAAAGTAGAAGTATAAAATGTCATTGTTTTGAAAATTTTTTATTTTTTCTATCGAACCATTTTCTATCAGATTACAAAATAAAATTAAACTTAAATATACGAGGTACTTAAAATTCTTATATTAATTATATGTCGATTAAATCTATCAGATTACATTAGCAAGTCCAATTATATATAAATTAAAACAAGAAACTAATAAACACATTATAAAATTAACATATATGTACGTGGTCGCTGTGGCGTAGTGGTAGAGCGTTGGACTGCTGCGCAGAGTGTCCGGGATTCGAATCTCGGCACAGGCAAAATCAAAAAAAAAAAAGTAGAAAAAATAATTTTTCTACACGGCAAACCTACAAGAGTAAAAATTGCTATGAAAAGCTTTTCACTTCGCCGTTCGGATTCGGCATTAAACTGTAGGTCCCTTCCATTCGTTTACAAATATAACACGCACGACATGAGTGGATGCGAAAATCTCGGCCTAGGCCCTTCATGGGCTGTTGTGCCATTAAAAGTAAAGTAAGTATGTGGAATATGCCGAGTGTTCAATTTATATAAATTTTTATTTAATCAATTAATCTTAGTGAAATACATATGTCTGTTATCGAGCTCAATGGCTTTATGGTCGGCGGTCAGTCGCTAGTTCATGTATTCTATCTTCTTTGTCCTCTGTGTTTCGTTTAGTGTCGGTCCATTGTTCGTTGAAGCTTACGAGCGCAGTGTCGCTTTCTATGTTACTTTCGCATGGTCAAAGGTGTGTCCACTACGTGTAACACGATCGGATCCCACATTCGGCCATTCTGTGTTTTCATTCGACCCGAATGAAAGGTTCCACTTCTTCATGAATTCAGCTATGGTCGTGGTGCGTTGTTGGGGGCCTGGGGCGTAGGACACAAGGTAAAGTTCATGACAGTCGCAGGTGCGTCCATGTTCGATCCTTGCGCTTCTACATTTCAAGTCGACACACAGCCGTCATGTGGCGTCCCCTGGTTAGCGATCTGACACCTGTCAGTGAGTTAACTAATTTCTGCGGCCGGCTTCTCCGTGGCCTTGAATGAATGGCTGTGCGTCGGGCTTAGAACCCACCACGTTAAAGTACCCACCAATGAACCCTCAAAATAAGCCTCGGAAATGGAACCCCTCTAATGTTGACGACTTCCGCAAACGCCCAAAGGACAACGATTTACGGATATGCACCTGGAATGTCCGAACCCTCTATCCAGCTGGTGCATGTCCTCCAACGATACAGAGCTGTCATCACCTCTATACAGCAAATGCGATGGACGGGACAGGGTTGCTCAAGAAGAGCATCCTGTGATATCTACAACAGCTGTCATGCGCCGAGACACAAATTTGGTGTTGGATTTATGGTTGGGAAGACACTGCGTCATCTAGTCTCAAGGTTCTCGCCCGTGAATGAGCGCCTAGCCACTATCCACATCAAGGCAAAATTATTCAACATCAGCATACTTTTGGTCCATGCCCCGACGGATGAGAAGGATTAAACAACCAAAGGAGACTTCTACGAGTTCCTGGACAAAACTTATGAGCATTGCCCCCGCCACGATATTAAAATCGTGTTAGGCGACTTTAATGCCAAGGTGGGCCAAGGAGAGTCTTTTTGGTCCGACAACGATCGGAAAATTCAGTCTCCACGACGAAGCCACCGATTACGGTATGAGACTGATCAAACTAAACATGACAGTTAGTAGCACCAGATTCCAACATAAGGATATCCATAAGGCCACTTGGCGGTCCCATGATCAAAACACACGAAACCAGATTGATCACGTTGTGATCGACGGAAGGCACACTTCCAGTGTACTAGACGTACGCACAATACGTGGTGCAAACATCGACTCAGACCACTAATTGGTTGCAGCCAAGGTCTGCACACGTGTATATGTAGCAACTCGCGTACGGAAAGCTGGATGTCGAAAAACTGCAATCATATCAGACAGCCGAAGTCTTCGTCAACCAGGCGCAAGAAAAGAGATGCAGAAAGATTATGGAGGGAGCACTTTTCGCAGCTGCTTAATGGCGATGACGGCAATAAGCCCGCCACTGCGGAATCCACTCCGACAACCCCAATCACTGACGGCGTTGAAGTACCGCCGCCCGACTATGAAAAGGTCTTAACGGCCATCGCTCTGCTAAAAAGCAACAAGCCTGCAGATGCAGATGGCCTGCCTGCTGAGTTGTTTAAGACCGGAGGTGAAGAGCACAAAAAACGCATGCATGAGCTTCTATGCAGAATATGGTCGGATGAAAGCATGCCAAGTGATTGGAACCTCATGCTGGAGAACCTTTAACCTTAAGCTGAAGAAAATAATTCGAGCTGCGAACATCGACATCTCTGGCACTATCTTCTACAAGAGTGTCATGCTGCTAGCATACGCTGATGATATTGACATCATTGGCAAAAACGCTCGAGCAGTCAGTGCAGCATTCTCCAACCTGGAAAAAGAGTCTCGTCGAGTAGGTCTAGTGGTGAACGAGGACAAAACGAAATACCTTGTGTTAACAAACAAAGTGTCACGGCGTCTTGACAAAATGTTACTGTTGACAATTTTACTTTTGAAGTCGTCAAGGATTTCGTTTATCTAGGATCCAGCATAAACACCATCAAAAATGTCAACTTTTAGATCAAGCGGAGATTAACCCTTACCATCAGGTGGTAGTACGGGCTCAGTAGGCAATTGAGACGTAGAGCCCTCTCTCGACCGACGAAAATAACGCTCTATAAGTCCCTTATCCTTCCCGTTCTAATGTATGGCGCCGAGACGTGGACATTGACCATCAATGATGAGAGGCTGTTAGGACCGTTCGAGAGGAAGATACTCCGTAAGATCTATCGTCCAGTAAGCGTGGACGACGTGTATCGAATAAGATGAAACGATGAGCTGTATGAGCTGTACGCCGACACTGACATAGTCAAGCGTATAAAAATCCAGCGGCTTCGCTGGCTGGGTCATGTTGGGCGAATGGAAGAAAGCGCTCCGGAGGAACATGCAGAAGAGGGTGTCCTAATCTCCGTTGGAAAGATCAGGTTCAGGGCAACCTGACTGCACTTGGAATTATCAACTGGCGCCAGCGCGTGCATAGCAGAAGCGACTGGCGAAGCGTTATAGAGGCGGTCAAGACCGATCATCGGTTGTAGTGCCAGTTAAGTAAGTAAGTAAAGTAAGTCGTGGTGCGTCGTGGTCCTTCATGCGCTCCGATCTTTATGACTTCGTATCGTCTCCAATTTCGTTGACAGTTTGTAGGATCTGAAATACTTTGGTTTCAGCTTTAGGCCAGCTCCATATTGTGTGTTCGTTTGATTGCCACTAAATCATCGATTTCATATACGACTTCAGCTTTGCGACGCGCGTTAAAGTTTCTTCGATTTCTTGCTGAATGGCTGCAATATTTTCTTGCGCTTGTTGGCGTATTGACTCTCGTTCTGTATCTAGTTCCTGGATGGCTGTACTCTCCAGTATATCTTGGAATTCTGGTACCTCTTTGATGCGCATCTCTAAACCCGTTAATATTTTGAAAGGCGAAGACTCTGTGCTGCGTGGTGGGGTGTTGTTGATCAATTGCTGCACTTGATCTACGTGCTTTTACCAATGGCTGGGATTTTCGCCACACAGTTTGGACACCATGGGTATGATGATTTTGTGAATCCTTCCGACTTGTCCATTTCCTCTAGGAACGCCGGTCGCTATAAGTAGATGTTGAATATCTTCTGCTTAACAGTAATCTGTAAAGAGATTTAATGTGAAAGCCGCTTCTCTATCAGAGATGATACGCTTCGGATTACCAAACACTGCTGCTTATTTTTTAAGTCGGTCCACAACGGCTTCTGCTCCGGTGTTTTTCGATAGCCACACGAACTTTGAAATGCGTCAACGACCACCAGGATATAATTGTTTGACTTATTGGTTCTTTGCATTGGGCCTACATGGTCTACGTGAAAAGTTCCTAACGGCTTATCTTCCTTATTGATTGGGCTCAGGAATCCTTCCTTCTTGCCAGACTTAGTTTCGTTTATTATGCACTCGACCCCTCTCGGGAGATTACCACCTTGTCGCAGTGAGAGGGCACAGTAGGTGTAATGAATCTTCGAGCTATGCCGGATAGGGCCACCCCTGCCGGAAGGTTGTAGAGGAGAACTGAAGCCAAGAGTAATCATGGCATTAGGGAACAATTATGCCAATTGTCGAGCATGTATGTACATGGCTCAATTCATGCCAGAGAAAACTGTAAACAAAAACAAAAAAAATGCAATGAGTACAAAACCAAATTTGTCTGATATGGGTACCCACACTAGTGGTAATCTTCCGCTGATACGCCAGCGGCTTGGCCGAAGGATGTGCAGGGCCAAAACTCATTACTAGCTAAGACCGGGACGTCCTGGGGTCCCGCAGGAAGCAAGTTACCAGAAGATGAGGGCACATTGACAATGCCAATGGAGAGCCTACTCTTGGAGGATACGGAGGACATACTAATGTCACAATCGGAGGCGACTGTAAAGGCCGTTGAAGTTGTGGCACTAAATAGTCCGACGACGCTTTCTAGACAAACTAAAGTACAGAGCGAACCTCTGACAACGGTTAAACCTAGTGCGAGCTAGGGGATCATCGGTAAAGAGACCGCTGGTACTGAAGTTTCAAGTGCAGGTGTGGGTTTGTCTAATAGACAATTCAAAAGAAGGAGACAGAAGGAGAAAAGCTGCAGCGCAAGCGAAGGCAAGTCCTCAAATTCTGCCAACTTCAACACCTGTAATGATCACAGGGAAGCGTTACAGAACGGGCGATGACTCGTCTGTTTTGGCACACTCTTCTGAGGCCAACCAGGGGTCTGTGCAGTCGGTTGTGAAGAGTAACAAGGCAAAGAAGAGGAAGGTCCACGGATCGAAATCGGACGTGTCTCCGAGCTCGACACAGCAGTCTGTATGCCAGCCTGAGCATTCAAAAGAGAAGGTTGAAGGACCCCAAAACACGCCGGTAGGACCTCAGCCGTCCACCCCTGGTACCACCTTTTCGGAGATGGCCGCCAAAGCTATGAAGGTTAGGATTCGCACCAGCATAGGGAATGGTCGGTTGTCTCAGGGCCGACAGGACTATTTCGACAGCTACCTTTGGAAGGCTATCGGGGAGTCGAAAGGTTACCAAGTGAACTATTTGCACGTATCCGTGATCAAAACGGAGGTCTGGATACGAGTCAATGGCGGTTATACTCATATACCAAGGATGTCTCGGCCTCTACCAAAGAAGCTGGTTCACACCTGGTGGTAGGTATAGACGTGGACTCGTTGAAGGTACTGAAGTCGAAGTACGGGTACCGTCCTCACCTACACCTGGGGAGAGTGCATGTTCGCATTCAGGAAAGGGAGAGGATAAGGAGTAGAAGTAGATTCGGTCACTAATCATGACAGAAATTACAATTACACAGATTAACTTGCAGCATAGCAAATCGGCTACTGCGTAGTAATCACAGAATGCAGACAGAATGACAGAACTTCAGACATGTCCTCACATAATACTAATTCAAGAACCATGGGTATGCTACAAACGTATCTGTGGCCTTGCTGCCATTACGTGGGGACAAATCCTTAAATGCGAAGAGAGTAATCGACCGCGTGCTTATATTATAATGTCGCGGATGATTGAATACACAATGCTCAGACAATACTGTTCTCAAGACATTGTTGCGGCAAAAATAAAGTACTGGAAAGGTGGGAGTAGTGTCGAAACTATAACAGTGTCGGCCTACTTGCCGTATGACTCTACACTACCTCCTCCTTCAAAGGAATTAGTGGCAGTTGTCCAGTACGCGGAATCCAGTGGTTTGGGATTTATAGTGGGCTGTGATGCAAATTCACAGAACATTGTATGGGGTAGCAGTAAATGTAATCCCAGGGGTTCCAGCCTACTGGAATTCTTTCTGTCAACTGATTTGGTGATCCAGAATGTTGGTAACAAACCAACTTTTGTGATCAACAGAAGACAAGAAGTGATTGATCTTACGCTAACCAATAGGAAGGTGGCAGATCAGATCACCCAAAGGCGAGTTCTAGAAGAGGTCTCTCTCTCAAATCATCGCATTATCGAATTTCGGCTGGGTACTGACATTATGCCGATACCTAGTGGACGGAATCCGCGCAAGGCGGACGGGATAGGTTTGGTGGGCTTCTTGAGGAGCGCATACTAACCCATAATAAACTCCGAACTACAGCTATGATCGAAGAAGCGACCAATAGATTGGAAGGGACTTTGATTGGCTGCTACGAGGAGGTGTGTCCGTTTAGAGTGGACAGACAAGGCAAGGCAGTCCCGTGGTGGAATGCTGAACTTTGGAAGATTCGCAACCGATCGAGAAAACTACTGAATAGGGCAATAGAAACCCGAAAGGAAATTGACTGCACCAGTTTCCATATTATTCAGAAGGAGTATAAGAAGAAAGTGAGGTCCGCCAAACTTGACTCTTGTAGAAACTTCTGCAATGAGGTGGAAGGAATGAAGGAATCAGCAAGACTGTGTAGGGTTCTGCAGAAAGACCAAACAGTTAAGCTTGATTCTCTTCGCATGCCTGATGGTACTTTTACCACTTCCAGATCAGAGACCTATAACACACTCCTAGCGACCCACTTTCCGGGAAGCAGGATTATACCCACTACGGTCAGTAGCGGTGGGGTCAATGGAAGAGTGGTAGAACCACCAGGCTCAATTGGTATTCTGCGTCAGAAGTAGTGGCAATAAAATTCTCTTTCTCCTCTTTTGAAAACTATAAGTATATAAAATGCTAAAAAGAGGTGGAGACAGACTGATAGGGGCCTTGAAAAATCTTTACTGCCTGTCTTGCCCATGGCATCATACCATCTCTTTGGCGACAAGTCAGAGTAATCTTTATTCCTAAACCAGGGAAGGATGATTACTTACTTTACTTTTAATGGCACAACAGCCTATGGAGGGCTTAGGCTTTTCCCATCCAGGATGATTACACACTGGCTAAAAGTTTCAGGCCGATTAGCTTGACCTCTTTCATGCTAAAAAACCTAGAACGAATGGTAGAGAAGCACATTCGGGCAAAGGTACTGCCAGTGTGTCCTCTCAGTAATAACCAACATGCCTATCAGGGAGGAAAATCCTGCGAATCAGCGCTGCATGATCTTGTAAGCAAGATAGAAGCAGGACTGGAAGCGGACAAGTACACTCTGGGGGTCTTTGTGCATATTGAGGGGGCTTTTGACAACGCTGCCTTTGACTCTATGTGCTCAACTGCCAGAAGGCATGGAGTGAGTGAAAACTTAACTAGATGGATCTACTCTATGCTCTCCGAGACACTGCTGACCGTTGGCGAGAGACAGGGCTGCCCCAAAGGTGGTGTTCTCTCTCCTCTACTGGGGTGCTTCGTTGTTGACTCATTACTAAATGAAATGCAAGATCTCGGATTTCACGTCCAAGCGTATGCGGACGATGTCTGTGCACTCACATCTGGTAAACCCTTGCGGATAGTCTGTATTAAAATGCAGAAAATCCTGGACAAAATTGAAGAGTGGTGTACTGGCCAGGGTCTTTCTGTCAATCTTAGTAAAACGATTATTGTTTTATTTACTAGGAAGCGGAAGGTGGAATGTTTAAAACTGTCAGAACTGAAAGGTGTGACCCTCAGTCTTGCCATGGAAGTGAAATATCTGGGTATAACCCTAGATCGGAAACTAACATGGAAGACGCGTGTCTTAACGAAATTGGATCGCGCATTGAAGGTTTTCCACCAATGTCGCCGAGCCTTTGGTAGGAAATGGGGCCTGAGACCTACTGTGGTCCTTTGGATATACACAGCACTTATCAGACCGATAGTCACGTATGCTTCGGTGGTTTGGTGGCGCCGAATTATGGTTAAATCCTCAGTACCACCTCTGGTGACGCCCTTAACGCCATGCTTGACTTGCTCCCACTGGACATACAGAGCCAACAAAAAGCGATGAAGGCAACATGTCGGCTATCATCTTATTGGTATTGGTTCGATAACAGAACTTCGGATCATGGAGAAATCTTCAAAAGGTTGTCAGAGCAATATCCATTGCTACTGGCCCCGACAGATTGCCTCATACCCGTGGTTACTTTCGGAAGAAAATATGAAGTTAGCTTCCCGAAGCGTGAACAATGGAGCAATCCAGAGGTCGTGCTGGAGAATCTGACGGATATTTTCTTCACTGACGTATCCAAGACCGATGAAGGTACTGGAGCTGGATGGCTTCTATTCCTTGGGTGGGTTGGCAACTGTCTTCCACACAGAAGTTTTCGCCATTTTTAAAGTACAGGAATTGAAAGAAAATGGCGCGGGAAACGTATAGGTGTCTGTAGTGATAGTCAGGCTGCACTTAAGGCTCTGGAGAACGCGAGAATTACTTCAAAGATTGTCCAAGAGTGTAAGAGGAAACTTAGATCAGTCGCAAGACTGAATCAGCTCCATCTCATCTGGGTTCCTGGGCACTGTGGAGTTCCTGGGAATGAGAAAGCCGACGAGTTGGCCAACTGTGTATCAAAGAACATGCCTTTGGGACCAGAGCCAATAGTCGGAAACAGTTTGGCAGGTACCATGCATTGGATAAAATCTTATGCTAATGATTTACATAAGAGACGCTGGACATCTGTAAAACGTCTAAGTGTTTTGTTATTTGTCCAAACAGGAAGGCAGCAGAATTCCTTCTTAAATTAGGAAGGAGGAACTTCGCCGGATGGTGGGAGTCATCACAGGGCATAATCCATGGGGCCAACATATGACCACCATCGGCATCACCGAGGACCCGACCTGCACATCTTGTCTGGAGGAGGTGGCCAGCACAAAGCATTTTCTTTCAACATGTCCCGCCTTTGCCAGAACGAGATGGCGCATTTTGGGTTTCGATGTCACAGGAGTAGACAAAGTTCACTCCTTCCTCTTCTGCGATCTTTTGAGATTTGTGAGAAAATACGGAAAATTTGCGGAAGAGAACTTAGTCCCCCTATAACCCCCTTTTCAACTTTTCCCCCTCTTTTTCTCTAAGCCCTTACTTGCTGTCACCCCTTCTTCTTTTCCTAGGCCTTAAGTACAATGGGCTAGTGCCCATTGTACGAGTGCTTGAGGAACTGTCCTGCACTCGTAGGTCAGGTTCTCGGTCGGTCTTCTTCACATCCATCCATCCATCATGCGCTCGACGCAGCTTGTTAGTATCTTTGCTACTTTTTGACTCAAATGTGGTAAAAAATGATTTCTCCACAGCATCTTGCGTTTTCTTGAAGGAAAAATGTCCTTGCTTGTGAGCCATCTTAATAATTTCCTCTTCCTTGAGCGATGGTACGACGATTAGGTCTTTTACTGGATCTTTGTGAAGCACTTCATGTTTGACATAGTAGTCTTCGTATTCTTCATTCTCTAACACTTTGCAAATTGCTCGAATCCAAACATCTTGTTGTTGTGCTTGCTTTAAACAACGGTGATTCAACGAGTCTTCTAACATCAGGCAAGATATTCGGCTTAGAACGTCCACATGCCACATTTTTTAACCACTTCTATGTTCTATCCCGTAGTATCATAGCCCAATGGAAAACTAGTAGTGGCATATCCCGTTTTTTCGTTGTCATAACAAACGCGTTACAGTCGGTCACGATCTTGAACTTGAGGCCTAGTAAGTATACTCTCCATTTCTCAAGAGCCTCTACGATGGCTAAAACTTCTAACTTGTACAATGGATATCTTTCTTCTACCGGCTTGGTTTTGCGGCTCATGTACTGGACTGCATGAAATTCCTGGTCCTCGATGTCTTTTTGTAGCAGCATTGCTCCATAACCTCCCATACACTCATTGGTATGCACTTCGGTTGTTTCTTTTGGGTTTTAAAGTTTAAAAACAGGCGCATTGGACAAGGCCGCCTTGAGCTGTTGAAACGCTACCAGCTGCTCATCGCACAATTCGTATCTGATGTCTTTACGTAACAAGTCGGAAAGTCGCTTCGCAATTACGGCATAACCTCGCACAAATCGCCTGAAATATGACGTCAGTCCTAAGAAACGCTGCATTGTCTTCCGATCATGAGGTAGAGAAAAAATTTTTTGCGTTTAGAGAACAATTTTTGATTGCGCTACATGGGGAAATTATTTCATAGCATTTTTTCGTTGAGGCGTAGATAATCGCAGCAAAGTCTTTTCCCGCCGTCCTTTTTTGGCACGAGTACAACCGGTGAAACGTATTCTGACGTACTGGGTTTAGTAACCCCTTCTTTCAGCGACTGCGTCACCTAGGTTTCCACCACGATGTAAGACATTCGCCTCGGTCTTTCGCAGACAGGACTCTCATTTTGCAGCAAGATTTTCATCTCTACCGTCGATTTAATTTTCGCTACAGGTTTATATGATGATATCAGGCTTCTAAAAGTGTTTGAATTAGTTTTGCTCAGATGTGATAAATCCAGTTTTCAAAATCTGTCCTCTTTTACTCCTGCAATAAGACATATTACCAAACTCGGCAATCAATTCCATAGCTCGATTTTCTTCTTCCACCAGTTTTTGCACGTTAACTTGCTCGTTCTCTGTGGTTTCCAACTTATTCGAGAGCTGGCGTGGTTCAGGCGCTACCTTTGTATATTTCCACGGCTGCTTAGGCATCGCCCCTAACGCTTTCGCACACGCGTATCGACCGTTTTCTGCTACTACAGCATTCTCCACTGTGCACCTACGTACATCCACACCTACGTCATTTTCGAGCATCTTATCAAACACAACAGATCGTACGCCCACACCCTTGTTGCACACCGCCGCTAGATCCGTATGATCACGCACTTTTCCTGCCACATGTCCATGCACTTCAGCACTCGCACGCGTGCCTTCACCGCTTATTGGTTCGTCAATCGTCATGCCAATAGTGAAACTTTCCATCGTAGTAAGCTCACTATTTCCAATACCAACCAAACGTCGCTTTTCGTCGCTAAATTTTACTTCTAGTTGAACCATTACAAGCGTATCGCATCGCATCATGCATAGATCTGATCGACTAAAGCTGGCATTGATTTCAAAGTTTTTTTGGGTCGATCGAACATGATGTCTTTACAGATGAGATCACCACGTTTTTGCTGCTTAGTATCTTGAATAGTACTCCTCATGGTGTTCACATTGTTGTTTTCTTCAAATTTTATGGCTTTAACTACGCTTCTACATTCTGCTGTACGATGTCCCTCTTTACCATATTTGAAGCACGTGCTACGTCTCTTCGGACAATTTTTAGCAAAATGTGTAACTTCACCGCAACTGAAACATTTCCTTGCTTGAGGGCATTGGCTGGGCCTGATTCATGTTTATCGACATCGGTTTGCTACTATGAACCTTTTCGAATACCTTGATTTGTTCCTTTATGTATGTACAAATAATTATAACACGCACAACATGAGTGGATGCGAAAAGCTTGGCCTTTGGCGCTACATGCGGTCATCTTATCAACACTGCTAAACTAAAGTTCATTGTGGTAAAGGCAAAACACTTACCACAATGGCTGTCTATCTCTTTGTCGGTGTCTTGTGTGATTGCATTCCCTCTCTCATTCTCCCTCCTTCTTCCACCCACCTATCAACTTCCTTCCATTCAACACAATGCTCTGCATTCACAGGGTGAGTTAAATGTAGCAATAAAAAAAAAAAAATCCCGCTTATTTTTCGCTTGGTACAGATTTATTTTGTTGGATCTTGTGTCCGGAATCCCTTCAATAAAGTATTCAATAATACTGATTTCGTCCAAGTTTATTGACTTGCCGATTTCGTATAAGTTATATAAGTATTCTCGAAGATATTATCCGTTTCGTTTACAACGATTTCTTAGCATTCAATGATTTTATATGACTGATTTTACTACTGTGGGAAAAAGTTAGTAAGACTTTGTTCATAATTTCAAATTTTTTTATTCATTCTTCCAAATCTATTTCGTCCCCTTCAAAGTAATCCCCCCCGGCCCCAATACACTTGTGCCAACGTTTTTTCCAATCCTCGAAACAGTTGTTAAAGTCAATTTCCGGAATAGCCTTCAATGCGCTTAACGATTCATCTTTAATGTCTTCAATTGACTCAAAACGGTGTCCACGAAGCGGTTTTTTGAGTTTAGAAAATAGCCAAAAGTCACACGGTGCTAAGTCAGGCGAATAGGGTGGTTGCGGAACGATATCAGTCGAATTTTTGGCAAAATGGTCTCGTAAAACCAATGCAGTGATTTTGGAACCAATCGTGCATTCACTCTTCTTAGGCCCAAATGATGTTTTAAAATGGTTTTCACTGATCCTTCCGATATTCCAACGATGCCAGTAAGGTCTCTGACTGTTAATCGTCGATTCTCGAGCACCAATTCCTTGATTTTATTGACGTGTTGATCATCATTTGATGTTGATGGCCGTCCTGGACGTGGTTCGTTGTCAACGCGTTCTCGACCATCTTTGAACAATTTGTACCAATTAAAAACACTTGCTCGCGACATACAATTATCACCGAAGGCCTTTTGCAACATTCTGAACGTTTCGGCACCAGAAATTTGATTCCGCACACAAAATTTAATGGAACTTCTTTGTTGAATAATTTCACTCATTGTGAAAATCGCCGAATGCACTTTTTGTACTTCAGAAAGACAAGCGTATACTAAACACTAATGATTATTTTGATGTGACATTTGGCACAGACTGACAGTCATACCAACCTTAAAAAAATAATATTTTGATGAATGGGTTTCCGCGCGAAATTTAAATTAAAAAGTCTTACTAACTTTTGCCCACAGTAGTATAGTACTCCAGCTCGTTACTCCGTTTTGGCTGCGAACAAATACTTTGGTAGCACTTTTCAGCCATTGTTTGGCGTATATAAATTTCTGCAGCTCGTTCCATTCGACTGCGGCTGCATTGTTTTCAAAGTCAGCAAGCCACTGCTCAAAGCTGGGTTGTTCCGATCCGGAAAAAGATGTTAAAGAATCTTTGATATCGCGAAGAGTGAATGTTGACCGTTCCTGTACGGTTTCATGCACGACCTCATTTCGTTGGCTAATCGCTTCACTTTAATCGCTGTCATCATCGTCGTTCACGTTGAGGCCTAAGTGCTCCAACAACCTGTCCTGCAAGGTGGGTTTCCATCCATTTGTCCCTAGCCCCAACCCACACAATTTGTCTTTTAGTTCTTCTACTGTCAGTCTCAAAGTTCCGTCACGGTCCATGTCTTACAATTTGTTTATTTTTATAGTAAAGTTACAAAAATAAAGACACTTCAATTTTTTAAAGCTTTACACAAAAAAAAAAGTATATTCTGTTTACGATAAGAAGCAACTCTGAGATTGTTTACATTTACACTTTCTTTTGTGCTCTATTCCTTTTAAACTTAAAACTTTTCTCTTCTTTTTATAGTCTCAAATTTTGGAAAACTTTTATCAGGTAAATGTAAAAATATTAACAAATACTAAATATTATGGAGCTAAAGAGCAATAATAAATTTTCTTTTTACTCGCCGCAAGCCGTTTATAAAAACATCCCTCGCTGCAGTCGATTATCGTAGACAAAGTTCTACCTCGCTGTAGCTCTCTCTCTTGCGCTGCCTTCCTTCGTTCCCCTCTCAAACTCGCTGACTTTTTAATTCTGCTGCTGTCATCTATATGGTTTCGCGAATTCCCAGTCGCGTCACTGTTTATGATGCTGCTTGCGCGTATGGTATTGCGCAGTCGATATTGATGTTAACGTCGCTGAAACGGCTTCACTTGCGCCAATAACTGTGGCGCTTTAGCTTACGTTAGTTCTGCTGCGGCTGACTGACGCATCGTTATGATCAAACTGTTTTATGAAATGATTTTGCATAATGTGACTTACAAAATTTGATTGAATAAATAAATTTATCAATTTAACCCACTATGCGAACGTTTTATCGTTTTTGCAAATCGTATTTGCTGCACTTTTATTTGCACATTAGTTATGCATATACTACACTGTTCAACTGTATTTAAATTTTGTGCAACTTATATTTGCCCATTATAAACAGTTCAAGGCACAATCGCGCTTCTGACACCAATTTTGTGAAATATAAAATGCCGAGTTTTTAATTTATATAAATGTTTATTTAATTAATCAATCTTAGCGAAATACATATGTCTGTTATCGAGCTTAATGGCTTTACGGTCGGCGGTCAGTCGCTAGTTCATGTATTCTGTCTTCTTTGTCCTCTGTGTTTCGTATAGTTTCGGTCAATTGTTCGTTGAAGTTTGCGAGCGCAGTGTTGCTTTCTATGTTACTTTCGTATGGTCAAAGGTGTGTCCACTTCGTGTAACACGATCGGATCCCACATGTATGTTGCGCAAAACTTACCAGTGTTTTTGAATATGTGTCTACTTTGACTTAAGTCGATTAAATTGCAAATGGAGTTGAAAGCATTGCTTGAATTATTTATAACATCACTACGACTATAATTTGTTCTACGGTAAGTAGTGACTAAACAATTCTTTTGTCTTATGTGTCTCTCAGGAGCATATATTCCATAAAGAGCAAGCAGCGGTGTGCAATCAATGTGAGACATGAGAACATCATGAACAAACATAACAAGATAATATTTTCTTATTGAATGTAATATATTTACACCAAGAAGAGCAAAATGAGCAATATAAGATGGCTTAAACTGCCAATTTAACTTCTGAATCGTGTACCGGGAAAACCTTTGCTGAACATTTTCTATTCTACTACAATGGCTTGAGTAGAGGGGATGCCAAATAATCCAACCACACTCCAAAACCGATCTTACTAAGAAGTCAAAGATATACTTTAGAGTGAGCGGATCAGAAAAATCCCTGAAATTACGTATAAGAAATTCGAGCATAACATTAGCCTTAGAGACAATATGCTAATGATTAGAAAAATAAAGTTTATGACCTAATACCACACTAGGGTCAGAATTAGTAGTTACTCTAGACAGGATTGTGACCATGATAGAATAGGTGTAAATAATTGGATTTTTTACAGAATGAAAAGAAAGTATCTCGCATTTCGTAGTATTGAGTTATTGCCAAAAGGATTAGAATACTCATTGTTCCCCCGAACCTCTTTGTCGGTTGTTAATTTGGTTGCTATATGATCATACTTGCACTCATTACAAATGTCGATATTATTTATAATGTTAGTTATTTCTGTTACATAGTTGGGGTAATAATAATTTTTCCTAAATTCTCCTTGGATTCCTTGATGTAATCCTTTAAGGCGTGATTCTAAAATTATTTCCTTGAACCTGTTGTATGTTACATCTTTCAATATTTTCATGGATCTGTAAATTCTATTAGTTCGGAATTGCATAATTAAGCTAGAAAATACTGATTGAAAAACTAAGGAATCGCCATCGTTTACATAGTAAACCTAAACTGTGCCTGTCATTCATACCAAGTTTTGCAGTATAAATTCTTTCGCGATATTCTTTGTCAATTTGGAATTATTTCTAAGAACATATAAAAGCTAGGATAAGTAAAATAATTTACGTCATAAGATTCGAAGCAATAATTTATAAACTTTCAAGTTATCAAAAGTAATATGAAGTTTGAAATAACAATTTTATACAAGCGCTTCCATTTGTAAGATTTTATGGGAAAAGAAAATGTTCACCCGTTAAGACAATTTCTTCCTTACAAATCACTTCTGGTTACGTCAAGGATTTTATCCCTCTTGTACTCGAGAAGAGCTAGCTAAGAACCATATAGCAAAAGTAAGGAAAGAACCGTCTTTAAGCTGGCAACAAAAAACCGTACTGCCAAAAACATGTACTTTTCAACAATATTTGAATAAGTTTGTTAATTTTACAATTTTTAATATTATGGTACGAGTTAGATTTCTGATGATTTCCAGCGCTAGCGGATTCGGCATCTTCAACTATAATGCCCTCTGGTAGCAATATACCGAGGTGATGGCTGGATCGTGAATGGCCATTTCAAATTAATTCACAAAATCGATCTAGATCTCTTTCTCACAGCATTAGGAAAGTTCGAGAACTCCGCTATATCATGAGGAATGCTGTCACGAAATCCTTCGTCAACTACAACTTAAGTCAGATGGAACAACGCCTTGCCGAATTACGAGGAATAAAACACGTAAAATTCGACCAATCAACTGGATTGGCTCAATTTGGAAGTGGATCGCTGGCTCACCCGACGCATTTGATTGGGATACAATCCTTAGATGCCAGAACATCATCATCGACGGTAACAACCGGCAATACAAAATCAATGGGCAACTTTTCAATGCCACTCGAGAATCAAATAACCATATGAACCAAATGATCCACTACGTGAATGCTATCGTGAAAGAGGACAGCACAGACAACTCTGAGGCAATGTTGCTCAACCGAGTCCAGATTATTAAGGAAGAGATAAAAAAGGTTATACGTGCATGCCAAATGGCAAAACCTAAATCGGGAAGAAGTGCAGCAACTAATCGACGAAGAAGAAGCTCTACCACACCAGAACGCAATCGAAGCTATAGAATATGCGAAGACTCTGCTGCTTTACGTACCTTCGATTCCTAAGGTCAAACCGGATAAACTTCGCTTCTTGGTAACGAGAGCCGCCACTTTCGCCGGAAAGAAGGTAGATGTGAGATATACTGAGATGTTGGTCAGAAAAGATGAAACGTATCGCATAATAAATGAATGTACTTCAATTAATGCCTCTACGATATGCGAAGGGCATCTGAAAAAGTTAACCGAAGAAGGATGTGCAGCACGCCTAATAAAAGCAGGGGACGCCAGGTGTCACTTCGAACCGCATCCAGAGAAATCATAGAACTAATCGATGACAACCTGCTCTTTCTGACAAATTGCCGAGGTATCGTTGGTGACGCTACTCACACAAGAACCCTCAACGGCACGTTCATTATCAAACTCAACAATGAAACTATATGGGTGAAGAATCAAACCTTCACTAAACCAAACATTCTGGGGCTAAGCACTTCTAATATTGATCGCTTCCAAAGACTCGCCAGAATTTCCACTTCTCCTTGGCTGTGGATGCATTTTTTCTATTGAACTTAGCCGTGGTTTGCAAACTCCCCGAGGTACCCCGGCCTGACGCTCCAAAGCTACATGCAGGATACTCCCAGGAGTCCATCGAATCTGCGGGACGCAGATAATTAAAGGGAGGGGGGAGGGGGCAGTTGACATAACGACCTAAGCTATCCACACATTCACCTGCCATAATCTGCTGACAACGCGTCTGCGATGTGCAACATGATCCGCACACGCATCCGCTACAAAAGGCACGTCAGCGTAACTATCGCTGCTGCTGTGGGAACTGCTAACACGGCAGTTTCTTCTAGGTAGAATTAAGCTTAATAGTTAAGTTCAGTATTTTAGAACGGTCACTTCTACTTTGGGACGGAGAACCATAGGTAATAAAATCGTATCATTAACATTCTAAGTCTTTTTATTTACGGTGGGAAATGGGCAAACGAGCCTGTCGCTGGCTCGAACTTTTATTTTTTCGAGTGTCCTGAGAGACGCTCGTTAATTTATATTTATTTATTTATTTTATTCCTTGTGGAATAAATGTTTTTTTTTCTGATATTTTGTTTTTCTATGTTGTCGCTTCAACTTCGAAAAAGATTTATTAAAATTGGAACAAGTAGAACATGAAACATGCATTAACAGAGCTTTGTTGTTGCGGCCTTAATTGCCGTATAATTATAATGTCAAGTACAAAGCTGTAGTACAACAAGTACAAAAAACAATAACATAGCATAATGGCGTCAAATCAGCTGAGGAAAAGAAATAGGCGCGGAAATAATAAACAAACAATTAAAAGTTGTCAAAGATTTAGACAACTTAGTGATGTCACTGGGGGGCCTGGGGCGTAGGACACAAGGTAAAGTTCGTGACAGTCACAGGTGCGTCCATGGTCGATCCTTGCGCTTCTACGTTTCAAGTCGACACACAGCCTCCTCGTGGCGTCCCCTGGATAGCGATCTGACAACCGTCAGTGAGTTAACTAATGTGTGCGGCGGGCTTCTCCATGGCCTTGAATGAATGGTTGTGCGTCGGGCTTGGAACTCACCACGTTAAAATACCCACCAATGAATCCTCCAAATAAGCCTCGGATAATGAACCCCTCTAATGTTGACGACTCCCGCAAGCGCCCAAAGGACAACGATTTACGGATATGCACCTGGAATCTCTGAACCCTCTACAGGGAAGGTGCCTCTATCCAGCTGGTGGATTTCCTCTAAAAATATAGAGCTGACATCACCGCTATACAGGAAATGCGATGGACGGGACAGGGTTGCTCCAAAAGAGCATCCTGTGATATCTACTACAGCTGTCATGCATCGAGACACGAATTTGGTGTTGGATTTGTGGTTGGGAAGGGACTGCGTCATCTAGTCTCGAGGTTCACGGCGGTGAACGAGCGCCTAGCCACTATCCGCATCAAGGCAAAATTCTTCAACATCAGCCTAATTTGTGTCCATGCCCCGACGGATGAGAAGGATGAAACGACCAAAGATGACTTCTACGAGCTCCTCGACAAAGCTTATGAGCATTGCCCCCGCCACGATGTTAAAATTGTGTTAGGCGACTTTAATGCCAAGGTGGGCAAGGAGAATCTCTTTGGTCCGCCCATCGGAAGATTCAGTCTCCACGACGAAGCCACCGATAACGGTATGAGACTGATCGACTTCGCCGCGGCACGAAACATGACAGTTAGTAGCACCAGATTCCAACATAAAGATATCCATAAGGCCATTTGGCTGTCCCCTGATCAAAACACACGAAACCAAATTGATCACGTTGTGATCGATGGAAGGCACGCTTCCAATGTACTAGACGTAAGCACAATACGTGGCCCAAACATCGACTCAGACCACTACTTGGTTGCAGCCAAGGTCTGCACATGTATATGTGTAGCAAATCGCGTACGGATAGGTACAAAGAGAAAGCTGGATGTCGAAAAGCTGCAATCACAGCAGTCAGCCAAAGTCTTTAGCAACCAACTTGCACTTCTCCTTTCTCAAAACACCCCTCAACTTAATGATATATGCGCGCAGTGGACTCACATTTCCCGCTCTATGCGTACGACTGCCGAAGAGGTGCTAGGCTACCACCGTCAACGGAGAAATATGTGGTACGACCAAGAGTGTCGCGATGCTACTGAAGCAAAAAACGCAGTCTACAGAGCCACCCTGCAGTCAGTTGCAACGCGAGCTGCTAAGGAGCGATACAGAAAGTTGAGGAGGGAGGAGAAACGTCTTTTCAGGCGCAAGAAAAGAGAAGAAGACAGACGCGAGTTCAATGATATCGAAATGTTGCGGGACAGGAACGAGGTCCGAAAATTCTTTGAAAGAATAAGACGCCTGACTGATAGTTTGAAGACCGGGGCCTGGTCATCCTGCAAGGATGAAGACGGAAATCTGGTGACAGATATCCAGAGCATAATGAGATTATGGAGGGAGTACTTTTCGCAGCTGCTTAATGGCGATGACGGCAATAATCCCGCCACTGCGGAACCCACTCCGGAAACCCCAATCACTGACGGCGTTGAAGTACCGCCGCCTGACTATGAGGAGGTCTTAACAGCCAGTGCTCGGCTGAAAAACAATAAGGCTGCACGTGCAGATGGCCTGCCTGCTGAGTTGTTTAAGACCGGAGGCGAAGAGCTCAAAAAACGCATGCATGAGCTTCTATGCAGTCGGATGAAAACATGCCAAGTGATTGGAATCTCAGCGTACTCTGCCCAATCCATAAGAAAGGTGATTCCACGATCTGCGCCAACTACCGTGGGATAAGCCTTCTTAATATTGCATATAAGGTTCTATCGAGCGTACTGTGCGAAAGACTGAAGCCCATCGTCAACAAACTGATTGGACCTTATCAGTGTGGCTTCAGGCCTGGTAAATCCATCATCGACCAGATATTCACACTACGTCAAATCCTGGAAAAGACACGAGAAAAACAGATCGACACCCATCATCTATTTGTCGATTATAAAGCCGCCTTCGACAGCACGATTAGGGATCACTTTTACGCCGCAATGTCTGATTTTGGTATCCCTGCAAAGCTCATTCGTCTTTGCAAAATGACACTGACCAACACCACCAGCGCAGTGAAAATTGGGACAGACCTCTCCGCACCATTTGATACCAAAAGAGGTTTCAGACAAGGTGACTCCCTATCGTGCGACTTCTTTAACCTTATGCTGGAGAAAATAACTCGAGGTGCGAACATCGACATCTCTGGCACTATCTTCTACAAGAGTGTCATGCTGCTAGCATACGCTGATGATATTGACATCATTGGCAAAAAGCTCGAGCAGTCAGTGAAGCATTCTCCAACCTGGAAAGGGAGTCTCGTCGTGTGGGTCTAGTGGTGAACGAGGACAAAACGAAATACCTTGTGTCAACATACAAAGAGTCACGGTGTCTTGGACAAAATGTCACTGTTGACAACTACACTTTTGAAGTCGTCAATGATTTCGTTTATCTAGGATCCAGCATAAACACCAACAATAATGTCAGCCTTGAGATCAAGCGGAGACTAACTCTTGCCAAGAGGTGTTACTACGTTCTCAGTAGGCAATTGAGAAGTAGAGCCCTCTCTCGACCGACAAAAATAACGCTCTATAAGTCCCTCATCCTTCCCGTCCTAATGTATGGCGCAGAGACGTGGACATTGACCATCAATGATGAGAGGCTGTTAGGAGCGTTCGAGAGGAAGATACTCCGTAAGATCTACGGTCCAGTATGCGTGGACGACGTGCATCCAATAAGATGGAACGATGAGCTGTATGAGCTGTACGCCGACACTGACATAGTCAAGCGTATAAAACTCCAGCGGCTTCGCTGGCTGGGTCATGTTGAGCGAATGGAAGAAAGCGCTCCGGCTAGAAGGGTGTTTTATTCGAACCACGGTGGAGGAACACGCAGAAGGGGACGTTCTAATCTCCGTTGGAAAGACCAGGTGCAGGGCAACCTGACTGCACTTGGCCTTATCAACTGGCGCCAGCGCGCGCATAGCAGAAGTGACTGGCGGAGCTTTGTGGAGGCGGCCAAGACCAATCATCGGTTGTAGCGCCAGCTAAGTAAGTAAGTAAGTAAGTGATGTCACCACTTTTCACCACAAAGGAAGAAGAGGAGCTAGTAACTCCACCTTATTAAATTCGCCTTGAAGCTGATTTTTATTTTAAGTATATTTGGCGCATATCTACTATCTCTTGCTTTAATACCTAGATTTCTACCTCTCTGTTTTAGACTGGCGTGCATGAATGCCTGTGTGAGAGTTTGGACTAAGTCACACTCACTCAATGCTCTTGAATCGGCAATTCAGATTTATTGCTGGGAAAAATAAAATCTAAAATTGAACAGGTGCAGTACTGTCGTGTATACTTGCGTATTCATACACATACGTACGAAGAAATGTTTTAAAGCCCTACAAAACTAAAGATTAGCCTTACAAAATCCAACAAATATTGAAGCCCTAAGCACTAAAATCATAACATAAATCTGTTTTTTTTGGTAACTTCTTGCATCGCCCCATTGCAATCTGTTCTACGCTATCCAAAGTCATGGAAAGTGTAGTTAACTTCTACTTGGCCAGAAATCTTGAGCAGAATGAATTGTTTAATGACCGACAATAAGGTTTCCGTCGAAATCGCTCTACGGGCGATCTCACAGCGGTCCTCACCTAGCACTGGCACCATAGTGTCCATGGCTTCGGTGAGAGCAAGGCGATTGCTCTGTATATTTCAAAGGCCTTTGACAGAGTGTGATATAAAGCACTGGTGTAAAAACTGATTGCGCGTGGGGTCGGGAGTAACTTCACACGATGGATCTAATATGTCTGTTCAATACGTCCTAACTCTTTGGAGATTGAGAGGAAAAGGCACGTTATGAATGACTCACTCAATAAAGACCTCCAATCAATCTTCGAGTGTGGTCTTACGAAAAGAGTACGTTCAATGCACGTAAGACCCAATGTTGTCTGTTATCTCACAAACGAGTTTCCCAACCCCCTAGATATGCGTGGAGCAGGTATTGTGGAGACAGCGACTCTTGATGTTCTGCGCATGTCCATCCAATGTGATCTTCGTTAGAATAAACACATTTTTGACGTGTTGAAAGAAGCAGCAGGTTTTCTTTACTTTACTTTACTTTTAATGGCACAACAGCCCATGGAGGGCCTAGGCCGAGCTTTTCGCATCCACTCATTTTGTGCGTGTTATATTTTTACATGAATGGAAGGGACTTACAGTTTAATGCCGAATCCGAACGGCGAAGTGAAAAGCTATTCATAGCAATTTTTACTCTTGTAGGTTTGCCATTGCCTGCCAAGAGGTGGTGCCGTGTAGAAAAATTATTTTTTTAACTTTTTGATTTTGCCTATGCCGAGATTCGAACCCCGGACACTCTGCGTAGCAGTCCAACGCTCTACCACTACGCCACAGCGACCACAGGTTTTCTTAGGCGGTCTAAAAAATTTTTCACTCCGGCTGATCTCAGCATGATTTACACCAACTACATATGTCCTAAATTGGAGTTTAATTCGCTCCTGGACAGCATCAAGGGATAAAGCTAATAGGAGACTGTAGAGTTTCCAGTTATATTGACTCCTTGGAACATCGTCGAAACGTGGCTTGCGTCTCTCTGTTTTACCGTTACTTTCACAGTAAATCTCAGCAGAACACGGTAGATCCCATGCGCAAGCTGATGCCACCATTTCGTGTGTTCACCAGAACTACACGATCAGCAAGCGGAACTCACGCATTCCACGTAAAAACGGTCTTCCATCGCACTACGCTTTACAGACAAAGTTATTTTATCTATCGTACCGCGCGCATTTGGAATAAGCTCCTTGCAAATATTTTTCCCGATTATTATATTAAGGAAATTTTGGTTTTTTGGCCAAGTTTTCATACTAACGTACGCTCGTTTATTTTCATATTATTTATATTTTGTCTAGGAAACTAGAGCATTATCATAACTTCCGTTTCTTTGTTGCGTACAATGAGAAGAAACTTCTACATATTAAGGGGGTATCCCACGTGCCATAACACCTGGCCTATTGTTGAGAATTTCTTACGAAGATCTGACAATTTTTTTTACGAAAAAACTATACATGATAACAAGAAACTGATTTATTTGTTTGCTTTTTTTCATACATCCTTCGACTTTCAAGATATCAGTTTCAAATATAATAAAAAAAAAACAAATTTTTTCGTTTCGTTGTAGGTAATAAAAGCAGTGAAAAATAGCCGAAAACATATTTTTAAAAAAGCTTATGTCCCAACTTAGAAACTTGTCTGCTGAACAATAAGGAAAATTACCCGATACTCAAAATACTTTCTGTCAAAGTCTTACCACAAAACACGACTTTAAACATAAAACCCGTACAGTTCTCCTTCCTCGTCACGACGATTCTCACGGTTCGTCACTTGCTCCTCCCCTTGCTAGATCCTGGCCCTTTTCGCTGCATTACTGACTCTCGGTAGATATGTTGCCCAGCCAGTCGTGCAACGCAAACCTTTGCTTCAGGCTCCATAGTGATTCCCATAATTTTTATAGTTGTTCAGTAATGCTGCATATCCCTCGTTTAACGCAACGACCGAGATAACTTCGACTTGAAGTTCGATTTTAGACTGAACCAGGCCGAGGCTCCCGTTTCAAAAGGGCACATCCCAAAATTTTAATAATGAACAGGATAATACAACTCCAACAGGCCGCAGGTATTAGTTTCACCTGAAATATTGACGGCCACTAATGGCCGTGAAAAACGTTTCGTTACACGATTACTAAAGTGTACTACTACATCTACTTTCCTTTATAGGGTACATTTCTAATAACTAATACTTTAATTTACTTTACTTTTAATGGCACAACAGCCCATGGAGGGCCTAGGCCGAGCTTTTCTCATCCACTCATGTTGTGCGTGTTATATTTGTACATGAATGGAAGGGACCTACAGTTTAATGCCGAATCCGAACGGCGAAGTGAAAAGCTTTTCATAGGCAATTTTTACTCTTGTAGGTTTGCCATTGCCTGCCAAGAGGTGGTGACGTGTAGAAAAATTATTTTTTCTACTTTTTGATTTTGCCAATGCCGAGATTCGAACCCCGGGCACTCTGCGTAGCAGTCCAACGCACTACCACTACGCCACAGCGACCACTCTAATAACTAATATGGAAAAAAAAATTTCAAAAACTAATTTTGATGAAAATGAAATTCAGGACAATGTGTACATATGTTGGGATGAATGAAAGCCAGAATGTATGTAAAGAGGGTGGGAGAAATAAGTTCACGTATTTACCCCCACGATTGATAGATTGGGTCATTGTGCGTCTAGCGCCATAAACGTTTTTCCGATTGTGAAAGTTATATATAGGGATGAAAGTTATTCTAGCGTTCTTTACAATATTTCGTATCTCGAAATTTTTTCATCTGATTTTGTAACAGCTAGTTGGAAAGGTTTCAGTGTGAATTTCATTACAAGCGTTTCGATATTGAAAAACGGTTTATGGCGCTAGACTCCCAATGACCCAATTTAAATAATTCACAAATTCTAATTTTAGCAAAAAGATTTACTTTGAAATAATTTTAAATAGGAACGCTATATATACTGCCGCAAAGTTAAATAAATTTATCAAACTCTTTAAATGCTTTTTGTAATTTCCTTTAATCACGTTGTTTAACGTATCGTTAATTGTTGTTTGTTTAAATTTTTCACATGTAAAATGAAATATCGTGCTAATTAGCATTTATTTTTCACGCTAGCCTAACATTTTTGAAAAAACTCTCAAAGAAATTTTATGGTTTGTCTAATTTTTTTTGCTAATTTTTTAAATATTGCAGACGGTGAAATGATTGGTGATGACCGTTTTCAAGCTTTCTTTTTATTTTTTTTTCTTTGGTTTCAAAGTATTATGTAGAAGGTCATTTGATCGCTGATCAATAGTACGTTTTTGCACACTTTTTTAATAGTTTTTATTTGCACTTCGTAGTTATTAAAACAGTATAAACTGATATTTGTATGTACATATTTACGTGAATTTTTTATATTTCGAGAAAAACCAAGCAATTATAAATGTAAACAAATGTAAGTGTTGCTATTAAGGAGTTTTATTTGTTTTGTTGCATACATTTTCACCAAACGTCTACTATTTTGCTCGTAAAAGTGAATTATTGCAAATAATTTCACAACGTAACCCTGTTTTGATCGCGTAATTTCATATTGATAGCCAAATCTTTTGGAGACCGTCGCGGTCAAATTTTACTCTCTCGCTCTCTCTCTCCCTATTTTTCGGTTTGTATTGAAGCAACAACAACTCGTACCCGTGATGTGACCGTGACCGTCTGCATAATAAGGCACTAACACTGTGCGTGGGGGCAAAAACATGACCTTTTTTCGCCCGTACATCTCCGTCCACTGCAAGTAATGTAGTACATATTGTAATGTGGACACAAATCTATAAAGACGTACTTAAAAATATTCTTCACTGGGTATTACCACCTACACACACACACATACACACAACCACACACATAAATTTACGTGCTTATAATAAAATGTAAAAAGTGCCTTTCATTTTTTATATTAAAGCTGCTAAAAGTGTACATACGTCAAGAAGTCGTGTATTTGTTATATTGTTATTTTGGTGTTAAATTCCGTAAAAGAAAAAAATAATATTAACTTACTTGCTTAATAGAGAGTATTTCATTTTACAAAACATAAAGACATTTTTGTAAACGAATAATATCTACATATAAACAACGTGAACTTAAATTGGAATATAAATACGATATACATATAAATATGTATACAAAAATAAATATATACCCGTACATACATATACGAATAATAATTGTAGTTTATACATAACAAACACATGCATATGTAATTAATTTATGATATCGACTAAAATAAGCTGCCTTTTGTGTGAGTGTGTGTGTGCACGCGAATTTCGCCGGCATTTTGTAGTCATTAAATTATACATACATAGGAAATAAACATTAAATAAAAAAAAAAAATTAAAAGTAAAGCGTTAATGAAAGTCTTTTTCAAAACGAATACGAAGAGGTTTACTTTTTTTGTTTTTCATAATGCATAATCTTGTTAATGATAAGATATCGAACATTTTACGAATGCAAGGAAAAAGTAACTACAAATGCATTTCGAGTTTAGTTTGTCCACGATAGTTTACAGTTACTACTTAACAGTAGTTTGGTTTTTATTTTGTTTTTCATTAAGAAATATATCAAATTGTAAACGCCACCAAAAACTGACTTCTATTGATTTTGCCAAGGTGACGAAAATTCAATTTAGCCACTGGGTTTTGCGGAAAAAATAGCCTGTCGACAAAATTTTCTGTGACCAAATTTATGTTTTTCTTTCTTTAAAAAAACTAGAAAATACAAAAAAAAAAACAATTTCTTTCGTTTTCTTTTTCATCGTATTCGTAAACAAACACTTGTAAAAAGAAATGTGTTATGTGTAAAAGTTTTCAATTTAAAACGAAGAGTTGTTTAAAAAACCTTTTTTTAATTTACGTACATATATCTTTTATTTTACATAAATGAGCAATCAACACTCAGGGGAAATACTTCCAACGATATACAGAAAGCATTGTGTTGAATTAGAATTTGAAGGGTTGATATGACACTTGGAAGGGGAAGAGGGGGATGAAGTTACGAACGTTTGCTTCGAATTGCATAAGGTCATGACTATCAGGAATAATATACGCAGAAGGCGCCTATTACACATAGTCGTAGTACGACAGAGGAAAGGCCATCCCTGTTATGCGTGGTGCGTTTAAACACCGTGTATACTTGGTATGCGTGAGTTCTGTTTGCGGCTCGTGTAGTATTAGAGAACACATGAACTGGCGTCATTAAACTCAATTTTGGGTCGGATAAAGTCGAAGTGAAGTATTTCTTACACTGTCGGCTTTAAAAAGTCGAGGCACTTGTCTGCTCCTTTCGGCCAAAAATGTGATTATCCAGCGAACGTCACTTGGAATGAACACGCCCAGAACATCAAGAGTTGCTGACTCCGAACTTTATTAGCGCGCCCCACTCGAAAATTGATTGGAGGTCATTATTGAGTGAATCGTTCATAGCGCACATCTTTCTCTCAATCTTCAAAGCTCTGGGAAGTTTTCAGGTGTATAAATGACAAATGGTGCTGTCATCTGCAAAAGAGTATATGGTATTCCTTGTCAATGACAGTAGGTCATTGATCAAAATAAGGAAAAGGGTGAGAGAGAGAACCGAACACTGCGGTACACCAGCGTTTATGGAATGATTTTCCGAACTATTGCCATCAATCACAACTTGGACATGACAGTCATTCAGAAAGCTTGGAATACAGCTATCAAATTTATCACCGACTCCATGTACAATAAGTTTTGCTACCAGAGCCTTGTGCCACACCCAGTTAAAAGCCTTTGAAATATCTAGATACTATTGGTCCATTTCACGGTGAGGACCACCATCCATAAGGTCGCCTGTCAATCGATTTCGACGGAAACCACCGTTTTGACGGTCATTAAGTAATTCATTTTGCTCCAGATGCTTCCAACACAACGGAAATACAGCAGGAGTGTATGAAATATTGAAAATATTGCATAATGGTCGTGCGAGGGTTGAAGCCCACGTTCTCAGTACATGGGATAGCATATTTTCAGGCCTTTTCTCGATGTTTGTAAGCACTTTTTTACCTACATGCGTTCGAAAATGTAACTCACGCTTAGCACAGGTTACATTTCGATGACTGACTGCCTCTTCTTCTCTGCCAAGAGTTTAGCTAAGAGGCTACCTTTATCAGGTGATCGAGTGAGTGACGATGATCTGAAAAAAGAATTGGAATAGAGAAAGTGGTCTAGATTCTTATTCGCTTTACAAATGACCAAAAATTCTTACTAGCTCGATAGAATTGTAATTATTTATGCTTCATGCGCTGTTCGTACAGAAACTTCTGTCGTTAGATTGCCAATTGCTGAAAGCATCCTCTTTGGATTTGACTGATAATCTGCCAACATTTTATGTTCCATTACAATCGCGTGATGGCGCTTCAGCACAAAGAATATAGCGTATACCTCGCATATAGCGCAAATATATTACTTGCAGTAATATCACTGTCCGATACGGGTCATTACCATTTTCAATAGACTTTGATGACCTGATCGAAAATGTTATTGTACAAGAAATAAGCTATTTGAGAAAATCATGTTAGTTGTCATTATCATAATATTTTTGTGGAATGCAGAGGTGACTTTTTTAATTTTGACTTTAAAATAAGATTTGATATCAAAATCGTTTGAAAGTTCAAAAATATCATGAAAATGGCGAAGACATGATTTGTGGTCCCTATTGCAACATATTTCTCATATATCTGACGTCTTACAGAAATAGCGGCTTCGGATTCACAATCAGAGAGAAATAAAATCGATCGAACTCTAGAATTTACTTGTATATGAATAACATTAGAAACAGGATACCTTTGCAACATTTGCTTGAAATAGAATGTGAATATGATTATATACCTAACCCAGTTCCTTTATACTTGAAAAAACTCTAGAGCAGACAGAAAACAGCATGAATTTTTGGAGTGATCAAGGATGTCAAGATTTAAAAATGCCTTTTCAAAAGATTTCATGTCAGAAACCAGCAGAATTTTTTTCAAAGTATGAGGCTCTTACTACTTACGCGCTTACTTTGTTGACACTACAACTAATGATCGGTCTTGGCCGCCTCGATAAAACTTCGCCAGTGGACTCTGCTATGTGCGCGCTGATGTCAGTTTGTAAGGCCACCTGCAGACAGGTCCCTCTGTACCTGGTCTTTCCAACAGAGATTAGGACGTCTTCTTCTGCGTGCTCCTCCACCGTTGCTCGAATAAAACACCTTCGTAATTGGAGCGTATTCTTCCATTCGCTCAACATGACCCAGTCAGCGAAGCTGCTTGATTACGTCAGTGTCGGCGTACATGTAATGGTTCCATCTTATTCCATACAACCCGTCCACGCATATTGGACCATAGATCTTTTGGAGTATCTTCCTCTCGAACGCTCTACCAGCTTCTCCTCATCATTGGTGGTCAATGTCCACGCCTCAGCGCATTACATAAGGACGGGAAGGTCGAGAGAGGGCTCTGCTTCTCAATTAGCTACTGAGCCCGTAGTAACAACTGTTGGCTTACTTGACTTAATTTCCGCTTGATCTCAAGGCATTGTCATTGTCATCATTGTTGGTATTAATGCTGGATCCTAAGTAAACAAAATCGACTTCAAAAGTATAATTGTCAACATTGGCATTTTGTCCAAGACGCCGTGACTCTGTATTTGTTGACACAAGGTATTTCGTTTTGTCCTTGTTCACCACTGGACCCATTCGACGAGGCTCGGTTTCCAGGTTGGAGAATGCATCACTGACTGCTGTCGCGTTTCTACCAATCTTGTCAATATAATCAGCGTATGCTAGAAGCATGACCAGCTTGTAGAAAATAGTGCTAGAGATGTCGATGTTCGCAGCTCGAATTATTTTCCCCAGAATAAGGTGTCTGCAATCACCTTTGAAAGGCGGCTTTATAATCGACGAATAGATATCGATTATTCGATTTGTTTTCTCAGGTCTTTTCCAGGATTTGGCGTAGTGTGAATATCTGGTCGATGGTGGATTTATTAGTGGTCGCTGTGGCGTAGTGGTAGTGTGTTGGGCTGCTACGCAGAATGTCGAGGGTTCGAATCTCGGCACAGGCAAAATCAAAAAGTAGAAAAAAATAATTTTTCTACACGGCACCACCTCTTGGCAGGCAATGGCAAACCTACAAGAGTAAAAATTGCCATGAAAAGCTTTTCACTTCGCCGTTCTGATTCGGTATTAAACTGTAGGTCCCTTCCATTCATGTACAAATATAAAACGCAAAACATGAGTGGATGCGAAAAAGCTCGGCCTAGGCCCTAGGGCTGTTGTGCCATTAAAAGTAAAGTAAAGGTGGATTTATTAGGCCTGAAGCCACACTGATAATGTCCAATAAGTTTGTTGACGATGGGCTTCAGTCGTACAGTACGCTCAATAGAACCTTATTTGCGATAGTAAGACATCGACAGTTGGTTCAGATCGTGGAGTCACCTTTCTTGAGGATTGCGCAGAGTACGTTTGTAATGACATCCATATCTTTCTCTTTGTACTTATCCATACGCGATTTACTGCACATAGACGTGTGCAGACCTTACCTACAACCAAGTAGTTGTCTGAGTCGATTTTTAAACCACGTATCGTGCGTTCGTCTAGTATACTGGAAGTGTGCCTCCCATAGATCAATCTGGTACATCGATCAATTTGATAATATTTTAGTATCGTGGCGTGGGCAATGCTCATAAATTTTTTCGAGAAGCTGGTATATGTCATGTTTGGTCGTTTCGTCTTTTTCCTGAAAAATTTTGACTTGAAGCGGATAGCGGCTAGGCGCTCGTTCATGGGCGTGAACCTCGAGACTAGATGACGCAGTTTCTTCCCAACCACAAATACAACACCAAATTCGTGTCTCGAATCATAACAGCTGTAGCAGATATCACAGGATGCTCGATATCTCCCGAGGACATCTACCAGCTGAATAGAGTCAACTTCCCTGTAGTTCGGACATTCCAGGTGCATGTCCGTAAGTTATTGTCCTTTGGGCGTTGCAGGATTGGCCACATTTTTTTATTTTTAAATGCAGTCACTATACAGCCGGTACCTCTATAAATGCATAACATTGTGTTGATTGGTACGAAGATTAATAAGTAAGAGAAAGAAGGAGGGAGAAGTAGTTATGTGCGTTTGCTTTAAATTTGCAAATCATAATAATCGGGAAAAATATTTGCAAGGAGCTTATTCCAAATACGCGCGGCACGATAGATAAAAGAACTTTCTCGGCGTAAAGCGGTGGAAGACCGTGTTTACGTGGAACGCGTGAGTTCCGCTTGCAGATCGTGTAGTTCTGGTGAACAAACGAACCGGCGGCATCAGTTTGCGCATCTCAGCAGAACATCTACCGTGAAAGTAACGGTAAAACAAAGAGACGTTTCCAGATGTTCCTAGGAGTCAATATAGCTGGAAACTCTACAGTGTCCTATTAGCTTTATCGCTTGATGTTGGATACTGTCCAGAAGCGAATTAAACTCCAATTTAGGACGTATGTAGTTGGTGTAAATCATGCTGTGCTTTATACCACACTCTGTCAAAGGCCTTTTAAATATACAGAGCAATCGCCTTGCTCTCACCGAAGCCATGGACACTATGGTGCCAGTGCTAGGTGAGGACCGCTGTGAGATCGCCTGTAGAGCGATTTCGACGGAAACCTTATTGTCGGTCATTAAACAATTCATTCTGCTCAAGATTTCTGGCCAAGTAGAAGTTAACTACACTTTATCTCAGGCATAGCACTAGATACAGTTTCGATAACGGGAGGTGGTTGATCGCTAGCTAGCAGAGGAGAATTTTCTGCCAAATTGTTCGCAGACGGGTCGCTTTATCAACCGAGCTAGTGACGAGGCGATCACCTGTAAAAAGAGTTAGAATTGATAAAGACACTTGGTTCCTTATTCTCTTTATAAATGGCCAAAAGTTTTTACCACCGCTGTAGAAATGCCTCTGAACAGCCTCTGGCGCTGTTCGTGTAGAAACTTTTCGCGCTTTAGAGTGGCATTACAGCGATTTCTTTTCTGTTTACGCAACTGTTCAGTATTGGCATTCTTGTTAGATTGCCAGTTCCTGAAAGCGACCTCTTTGGACCTGACTGCTGATCTGCAAGTCGCATTAAACCATGAATTGTCTTTAGGTTTAATGCTAATTATTTTATTAGGAATAAAAGACCGCATTCCTAATCAAATTATTTCTTTTAATAATTTAGTACTGTGTTTTTACCGGTGAAACACAATTTCTAATTAAAATTTTCAAGAAAGTTATTATTTGCTTTTCGTAAAGCCACGTTAATCACTTTGGAGCTATCATTAAAGGGTTGTGGATTCGAAAATTTGGTAGAGGATGCTAAAATGGTACAGTGGTCCGACTATCCAAGGAGTGCGTGGACACTTAAATCATATTTGTCATGATGAGAAATAGGTCAAGGATGTTTTGGGCTTGCCCTGCGATACACGTAACATATGTCGGTTGCTGAATTTAACCCACATGGAGCTGAACTCGGCATCTGTCATATAAAGTTGTTACTGGCACTGGTACGCGACATCTCCATTAATAAAAAGGGCAAGACACCTATGGTGAGAGAACAATGGCACCAGCCGATAACCTGGCACGTGAAAAACCAGTTAATCTGTACCCTCACATACCTGTGTCTCACCTAGTGTCATTATATGGTGTTTATGGTGGTTTATAAATGCATATACAGAGAAGAAATTTGATCTAAGTCCGCGAATATTACAAAAGCTATACTTAAAGCTAGACCAAATTAAAACAAGACAGGAGGCAGGGAATGCAATCTCAGTTCACCGATAAAGAGATAGACAGTCGATGTTGCAAGTGTTGTGCTTTTACCACAATGAACTTCAGCTTATCAATGCCGACTATGACCGCATGTAGCGCCAACGAAAGGGATATGAAAGGAGAAGGAAAAAGAAATTAACACCAATGCGATTCTGCTGACTGTGGATGCTGTTTTGTTGTTACTTTTACTTTACTTTTAATGGCACAACAGCCCATGGAGGGCCTAGGCCGAGCTTTTCGCATCCCCTCTTGTTGTGCGTGTTATATTTGTACATGAATGGAAGGGACCTACAGTTTAATGCCGAATCCGAACGGCGAGGTGAAAAGCTTTTCATAGCAATTTTTACTCTAGCAGGTTTGCCATTGCCTGCCAAGAGGTGGTGCCGTGTAGAAAAATTATTTTCTAATATTTTTTTTTTTTTTTGATTTTGCCTGTGCCGCGATTCGAACCCCGGACATTCTGCGTAGTAGCCCAACGCACTACCACTACGCCACAGCGGTCACGGCTGTTTTGTTGTTATTATTGTTTTATTGTTGTTTCCGTTATGTTAGATTATATATTATTTAATTTAATTTGCTAATTATTGTATATTTTTTTATATGTTTATACACTCGCTGCGTGTGTATTGAACATTAAAGACAAAATTTACACTATTGCACTATAGACCAAAGATAGAACACATTTATACAGGATAACCAGGGGGGACATCCGGCCTTCTCGACGATCACAGCTACACATTAGGAGATTTTCATAGCAGAGGCTTTTTATGAGGATTCATTAGCATTGTTTTTAATGTGGTGAACGCACAACCGTTCATTAAAGACGGAGAATCCCGCCGCACACATTAGTTAGCTAGTAAAATCACTAAATATCACTAAATGTTTAGTAGCAGTGGACATAGAATTCAATTATCACTAAATATTTAGTGAAAGTGTCAACAAACCCAACTACCACTAAACGGTTAGATAAAGGAGATAAAATCCCACTACCACCAAGCGTTTCCTGATTAGGGGCCAAAGTTCAACTGGTAACTTTATAGAAGTGCAAATTCATTGCCCTAAGTAAAATTCGTACAATATACATCGATATTAATACTTATGATGATCCAAAAGTCTTATGTAAATTTTTACCTAGAATTCGTGGAGCATTCTTAAAGTACATACAATACGGTGATCTCGTTTTCTGCATCAGTATCATTTGCTGTCATTGTTGACAGCCCTCGTCGTCGAAATTTTTCCGATTTTGATTTCGAAAATCTTATTCTTTGTAGGACCAATCTGGTAATTATGGATGTAAAAATATTATACTATATAAAAGGGGAAAAAATTTGTACACAAAATGTTCGCAAAGCATTTCAGTTAGAACTAAGCTGTCAATTGAATTCATTCCTCTTATCACTTAGTGGTAGTGGGATTTAATTTCCTCTAGTTTAGTGGTAATTGGGTTTGATTTCCTCAACCTGTAAACACTTAATTGTAGTTGTGATTGGTGTCCACTACCACTAAACATTTAATGGAAATGGGATTTTATTGCGCCTGTCACTAAACTTTTAGCGGTAATTATGTTTGGTGACCAATACCAATAAATATTTAGTGGTTGTTAGATTTTATTTCCACTACCATTATTACTAAACGTTTAGTGACAGTGGGATTTGGCTTCCACTACCGCTAAAAATATAGTGGTAGTGAAAACTATAAATTAAGTGAATAAATCTCATAAATACAACATGTAGCATTCGGAGTATGGCTTCTAAAATTTCTAATATAAACGACGGATCAAAGACATAAATTTTGGTTGTTTGATCATAATCCATCAGAAACTTAATTTTGTTAAATTTGATATTAGGACTATAGTAAATTAAGGTAGCGATATATGTATGTACATATTGAAGAATTTAAATTTTATTTTCTGCATACTACTTAAGAATGTTTATAACATTGCTAAATATATGTATTTTTCAGTATACCATACTAAGACTCTGTACTTTTTAAAAAACTAGAATGACTATATGGCACAAAATATATTACTGCAATTATATAATACAAATACTTAGATTCACTTGAGAACATGAAAGTATTTTCAACATTTAAATATAGATATTATATATTTTACTTCAAATATTGGCGAATTTATACAATTATGATACACACATTCACATACAAATAAATTATTTAAGAGCATAAGTAAAGGAGTAATACATGAACGTATTAAAGCGTAATGTGTATTGTAATCAAAATGTCTCACCCAGTTGATATTGTCATTACATGGATTCAAAAGAAATGTCAACAATACATACAAAATTATAAATTTGGATGTATTTATTGCCAGGCTTCATATATACAGATAATATTTTTTCTGACTATGATACTGAGCGGAACCGCATTACCACCAGTTATACGTCTAGGTAAGTTAATATTTATATGGTTATTACTAGTGTGGTTATTTCATGCACGCATGTAACATGCATGCATGTAACATGCACCTAGAATTCAAAAATATGCAACTGAAATTATAAACAAAATTTTATTTTAAGTTTTCAAAAACAAAACTTTTCCGACTAGATCTAAAATATTTTTTTTTAAGCAATTAACAAAAAAAAACAAATAAGACTTGAAACAAAACTATAAAAATACATTATTCGATTTATTTTGAACTCTGTAACTCAATCGAGAAGTTAACGGTTTTTTATGACGTCAAATCGTTTCCATCGGCACTTGCCGATTGCGAAGTGGAGAAAAATATGGAATGCAAAGGGGAATGGGATAGAAATTGAAAAGGAATAAGTGAAAATGAATCAAGTGACAATTTTACATACATACACATATACAACTACTATAGTTTTATGCCAAATCCGAATGGCGAAGTGCAATTTTTACTCTTGTAGTTTTGCCATTTCTTGCCAAGAGGATATGCCGCGTAGAAGATTATTTTTTTTCTACTTTTTGATTTTGCCTGTGCCGAGATTCAAACCCAGGATACTCTGCGTAACAGTACAAAGCACTACCACTATGCTACAGCGACCATCTCAAAAAATTGAAAGAATGTAATATAAAAATCAAGCCGTGATAAATGTTTGGTCAGAACAGGGTCCCACATTTCTCAACGGATTTTTATAAAATTTTCCGTTTAAATTCTCTGGATATTTATTGAGGTTATTGTGTTCGGTTTTTTAATTAAATTTAGATAAATACTTACTTAACACAAAATGTAGTTAACACTATAAGAGATGCTTTAAATTTTATGAAACGTTATCGTTTTCTACAAAAATGTCAGCGGTGGCATGTATCTAAATCAATACTTTACCCGTAAAATGCATTTTTATATTAAAACTTGTATTATCTTTTGCTCCCTTTGCATTAACTTTTGTAAATACTTTTTGTTTCATTGAATTGAAAAGTCGATATGTTTTTTTCTCATTCGATAGTGCTTGACAGCGTAGCTGGGCAAAAGCCAGCTAATTACTCGTATTTACATATATGCAAAACGAAAAATGTAAGTTTTATGATTCATACTCGATTGATCATCAGTTTCTAGTAAAATTGACATTTCAAACAATTTGACATATCACACAAAAATCGTTAGAAACTTCTAGAGCTGAAAGAATGAGCAAGTATAGACTGAAAAAAACAAACGCGAGGCATGTACAGAAAATGGCGATTGTGTTACGATTAAATCTCCAGAAAAAACTGCGGCTGAGAGACAGCGAGAATGTAGGCTTCGTCAAAAAATAAAGGTCCAACAAAATTCAGATTCTGCTATCGTGAAAAAAAACCCGCGCCGAGAAATCGCGAGACTGTTGACTTGAAGCACAACAGAATTCGAATGAATTTAATTGAAAAACAACTCGCAAAGACTAAAGCGGAGAGACAGCATGAATGGTAAATTAGTTCATTAGAGCCAATAATTACATCAAAACTCATGACATTGAGTCCCGACGAAAGTCCTCAGATTATACAGCACCAGGCAGTCATTGAGATGGCCTAATTCGCAGCTTCTCAACAAAAGAGAAGGGCAGAAATTTGCCCCCATTGATAGAAAACAATTAGTATCAGCACAAAAAAAATATACGAGATTTGCCAAGTTTCTAGTCAACCTCATAACATTCGCGAGTTCTCAGACCGGCAAGTGGAAAATTTTCCACAAATATTTTGATGGAGACGAATATTTTGACGGAGATGATGATTTTGCAGAGGGCGTTGCATGCATTGGAAATGCAAACGATCAACATTAAGTTAATGCATGTGTAGCGCACTTGGAATCAGAGAATCATTAAACTATACAAGGCTTATCGGTTACATAAATCAGTACATAAACAATTTCAAAACATGTTCGTTAAAAATAATTAATTATTAATGTCTGCGATGGACTCTGGTTTTTAAAAGATTACTAAACCTAACCTAAAATGCCAAAACGCAAACGTTATGAAGAAGTAAACTTCTGTAGGGAGTTCCACTGATGCACACAATTTTTTGTTCCTTCCTTAATATTTTAAGAAATAAAATAGTATAAAACAGGTAAACAGAAAATAAACGTGAGAACAAAATACGGTTTAAAACATAACCTTGAAAATTTTATTAATCTCTGTTTAAGAAAATTAAGAAATGGGGCGTAGGACACAAGGTAAAGTTTGTGACAGTCGCAGGTGCGTCCATGTTCGATCGTTGCGCTTCCACGTTTCAAGTCGACACACAGCCTCCTCGTGGCGTCCCCTGGATAGCGATATGACACCTGTTAGTGAGTTAACTAATTTGTGAGGCGGGCTTCTCCGTGGCCTTGAATGAATGGCTGTGCGTCGGGCTTGGAACCCACCACGTCGAAATATTCCACTAATGAAGCCTCGGATATTTAACCCCCCTAATGTTGACGACTCCCGCAAACGCCCAAAGGACAACGATTTGCGGATATGCACCTGGAATGTCCGAACCCTCTACAGGGAAGGCGCCTCTATCCAGCTGGTGGATGTCCTCCAACAATATAGAGCTGACATCATCGCTATACAGGAAATGCGATGGGAGGGACAGGGTTGCTCCAAAAGAGCATCCTGGGATATCTAATAGAGCTGTCATGGGTCCAGACATGAATTTGGAGTTTTGATTTGTGGTTGGGAAGAGACTGCGTGATCTAGTCTCGAGGTTCACGTCCGTGAACGAGCGCCTAGCCGCTATCCGCATCAAGGCAAGATTTTTCAACATCAGCCTAATTTGTGTCCATGCCCCGATGGATGAGAAGGATGAAACGACCAATTATGACTTCTACGAGCTCCTCGGCAAAACTTATGAGCATTGCCCCCGCTACGATATTAAAATCGTGTTAGGCGACCTTAATGCCAAGGTAGGCAAGGAGAGTCTCTTTGATCTAATGATCGTAAAATTCAGTCTCCACAACTAAGCCACCGATAACGGTATGAGACTGATTGACTTCGCCGCCGCACGAAACATGACAGTTAGTAGCACAAGATTCCAACATAAAGATATTCATAAGGCCACTTGGCTGTCCCCTGATCAAAACACATGAAACCAGATTGATCACGTTGTGATCGACGGAAGGCACGCGGAGAGTGTCGTGATGGTACTGAAGCGAAAAACGCGGGAGGAGAAACGTTTTTTCAAGCGCAAGAAAAGAGATGAAGAAAGACTGGAGTTCAAGGATATCGAAATGTTGAGGGACAGGAACGAGGTCCGAAAATTATTTGAAAGAATAAGACGCCTGACTGATAGTTTGAAGACCGGGGCCTCTTCCAGTAAGGATGAAGACGGAAATCTGGTGACAGATGTTCAGGGCATAATGAGATTATGGAGGGAGCACTTTTCGCAGCTGCTTAATGGCGATGACGGCAATAAGCCCGCCACTGCGGAATCTACTCCGACAACCCCAATCACTGGAGGCGTTGAAGTATCGCCGCCCGACTATGAGGATATCTTAACAGCCATTGGTCGGCTGAAAAACAATAAGGCTGCAAGTGCAGATGGCCTGCCTTTTGAGGTGTTTAAGACCAGGCGAAGAGCTCATAAAACGCATGCATGAGCTTCTATGCAGTCGGATGAAAACATGCCAAGTGATTGGAACCTCAGCGTACTCTGCCCAATCCATAAGAAAGGTGATTTCACGATCTGCGCCAACTACCGTAGGATAAGCCTTCTTAATATTGCATATAAGGTTCTATCGAGCGTACTGTGCGAAAGACTGAAACCCATCGTCAACAAACTGATTGGACCTTATCAGTGTGGCTTCACGCCTGGTAAATCCACCATCGACCAGATATTCACACTACGCCAAATCCTGGAAAAGACCCGAGAAAAACAGATCGACACCCATCATCTATTCGTCGATTATAAAGCCGCCTTCGACAGCACGATTAGGGATCACTTGTACGCCGCAATGTCTGATTTTGGTATCCTGGTATCCCTGCAAAGCTCATTCGTCTTTGCAAAATGACACTGACCAACACCACCAGCGCAGTGAAAATTGGGACAGACCTCTCCGCACCATTTGATACCAAAAGAGGTTTCAGACAAGGTGACTCCCTGTCGTGCGACTTCTTTAACCTTATGCTGGAGAAAATAATTCGAGCTGCGAACATCGACATCTCTTGCACTTTCTTCTACAAGAGTGTCAAGCTGCTAGCATACGCTGATGATATTGACATCATTGGCAGAAACGCTCAAGCAATTAGTGCAGCATTCTCCAACCTGGAAAGGCGAGTTTTACTTTTGAAGTCGTCAAGGATTTCGTATATCTAGGATCCACCATAAACACCAACAATAATATCAGCCTTGAGATCAAGCGGAGATTAACTCTTGCCAACAGGTGTTACTACGGGCTCAGTAGGCAATTGGGAAGTAGAGCCCTCTCTCGACCGACGAAAATATAGCTCTATAAGTCCCTCATCCTTCCCGTCCTAATGTATGGCGCAGAGACGTGGACATTGACCATCAATGGTGAGAGGCTGTTAGGAGCGTTCGAGAGGAAGATACTCCGTAAGATCTAGGGTCCAGTATGCGTGGACGACATGTATCCAATAAGTTGGAACGATGAGCTGTATGAGCTGTACGCCGACACTGACATAGTCAAGCGTATAAAAGTGGGTCATGTTGAGCGAATGGAAGAAAGCGCTCCGGCTAGAAGGGTGTTTTATGCGAACCACGGTGGAGGAACATGCAGAAGAGGGCGTCCTAATCTCCATTGGAAAGACCAGATGCAGGGCACCCTGAATGCACTTGCCCTTATCGACTGGCGCCAACCAATAATCGGTAGTAGTGCCAGTTAATAAGTAAGTAAGAAAATTATCAACAAATATTGCAATCGACTTTTTAGTTACAGAAACACTTTTGTCAAAAAGTTCTTCTAAAAATAGAATTGACATTTTTTTTATCAAGCAATTTGATTTGACTCGATTGAAGCAATAAGAGAGAATGTCTTCAGAATGACTTCAAATCGAGAACAGCGATCGAGAAGAGTTACAGAAAGGCACTAATGGCAACCTTATTATATTTACATTGATAATAAATTAACTCTTAATTTTGATAGAATTTACTTTTCGTTTTATTTTATTTGATTCATATCTATATTTTCAGGTGCAATTTTTACGGAGGATCAGCGTGATAGCAATATTGAGTCATCCTTTAAATATGCCATTTATCGCATAAATAAAGACAAAAATATATTATCGAATACTCAACTTGTATATGATATTGAGTATGCACCCATTGATGATTCATTTCGGACAACAAAAAAAGTTTGCCGGCAATTTGAGACTGGTGTACATGCAATTTTTGGGCCAGCTGATCCTTTATTAGCTGCTCATATACAGTCAATGTGCGAAGCCTTTGATATACCGCATATTGAGGCGCGTATAGATTTGGATACAAGTATTAAAGAATTTTCAATAAATTTATATCCATCACAACATCATATGAATCTGGCGTATCGTGATTTAATGGTCTACCTAAATTGGACTAAAGTTGCTATTATCTATGAAGAGGATTATGGTAAGATTACATTGATAACAGCAGCACACGTTATCGTAGCTATAGAGGTTAGGTTAAGTGGCAGTCCATCAGAACACACTTAGATTAAAGATGGCTCATTGTTTTTTCACGTATATTCTGTGAGCCATCTCATCTTTATCTAAGATGAGGTTGCTGGCAGGTTGCCAGCAGTTTATTCGGGTAATTTAAAAAAGCGGTAATGTTGTTCCCAATCTAGCTAATTCAAAAGCTTTATCCTTATCATGTATAACATTATGCCTTGAAATTAACACAAGATGTACATACGTTAAGGTTATCGGCTACTCCATTGAGTAAAAAACGACCACCGAAACCACCTTGGAGGTCAGTAATGTGCATACTAGCAAGGAATTTCATGGCAGGTTCACTGTCGTTGAATCTGAGTACATCATGGATTGACGTTAACACGAAACCAGAATGATCACGTTGTGATCGACAGAAGGCACGCTTCCAATGTACTAGACGTACTAACAATACGTGGTGCAAACATCGTGTATGGGAAGCAAATAACGTACGGATAGGTACAAAGAACAAGCTTGATGTCGAAAAGCTGCAATCACTGCCACCCTGCAGTCAGTTACAACGCGAGTTGCTGAGGAGCAATACAGAGAATTGAGGAGGGAGGAGAAACGTATATTCAGGTGCAAGAAAAGAGATGCAGAAAGACGCGAGTTCGATGATATCGAAATGTTGCGGGATAGGAACGAGGTCCGAAAAAGAAGACGCTTGACTGATGGTTCGATGAACGGAGCCTCTTCTTGCAAGGATGGCAATAATCCCGCCACTGCGGAATCTACTTCGGAAACCTCAATCACTGACGGCGTTGAAGTACCACCGCCCGAATATGAAGAGGTCTTAACTGCCATCGCTCGGCTGAAAAACAACAATGCTGCAAACTGATTGACACCACCAGCTCAGTAAAAATTGGGACAGACCTCTCTGCGCCATTTGATACCAAAAAATTTTTTCGGACATCTCTTATCGTGCGACTTCTTTAATCTTATGCTGGAGAAAATAATTCTTGCTGAAAATATCGCAATCTCTGGCACTATTTTCTACAAAATTGTCAAGCTGCTTGCCATACGCTGATGATATTGACATCATTGGTACCAACGCTCGAGCAGCATTCTCCAAACTGGGTCTAGTGGTGAACGAGGACAAAACGAAATACCTTGTGTCAACAAACAAAGTGTCACGGTGTCTTGGACAAAATGTTCTGTTGACAATTATACTTTTTAAGTCGTCAAGAATTTCGTTTACCTAAGATCCAGCATTAATACCAACAATAATATCGACTTTGAGATCAAGCGGAGATTAACTCTTGCCAACAAGTGTTACTACGTGCTCAGTAGGCAATTGAGAAGCAGAGTCCTCTCTCGACCGAGGAAAATAACGCTCTATAAGTCCTAATATATGGCGCCGAGACGTGGACATTGACCATCAGTGATGAGAGGTTGTTATGAGCGTTCGAGAGGAAGATACTCCATAAGATCTACGGTCCAATATGCGTGGACGACGTGTATCGAATAAGATGGAACGATGAGCTGTATGAGCTGTACGTTGACACTGACATAGTCAAGCGTATAAAACTCCAGCGGCTTCGCTGCCTGGGTCATGTTGGGCGAATGGAAGAAAGTGCTCCGGCTAGAAGGGTGTTTTATTCGAGCCTCGGTGGAGGAACACGCAGAAGGGGACGTCTTAATCTCCATTGGAGAGATCAGGTACAGCGCGACCTGACTGCTCTTGGCCTTATCAACTGGCGCCAGCGCGCGCATAGCAGAGCCGACTGGCGAAGCTTTATGAGGCGGCCAAGACCGATCATCGGTTGTAGTGCCAGCTGAGTAAGTAAGTAAGGCTTTTCTATATAAAGACTTTTCATAATATGTCATTTCCAGAAAAATTTTCGCTTCTTGTGAGATGTTATCGATATATTACAATAATATTTCAAGATGAACATGTTTATTTAAATTTTTGGACTTTACAGTCAATATTTCAAAGAATCAAAAAAATTATTCATATATTAGTACAAAGTACACTAACGCGAACTGAAATAGTCTTAGGAAAAAGTGTTGCACTCTAACCATCATTTTACCGAAAAAAATAAAAATTGAATTCACAAATTCTACCAGTTTACTTTTCAGTTAGTTAACTAATATTTATATCATTTCTTATTTTCGTTTAAGGACTTTTCAAACAGCAGGAATTAATGCACACAACTGCAGATTTGCGTACTGAAATGTACATACGACAAGCTACTCCCGATACATATCGTCAGGTCTTGCGTGCCATGCGCCAAAAAGAAATTTACAAAATTATTGTGGACACAAATCCTACAAATATAAAAACATTTTTTCGTACGGTAAGCTATACTATATAAATATGTATATTTAATTGTTTAATATAAGGAAGTAAGCAATACAAACAATTTCAGTTGGGTCTTCTTGTCATTATTATTTTATGGCTAAAATTAACTATATTTGTCATTGAGACTGAAAACAAATGTACAAAATGTAGACGAGGAGGTTTTAGAGGTTCAATTAAATAACTTTCAATACGTACTATGTGTAAGTCAGTTAACATTAAATTTGGTATCATACTACAACTATTACCCGCCTAATCAGTTGGTAATAAGAAAAATGTATACTCGTTTACTACAAAGTTTCTGCAATTATTTCGTAAAATGGATCTCTAAAATTTTCTTCTTACCGGCCAAATATTCAAAAACCTGCACTGAGAGATCGTGTGAGTATAGAATTCCCAAGCAAGTTGAGGCACAAAAGAATTCGAAAGAATTTAATTGAAAAACAACTCGCAAAGACTAAAGACATCATGAATGGCAAATTAATTCATTAGAGCCAATAATTGCATCAACACTCATGTCATTTAGACTCGTCCTCAGATTATACAGCATCAGTCAGTCATTGAGATGGCCAAATTCGCAGCTTCTCAACGAAAGAAAAGGGCAGAAATATGCCTGAAAATCTATCTTCCGTGGAAAGAAAACAACTCTCATCAGCATAAAAAATAGACGAGATTTGCCAAGTTTCTAGTCAACATTATAAAATTTGCGAGTTCTCAGACCGGCAAATGGTAAATTTTCCACGTTTTTAACTCATACAACCTGAATATTTTGATGATGATTATTATAATGATGATAATAATAATGATGATGGTAAGATTATAATTATAAGGATGTAGCAAATAAATTCGTAGTCTTTGAGTATGAGTATCTTGATGGAGATGGTGATTTTGCAGAGGGCGTTGCATGCATTGGAAATGCAAACGATCGAAATTAAGTTAATCTAAATGTAGCTCACCTGGGATCAGAGAAACATCAAACTGAACTATACAAGTCTTATCGTTTGCATAATTAGAATTAAGAATTTCAAAACATGTTCGTTAAAATTTCCTTCGGCCACGCCTGAAATGCCTGCGATAGACTTTGGTTTTTACAAGTTTAGTAAACATAACCTGGAAACTCAAAACGCAAACGTTCTGAAGAAGTTAACTTGTATACTGACGCACATAATTTTATGTGCGTTAGAGTTAGAGCCGCTCCAACAGCCAATCACATATGTAAATGAAGGTTTTCCACCATTAGGTAAAGCAAGTGTAAATGTACATAACTACAACCTTGTGGTCACTGTGTCGTAGCGATAGTGCGTTGGACTGTTATGCAGAGTTTCCGGGGCTTGAACCTCGGCACAGACAAAAAAAATGATAAAAATAAAACAACATCAAAATTTATACACGGCACCACCCCTTGGCAGGCAATGGCAAACCGACAATAGTAAAAATTGCATATGAAAAGCTTTTCACTTCGCCGTTCGGATTCGGCATAAGACTGTAAGTCCCCTTCACACCCTGTGTGTTGCATGTATAAATAAAATCGAAGCGTGAAAAATTCGCTGAGCAGATAGAGCATGATTGAGGAAAAAAATTCTGATAAAACGTACGAGTAGGAAAGTTTAAAATAGCAAACAACGGCAAGGAAAGATAATATTTTAAAAAATAACAATAAATAAATAGTTTTTCACATTAATTAAAATATATTTACTCAATTTCAGCTGTTGTCTTTAAAATTGCATCGGAGTTGTCAGAGCGTGCTCGAACTCTATTCTGGTCAGAGGTCTGAGCAGAAAATAAAAACATCTTTTGAGTAAGCGGCTGAGCTTCAAAAGAGCGTAAGAATAGGAATGAGAATTTGAGTCAAATTAAGTTCCTCGTAAATTCGCCCTAATGGATTGGCTTCGAAGAATGCAGCTCTTACCTTTTAAAATCTAATTTTTATTCTATATACTCTTTTTACCTATCACTAACTGATTTTTTGGATAAAGTTAGGTAACGAGGTTCTGACCCCGGATTCATAATCCACGCATCAGAATCTTTGGTAAAGTACGATTACATATAAACAAAATCACGATATTGTACCTGTTTTAGAGGCCTTGAAATTTATATCCTTAAAGCTTATCTCATCGCAAATACGATTTTAACATGGGGTTGCCATAAATCTTCGGTAGTCAACCGGAACAATTTTGTTATTAAAAACTACAAAAACCTCCTCCCTCCTAAAAAAACAATACATGTCCATTTAGTTAGGTTTTATATATGTATGTAATAAAAATAAAAAATAATGTTATTTAACTTTAACCCTTAAACGCTGACCATATCATTAAAGGTACAACATTTCAACTGGCTTATCGTCGTTTGTTTTATAAACATAAACAAGTAATGGATTTATTGTATAAAATATTGTTTAAGTAAAAAGTTTGCCAAACAAATATTTCAACCATAAAAAATTTTAAATAAATTTCCTCTTCTTTTTTTACACATAACATATTCAGTCCGATTCAAATTATTTTTTTTACCCACAAAATGAATTCATCCATGGAAAAAATCGTTTTTTTCCGAATCTCCCGAAAGAACGTTTTTACTTGGAATAAAAGCTGGAATTAGTTGTTTAGTATGTCTTACATTTTGCAATAAAAAAAAAATAATTACTTGGGAAAGTAGTAAAAAAAAGAAAGTAGTAAATTCGGGACATTGGCAGAGGAGGTTGCCGAAGAGCAGAAATAATCAAGAGCTATTAGGAAGAGCTTGTGGGATAGCACACACCTGAATGGCGTCAATCTCTTTTATGTGCACAACAAAATTATTCTTCTATGTAAGTCAAAAAGTTTATTTTCCAAAATTGTACGAAATTCTTCATCGTTTGTTAATGGGAGCCGCAAGCAATTTCGCGGTTGACTTCCATTAAATGTATCTACCATAAATAAGCAAACATTAAAATTTGTACGTTACGCAAATTCAAAATTCGGATAATAATTTTCCAAATTAAAAACATAAACAAAGTTTACCAGAAACATTTTTCAATATAATTCTTACAGATACAAACAAAAAACTGATTACACACATTAACGTTAGTTACAGAAAGAGTAGTGTAGAGTAGTGAAAAGAGAATAAAAAAAAATACAAGTAGGTGGTCGCTGTGACGTAGTGGTAGTGCGTTGGACTGTTACGCACAGTGTCCGGGGTTCGAATCTACACAACAGCACCTCTTGGTAGGCAATGGCAAACTTACGAGAATAAACATTTCGTTCGAATTCGGCATAAAACCGTAGGTCTTGTACAAAAATATAACAGCACCAATATGAGTTAATACGAAAAGCTCGACCTAGGCCCTTCATAAGCTGTTGCGCCATTTAAAGGAAAAAAAGAAGATAAGTATATAGAACAGGATGGTAGGTCTTCAATAATTCCATTCAGTGAAAATATTTGAAAAATTCTTGTAATGGTAATTCTTGGTTACCTTTTCGAATATAAGTATCTTATATGGATTATTGAAACACAAAGATTTACCACTAAGATCACTGATGAGGAACCATGGCTACATAACGATCGTCTTATCTGCCTATTCTGTATACATTGTTGTTATTCTCTCTATGGCAAACCTAACATTAATTTGAGGCTGTTTAGATACATAAGTACATAGTTAATTAAAAAATTTAAATTTTTCGTCAATATTTTTAGCCAATCTCTCGAAGAAACTTTTTGGAAATGAAATATAAAAATAATTTCTATCTCCCATGAATTTAATCGGTAAATTATTCTCTTATAGTTATACTCCCATATTTGAAAAAATTTCATGGAATTTTTCTGTTCAGAATAGGGTTTTGAGAAAATGAAGTAAAATCTCCCGGCAACTTTTATTTAGAATTGGGCAGAATATCTCTTTTGGTTTTAAATAAAATGTGAGAAATAAATTATTCCTTTTTTTTATATCAAATTAAAGAACAAGAAAATATAAAAAAAACAAACGTCAATGAGTTTTTTTTTTATCAAAATCTTTAGATTTTATGTAAACATGTATGTACTGTAACTACCAAAACGTCGTATATCTATTCTTATCAATCTTGAAAATAATCAAAATATTTTTTCAGATATTGCAACTACAAATGAATGATTATCGGTATCATTACATGTTTACAACATTTGTAAGTAGATATGTAGAATAAATGAACATACAGGATGTTGCACTTTAGATGTGTAGATGTGTCTGGTCTTCCTAGTTTGGTTTGTGTCCAGAAATGTACAGTTATAGAATAGTATACAAAATCTATATCTTTCTTTTCCACCATTCTAGAATCGTTAAGCTTTTTATGCATAATATTCCTTGCCTGTTATAAGTATTTTATATGTACGGATTTATATCAAGCTTAAGACATTAAAATTGAGTTTAATTTTATAATAGTTCATATCCGGACATACCAGAAAATAATTTTTGCAGGAAATAAATCGTGAAATTTAACACATCGTGACTGCAACACCATGTGTATTGTAACATTCTTCACAATAAATTAATTTCAAATATTTTAAAATAGGATCTGGAAACGTATGATCTAGAAGATTTTAAATATAACAACGTAAATATAACAGCTTTTCGTTTGGTTGATGTGGAGAGTAAACCATATGACGAAATTGTTACACAAATGCAAAAATTTCAGCACAGCGGGCTGGAAATAATTAATGGGAATCCGTATGTTCAGGTATTTATTGCATATTTGAGGAGTGTTATATACGAAATATAAGCTTGGAGTAACCACGTCAATCTGTTCGTACACCTCTCGTAAAAATTAAGATACTTATGTGGCAGAAACCGTATGTATGAGTCAATTTCCAACAAAGTGCATTTTCTTAGCCTCCGCCTTTTATTTGCCAGCATGTTATATTTAGTGTAGAAATGCGCCGTTAATTCGCTCCACGATGGGCGCCCCAACAGAACTCTATTGTTGCGGCCATAATAACCTGTTGCTAGTGACACCACCTTATTACATTCGCCTTGGTATTATTTTTAATTTTAGCGAATCAACGAACGTTGAAATGAGATGCAATTAGAGTGAAAAGGAATGAAATGAGATACCAACGCAAATGGAATGAAATAAGATACAAATGCAAATGAAAAGACATACGATCCAAATGCAAAAGCTAATGAAATGAAATTATATGAAATTGAGCACAAAGGCAATTAATAACTAAAAAAATATTTATGGAATAAAATACATTTATTATAAGGCATCTCGATACATAAGGAAATTTTTTTAGTTATTTTTAAACATTTTTAGTTATATGTTTATGAGAAGGCTTATCAAGAAGGCCGTACTTCTTCCAAGACGATGAAGGCCGCAACGTTACGGTCAATGGAGAAACATACCGGTACCGTTCGATGATAACAGACAGCCGAAAATGCAAGAATTGGACTCGGTCGGCATGTGGTTCCAACAGGACGGTGCCACATGCCATATGCCACACTGCACGCGAAACCATGCATCAATTGAGAGGCGAATTTGGTGAGCAGTTAATCTCACGTTTTGGTGTAGTCAATTGGCTTCCAAGATCGTGTGATTTGACCTCGTTAGACGATTTTTTGTGGAGCTATGTTAAGTCTCTTGTCTATAGGGACAATCCACGATTGCTGCTTTGGAAGCCAACATTGAATGCATCATTTGTGAGATTCCGGCCGAAATGTGAGAAAAATGTGCCAAAATTGGACCTTCAGAAGGAACCACTTGAAGCGTAGCCACGGGCAACATTTAAATGAAATTATCTGTAAAAAGTAAATGGCAGGAATTGATTTATCGATCCAAATAAAAATTTCGTTCACTTTTGTAAAATTTCTGTGTTTTTTTTTTCATTTTCAAAAAGTAAACTCTTATAAAAATCACACTTTATTTCATAAATGTAATCTACAGTAAGCCGAAGAGATTGCGTCTGTAAATAAGCTTGTCATGGCGTCAAGGCTTGATTACAAAAAACGCGCTAGCGTTGAACTTAACAGTTTTTTCGGATCTGTTTTGTAAATATATTTCAATTTAATAAAATAGAAATATATTATTGGAGAATTTAGTGCAATTTGTCATTATATTTGCAAAATCAATCATATCAGTAATATTAATTAATAATAAGCAAGGTGAAAATGGCGGTGGTTGGTTCGGCCAGGAAATCTTACTCGGAAGGAAGGAGACTTATTATGGACATACACTGAACAACTAACAAGAACAAGATGAAGAGCATTTTTGTGATAAAGACAAGGACATACATATGTATGTGCCCATAGTATGCAATATTTTGCAATATTAATAAGTGCATGTATGTATACCAGGTGTATAAGTATGACAGAGCGTATACTATAGTTTTACCTAGCGACACTGAGTTGTCACCGGTTTCATACTTGTACACCTGGTATGTAATGTTTCATTTTATTTTATCTAATTTTTATATCAGACTCAACCGGCATTAATGTTCGATTCCGTATACACACTTGCTGCCGGTCTCATGGAACTTGATCAATCTCATACACTTACATTAAGAAATCTTTCATGTGATTTTGAAACTCCATGGAATGACGGATTATCTCTATATAATTATATAAATACGGCAAGTAAAAGTATATAAAAATGTTTAAAGAGGCTACGTTATATTGGCAATCTTTTTCCTACTCGCTTTAGATCTAGAGTGAATTTTTCACAGCCAGAATTCAAAGTCAACTAAGCTTATGTACAATTAATTGTACAGTTCATAATTTATTATTTTCTATTTAGTTAATATTTACATACTTTATTCGGCCCACGCGCAAAATAATTTTTTTCCAATTTTTCATGATGTACAACTAATACATTAGGGTGGATCGATGTTGTAACACCCATCATGCGGGTTCGTTTCTTTTTCAATTAAAAAATATGTCAGAGATTTTGTTTTCCCCCCTTTTCTCAAAAAGCAATGTTATGATATAGGTTAAAGTTCCTTGTATGTCGATCCAATCTAATGTGCATAAATACAAAAGTATAAGTATAATATAAATTTCAAAGCTATGAACGTTCCATACAGTGGCGTAGCCAGGGGGGCCCGGGGGCGGTCCAAAAAGCGGAAAAAATATTATAATTACCTAAAGTAATAGCGAAATAGAATCTTTTTACAAGAAAAGCGGGAATGTTTAGTGGAAGGTGCATTCGAGAAAGCTAGTATTATTTGCTCAAAGCTCGGAATAAGCATCAGCCGGCGCATAAGGTACAAGAAAAGAATGCCGGGTGAAACGGAACGAGATATTGGTTTAAAGAAGAAAACAAGAGGACGATGCTTGAATGCATCGATCGTTTCTCCACAAAATTAAATCTAGAACCATGGCATTCAATGATATAACCGATATATTTCAAATGGTGAAAACAAATGACTTGCTGTTTCGCACGGATGAAGAACTGAATATCAATGCAAAAAAGTTGGCGTCGCACTACGATGAAGTTGTAGAAAACGAACTTAAAGTAGAGGTACAAAGACGTCGTAGACAAATCAAGGCAGCAAACATTGACTTTAAAGTGGCAAGTAAATGGACTACGGTTGATATTTTGACTTTTATCGTAAAATGGGACTTTATAGAGTTTGTTTCAAACGTATCTTTATCTCTTCAATTGTTCTTAACAGTTTGTGTCTCTGTGGCTTCATGTGAAAGAAGTTTTTCAAAGTTAAATCTAATTAAATCATATCTTCAAAGCTTCCAAGATCTTTAAGAAGAACATGCTGTAAATAAAAATTTCCCTTATTGGTCTCATACTCGTAGAGGATTTAACTATTTTATGACTTAAATTAAGTACGTATTAATTTAAGTTCACTCATCTTTATGAATTCCTGTATTATCTACTTACTTTTAAATAAAAAATAATCGTACATACCTACATACTACTGTGGGCAAAAGTTAGTAAGACTTTGTTCGTAATTTAAAATTTTTTTATTCATTCTTCCAAATCTATTTCGTCCCCTTCAAAGTAATCCCCCCCGGCCCCAATACACTTGTGCCAACGTTTTTTCCAATCCTCGAAACAGTTGTTTAAGTCAATTTCCGGAATAGCCTTCAATGCGCTTAGCGATTCATGTTTAATGTCTTCAATTGACTCAAAACGGTGTCCACGAAGCGGTTTTTTGAGTTTAGAAAATAGCCAAAAGTCACACGGTGCTAAGTCAGGCGAATAGGGTGGTTGCGGAACGATATCAGTCGAATTTTTGGCAAAATGGTCTCGTAAAACCAATGCAGTGATTTTGGAACCAATCGTGCATTCACTCTTCTTAGGCCCAAATGATGTTTTAAAATGGTTTTCACTGATCCTTCCGATATTCCAACGATGCCAGTAAGGTCTCTGACTGTTAATCGTCGATTCTCGAGCACCAATTCCTTGATTTTATTGACGTGTTGATCATCATTTGATGTTGATGGCCGTCCTGGACGTGGTTCGTTGTCAACGCGTTCTCGACCATCTTTGAACAATTTGTACCAATTAAAAACACTTGCTCGCGACATTCAATTATCACCGAAGGCCTTTTGCAACATTCTGAACGTTTCGGCACCAGAAATTTGATTCCGCACACAAAATTTAATGGAACTTCTTTGTTGAATAATTTCATTCATTGTAAAAATCGCCGAATGCACTTTTTGTACTTCAGAAAGACAAGCGTATACTAAACATTAATGATTATTTTGATGTGACATTTGGCACAGATGGCACCGACAGTCATACCAACCTTAAAAAAATAATATTTTGATGAATGGGTTTCCGCGCGAAATTTAAATTAAAAAGTCTTACTACTTTTTGCCCACAGTAGTATAGTATAATTCTTTCAAAAGAAGAGGGGGAGGGGTATTATAGGGTGACACCATTTAGGTCCGCCCCGGGTGTCACCTGACATGGCTACGCCACTGGTTCGATACACACAAATTCTGCAACGGTCAAGTTATCGAAAATGAAGCCAAACTATTGAAATCATATTGAAGTATAGCATTACGAATTGAACCTTTATAAATTGGGATTTCTTTGCAAAACTGATTTTGTAAACGATTCGGAAAAATGCTTAATGTGAAAAATGCACTCATGACCCAAAGATAATAAAACATGAAATTACATTAAATCGTTAAAAGCTAGCCAGTAGATAACAATGCAATATGTATGTAAGTATGTATATAAAAATAATTCCAAAATCTCAGATAAACTTTACTATATAATTCCGACTCGTTGAACAGAACTTTTCCTAAACGTCGCAAAAACAAAGCTTTGGAAAGGTATGCAAGGGTTCTACAAAAATACAATATTGCACTAGGGGTCGCCAAGAACAGGAAACGTCTACGGATTAAAGGTAATTAGATCCATGAAAAACGACAGTCGAAACCCTGTGGTCGTGTAAATCATCTTTGTTATTTTTTGACGGCCAGCGAAATCAAGAGTAATTATAATATCTAGGAAAAAAACATGTGAAACGAGATGGAATAATATAGAAAAATTTTAGTTGAATAGTGTAATAGAATTGCTACTGGAATTACAGGCATCCATACATGGCTTAACCGGGAAAATCGATTTTGTTGAGGGACGACGCAATAAATTTAAAATCGATCTACTTAAATTAAAACATGAACGCATACAAAAAGTCGGATTTTGGAACCCTGATGAAGGTGTAAATATAACTGATCCCACAGCATTTTATGATACAAATATAACCAACATAACACTTGTGGTAATGACAAGAGAAGTAAGTCGCTTTTAAAATAAATTATATTTATTAATGCAACTCCTCTCCGGGGCATTGCTAGAAAATTTTGTTTTTCTTTTTTTTTCTTTTCACATAGGAGAAACCTTATGTGATGGTCAAAGAGGATGCCAACGTAACAGGAAATGCACGCTTTGAAGGTTTCTGTATTGACTTACTAAAAGCCATTGCCGTACAGGTTGGATTTCAATATAAAATTGAATTGGTTCCAGATAATATGTATGGTGTCTACAACCCAGAAACGAATACATGGAATGGGATTGTACGTGAATTGATGGAAAGGGTATGTTCAGCATTTAAGAATAAATATTTGAAAAATTTAAGAAAAAATTATTTTATTTGATTTAATGAAAGAAAGATTTGAAAGAAAAACACATTTAAAAGGGAATTTTACTCTACAGATGAGACTAGTCAGATCTTGATAAAAGCGAAATATTTTGGTTTGCTGGTCTAAAGAAAATAGAATAGTTACAGCTGCATTACTTTAAAAATTAAAAAAAAAAATTAATGTGGTTGCGTAAGAATAATAGCAACTTGCCAACTGTGTGTATTTACGCCTACTGAAGATTTTTGTGATTCCAAGGAGTTGCTAACGGTTGCTAACTATTTTTATTTTTCTGAACGAATCTGTCTATATCAGTGAAGGTTTGAGGAGCATGCTTGGATACTTCAAATATTGCTTAGCAATTAGAGAAATTAAAAAAGGCAGAAGATAGAAATATATGTAACAATTGGACAATAAGCAAAAAAAATCGTTATGTTATGCACGCGTGCATGAGAAATGCTATAAAGCAATCTCTTGAAATCGTAGGTGTTTCTAATAGGGTTACTAAGTCAGACAAAGTGCATACCAGGACACAATGAGTAGATTAGAAGAAACTTAGAGGATTTTTTAAAAATTTTGACAATATGATGTCCTACATTATCATAAATCACACTTGTTCTTTCTTACTCTTACTCTTATGGAGATTGTAATTAGAAGTAGTTTAATTAGAGTAAGTCAATAATATTGGCTGTGGGGCAAGTTGTCAAAATGACTGAAAATTCTGCACAGTTGCTTCTCATGTATCCACTGCCATCAGATTCCTCGCAAGGGTTGCATAAAAGAATGCAAAGCATTGTTTTGATTGGAAAGAAAAGTAGATAAGAGGGAGAAAAGAGGGAGAAGAGTCGGTGAAAATTTAATTATAGCTCTGAGATCAACTCCATTGAAAACTAAAGCTGATCGCAGTGAACAGCCACCCCATTCGAATATTAACAAAGAAGGCAGATTTGATTTTATAGCCGCATACATTTGGTTTCACAATGGGCATTTCTGGCAAAAGGTGTCATACCAAAGGACAGACACTCTAACCTAACATAGTCTCATACAGAAACCACTTTGATAAGTTAAGTTATAAATTTACACTTTGCGAGCACAAAATTTTCTAAACTAAAATGGATACAAGGATTTTCCGACTGGTGAAGATACAGAATTATGTTATGTTTTCAAGGAGAACGCCAATTAAATTCTTCATTTCTTTAACTGATCATACATGCACTTCCTTTAAATTTTTTACTTAACTCCATTGTAATAATGACAATAATAATTTTTATTAACTATATGTAATTTATGTTAAATTTGCGCAAATTCATAATCATATAATTACCAGTCAGTTGATCAGATGTAACACCTCATCGTCGACGTGAAAAATGGAAACAGATATTTATACCTTTATTTATAAAATTCTAAATTTATGAAAATACAAATTTAAATATTTTTCTTTAATTCGACAGTTTTTCTGTGTTTTTATCTATAGTCAAGCTATCAATGAAAATGATAGGCTTGGAACGACTCTCAGCAATTCATTCATCACTGGAAATGTGAGTTGTACCATTTCTCAGAATTCCAATATTGCAGAAAGCAGATGAAGAATGCAATCAACTTGCGATATTGTTAGACAGTTATGGCAAACGGAAAATGCACTAAAATACTTATTAACCTGGGTCGGATCCCCATTAGTAGGATAGCTTCCATTCTCACTGTGCACTGCCTCATTGGCAATCACGCTCGAAGACTAGGCCTTCTCTGCAATGACTTCTTCGCAGAAATGAAGAGGAGGAAACAATATTCCACCTTTTATGCAATCATCCCATTGCTCTAGCAGCACGCCAACACAAAACTCTGGGACCTATTTTCCCTGAGAAACTCAGAGAACTGACTTCAGAGACTTCCTATGGTTCATCGAAAGCACAAAATGGTGTAATTAGGGTATATTAGCAGTGAACAACTCGCCCCATAGGGTATCACAATCGACCAATTGGTCACCGTGTTTTCCTCTCAATCAGACCCAACACCCTAACCTAAGCCCTTTTATATTCGAAAAATTCGGTTATTAACTATTTCCGTACACATATTACGCTTGGAAATGGAATCAACTTTATAATTTTTACTCCAAACTTAGACATGTCTATTATAAAAATATATGTACATATGTATATAAAAACTTTATAAATTTATATATATTTCAGCGGTCTGATTTGGCAGTTGCCTCTATGACTATAAATTACGCTCGGGAAAGTGTTATTGACTTCACAAAGCCATTTATGAATTTAGGCATTGGCATTTTATTTAAGGTAAGAAAACCATTTCTAAATAGTTCTACATAGATAGATTCCGTACATTGTGTATAAATATGTAAGTTGTTAAAATGAGCCTTTAGTGTTGTACCAAACCTTGCTTTTTTAATATAAAAACAATTACAAAATTTCTTAGGTGCCAACGAGTCAACCAACTCGATTATTCTCATTCATGAATCCACTGGCTATGGAAATTTGGTTATATGTGCTAGCTGCTTATATTCTTGTATCATTTACTCTATTTGTGATGGCACGTTTCTCACCATACGAATGGAATAATCCGCATCCTTGTTTAAAAGAATCTGATATTGTGGAAAATCAATTTTCGGTATCAAATAGCTTTTGGTTTATAACTGGAACATTTTTACGCCAGGGCTCAGGTCTTAATCCAAAAGTAAGTACAAATATAAACTCATACGGTTATTAGAGCAGGAGTGAGAAGTGAGAGCTCATAGTCGTGAATTTAAGACGTGAACCTAAGTCCTATTACAAAAAAAAAATACTGCTTCCCAAATAATCTAGGATTTGGAAGAGGAAGCTTTCTTCTTTGCAAGGACAACGATGATTTATTTGTATAGGTTTCCAACATGTTTCGTATGCATGAAATATGTATAAAACATAGTAATACACACGTCTATCGCCGGAATGCTTGATCTCAGATTTTCCTGTACTAGAAACTTTATCCATGCAAATCGAAGCAATACCAATGACCAATATGGTAAAAATTATGTTTTTCTTTTGTAGAAAATGTGGCAAATTGCACAGTTTCATCGAGGGCGTACCGGTAGAAGTAGTTACTTACGCTGGTGAGATAAAATACATGTACCATAAGTCTGGCGATTTTTGTGTTTTCATAGTATGCTGTACGAATAATACCATAGCAATAAAAATGCTTCGACTAACGGCACGCAATTTAACAACGTAAAGTCCACTTTGCATACAAAATGGCATGCAAAGTGAAGTTTACGTTGTTTAATTTTGTGCAACAAAAATTTAGTGTGTAAACGGGCCTTAATTACAACAACCTTCATTTGTTTGCTTATGTTTTTTTTTTCATGTTGTTTTTTTCATGTGCTAATAAATGCAAATGACTTCTACAGCATTGCTATGACTTCTAGAGCACAAGCAGTAGTAGAAACTGATAGATTTTGTGTCTTGTTTTCTTTAAATCTAATTTTAATAAAACTTACAATATTTCGGTAATAAATGAAATAAATAATCTGACTGGGATATTTTAAATTCTTAAATAAATGCATAAAGTATCAATAGCCACATTCAAAGTCTATAAAAGTTGGTCCTCCATTTTGCATACCAACCTTACCGAATGACGTATTCTACGTCGAAAATTATATAATACCATATAATTTAATTCTTTATGTACAACGCAAGTTTATGAATTTATAAAATAATCTAACTTTTTAAAGGTCTTATGGGAATATGAACACCATTTAAAATGGTAAATTAAATGAGGAATGACTATTAAGTTCTTGTATTTAACCCCTGATGTCAAAAACCTATGTATGTACCAAAAAGGATTCAAAGTATTCTCGTAAGAACTAATCTAATGTACATACCTAGATATACCGTACATTTATCCCCTTACAAAGCAACCTATATTTTCTCTGTTTACAAAAATTTCATCTTGCGGTCACCATCCATAATATAGACCACATTTTTGGAAACGGCTCGTGTCGTTTATAAACTCATAATCTTCAAGTAAGCAATAAAGGAGTTGCAATTAACTATCAACTAAAAAAGATAGTTAATTTAATTTATTAATACATACATACAGAGATAAAGTTAACAAATACATAAATATGGTATATATAAAAAAGTGTAACTATTTCACAGTAAAAAATAACAAATTAAAACCCATCTAAAATGATTGGAAACCCTAATCCTTAGTGTATTTACACATTTACTTTAATTTATTTTGAACCACCCTATAAACCCTATCTCAATCTAATTGTGTTACCTAAAGAGGAGCGTCATCGTTGCTTATCTGTCAAATTTCTCTCATTCACATACATTTAGTATGGAGAAACCCGAAATAAGCAACGCGTTAATGCCAACCTAATCCAATTTTCAGAAAAACGGTTCACAGCTGCATTTAAAGAAATATTTTTGAAGATTTGATAAGATTTGAAATTTGACAATGCGCTCTTTTTTAGGATTGACGCTCAGCACAATTGCGAAACTCTCCAGTTTGGGGACCACAATAACACCAAGTGTTTCAATTAAAAGCTGGAGGAATGATGATTTTTCCATGAAGCTATTAAGTTATTTTTATATTTTTGACGTCGAGCGACAACGTAACAAGGTTACATCTTGTTAGCTAATTGGAAATTAAATGAATAAAAATTGGCAGAACATTCATAATAAATTACATACATGGATGTATATCTTGAACAGGTATTATTTTTTTTTTACAAAAATATAGAATTATTTTCAATAACAAATGGAATGAATCCATTATTCAAAGTGGTGTCCATCGGAAGCTATGACATTTTGCCATCTTTCAGACTTCTAAGCATTCCTTGCCAAAAAAAAACCGTCCAAAACCGAACGAATCAATCCAAGTCTTGCAACATGAAGCCGCGCGTTAACATGTTAGAAAATTAAGTTCTCGTGCCTGGTCGTATATTCTGGTAGCTTTTCGGCCATTGTTCTCTTCAAACGAATCAATTGTTTTCGATTTAGATCTCCCGTAATAGTTTCACCAGATTGTAGCAGCTCATAATAGATGACGCACACTCTTCTGATCCCACTAAATACTGAGAGTTACCTTGGCGCCATGAATATTCTGCTTCGACGTTGGTGTTCCTGGTTGGCAAAGCTTCACATTTGACTTCGTGCGCTTCGCATCCATATTTCGATGCAAAAACGACTCATTTTTTTAACGCTGAAACAGCATTTCAGTCATGCCTTTCAACGTCTCTCGGGTGCAAGTCGCATGGCACCCAATTTCCTCCCTTTTGAATGAACCCAAATGATTTTAGGGTCTTGGAAATTGCTGCTTGAGTAACTCCCAATGTTATTGCAAGTTCCTCTTGCGTTTGGCACGAGTCTTCGTCTAGTAACATCTCCATCTTCGAACTTTTTCACTTGGCCAGAGTGTACCTTGTCTACCGTGTCAAAATCTCCCACATAACTTCCCACAAATGCTGTTAATTTGGCACGTATTGGTAGATAATTAACACAAAAATTACATGACGTAGCTAAAACATGAAAGCAGTATTGCCATTTTCAAGTTATACATCCAATATTTGATAAAAAAGTGTTTCTTGTTCTTTAATTTGAACTCCAGAAAAAACATTTCGTGGAAGCCTAAATTATTTCTGGTAAGATTTACAGGACTTACCCACTATCTCCTACTTAACCGATTTTTCCTTCGCAAGTGGGAAAAATGGACTCGGCCCACATGTGGTTCAATCAGGACGGTGCCACACTTCACACGAAACCATGCATCAATTGAGTGGCGAATTTGGTGAGCAGTTAATCTCATGTTTTGGTGCAGTCAATTGGCCACCAAGATCTTGTGATTTGACCCCGCTAGACTATTTTTTGTGGGACTATATTAAGTCTCTTGTCTATAGGGACAAGCCAAATAGCCAAACACGATTGCTGCTTTGGAAGTCAACATTGAACGCGTCATTGGTGAGATTCCGGCCGAAATGTGTGAAAAAGTGTGCCAAAATTTTACCTTCAGAATGGATCACTTGAAGCGTAGCCGCGGGCAACATTTAAGTGAAATTATCTTTAAAAATTAAATGGCAGGAATTGAGTTATCGATCCAAATAAAAATTTCTGTGTTTTTTGGAATTGTCCAAAAACAAGCTCTTAAAAAATCACCATACATGTATAAATGGGAGCGAACAATTTGCAAAAAATAATTTTCTTAATATGAAAAGAATAAAAAGTAACAGCGGATACAGTCGTATGCGATAATTCTCTTCTATCGAGAGAATAGCACAGCTATTAAGTTGCGAAAGCGATTTTAAGTATGTAGCGTAAAATCGTTGATAAGCCGCAATTTTGTTAATAGCTTTCTTTTTAAAGCTTGAAATTGACAAATGTATAATGCGAGTATGGTAATCAATGTGCAATATGAGTGCATAACTTGTATTTTATTTTTTATTTGCAATCTAAAGCTAGTTACTGTAGGATAACACTGTTTAAAATATGGTACTTCCTTGGCATAAATTACAATATGTATGTAGTTTAAACATTAGAGTGGATTGCCCTACAAGGGTCATTGATATATATAAAGTGCCTGAATTTTTTTTTTTTTTTTTTTATGAAATTTGTACTAACTTGTAGCCCTTTCAGTTAAAATTTTAACTCAAACATAGATTCTTTGGCTTAAGAATCCCTGGCACACAAAATTTTAACCAAATATAGGGGTCTCCAAAACAAAAGAAAATTCAACTTCTCTCAAATTTTACTAACTTTTGCTCAGGTTATAATAATTTATAAATCATGATTAAGCCAAAAATATTTTCCAAATAAAGCCTTGGCGTTCGTGATGATGAAGCTCCGGAGCAAAAATTAGTAAAACCGGGGCGGATTTGATTGTTTTCTTATACTGGAACCGTCATCTATAGACCGACCGGTTTGGTGTACCTACTAGGGCAAACTAACAAAAGTTAGTAGTAAAATTTGAGAAAAGTTGAATTTTTTCTTGTCTAGAGACCTCTATATGGACTGACGTGTTTGAATGAAATCTTGTGTTTCTTAAGCCAAGGAATCCATTTTGAGCTTAGATTTCAACTTAAAATTTTTCCTGAAGGAGGGTCCAAGGCAAAAGTAAAAATGTCAGGCTCTCTAAAAAGTGCTTTAATCGGGGTATTACAAAAGTCTCCTGTATGGCGATTCATTATAATGCATGTAACTATATTAGGTTGTTTCAAAAATAAAAATTTTTCGATATTCTTTTTATCGGTGAAAAAGAGAAGACTCACAAAAAATTATCTTTTTGATTTTGGAAGAGTCCCCAACAATGGAATTGTGAAAATTCTGATTTTCGCATTCGCATCTTTTTTATCTTGTGTAACCCAAATCTTTATTTTGTATGTTTTTTGGTTAAATTAAATTAATTTCATCAACAATTCTACATATATCTATTTTACATTTTTTTTTTTTTGGCCTAAAAAACATTTTGTATTGTAAAGTTTTGAAACACCCTAATGTATGTATGTACTTATATACAATATATTCACAAGTATATCTGTACTTATTTACTAAATTTTTACAGAAATCTGATCGTGCTCAAACTCGTTTTTTTTCATTCATGAATCCTTTGGCTGTTGAGATTTGGTTTTATATAGCTATTGCCTATGTACTCGTATCTTTGACAATATGGATTGTGGCACGTTTTTCGCCCGTTGAATGGACCTCAGCGAAACCGCCCTGTTCAATGGCATGCGATCATATGTTAACGAAAATATACACAGAAGCACAGGAGCGCGAGCGAATAGAAGTGCCACATAGGCGAAATAAATGTGAATGTGATAAAACAACAAACGATAAAACATTCACAGAATATAACAATAAACACAAAAAAGAATGTGAAAATGTTGATCGTTTTGGTCAAGGTTCAAGACCTGATAATGACAGTAAAACTAATTTATTTAACGAAACTATATTGGAAAACATTTCACACAAAAATGGTATCGATTTTGAAGCTGAAGATTACAATTACAACGACAAGGACGATGATGATAATATAAAAAAGATTCAACTAAAAACTGATACCACTGAAAATAAAAACGATAATATTGTCGATAATGACAATTGTCAACAGCCATCAGACATTGCCGGCGACAACAATTGTTATATATCAAATGTTAATGGTCTGAGCTATGACTGGAATACTACAGTACTTTGTGATCACGATCATGATGATGAAACTGAATTTTTTAGCACACATAATGATTTTACTCTAAAGAATAGTTTTTGGTTTGCCATTGGAGCGTTAATGCAGCAAGGTTCAGATTTATATCCTAGGGTATGAATAATTACAAATGAATTCAACCCCGTTTAATTAATTTTAACCTAGCCCGAAAATGCAAGATTTCTGAAACTCCTTCACCAAGGATTTTATACGCCACTTTACACCAACCTCATCCCTCTCTCTTTTCGAAAGTTTTTAATACCCACAAATTCTTTAAAAAGTTGTCATTAAGGGTAAATTGCTTGAAATAACGACACTCACAATAATATGACACAAAGAAGACGCATAAAATTTACACCCTGACTCCCTGAAAACTCTCGAAAAATGGTGTAAAGAGCGGGATGGAAGGTTGGTGAAAAAATGCATAATTGTTAAACTTTTCATAACGTACGTCTTTGCTTCAGTCATCGAAGTTATAGGGCTTGCGTCTGGCATATCCCGCGAAATATTATATTATGAAACCCTACACATCTGTGTTGTTTAATGATACGAACTCATTGCGCCATCTGTAATGGCTGCGGCACTGCATCATTGCGCCACTCTCCACTATTGCCGCTTTCGGTAACTTCAATCTATTTATATTTTGACTTGCAGCAGAATGAAAAATAAAATTAAATAAATTAAATAAATTGTATAATTTATAATTATACACTGTACTATTAAAAATTATTGCTTTTATCGGCATAAAATAAATAAGTAGAAATTTTAAAGAATAGAATTAAAGTTATTTTGTCGTTGCCACGTTTATTGTGTTCCAGTCGCAGACAACATGACTACAATTGCTGCAGACGCCATTTTGTTCCCCTGATCCAATAACTCTTTCGCAGTCATTGTGTTTTTACATTTTTCGATTTTGTTTAAAATTTTATGTACCATATTAGAGCCGCGATTTTTTTCAAAAAAATTGAAGTTTGCAATCAACGACCTAAAGACCGGGGATTTATTCAAGCCAAATCCAACTCTAACTAAACTTTTATAGCTAGTGAACAGCGTATTCCAGTGCGTTTAAGCCTTTATAAAAATTGTCTCTTGGTGAAGTCTTGATTTGATTTTAATAAAAAGCGTTTTCAGTTGGTAATGGTAAGTGCAGTTAGGTCTTCCTATATCTGGTCCTTTCAGCGGAAATTAGAACGTGTTCTTTTGCATCTTCCTCCACCGTGGTTCGAATAAAACACCCTTCTAACCGGAGTGGCGTAGTGGTAGTGCGTTGGACTGTTGCGTAGAGTGTCCGGGGTTCGAATCTCAACAATGCAAAATCAAAAAAAGGAGAAATACAATTTTTCTACACGGCACCACCTCTTGGCAAGCAATGGCAAACCTACAAGAGTAAAAATTGCTATGAAAAGCTTTTCACTTCGCCGTTGGGATTCACCATAAAGCTGTAGGTTCCTTCCATTCATTTACAAATATAACGCGCACATCATTAGTTGATGCGAAAGCTCAACCTAGGCCCTCTATGGGCCATTAAAAGAAGACATTTTGTCCTAGACGCCGTGACTCCTCGTTTGTTTACAGAAAATATGTCGTTTTGTCCTTGTTCACGACTAGACCCACTCGACAAGATTCTCTTTCCAGGTTGGAGCATGCTGCGCTGACTGCTCGCGTGTTGGTGCCTTCTTCTTTCTTATTTTAATGTCACAACAGCTCATGGAGGGCCTAGGCCAAACTTGGGTTGGTGCCAATGATCATTGATGTCAATATCATCAGCGTATGCTAACAACATGACACTCTAATAAAATATAGTGCCAGAGATGTCGATTTTCGCAGTTCGAATTTTTTCTCCACCATAAGGTTAAAGCAGTCGCACGTTAGGAAATCATCTTTTCTGAAAGCTCTTTTGGTATCAAATAGCACACCTGAGTGTGCGATTATGCTCTGTTGCTACACTTCAAATTGGTCGTCCTTGTTTGTCAAGTTAATGGCAAATATTTCAAAATGAAAATGAACAAATTTAACACTAAGAAATTCTGATGCTAATACTAGATTTTAAATTTCAGTAAGTGTTGAGAAGTAGCAATGTGTTCCGTTTGTGGTATTATAATTAATTAAATTTGATATACGTATTCACGTAATACATCATCTATTGCATGCTATAAAATATATGTTTCGTAAGCGGCAATGTTAATGCTGAATGCGGCTTTTTCTCTGTTCTCCTCAGCTAAACCTATTTGGTGAACGCCAGTTTTTCAATCTAAAGTAAGTAGTGAAAAAGCGCATCTTTCCCAAGTTTGCCAATATCACTGATGGCGGCACAAATCGGGCTGACACCTTTCTCATACTTAACCTATCATGTAAAATATTAATTACAGTTCCGTACGACACTCCTACGGCCTCCGCTACTTCGCGCACTTTCGTTCGGCGATCAGCGAGAATCATGTCGCGGACCTTTTCAACAATTTCCTCGGTAACCACGTGTACCGGGCGGCCTGGGCGCTCCTCATCAAAAACAGATGTACAACCACGTTTAAATTCGTTGAACCAATATCTTACAGTTGTCATAGTTGGTGAAGGCTCCCTATAGACAGCATCCAACTTCGCTTTAATTTCTTCGCATGTTTTTACATCCAAAAATAAAAAGCGAATTACGGATCGATATTGTTCTTTTTCAATTTTATCGCGAAACACGTGTGATACTAATGGCTGCCAAATAAAGGCTAACCTATGAATCAGTTTGAAATTTAATGTGGTGTCGTGTGACAGATGGCAGTACACGACGGTAATGCCAACTTCCCTCAGCAACGCCACCTGTCTTCACACACGTACTTATTGATCAACCCAGGTATATACAAAGTTTGCATTTATTAGTGTTACAAAAAGGCATAATACGAACAAATCTATTTTATTATAAACTGGAAACTGATTCAAAAGAAAACTTTCTTAAGGACAATTTGTATGGAATATTTCGAGAATATATTTTATCCATTTAATCCAAAAATAAATTGATTTTCCTCTTATCCCGGTCTGATTATTTTTTAATATTGTAAATTATACAAATTTTTTTTTTAATTTTTGCCCACTTCATTACAAATATGCGCAATTTTTTCCAAAAAAAATTAAAAAAAGACAATATACCACGTCCTTAACTAAGCAAAACTAGGGGTAGATCGAAAAAAAAGTTTAAGAACTGAATACCCTGAATACAAGGTTGCATTTTCAGTGAATTTTCCAAAAAGGCACAATAATTTATTGCAATATTAAGTAAAACTTGAAACTGAATCAAAATAAATTTCACGAAAAGAAAATAAAGAACTGTCCCTGAATTCAAAGTTGCATTTTGAGTGAACTTTCCAAAATAGGCACATTAATTTATTGCAATATAAAGTAAAACTTGAAAATGAATCAAATAAATTTCACTAGGAAAATTCTTGAGCACATTTTTTGGAGAATTTTGACATTTCTTAAGAGCTGAAAACTTCGCTTAAGTATTTAATTTAATTTCTTAATTAAATTTCTTTCATTTACATATCAGAACACACTCATTTTAAATTGTAACCACAGCCTCAATCAATCAATGTATTTTCTGCTAAATTTATCAAAACTTTTCAGGCAACATCTACACGTATCGTCGGTGGCATTTGGTGGTTTTTTACACTAATTATAATATCCTCATATACTGCAAATTTAGCAGCTTTTCTAACTGTCGAACGAATGATTACACCAATAGAAAGCGCGGCTGATTTAGCAGAGCAAACCGAAATTTCATATGGCACTCTGGAGGGTGGGTCAACCATGACATTTTTTAGGGTACGTGTACACAAATATTTATCTACTCTAAATATATTATTTATTTTAATTCTAAGGATTCGAAAATAGGAATTTATCAGAAAATGTGGCGCTATATGGAGAATCGTAGATCTTCAGTATTTGTTAAAACATATGAAGAAGGCGTTAAGCGCGTCATGGAAGGAAATTATGCATTTATTATGGAATCTACAATGCTCGATTATGCGGTGCAACGTGACTGTAATTTAACACAAATAGGAGGTCTACTTGATTCGAAAGGTTATGGTATAGCAACACCGAAAGGGTCACCATGGCGTGATCCAATGTCATTGGCAATATTGGAACTGCAAGAGAAGGGCATTATACAAATTATGTATGACAAATGGTGGAAAAATACTGGTGATGTTTGCAATCGTGATGACAAAAGTAAAGACTCAAAAGCTAATGCGTTAGGCGTCGAAAATATTGGTAAATATATAGATTTACTACGCACCTATCAATCCAAAATTTAAATGTGAACCTCATTTTTAAAAAACTACTACTAAGTATAGAAAAGTCGATAAATATCGGAACCTGCCTGTCTCGTACATATTTCTATTAATGTTTTATTTTATTCTATACAACCCTTTTCTATCAAAGTTGGCACAGTAGCATTTAAAAAAAAAAAAAAAATTATTTAGCAAAACAATTTGAATTTTCAGTCGATATCACATCGCTCAGACGGTTTGTTGCACAAAATCGCCGAATTCATTTGAATGAAATCACTTCACTGTGGTCTTTGGCATGTGGCAGAGCCATTGGCAGAACAATAACATACCGTATACTAGGTTTTGGTTTAAATGGCTGCCAGAGGGTCCAGAACACTTTTGCCAAAATGGCCCATCGTGATACCTTAATTCAGACTATTTGAAAAATTGCGTGTCTTTTATAATCTAATTATACCATAATCTAATTTTTTCGCATATAAGATGAGCCACAGTTTCCTGTTCTTCCTCGTTACCATAGCTCCTTCAGTGATTACTATACATATGTAAGGTACAGTGTTTCTGCGTAGCTTCCAATGGAACAGTGTGCTGTGACACAAGTGTGTGCTGTGACACAAGTCACAGTACTTATATCGCTCGTTTGCTGCACACTGTCATAAATCAAAAAACTAAATTTTCGAGTTAAGTATACAAAAATATCTTTAATTTACTTAGTGCTTTGTCTTGTAACAAAAATCATTACTGTAACTCTGTTATGAACTCTTTACGTGAGAAGAGTATTTGTCGTTATCAATTGTATGGAGTGATAGGTAAATTGGAAAGTATAAATGCGAATTTTAATTATCAGTTATGGCAGTCTTGCAGCAAATGAGCGATATGTTGTCAATATGTTAGTAGAAGATCTGTCGATTATCCAGCTTAGACCAAATGAGTCTCGTTATTTTGCTGGTTGATTCTAACGACCACCTTCTGTTCGCTTGTTTTATTGTATCTGAAGTTGTAGCTTACACGTTGCCATAGGGACTTAGGAGCTATTTGCAACAGTGTGCCTTTTCTGGCCAACTCGTCTACAGTTTCGTTCATATTCATATTCACAACATATTCACGAGTTCTTCTGTGAAATTTTTAGGCCAGGCCAAAACTATTATTGACGAAAAATAATAACAAAGTTAGATTTGATTGGGCCAAAACACAAAACAATTTAACTCAGCGGAAATGGAACACAGCAATATGAAGGTGCGAGTTTTATTTTAAGTTTTGTATGGGAGATGGATGTGGTCCCTGTTGCGAAGCTGGTAGTACGTTGGCCAGCTTGCAGTGTCCGTGATTCAAGTCTCCACACAGTCAAAATCAAAAAGTAGAAAAAACAAATTTTTCTACACGGCACCTCTTGGCAGGCAATGGCGCAAACCTACAAGAGTAAAAGTTGCCCATGAAAAGCTTTTCACTTCGCTGCTCTTATTCGGCATAAGTAGGTCCCTTCCATTAGCGTACAAATATGTATATGGTAACAAGCACAACATGAGTGGATGCGAAAAGTTCGGCCTCCATAGGCTGTTTGTACCATTGTGAACAGTGAGCACTTACTTCACTGTGGCGTAGTTTTTCTACACGACACCACCTCTTAGCAGACAATGGCAAACCTAAAAGAGTAAGAATTGCCTAAGAAAAGCTTTTCGCCGTTAGACTTCGTCATAAAACTGTTAGGATCCTTCTATTAATGTACAAATATGTATAACACGCACAAAAGTCATTCAAAGAAGAAGAAGGACAGTGATAAATACATGAAGATCTTGGGAAAATAATTTGATTACGTCAAGTTACAAATTGCAGACGAATAATGGCGAATATGTGTTTCAGCAGAATGGTGACAAATCTATGAGTTGGGTTGGAGAATACCTCGCTAGATTGGCTTGCCAGTACTCCCGATCAATGGACCTTTGAATACCTACCGTATTTGATGAAATAAAAATTTTCGTGAGAACCGTGAGAAAACTCTTAAATTGTTTTTAAACCTAGAAAAAAAAATAAACGCGGAAGAATACAACAGCCGTAAATGCGTTTGGGAATTACTACAAAATGTGGGACATACTTTCATTTAAAACCCAAGTATCTAAAGGTGAAGCCTGTCATAATGTTACAGTCAAAGGGGAACGCTATAGAGCCATGATTAATGACTTTTTCGCTGTATGGCGCTACATGCCATACAGCCAACGAAACAATCAATTTATTGAAGGGAACTTTTGGTGAGCGCATTATCTCGCGTCGTAGGTCTGTGGCGTGGCCTCCAAGATCGTACGATTTAACATCGCTGGACTTATTTTGTGGGATTATGTGAAGTCGCTTGTCAACGCAGATAAGCCCGAGACGATTGACGCCTTGGAAGAGAATATTCAGCGCGTTATTACTGACATACGGCCCCAATTGCTGCAAAAAGTGGTCGAAAATTAGGCGTCTCTGCTGGAATTTATTCGAACCAGCCGCGACTGCCACTAGCCCGAAATCGTTTTTAAAATTTAATGGCAAATCCTAATCTTTATAATAAAGCTATATTCTTGGCCATAACATTAAATTATATGCGTTTTATTTCTTCTTGAAAACCATACTTCTAAAAAAAACACCCGTTACAAATAATAACTATTCCACAAGAGATTAACCGAAACAACAAGGATTACTTTATCAACAACTGCACCCAAATATTCAACAAAACAATAAAAAGAAGAATAATTGCAAAATCAACATCAAAAACAAAAACAACTGAAGAAAAGAAACTAACAACATTTAAAATCTATAATAAATTTACATTTCAACCAATAATTACAAAAAAAAAAACATAACCTACCAAATTCGATAACCAAAAGTGACGTAGACTAAAATATCATATGTATACTACATACTATAAGATAATATTCTACAAAACTTGCTGAAGAAAATTAAGTAAAAGCACTGCCAATTTTCTTAATTAAATAAATAGTATAATTAAAACTACGAAAATCAGCAACATACTTAGACCTCGAGTCTTCATTGCTAACCACATTGGATTGTCATTCTATTATGGTTGGCAAAGCCAAAGAAGAAGTAACTACTCTGAATATGAAGCATTAGTTAAACTCCATTTGGTTATCTAATGGCTGTGAGTCCGGTCCTAAGTGGGAAACTTTATTTTGATAACACTCAGATACAGATTTGGCAACTAATCTCGCGGATATAATATAAAATCACTCACAATCCAAATTGTTTTGTTCAGTTTAATCGAAAAACAATACCTATAATTTAAGGAAATCAGCAAAACATAACAATATCATGTCGTTTTGTTCGATTTTTTATCTGTGCAAACTTTTGTGTAATTCCAGGGCGTGTACATTTCACAATATTTTTTTTTTGTCTCTTTTTAGGTGGTGTCTTTGTTGTGCTACTTTGTGGTCTCGCTTTATCCGTTGTCGTGGCCATACTTGAATTTTGTTGGAACTCCAAAAAAAATGTCCAAACTGCAAATCAGTCACTTTGTTCAGAAATGGCTGAGGAATTACGTTTTGCAATGCATTGCCATGCCTCCAAGCAACGTCCATCTTTAAAACGAAACTGTACCAAATGTACACCAGCTACAACGTACGTTCCCACCGGCATGGACGGAGTACCGCATATAAGTAGTGTGCACTATAATTATTTCAATTAGTTTTTAGTGTGAACTTTTAAAATATGACATATACAATGCCAAAAAAAAGAGGGACCACTTTTGCATACATTATTTGATTTTCCAAGAACTCTAGCGTTACGAGTATGCCTTTTGTATGCAACAAAATCGAATCTCAAATACTCATTTTGCTCAATAAAATTTCAGGTGTAGACTTGGCTAAAAAACGAAATACACAGTCCATCAAACAAAAAATGAGAAAATTCCTGTGAAAGTTACTGGTTGGCCAGAAAAATTAAGAAATTAAGAAATAAAAATTAAAATTAGTAGCCGAAATAACTATGGATGAGCAGAGAAATTAAGTTTTCTTGTCTATCTCACTCTGACTAAACCCTTTGATTCTTCAATTTCCCGTAAGAAAAACAAAGCTGTTAGTGATTTCAGTGTTTTAAGATCGGTATCCACCCTCAAGAAAATCGAAAACACATAAAAAAAGGCTCAAGCAATGCTCAAGACATGCTCTTGTGGCAAATTTTCTTGAGAGAGAACGTTGGCTATTGTGTCTTCTAACGCTACGCTATTGTCATGAGCGTCACACTAAACGAGAGCCGTGCGTCTGTTATTTTTCTGCATTGTTCGTCGGTGTAGTTCTCCGCCTAAGGAACCCATGATGCGATCTGTTGATCATTGTTGCAACAAAGTGCATAATTTGAGTAATAACAATTAATTCAAATAACTTAGGTATCATACTTAATTTAGCAATACCTCTATAATTTGAGATATTAGAATTAACACCATTTTTAAAAGATTCTTTCCAACAAACTGGGAAATAACCCGATTTTAAACATTTATTTGTCAAAAATTTTTGCAAGCGGTTTATATAAATGATAGCTCAAAAGACTTCAAGTGTTGAAGAACATCTAGCGCAACTATGGTTGCAAAACAAATAGTATTAAATGAATCAATGACGAAGGGGCAAAAGTCATGGTCAGTGAAGCTATACGTGGAATATGTAGATTTGAAAAATCAACATCACAAAGACATCGATGGTCTTACGTTTCGAATTTTCAAAGTCATAAAAATTTAGGAACGTGGTGAATTTTCATTTCTATACAATTTAAATAGTTTCTATAACATTCAGCTTTATATATTCATGACGTGCTAGCAAATCTAATTGATAATTTTCTTACGAGGTGTGCACAGTTTCATCTATTCAGTATTCTGCAAATCAACTCTCCCCATGTTCAAATGGAATTGAATAACAGTAACACGATTACAGTCGATAGCATGTCTCCCCGCTAAGATAATTCGTGTGTCAGCATACCCAACACGCTGGGCAAGACCCCAAAATTTGTCAATCAATTCACAAGCTTCAGCTGCCGCTGCTCAGCTTGTCGCTGCTTAAATTGTTGTTGCTGCATCAGCTGCTTCATCATTTCAATCATACTGGCCATTAAGTCTGCCTGGCTCTCCTCCTTATTCGAATTCATTATGCTTACCTCTTTAAGGAATTCGGGCTGATTATTTTGATACCTTCTTTTTCCCTTGCACTTTTTAAGTGCAGCTGCAGTATCGATTATTACCACTTGTTCCTAGATTCAAGTTAGTCAACTTCTTTTTAAGATGTTCTACTTCTAATGATTCGAGATTATTATTATATATTAATGTAGTTCAAAGTATTTATTTATTCTCAACAAATAAAATATTTGATCAATGGATTATAAATCAGAGCAAATTATTGTATATGCACCTTTATTAAAGACATTAAAATTTCTGTTACAATCTGAGTGTTCAGTTACACTGACAATCTGTAACTATTTCCATTCCCCCACGTCACCCACGTTGATATTGTTCAAAAAATCGTTTTTAAACACGCTGAAATAATTCCAAACAAAAATTACACGCATGCTCACGAAAACGATTTTAAAATATGCGCCAGAAGCAAAAGAAAAAATACAAAATAAAGGAAAATAAAACATAAGCTACACCGTAATGCACAGGAATCACGTGAAAGTTATATCACGCTCAGTCATGTGTTCACGTGGTATTTATGGAATCTATGTACAAATATCACGCAAACGAATGATAACGGGGAAATTATCTGACGTTCACGCGTGTGTCGTAAAATTCACGTCACGTGCCCATCATGTCTCCGAGTGACCGATCAAGAATGAAGAGGTTGATTCATTTCTATCACACCAATGCTTGCACCAATATAAACAGCCACAATGGAAAAATATATGAATTTGCGCAAGTATTTATTTAGTAAATAACGAGAATAATTCTTAGCAGAACAATTCGTATTTGTTCAACTTGAAAACGAATCATTTGATCTTCTTTGTTAATTGTATGTGAGGTATTTCTGTCTACAATAATATGAATATAAAAATAATTCTTTTTCTCAATGAATTTTTTCTCATATTCGGAAAGTTTTCGGCAGGTTTTGTATGTTTTGTACGAAACAGTGAAATGGGGAAGTGCGTAGTATTTGTCGGCTTATTTTTATGAAAAAAACTAAACTTTTTTCTCCTGGTTTGGAAGAAAGATTATTTTATATTAATATAATTATTCAATTATTTGTCGAGCAAATGGGGAGGTTCTGAAAAAATATTGAAGCTAATTTTTCCTAATTATCGGCCATTTGGTTGGTATCCAACGTAAAATTCATTGAAAACTCATCTAGGGTATATAAAGGGTTGTCCATCTAACATTTGGAATTTGAACTACTGGCTATTTTGAGTGCGGCAACTCTAATATCATTCGTACTTCGACGAAAAGTTTGTTATATATTTGGGATTAAAGAGATGGGTCGATATACGTTTGAACAAAGTTGGGATAGTGTAAAAAAATTACGTTCAAAATTCGGTAAAAGTGAAACGTATGCATGAAACTGTAACTACAGTGCGCACAAAAGTTTATGCTGTTGCTCAGAGGAAGGAAGATACGTTACAATGAATGGTGTGCGTTACCGCACAATTTCAACTGATTATTTGTGTCCTATTTTAGAAGACATGGACTTAGATAACATTTGGTTGCAACATGTTGACGCGCCGTGTCACACAAACCGTGCAACAATCGATCTTTTGCTTGGGATGTTTGAGAATCGCGTTATTATCCGTTTTGGTAATGTGAATTGGCCACCATGCAGTAGCGATTTGACTGCGTTGGACTGTTATTTGTAGGGAGCCGTTAAAGATAAGTGTCACGCTAACCAGCAGCAATTGAGGATTTTAAGGACGAAATTGGTGCAGCCATCGGTCAAGTACAGCTCATTACAGTTGAAAATGTATTGAAAAATTGGGTTTATCGTATGGCCTACTGCAAGACCCAGCCGAGGAAATCATTTGAATGAAATAGTGTTCCACAATTAACGGGAAGGATTGTTCTCTCGAATAATAAAAACCACATTGAAAAAAAATTATTCGTTTGTTATTTACACCACAATCAAATTCCAAATTATAAATGGTATTGTTAAGATTTTCCACTTAACTACGAAACTTAGGTTGTATTTGTTTTAAACAGTTCCTCATATTTAAAGTACAATATAAACAATTGGTTTTACTAAAATTAAATTTTTAATAGCACTCATGGTGTAAGAAACTAAAGCGTTGAAGTATATTCATATACGATTATTTCTTCTTCACTGAATCATCTGCAAGTATCGATTTTCTTCTAAAAGAGAAGTTAGTGATGTTGTCATATCATTGACAATCATATTAGAGCTGGGGTGTGTGGAGCTGCTGACGTCTTGTTGCATGTTGTTTGAATGATTATTTTTGTTTGCGATTGTACAATTGCTTTCCAACCAATTTTGGCAATTCTGGACATATTCTAATGTACGTTGGTATGTAGCTGAGCGCATGCTATTGGCATTGCTAGTCGTAGACGCTACATCGCCAAAATCAGCAGCATCATTGGCGGCTGTTGTGATAGTAGTTGAGTAATCTCCATACGGAGTATTATTTATAATTGATGGTTGTGATTGATTCTGAAATGATGTTGCCAATACTGCGGAGGCAGGAGCTACAGTTGATTGTAAATGTATAGCTGGCGACATTTGTGATTGACTTATATCACCACATTGAATTTCAGCGGCTGTCGTTTCTGTTACCCTTGTGATACCAGTTGTTTGTGATTGTATTGCTCCTGATAGTTGCTGTTGCTCTGGCAATTGATGCTTCTTTTGTTTGAAATGTGTCTCGCTTATATTTCCATTTGGCTTTTCTAAGTCAATGCTGCTTTCATCTGGTAAGCTTGTCATTGAAGAATCGGCTCCAACAATGCTTTCATTTTGTTGCTGAGGTTGGTGTTGCTGCTGTGAATGTCGGAAGTATCTACAGCAACTACTGACTGACGTTTCATTACATTGATGAATGCTGGGTGAACGTTGATTGAGATCCCCATAGTTACAGCTATATTCGTGTAGTTGTCTATCAGAGGGTTGGATCATTCGTTGATATCTCTGTCGCTGAGATCCATTTATTTCATAATTTCGCTGTGAATATGGACTACCCATTGCAGACATTGTATGACCAGATTTCGGGGACATTACTTGAGCAATTATTGATGGCCTTTTAGGGTCTACAACTGGGGAGGTTAAAGGGCAGGTGGCCGAGCTATCGCCTCTTGTTGGCAATGTTTCAACATTTAGAATAGCATCAGGCGGTTGTTGATGTTGTGCTGCTCCAGGTTGTTGGCCATTTGGCTTATCAGCCACTTGATTTAAATATTGGAGCATTTCATCAGGTATCACCAATTTGTTTTCAATTAACTCATCCTCTTCCACCTCATCTAGATTGACCTTTTCATTGGGGTGATGTTCTCGCGAAACTGTCATGGTGCTTTTACCATTGCTAGAAGTTTTGCTACCAGTTGTACCAGTTGTTGCATCAACGTCACTGGCAATGTTTGTATTTCTCACCATACTTTGCAATGTTGTCAATAAGGATGGGGAAGAAATAAAACGATCGTGTGTTTGTTGTAGCGGTTCTGATTGCCGACGTCGTATATCATTTGAACGAGTATAGGACACAGAATTTGTTGGCGTTGCGGAGTTATCATAGTCGCAAGCTTCACTCGAGCATGTGTGTGAGATATTCGGTATGGAATAACGGCCGTTGCCATGTGAATACTGCCTTTGCTGACAATTTGAAGCGCGAAGTCGTTGCAAATGTGAGGATATTAAATGGGAAGAGGGTGGTGGCGGCAAACTGTTGCCAACCACACTGTCGGAGTTGTCTAATAAAGAATTTATATTTCTTGCATCATTAGTGAGACATACGCTAGCAGCGGTTGCACTGCCACCGCCTCCTCCTCCGGATGTTATGTTGGACAGTTGACTGGAACGACGTGAGCAACCGGGAGAAATGGGATCATAAAATGATCCGGCATTATAAGGTGGGCGCATGGTTGATATGGAAGACAATTGTGATGACTGGCTGCTGCGACGACTTTGCATACTGCAATAGTATGTGCTGGCATTGGAAGTTTGACTATCACGGCGAAGCTGCTGCTGATGGGAACCATTAGCATAATACGTATTAAACTGCAATCGTGAATGTAATTCTGTTAAATTGTTGTTTCCGGGCGGAGAAATTTTCGGCATCACTGTCGTTGGCTGAATTGACAACGTTCCTGGCTCCATTTTTAGTTCTGTTATGCGTTGGTTAAGCTCTACGATACCAATACCAAAGTTTCGATTTATTTCAGGTATATTGGATAAGGACGAAGGATTCAAATTCATCCCCTTTGCTTGTAGTCTACTACGAAAGCGTTGGCCCTGTGTTGACGCAGAGCTACCTCCACCGCTATTACTGTTCTGACTAATTCCACTGCCTATGCTAACCATTGCTCGCAAGACAATTGGTAAGTCAGCTGCGTCCAAGTCATCGTCATAAGACCAGCCGTCGTCCAGTGATGGTGCACCCCCAACACTAAAGTCATCAGTTATATAGAGAGGTATACCTCCACTGCTACTGCTGTTATTATCATTGACACCACATGCAGATGCTGCTTTTGAATATATTTGGTATTGTGGTCCACTACCGCCTCCTGTAACGGGACTATGGTTCGTTGGCTGTCCGGGAGAATTTGCATCTGACTCTGACTTTATACTGGGACTGGACACGCTGTTAGTTTTTCCAGATTGAAAATCATCACTATTTGGACTGAAATCGACCTGATGTTGATGGTGCTGTAGTATAGTTGCGGTATTGTTAACGATGTGTCCAGTTCCACCACTAATATCATGATCATCCATGATGTTATCATTACCATGTGAGGAGCCCTTATGCTTTTTATTAGCATAAAATTCAGCACCATGTACAGTTTTTACATGTTTGCGTAGGGAGCTTGGGTCTGTATAGCGCTTTGTGCATCCTGGCGCCTTACATATATACGGTTTCTGTTAAAAAATATAAAAACAGAAGTCTTAATTGGTTGTATAAGCCATTTGTTAATAGCAAATGAAATAAAGGCATAAAAACACAAATGAAAAAAAACATCAATGTTTTTTCAAAAAAACAATGCGTCGTGGACCTACATATATAATTTTCATTGGGCCAAAACAATATTTTTTTCAAATCATTGGAATAAATTAAAGCAACAGTTGTAAATAGGTAAAAGTATTCATAAATATGGAGTGTTTTTTTTAGAGGTGGAAAACTGTAAATAGAAAAAAAATAAAAAAGTTTTTAATATCCATAAAATTGGCTTTATTTTAAAAATAATTATTTGACAGTAATGTTTGAAAATGATTTCGAGCCGCGGGTGTCGCGTACTTGGCGTAATCTGGAGGTCCAATTTTAAACAAATTGAATCTTGTAAGCACGTAAACTGTGATCTTTACGCAAAATTTTCCATAAAGTGGATGGATACAAGCTTAATTGTTGAACACGATGATATTCCACAAGCCATTCTTGTAACACCATTACATCCAGATAAATTCATTTATGGGTCGGCTGAATCGTGGTTCCATATGTCTTCAAAAATGATGATGGTCAGAAAGTTAGAGTCAACGGTGAGCGGTACACGGACATGATTACTAACTTTTTCGACCCTCAATTGTAATGTTGTTAATATCAATTGTTCATGTTGCAGAGACAGAGCTCGCGATGCAATTAATTTACTGAAACTAACATTTGACGAACGATTAATTTCACGCAACCGACCTGTTAACTGGCCACTTCGTTCGTGCGATTTGATGCCATTAGATTATTTTCTTTGGGGATATGTAAAGTCGCATGTCTACGCCGATAAATCAGAAAAAATTAAGCATTTGGAAGCCAAAATTCGGAGCGATATTGCCGAAATACAGTCTGATTTACTTCGAAGAGTGGTTCACATCGAAAGCTATGACATTTTGACATCTTTCAGGCAGTTTATGTATTCCTTACTTTCAACAGAAGTAAAGCGTATATCGAAAAATTTTGTTTGTGAGCCAAAACTTCCCATCCACTATTTTCCAAATAATTTTTTTTGATACTTTCAACAGAAGTAAAGTACTGGAAGCATTCTGCATCTTCGAAATAATTTTGGTAAGCCAAAATTTCCATCAACTATTTTCCAAATAATTTTTAACCGGTCTACACCGGAATAGCGTCTTAATTTTTCTTTCATCAGCCTTATACATTTATACAAATATTTACAAAATTGTAGACTGAAACAGTGGGGACAAATCACAGACCATCCCGTGCTTAAGTATTACGAAAGTTTGAAATTCCAACAGAGCAACAGAGCAGCAATAATATCTGATTTTTCATACACATTTTATTTATTTCGCTTTAATTTTTGTTTAAACCTTATTTTGACTTTTGCTTACATAAAATATCAGATTTGGACTAAATTCAATAAAGCAAGTATAAAAACCCGGTAAAAGCATACTAATTATAACAATATCTACCAACTTTCATCTAAGTGTTCACTTAAAGTTGTTTGCAGCAAGTGCTAATATAAGGGTTAACTCTTTTCAACAGGTGTTACTACGGATTCAGTAGGCAATTGAGAATCAGAGCCCTCTCTACCGACGAAAATAACGCTCTATAAATCTCTCATCCTTCCCGTCCTAATGTATGGCGCTGAGACGTGGACGTTGACCACCAATGATGAGACGTAGTCAAGAGCATGAAAATCCAGCGGCTTTGCTGGCTGGGTCATGTTAAGTGAATGGAAAAAGACGCTACAGCAAGGAGGGTGTTTTATTGGAGTCACGGTGGAGAAGACGTCCTAATCTCCGTTATAAAGAACAGGTAAAGGAGGGCCTGACTGTACTTGTCCTTACCAACTGGCGCCAGCGCACCGGCCAAGCCCGATAATCGGTTGTAGTGACTACTAAGTAAGTAATTTAAAAAAAAGGGGTCAATATTTTAGAAATGGACTAACTGCGAAATGTCAGCGTTTTTTGGAAACCCCAAAAAAAACCCATTTCAAAATGTTTTTTAGCTAATCACGTTCTGCCCGCACTCCCTTAGCAATATAAGAATATTTTAAATTGGAATACGTATACGTACTCGTAATACCAGCCTTCAATAAGTAAATTAATATCCATAATGATTGGATTATTTCTTTCGTTTATCTTCGAACTATACGTTTGTAGTTCATAAACTAAATATCCATTTTATACAAATGAGCTAAGTAGTTTTATAGTTCGGGTCTGCTGTCCGGCCAGTTTAGATAATGGTACAGTTTAGTACTGGTACAGTTTAGAAACTAGGTAAATTCTCGAATGGAAAATACTTAAATGGAATGTAAATAAACATCTTTTCAACTTTTCAATTAAATTCATTTTATTTACTTTCCAGCAAAACTTAAATGTGTAGCGCCACACATGATCGGAGATATATATATACCATATTTTTATGTTCCCAGGTTGAAACCTACTTAGACACAAAAGTTTCATATACATAACTTTTACCTTTTTCTGTTGTATAGTAACCTCATTTAAACACATTTTTTATTTGCTTTAGGGTGAAGAGAAGTGGCGGTCCACTTAGAACGCCCAATGTTATACCACATTACCACATGATTGGACCTGCAGTTTAATGCCGGTTCCGAAAGGTGGGGTTATCACATGGTGATTTTGTAGCTTTCATTCACTTCATATCGGTAGAAATATAAGAAGTTTATGAAAATTAACCACCAGACCAAGAGGGCAATCGAACACCTAACTTCTCGGGTGAAAGTCTAGTGCAAGATTATCAACCACGTATAATTATTATTATAACTACCTTAAAAAATGTGCTCAACTTATTGATGAAAAAATTAATACTTAGGTACTTTTAATTTTAGAATTTAAATGAAAAATTTTTACCTTCACTTTTTCGTTTGAAAAATTTTTAATCCACAACCTATTCGAAAAAGTTTTGCTACAAAAGTAAAATGGTAGTAGAAAATAGTAGTTGACAAAATGCAATAGCCGAAAAGTAGTAGCAAATAGTAGTAGTACACAATTTATACTGTTGCTCAGAGGAAGGGAGATTCGTTACAGTGAATGGTATGCGTTACCGCACCATTTTAACGGATTATTTGTGGCCTATTTTAAAAGATACGGACGTTATGTGCATTGGCCACCATGCGAGCCGATAAGGATAAACGTTACGAGTAATTATCCAAAACGATTAAGGCTTTTAAGGACGAAATTGGTGCAGCCATGGGTCAAGCACAGCTCCATGCAGTCGAAAATGTACTAAAAAATTGAGTTGATCGTATGGGCTACTGCAAGGCCACCCGAGGAAGTAATTTTAATGAAATTTAATGTTCCACAATTAATCGGAAAAAAATTTAATTTTATCTTCGCCAAATGCGATAGTTTTTTCTTCAAATTGGCGTCGAATCGATCCAATAGCTCTGCGTGATATGCGCCAGTGATAGTTTTACTCTTTTCCAGGTAATCATTGTAAATAACACCGCGCTCAACCAAAAAAAACTGTCGCAATTACCTTGTAGGCACACAGACGCTGCTTGGCTTTCTTCTGCTTCGATTCGCCTGGAGAAACCCACTAATTCACTGTTCCTTGGTCTCTGGTGTATTGTGATGAATTTCACAGTTACGAAACGGCGCAAAAACTTATTTGCATTGCTATTGATCATCGCCAAATACTCCTTTGAATTTGTCAAACGAATATGTCAATTGTGAGCAAACGCGGATAGCTTTTTAATATCCAAATATTTATGTCAAACTGAAATCACTGATCAAAGTGGGTTTCATTTGTCATTGTACGACAGCACCGCAAATGAGGTAACCAATGGAGGATTGTTTCAATCGATGATGAAGAGTCTCCATAATACTTTTCAAGTCCTAATAATACAATTTCAAGAAATTGTTATTACGTAATGACCACACGAAATTCACTTTTTTCATTTTTACGAAAAAGCTCGTAAGAGTCTGCTTTAAATGGCTGTCACAACAAAAGTATTTTACAAATATGTTTGAAAGTTTGGATGCGATCGTTTGAAAGAACGACAAGCATAATGTTTGAATTTTTTTTCTTTTTTTTTCTTTATTTAATACTATTGAAATATATACTTATACAATATGGTATATTCTCAAAAAATAACATATTTTGTGTGAGAAGATAACTAAAAAACATATTACTTATGTATATTGCAATCAATTGCGTGAAAATAATAATAATAAATATTAATAATATGGCTTTATAAAAATAAACTGATAAAGTATGGAGTGTACAATTTTTACTTACATAAATATTGAAGTTATAATTTGATAAAAGTAGTGATATGGCATTTCTTTTATAGCATATAATATTGTTTACATTTCTAATTTCTATTAGCAGTTTATTGAATAATCTTGTACCATAGTTCCTTATCGGTCTTGCGAAAAAAAAGGTCGTACTTAAAATTTTAAAATTTCTGAGGTTATATTCGGGGTTTTCTGTTTCAACTATAATGTAATGTTTTATCAGATTATTTTGTTGAAGGTTAATAACGTTTGCTAGATGGAATAATTTCGTATATCAAGTCGATCCACATATAAGCTTGCTGTACTACTGGGTACTTACGCTGACCACCTGTCCCATATTGCATTTAAGTAAGTAGTTAATTTGGGTCATAAAAATAAGTTATAAAGTATCCATAATTGTTTATTTGGCATATTGCTTCTATTACGATAAATAAAAAAAAGTTAATGGAATTAATTTCATTTTTAATTTATTAATGTGTTCGTTCCAGTTCAGAATTGGGGTGGCGTTGCTACCTGATTAATTTTCAGGGACCTTGTCAAAAGTCCTAAAAAAATTTATATGAAGGTTTGATATAAATGCCGTTTTGACTGAAATAAAATTTTTATTATTTTTGAATCAAACCCGTTGAAACTTTGGGAATCTTATTTCCCAAGATACTATTGCACCAAAAATAAAAAAAAAGTATCCGAAAATTAGAATTTTCACCACCTTTTATGGTTATGTAACTAACAGTACTCTTCTTAATATAAACAACTGTGTCCGCATTCTACAAATTAATTTTTTTTTAAATCTCATTCATGAATGTACATTTTTATTTGTTTTTCAAATTTTGTACGGAATGCCTTCATTTCTTGTTTAATGGTGATGGGATGGGCTCCCGTTTGTTACCGACAAAAGTTGCAAAAAAAAAATAGGACAGTGTATTTATTTACATATTATTAACGATTTTAATTTAGTTCTTTATTTAAATAATAATTTATAATACTAAATATGTGAATACAAAAACCACATGTCTATGCAGATGAAATGTCAAAAAAAGAATGGGTGAATAAGTGTTGTATTCTGCAGCTCTTTTAGTTGGCGTGAGGGTTGCATTAATGTGTATGAAAAAGTAGTAGAAAGAGTATGTGGGTTGTTGTCGCTGTGGCGTAGTGGTAGTGCGTGGGACTGTTACTTTTGGCAAAGACCAAAATCAAAAAGTTGAAAAAAAAACATTTTAGCACGCACCTCCTCTTGGCAGGCATTGGCAAACCTACAAGAGTAAAAATTACCTATGAAAAACTTTTCACTTAGCCGTAACTGTAGGTCCCTTTTATTCATGTACAAATATAACACACACGACATGAGTGGATGCGAAAAGCTCGGCTTAGGCCCTCCATGGGCTGTAGTGCCATATGCCTCCCCTTTGGAAAAACAAAAATATAATACGAATTTTAATTTGCAAAGTGAACAGTTTTTTAGTTTTTCAAAACTGTGCAGTCGTTTTTAACGGTGTTGCTAGTCCACAGCTCTCGTGTTTATTCATCGCCTACTGCAATGCATGCTGGCTTCAAACGATCGATGGAGATTGGGTTGTTTTTTCCATTAATAAAAATTGTCAAGTACTTGTTGTGTCGACTAACAACTTTTTATGGTCCGCCATGTATTTGTATGGTCTGCGAGACCAATATTGTTGGAATTGTTAAGTACCTCTTCGGCTCGAGACTGCGTAGGTGGCGCAGATATTGAGATGGAGTTTTGTCTCCAAAGCTTTCACCGTCAAGCAACTGAAGGAGATTCGCTTCTTTCCATTTTGAAAAGCGAGTGATGGGTTCTTCTTTAACCGCTTTGCGGTTGGAGGCGATAAAATGATGTATTCCACCATGGAAGCTAATCATGTATTAATCAACTGACAGGCAATGTGAAATTGGTCAACATCACTTACTATGCTGCGGTTATGAAATTGCGACTCAAGCTGCTCGAACCAAAGTGCTGGCTTTTCAGAGCTGAATGCTGAAAGCTGACTGCTGTAAAATTTTAAGGTTATGAAATTAAAAGTCTTAAAATTGCGGGGCGACGTAAACACTCAGCTTCAGAATTAATGTTATTCCGTTTTTCTCCGTCGGGGTCACCAATAAAGAGAATATATTTGTTGTAATCCAGTTCTTTATTTAAATAATAATTTTTAATATTAAATTTGTGAAAAGAAAAACCACATGACTATGCAGATGAAATGTCAAAAAAAGAATGGGTGAATAAGTGTTGTATTCTGCAGCTCTTTTAGTTGCCGTGAGGGTTGCATGAATGTGTATGTAAAAGTAGTAGAAAGAGTATGTATACATGTACTCATACACATTCTCAATATGTCGGCTTAAGCATTAAAAACTAAAATTTACCGGCATAGATATAAAATATATCACTGACCTCATTGCTGTGCGTCCGGTTCTGATGTTTAGCACGGTCGCTTGCGTTGCTGAATGCTTTACTACAGCCAGGATACTCACAAGTGTATGGTTTTTCTCCAGTATGAGAACGCAAATGTGTTTTCAAATTCTCCAAACGTGAATAGGCTTTGCAGCAACCTTCAAACTATAAAAATATTTATTTATAAGCTTTTTTCATTATATGTAATCGCGTTTAAGTTTATTATACTCACTGTGCATTTATGCGGCTTTTCGCCTGTGTGTCTTCGCATATGCACTACTAGCATGTATTGAGCTTTAAATGGTTTTTCACCACGTGAACAATCTTCCCATCGACATACGAATGCCTTCTTATTAGTTTGAATATGATCGTTATTGATATGCTTAACAAGTTCCTCTTGCGTCATGTACTCTATGCTGCAGTCACGCCAATGACAGTTAGTTTCTATAAAGTCTCCGGGCTCATCTTTGATATCTGTGGTATCTACAGTGGGACACTCGTAGTCAGGATGAGGTGTTGTTGTAGTAGCAGAACCACATTGAACATGGTTATTATATGACACAGAGGCATTTTGCGAGACCTTGCCTCGCTGCCGGCGTGCTAATATATTTGCCGAAGCACTATCGGCTTCTGCTTGTGCTACGCCGCTAGAAGTTGATGAAGGTTGCTCTATTTTTGCTTTTCCTGACGATAAGTCTTCATAACTCTAAATAAGATCATAAGTTTAATATACTTATACATATATTTAATATATTTTTACCGTTTGTTTCGCCACTAAATTTGCTGCTGCAACGCTATTAACATTGGAAGCAGTACTTCCGTTTGGCAAACAGCTGTTTGGGCAAACTCTGTCACCTCTACTGTTATTTGTGGAGGTATTATGAGCAACAGATGCGGCAGCGGCTACAGCTGCTGACTGCAATGGATGCACATGTCCTAAGGAGAACATACTAGCAGCAGCAGCTTGATGCGATGGTAGTGGATGTAAAAGCCCTGCGCTTGCGCGCAGCAAATGTGCCTGCAATTGTTGTAAATGCGGCGTCATGGAATTATGCATGGGACTAATTGTGCCCGCTGATAAATGCCCATATGAACCACTAGCGGCACTACTAGAACGAGACCCATTCATAATAGTTGTCAGAGAATTGGGAGAAAATCGAATCATAGAGTTTATATCGAACGAATCTGAATAAGGTGAGGAAGACAGCGCTCGCTTTCGGCTAATGCTAGCGCGTATACTTCCTGGTCGTGAGCTATTTAAACGTGTGCTGTCAAGGCTAAAGTGGAAATCGGTACTAGCCAATGAGCCAGCTGCGACTGCCCCTGCCGGATGTAGATCACTTAATGAGCCAACAGCATGCGCACCGAGATAATCAGTTGAACTTAGTCCAAGGCCCGTCAAATGGAATGCAGGTGCACAGTTTGAATACGGATCTATAATTTAAGAAGTTAACCAATTAGTTACGAATACTAGAATTGATAGATTACCATGAAATGATGCCGTAGGACTAGCCCGCTGCAATGAGTATAAATGTTCCATGTAACCGGGAATCCTATAGGCAGGGTGAAAATCGTGTTGTTGTGTTGGTCCTACCGCATTATGTGCATGATGATGTGAATGGTGATGTGCTCCTCCTAAAGTCGTTTGCCCATTTCCGGCTGTATTGCAATTATTAATACCATTTGAAATCGCCTGACTTGTAATTGCATTGTTGGTAGTGCTACCATTAATTATGTTATTACCAACAGAAACAATAGTTGCCTGAAGGGGAGGAGGTGGTGGTAAAACTGTTGCTGCAGCAGCTACTGCTGCTGCACGTCTTGAAGCTAAAAACTGTAATTCGGAATATCTGAAAATAAAATGTGTGATGAAAAATTGGTCATTCAATATGCAAAACCGTTTTCCACCCAAAAACAGTTCTTATTCATTCATGTGTGTAAGAATTGTTTATGCTACCCTTTTACGAAACTAGAAGCAGAATTTAGAGTAGGATAAACATGGTACAAGTACTATAAATCATTACATTACATTTTTGTGCCAAATTTTAGCTTACAAATTATAAATGACGATTTGAATTAGAAATTTAATAAATTTGTACATATTTATTCCAAATAAATAAATAATATAGGGTGTAACAAAAGCCTACGTAGGCCAGCTCATAACTAACCAAGATATCGGAATATTACCTTAGTAAACGATTTTAAGTTTTTGAGATTTCTAAGTAATTGATTACTATTAGCGTGTGTTTCCGGAGCGAAAGAGAAGTCATAGCATTGAGGTTACTTGGTAAAACATATTCCAGAAAATTCTAGGAAACTTGTTAACAGAGCCTTAAATTTCAATTTATATTCTAATGCTTTGTATTGTACCATTGCTTTCGAATAATACCCTCTGAAACTAAGTTATAAATTTATTTACTGTACAGATACATATGTAGATAAAGGTTGCTGTTACATACATAACTTGAAAATGAGGGATTCACAATTTATGGCGTAACTTGTACTAAATCACATCTGGCAATACTGTAACTACTTTTATGTTTTAGCTACATCATGTAACTTTTGTTTTGATTACGTATCAATTTGCTAAAGTACAAACAAGATAACCTTTTTGCGCTACAAACATGACAGCATAAGTGCCAAATTAACGACATTTGTGTGAAGTTGTGTTTATCTTCTTCAATTCGAAAAAAGTGCTGCTGAAACTCATCTATTAAACTCCATCGATTAAACCATGCTAATTCTGACATGTGGAGATTTTCACACGGAAAACAAGGAACCTGTGAGTCAAGCAGTAAATTTCAAGAGCCATTGGGGTTCATTAAAAAGGAAGGAAATTTGATGTCATACTACTTCAATCGAACGGCGACAACCCAAAGCGCAAGAAGTCGTATGTGAAGCTCGGCAATCCAGGAACATCAACGCCGAAACAGACAATTCATTGCGCCAAGGTAATTCTCTGTATTTGGTGAGATCAGAAAGCATGGTGAAGCTATTACGGGATTGATTCGTTTACGCAATGGGTGAAAAACGACCAGAATATGCGACCAGGCACGAGAAGTAATTTTCTAACATGACAACGCTTGGCCTTATGTTCCTATACCGGTTAAATTATTTGTATAATAGTGGATTGGAAGATTTGGCGCACCCGTGCGCCCGTGCGACGATTGAGCAGTAATTATTTAGACGCCATTCCAACAAAATACTTAACGGCGTTTCGTGGAGGACTAACCCCGTACGGACATGATGAGCGCGCGCTGGCACCAGTTGGCAAGGCTAAGTGCAGTCAGGTCTGCCTCTACCTCGTTCACCACTAGACCCATACGACGAGACTCCCTTTTCAAATTGGATAATGTTGCACTACTGCTCGAACGTTTTTGCCAATGATGTCAATATCATCAGCGTATGCTAGTAGCATGACACTCTTGTAGAAAACAGTGCCAGAGATTTCGATGTTCGCAGCTCAAATTATATTCTCCAGCATAAGGTTAAAGAAGTCGTACGATAGGGAGTAATATTGTCTGAAACCTCTTTTGGTCTGTCACAATTTTCACTACACTGGTGGAGTCTGTCAATGTCATTTTGCAAATACAAATGAGCTTTGCAGGGACATCAAAATTACACATTGCGAAATACAAGTGATCCTTAATCTTGCTGTCGAAGGCGGCTGTACAAGCGGCGAATAGATGATGGATGTCGATCTGTTTTTCTCGGGTCTGTAGAAATTGTGAAGACTAGAATTAAAGTAATTTTATTGTTACCGCGTTCATTGTGTTCCAGTAGCAGACAACATGACGAAATTTGCTGAGGACGCCATCTGGTTGTCATGACGCAATGACGCGTCCGCTGTCATTGCGTTAGTACCTTATATTATCGCCGGTATGATACGAATAGATATCATGGCAGACGACGTGATAAAAAATAAAGTCCTTTTGACAGCACGCGCAATAGGAGAAAAATAAAGAGAATTCTATGAAAATGTGGCAACAACATTGGGGCGCTTCCCACAAAGGTCATATCCATACCATATTACCCAGTTTTTGACAGGCCATGGCGGATATCGAAAGTGTCTTTACCGGTTTGGTTATCATAACTTGCCACTATGTCCAGCGTGTACTGGTATAAACGAAAACCCGGAGCATGCTATTTTTGATAGCCCACGATTTAAAGCAGAACGTACAAATCTACACGACGAACTTAATGCTCGCAATTAACCCAATGCTACGGTCGCTGAACGCTTGGAAAGCAGCAAACATTACAATCACAGCCATACAAAAACGTTTTACAAACTTTTTTTAATTGCAATTACAAATGAGTTTATGTACAAAAACTGTCGCATGAAATTTTTTTATTATTTTGATATGTAATTCTATATGTATGTATTTAAATTAAACATATAACGTATAAAATTAAATAAGTATACAAATATGCATAAAACTGTAGGTCCCTTCCATTCATGTACGAAAATATAACACGCACAGTATGAGTGGATTGCGAAAAGCTCGGCCTAGGCCTTTAATTGGCTGTTGTGACATTAAAAGAAGAGGGAGAAGAAGAAGAATATTATATATGTATGTACATAGTAGATAAATTTAAACATACATATATATAATAAACATACATATGTACATATAGAAAAGTAAATTTCCACTATCGGAGGATACAGCATTGTAACATTTTTCTTGTAAACCTTTTAAAACATTTACGTTTTCGTTCAGAAACAAGCTTTTTTCCAAATGTTCAAAAGAAATTCTTACAATAATGCTTGTTGGGATATGTATAAACATACATACATACATGTACATCTGAATATATGAATAACCCAACACACAGTGCAGTAATCCTTTAAAACGACATATTTTAAAATACACATCAAGATGATAATGCTTTAAAGTAAGCATTGTTATGTATCTGCATACTTCTAATTACTGTAGCATATATATAAACATTTTGGTTATTTATTAACGTTCGCTGCGAAGCAAAACCGGTTAATTTTTTAATGCCAAAGCTTGAATTTTAACCGAAATGTGAACATTATTGCCCAGTGTAAGCTGTAACGCCAATGCTTATTGGGTTGCATTCTGTCTTTTGGTTATAGTTTCGAGCATGTACAATATCCTCATAATATAGCCAACCATTTTTCTTACTGCTGCTGCCGCTGTTCTTGTAGTTTTCGCACATGTGGCATTCGAATGCTTTTGTTAAGCGAAATTAATTGAGATCTCAATTTCTACAGCGTCTACAGCATCTTTGTCATGTTTTTATTATACAAACCTGTTTTTACATTCTTATATGGTGTGTGTCGTGTTCCACTGCTTTAAAATTTTATAGAGTTATTAAAGACGATATAGTTATTTTTTGTTTCTGAGCGCAGGCAGCTTCAAAGAATGAAACATAAACAAGCATGCTTGTTATGAATGCTTCATTTTCTTTTCGAAGAAATTTTTAAATGAAAAAACGAACTCTTGCGTTACATTATTATTTCGGTGCTTAACCTTTCGATGAATGGCTTTTAAATCCAATTGGAAATGATGTTTTCTACATAAGACCATAAATTAATGTAAAAAACAACAGAATTTAAGTATGAAAGATATGGGGAGGAGATATTTAAATAAAATTATAAATATCATACAAGCATATGATGTAAATAATATTAAAATTTAAATGAATTAGCTGATAAATATAAAAATATTAGTTAAAATAAATATCCACTCTCGATAATTAGGATATCTGCAGTAAATTTTTTTTATCGCGCTAAATACGATTGCTCCCAATGAATCACGTTAATAAGTCAATTTGACCTTATAATTGAAGACTAGAGTGCTTAAAGCCAGAAACAGAGCCACTTAAGGGGGCGGTGCTGTTTTTTACATTTAATTCAGAAAAAAGGTACATATGTATGTACCTATATGAAGCAAAATAAATACGATGCATAGCAGCACTGCAGAAGGGTAGCCTTATTTCTAAAATACTGCATTAATCGTTGGATCTCTATACTCTTCTGCGAGTTTAGACCAATTAAATTGTGTCTTGTTTGTAAAGTATCCAATATTAAGAATTTCTTTCTTCTTTTTTGACCAAACTGTTTAGAATTACCTTTTAGTCAATATTCAAAAAGCCTCAGTAATGTAGTTTGTTTAAAACAAAAAAAGTCCACGTATATCACAATACAGCAAGCTATTCTGTTTCTTAGGCAGAATCAGTTGTAGTGTTCGGTGCATTGCTGTGCAGTACAAGGTTTTTTCTGTGAAACAGAATGCTCTACTGCCGTTTCTTAACTTTAAAAATTAATTAAATATGGTATATAAGGTAAAGAAGAAAGTTGTTATTACGATACTTTAGAAACAATTTAATTGCTTTAAATTTGCAGAAGAGAAGAGAGAGCTAATGCTTACTATAATTTTTTTTTTTTTAGAAATAAACCTTCTGCAGAGCTGTGCTTTGCAGTGTATATGTGCTGCTTCATATGTATCAAAATTAAATGTCAGAAAACAGCACTTGCGTGATTCTGTTTCTGTCTTAAAGGTATAACATTTTAAATGTGCTTTTGTGCATGGAAATAAATAAGTGCTATGCCACCTTCTTCCACGAAATTGTTTTTAAGAAATCAAAAAACTACAACAGTCATAGAGTTTCGCAATATATGTATGTATGAAGGAGTTATGTTAAACATGTTTAAAATGGAACGAACTGGTCTTGTGTGAGATATAGGAACTTAGAAAGACCACCAGTTCAATGCATTGCTGTGTAGGGTTAGTATGTTTGTAAATCAATATAATAATAATTTTAACGGGGGAAAACTTATGTTTGAGAGTATTGGGGCCCTGATTTCGTTATATTACAATAGCTTTTCTTAAAAGTTACATTGTATTTAATAATGTACATACTATACTACATACATATGTACATAAGTAGATTTAAAATAATAAATATTACAAGAATAATATTTGCGCATAGTCATAATCGAAAATTAAGTGTACATAGTTTAAATGTGGTTTAATGTGGTTAAATATTATATGCAACACATATTTATTATTCAATGAAAATCTACCGGGCTGTGCCGTTACAGATTTGTCTTCATCTACCATATCAATAGGAGTTAAAAAATTAATTCAAAGGTTATTTTAAAAATCTTCCTAGTTCTAAAATCTTCTAAAATATAATTACATAAAGTTGTGAACTTGTGAATCAGGTCATTACTTCCGTGTATATGTATGTAGTTCCTTGAGCTTAATTAGAAAATATTAGTTTTTCGCTCAGTAATCTACTGGGTAAAAAAACGGTAGCGTAAGCAATTACGGCGAATTAATTTTGGTGTCAAAAATATCTTTAATAAAAAGAATTTTCCTTCAGTTCAGAATTCTACACCGTAGCTCGTACGACGGCATTGAATCAAAAGGGTACAATTCGACGTAGGGCAAACTTAGTGAAGCGTTTTTGAATTCCTTCCAATCTATCGGGATGAACAGCAAAACCGGGATCCCAAATTATGGAAGCATACTATAGTAAAGATCTAGCTATACTAGGGAAAATCCTCCTTAGAGTCAGAGTATCTAAAAATCCCCCCCAAAAAAGATCTAAAAAATAAATAAAAAAAAAACCTTTTAATGAAGCCCAATTTAGAGTTAGCTGCACAGATAGTGTATTCCTTATGTATAATGCTGAGCTTGGAATCAAGATATACTATGCCATAGTTGACATAGAACATACATACATTACATACATATATCTTAAAGTGCATATGTTTCAAATTTAATCACAGCCAAATATAGTCCGGATATGTAATATGAAAACGAAGGCCAACCATGATCAGCGGTTGTAGTGTCCACTAAGTAAGTTATAGGTAACCAGTTTATCAAGCATATTCCAATCAGACATAAATGAGCGAAGTTTTATCTTGATTCATCGGGTATCGGGTATTAAAGAAATAGCTGACTGGGTAAAGTACGCTGACTTATCACCTTGTGATATTTACATATTCACTCATGCCCAGACAGCCATTAAGTCGCATAACAGTGTAATCACTAGCTCCAAAGTAGTCGCCAAATGTCACCTATCTCTAAATAAGATATCTTAACGCTTGAAGGTACACCTGTACTGAGTACTGGTTTATAGTGGCATTCCGGGTAATTCCAAATCCGATGAGTTGCCAAGGCTAGGAACAACATTCCTTCCTTCTCACGAAGCCTAAGACCCAGATATGCCTTTGGCAAGTGAATATACATAGCCAAATGATTAGCATCGCTAACAGTAGGTGATGTACACATTCTCCCACACAAAATAAATAAATCTTGCCTCTTTAAATATAAATTTTATTAGAAACATTGCAACAATACTCACTGGGCATTGATCGGTAAACACATGCCAGTACATTAGGACTGCCCGCTAACTAATTCTCCCAAAAGCTGCCTCGATGATGAAAGTAATTTCCTTCCAAAGGTAATTGCTTTCCACCTTATTTGCAATTTTCCAGCGCTCGCCACATGTAGACTAGCATCCTTAGGTCAATTCTTTCTCAGTAGCCTAGCTGACCTCGAATCTGCTGACATCATTAATTTGATCAAAACTACAAAATTATTCAATTGTTCTTCAGTTGAATCTGGTAAAATCAGGGATTCTGTAGTTTAGCGCACCACACAGGTTCTAATGACGATTTGGGAATTATAGAAACAGCTAAAGTGGTATTACAATGGGCCTTTCTGCGCTAAGTATTGGATCATATAAAAAGTATCCGCGGTTTTTCGTTACACGAAATCTGGCAACACTAGTCCGATTATGACAAAAAAACACATGTATGATGTGTCATTTTTTGTGATAGCAGTTGAGTAATTTGTCGCTAGTGTAAAAAGTTTGATTTGAAAATAAATAAAATATCTGAAGAAATACGCTATGCGATGCTTTATTATATAGAGTAAAACCGTTGCAAAAACATGCCGAAAAATTTGAGCGGTTTGCGGTGAGGATGCTGTGAGTGAACGACGGACCCAGGAGTGGTTTGCTTGATTCCGTTGTGGAACTTTTGATACTCAAGGTACAAGGTAATCGTCCATTCGTCAATCAATCAGAATTGCGTGCGACAACCAATCCGCTCTGGCTTTGGCGAATACCAACTCATTCCGAGCAAGATCAAAGCATATTAACGTCCGCCAACATTTTATACGGGAACACATTAATGCTAAGGCGGTGTCAGTTCAATACATCCCCACAGAACAGATGGTAGCTGATTGTTTAAGCAAAGCGGTATCAAGTAATAAATTACTTACTAACATGTGGTCGCTGTGGTGTAGTGGTAGTGCGTTGGACTGCTACGCAGAGTGTCCGGGGTTCGAATCTCGGCACAGGCAAAATCAAAAAGTAGAAAAAATTATTTTTCTACACGGCACCACCTCTTGGCAGGCAATGGCAAACCTACAAGAGTAAAAATTGCTATGAAAAGCTTTTCACTTCGCCGTTCGGATTCGGCATTAAACTGTAGGTCCCTTCCATTCATGTACAAATATAACACGCACAACATGAGTGGAAGCGAAAAGCTCGGCCAAGGCCCTCCATGGGTTGTTGTGCCATTAAAAGTAAAGTAAAGTAAGATATGCAGTTACAGTATCTAGCTGTTCAATTTTGAGTGACAGCTTAACTGATAAAGCGATTGAAAAACGAATTGATGTGTACCGCACTATGGGGTAAAAGTTTTCATGGAAATCTATTCCAGGTTGTTATGAACAACCTTTTGCTACAAGGCGAGCTTTGTGACGAAATATGTTACCCTTCTCATCGTGCTTGGTATTAAATACTCACTTCGATTTAATTGCTTTTCGGTTGTCAGGCAGTTTGCATAGTTTCCATGTTTTGTTTTCCACATGCGAGTTCAATTCAGGCTGTATTGCTAACTTCCAATTTTCGCAATTGTAGCTGGACATTGCTTCACGTGCATCAGTTGGATACCTGTTACTGCGGCAAAATGAGAAACATATCCCTGGCTCGCGGAATCATATTCATTGATGATTTTCGTAAATTTTCTGGGGGCGACATATCAACATCTGGGACGTACGTTTCGTCTTAGCAGTCATCAAATGTATCCTCGCTTACGTCGTCGTGGTTGTCGTCACTGCTTTCGGCTTTAAGTTCCTCCAATGCTCTCACTGAAACAGAATCAATTTCGGTGTCAACTGACGCGAAATTGAAGCGAAACCATTTTCGGCTCGCTTCCCACGAAAACAACATCAATTGCGATTTTCCTTGTTTGCGGATCAATACAATGGTAACCTTTCGTCGACCTGCTATAACCAAAAAAATTAGCTTCTTGGCTTTTAAATCCCACTTACGTCTGCGTTGTTTTGGGATGTGATCCATTACTGGAGATTTAAAAATTTGTATTTCTTTAAATTTATATCAATCCTTGTCCTCAGGTTTTCTGGAATTTTCCCATTTAACGCAGAGCTAGGTGAACGGTTGATGACGTATACCGCTGTATTAACAGCCTCTCCCCAATATGACTTGCATAAATCAGCATCAAACAACATAAATTTCGCACGCTCTACAATAGTGCGATTATACCATTCGGCAACACCTTTTTGCTATGGTGATATTGACTGAAATTTCTCAGCAACAAATTCGGTTCCGTTGCCAGTGCGTATTGTTTTAATACTTCTGCCGCTTTGTTTCTCTACATAATGCATGAAATTTTTTAAATTATCATCCACTTCGGATTTATTTTTTAGAAAATAAGTAAATACTTTGCGGGAGAAATCATCTACAAAAGAGAGAAAATATTGCGCCCCTACTATCGATGGAGTCTCCATTGGGCCGCATAGGTCTGAGTGGACAAGCTGCAATAGTTCGCTAGCGCGTATGCTTAAATGGTATTCGTGACAATTTTCCGTTGTAGCATGCTTCGCAATTTGCTATAATTTTTCAATTTCCACTAAATACAATGATATTATTATTTTTGAGCTTACATAAATCATTATAGTTTAAGTGGCCAAAACGACGATGCCACGTTATGGTACTCGCTTCTGCATTGACGAACATACCAGACGGTGATTGAACAATTAATTTGTAAATACCTGCAGAGCCATTTGCTTCGGCTACAAATTCACCATGCCGATCATATATTTGACGTTGGCTTTTGTTAAATATTAATTATTACTTTGTTCCTATTTTGGACCAATTGCCAGACCGACAACAAATTAGAGGTGTTGGGGAACGAATAACACTTGTTTCATTTCCACTTCTACCTTTAGCTTAATATTGCCCATGCCTTCAACAGTTATTCTCTCATTATTTGCCGTTACTATTTCGCGAATTGATGACACGTTCAAGCAGCTGAAAATATTTGTATATGGCGTCATGTGCTTTGAATATTGCTGGTACACTGTCAATGTACCAGCAATATTGATCTAGTTCAGTTTTAAAAGACGTGTGAGCGGTGAAAGCTACTTTCCGACCGTTAGCGTCATTCACTTTTTGCCGCGGTTTTTTAAGCTCATTGCAGTCTCTGGTAAAATGGTCTTTGCGTCCACAATTATAACATTTTTGTTTTTGTTTGTCAAACTTAGGGTGTTTTTTCTTTACACTTAAAAAGGAACTTCCACCGTTTGAATTTTTTTCGTAGTCACCATCTAAAAGCTTCATTTTAATGTTTTCACCAGTGATTTTTGTTTCGCTACTTTCTATACCCATTATAAATGGCTTAAAATCGTCAATTAAACCTGCCAATATTATCGCTCCTAGCCACTCGTCGCTTATATCAAAACCGATTCCAGAAAGTTGATTGGCAGTGTTGACGAGCTTATTTACGTAAATTGTCATGGATTCACAATTTTCCAGGCGCGCCGTGATCAGTTTTCGCAGTAAACTAATTTTTCGTGGGGGCCACAAAACCTTGACAGTTCCCAAATTATAATTGTTACCCGTTTTTGGCACGGAATTGAAACTGGAGATGCCTCTGGCAAGGCAGATGAAAATCAGAAGAACGTATCTGCATTTAACCTATGAAAATTTAAGGCTGAATGGACTGAAATTGGTCCTTATTGGTCCACAGAACTTAATGTAGACATCAATGGTGAGTAAAACGTTTATCTAAAACAAGCAAAGAAGGATGTGCAACAAAAATTGGAGTGTTTTGAAAACACCTGAACGAATGTCATTGAATTTATGTAAGTACGTAAGCATGAGTACTTATTTTAAATAAATTACTGCTACCTTATTTCTTTATATCTTTGTGGATGTTGACACTAGCGCAAGCATGAAAGACTGTGCGAGGGAGGCAGGAAAGAGATAGATTTTAGATATTGCGTCTTTTTCTTACTATTGTACCTTGCTTTTCTCACACAATATTTCATGCGCCACTTCTTTTATGTAGATCTATCTATCATTTATTTATTTACAAAGACAGAAAAATTTGCTGTCGCATTCTGATCAAGTATGGAAAAAAATGGACTACGACCCTCCTACCCACAAAAGTTATATTTAAAGTATTTAAAAGTATATTTAATCTCATGTGACGGTGAACCTGTAAATACAGGTATAATTAAGTCGGAATTGAGCGGATATTTGCATATTTGTTATGAGTTGCATTTCAGGCAACATTGGAAAAACCAGTTACAACTAGACCTCATTCAACAACAGGATCATTAACGTTTAAAATTAACAATTGAGAAACATTAAAAACTCAAACTCCACTAACCCCGCGGTATTCATAAACAATACTTGCATACTAAATCTTAGCACCATGCCTCAAATTGTTCATGAAATATCCCATAATAAATATTTAGGCATTCCTCCGATTTTAAAAATTTTTATTTTTTTTATTCATCATTATTCATCACACAGGGTGTACTCCTATGAATGCAGGGTGTACCCCTGTAGCATGGCATTGACAACTAACACATCGTCGTATGAGAAATTAAGTGTAGTATGTAGTTTTCAATAGTTTTGAATAAATTCAATTTAAAGATATTTCATATATTTTTTTTAACGGAGGATTTATTTTAAGTATAAGAAGTGTTAGATGCACTAACATTTAGATTTTCAGTTTTATATTCTTGAGTCTAAGTAGATATCAATGCCCTGTCAAATCAAAACTGTTTAAAACAGACATACGACATTTAAATTCTCATGCGACCATATGTATACGAAATCTCATTACCGTACTGAGAATGTTTCTGGAAATGATATACCTAAAAGGACATATATATGGGCTGAGCTTTTCGCATCCACTCATGACGGTCGAGTTATATTTGTACACGAATGGAAAAAAACGTACTGAGGCATTACGTCACGCGACCACTTACTTGGCTATTACATAACTACTTATACTATTCCTTTCAATATATTGCATACTACAATTAAATTGCCAGAATGTAAGTTCATTGATAAAGTTCTCTTACGAATTGCAATTTTGTATTTAATTGTCAATACACGTACCTATGTAAATCCTAATTTATTATAGTAATAATTATTTCTTGTGCGAAATTTTAATTACAAAATAAAATTATAAACAATACATGTTTGAAAAATTATATTTGGTTATATAAAAAGTATCCGCGGTTGGTAAAAACAAATTTGTCATGTGGTTGATGTTTAATTTCCGGATCAGAATCGAGCAAACTACTTCTTTGTCCGTCGTTCACTCACAGCATCCTCACCGTAGATAGCTCAAATTTTTCGGCATGTTTTCGCAGCGGTTTTATTTTTTCTATAGTAATAAAGCATCACATTTCTTCGTATGCATCGTATTTCTTCAGAAATTTCACTCATTTTCAAATCAAAGTAGCGTTTTACACTAACGAGGAATTACATAATTTTCTATCAAACATGTGTTCGTTTGACATAATCGGATTAGTGTTACCAGATTTGTGGATACCAACACCAGAAACGCGGATTCAATAAAAACTATAAATATTTTGTGCACTTATTTTAATTTTCAATAGTAATAAATTGTATACCATTCGTATTTTTGGTTATTAGTGATAAAAAAAAATATTCGGGACTGACATGCTTTACCTATGTAGTTAAAACAACTATGGTAAGCAGTAAACTAATAAAAAACAAAATTAATTAAATCACGGTTCGTGCCGATAGTGGTAGTTCTTTGTATTTCAAAAACAAGATGAGGAACCGTGACTGGTTTCGAAACGATTGTCGAATGCATTGATGTTATTCTCTTTGGCAAAATAAACGTTCATTAAGCTTGTGATTCAACAATATGAAATTTCCAAATTAAAATAATAAATTCTTTTTTTCTGTTTTCTGGCTGATCGAAGACTTGACTCTGTCAATTTAATTAACCAGCAACGACTTTAGTTCACTTTATTCTCAGAATTAGGCAACATGAATTAGCCAGAAAATCCTGCGGCGAAATGATTGGTGAAGGCAGGGTATTACAAGATATATTAACAAGCCGGATATTGAGGAGCATACATAGGTACTCGTATATAAAGGGTGATTTTTTAAGAGTTTGGTTTTGGTTAATTAAAAAAAAACACAGAAAATTTACAAAAGTGAATGAAATTTTTTATTGGATCGATGAATCAATTCCTGCCATTTATTTTTATTTAAAGATAATTTCACTTAAATGTTGCCCGCGGCTACGCTTCAAGCGGTCCATTCTGAAGGTCCAATTTTGGCATACATTTTCACACATTTCGGCCGGAATGTCACTGTGTACAATGTTGGTTTCCAAAGCAGCGTTTAGCTTGTCACTATAGACAAGAGACTTAACATAACCCAACAAAAAATAGTCTAACTAGGTCAAATCACACGATCTTGGTGGCCAATTGACTGTACCAAAACGTGAGATTGACTGCTAACCAAATTCGCCTCTCAATTAATGCATGGTTTCGCGTCCAGTGTGGCATGTGGCATCGTCCTGTTGGAACCACATGTTGGCCGAGTCCAATTCTAGCACAAAGAAATGTTATAATCGAACGGTACCTCTCTCCATTGACCACAACGTTGCGGCCTTCATCGCCTTTGAAGAAGTACGGCCCAATGATGCCGCATGCCCATAAACCGCACCAAAAAGTTCATTTTTCGGGAAGCATTGGTAGCTGCTGAATTGCCTTTGGCTGGTCTTCACTCCAAATACGGAAATTCTGCTTATTCACGTATCCATTGAGCCAAAAATGAGCCTCGTCGCTAAATGGACATAGCTTGCGAAACACTTTTTTCACAGCCCATGAATTTTGATAATAAATTTCAATAATTTGCAAACGTTGTTCAGGAGTAAGTCCATTCATTATGAAATGGCAAACCAAACTGAGCATAAATCAAGTGACAGTTGTCAAAAAGACCAACTCCGAAAAAATTATTGCCAGATTGAAAACTTTACTTTACTTTTACTTTTAATGGCACAATAGCCCATAGAGGGCCTAGGCCGAGCTTTTCGCATGCACTCATGTTGTGCGTGTTATATTTGTACATGAATGGAAGGGACCTACAGTTTAATGCCGAATCCGAACGGCGAAGTGAAAAGCTTTTCATAGCAATTTTTACTCTTGTAGGTTTGCCATTGCCTGCCAAGAGGTGGTGCCGTGTAGAAAAATTATTTTTTCTACTTTTTTTTGATTTTGCCTGCACTTTGCCACAGCGACCAATTAAAATACATAATTTGGTAAAATGAGGAAAGCATCGATCGATACTTTACTTATACATATTTACTTGTATCGGAACATCCCTATATAGTACAGTTGAAACAAAATTGCAAAGGTTCTAATACATCTTACATATTCCAAACTTAAATAAATATAGCAAGATTTATAAAATGAGTTCTACAGTAATCCCCGGCTAAGGGGAAGTTCTCTCTTAAGTACCATTCCCGTTAAATGGTTGTATTTTGCCAAATTTTATTCTCTTTCTATAGCAATAAGTATTCCCCTTTTAAGTGCTAAGGGGATCTTCCTTCCAATCAACACACTGCTCTGTACACCCATAGGGGTACGCCCTATGTGTTGACTGTACTAAAACAAAACAAAAAAAACAAAATTTGTCTTTCAAGGACCTTTAATGGGAAGGATGTGAGGCTTATCGATCTAAATACCTTCGCTTTGACATACTTTCTTTGGAGAAAAAAGTCCCTCATAATAACACAAAGGAGGCGCATACAACTTACGCACACCTCTATCGAGAACCCTAATAAATGGTATAGAGAGGGATGAAAGGTTGATGTAAAAACAAAAATTTTTATAATTTTCATAACGAGCAACTTTGCGTCAAAGTTTTAGGGCTGCAAAATAATAAATATTACAATAATAATAAATACCATCCGTATTCCACCAAAAACCTGAACTCCAATAGTAGTCTATATCCGTATATGAGATATTGATCCCGAATTTCGGGAAATCCAGCGAAATCCGGGACAGTTGGGAACCCTAACCAGAGTTGAGGTCTCCCTTAACCCTTTCCTTACTATAGTAGTCGTAAGGCTCCCGAATTTAAATTCAATGTTTCGACTTTCATTTTTTGTATTTTTTCCATTCAAAAAGACAACATTCCCCGAAAGTTTCCCATTTAAATATTTAAGTTTTTTTATTGGCAACACCGGTAACTTTTGACATTTGCTTGGTGACTCCCGCTGATTCTGCATTTTATTTCGATAAAATTTATTTCAAATAAAAAACATTTGTTTTCAATAAAAAAACATAAAATTATTTAATTTTTTTTAACAAAAAATATTTTGGCGTAAGTATATGTTTAGAAATGGATATTATCAACTATAAAAGTAAAAAGTGCAGGTGGTACAAGAAATATTTGCAAAAATTTATTGGTATTTTAGTAACTAATTGTTGTTATAATTTTCATAGCAAAAATGTCACACTCTAGAAGAAATTTGCTAGGCAATGAAAAAGAAATTTTGAAATTTGGGACGATTCAGAAGAGGAATGCGCTGAAGATTGTGAAGACAAGTATGAAATGTTGGTAATTTTTAAAATAATCAAAGCTGGCCTCACTAATTTCGACAAATTTTAGAGGAAATCCGTTCGGAAGTTCAGGAATCAGCTGAAAACGTTACTCATCCGGCTGATATAGAATTGAAATGGCGTAAGATCATATAGAAAGATTTTGTGAGCCAACTTTTTCAGAAGACAAACTGAACTGCCAAAAACTCCCTTGCAATATTTAAAAAAATTATTTTCTGATTCAATTCTGTCTAACATCGTTTACCAAAGCAGTCTCTACTCCGTACAAAATACTACGAATACCCCACTGAATACAGATATTTCTGAAATGTCAAAATTTATTGGTATCAACTTATTATCAAGCATAGTTCATTTGCCGCAATATCGATTGTATTGGGCTCAATCTACCAGATTTTCACCAATTGCTGATGTTATGCCAAGAAATAGATTTGATATCATTAAAAAAAATTTTCACTTAAATGACAATATCGAAATGAAAGAAAGATCTGATCCCACGTACGATCGTCTTTTTAAGATTCTTTTTAAAAATTTATCCTGAGGAGATGAATTCTATTGACGAAGTTCTTATTCCAACAAAATGCAGAAATAGTCTGAAACAATACAATTGCAACAAACCACACAAATGGAGTATTAAAATGTTTGCAAGAAATGGTGCAAGTGGGATTATGTATGATTTCAAAGTTTATACTGGAAAGAGCACAATTACAAACAAAAATCAGTTGGGTATAAGCGGAGACGTTGTAGTAAAATTGTGTGAAAATCTGCTGAAAAATTAAAATTTTAAGGTTTTTACTGATAACTGGTTTACATTGTATAAACTAATTAGCGGTCTAAAAAAAATGGCATATTCCTCACAGGAACAGTAAGACGTGATAGACTTCCAAAATGCAAGCTGGCCTGCGATAAAACTTTGAAATGCGAAGGCAGAGGCTCTTTTGAGTACCGAACTGAGAGAAGTGAAAACATATGTGCTGTAAAGTGGTTGGACAATAAACCAGTTTATTTGGCATCAGCAATTTATGGAATTGACCCAGTTGAGAATGTTTCAAGATGGTCATCCAAAGACAAAAAGCATGTACATGTTCCGCGGCCTAATATAGTAACCCAATATGTTCGCTATATGGGTGGAGTGGACCTCAGCGATATGTTGGTTACTCTCTATAGAACGAAAATAGGAACTAAGAAATATTACCTACGCATATTTTACCACCTATTGGACGTTTGTGTTGTAAATGCGTGGCTGCTGTATAAAATGCATTGCACCCAAAAGCAGGTACCAGGTAAAAAATCGTTACTCGTCTTCAAATCTGAAATTGTTGATGGCATGATAAATGCTGGTTTTATTACCAATGACAGGAAGAGAGCAAGACCGTCAGATCCGAAGAACAACAGTCCAGCCCCATTAAAACCGAGGAAAACTTCTTCAAAAAGGCCAATTCCTGATGTACAATATGACACTATAAGCCACTGGCCAATGTCAGTTGAAAAAAAGAGAGGGCTGCATTTTCCAGAATAAAATGTCAAAAGTGTAATGTTACTTTGTGTTTGACAAAAGACAAGAATTGTTTTTATATGTAATATTTTATTATTTTCAGAATTCATTTCAAGTTATTAGGGGCTATAGTAACGAATTATAAACTGATGTCGTATACACTAACTTTAGTAAGTTACCTTAGACGTGGTAAATCACAAGCTACTTTTACTAAAATTACGCAACATTTGTTTCCCAACATTTATACTTAAATGGATTACTTCATACCTTACAAATCGTACGCAAAGTGTTTTGTTTAAAGTTTTCAAATTTAAATGTGTTCCTGTTACTTCGCGTGTTCCTCAGTGGGGCCATCTTGGACCAATTCTTTTTGTACTGTTTGCCAATGATTTATTACAACAGCCCACGAAGGGCCTAGGCCGAACTTTTCGCAATCACTCATGTACATGAATCGTAGGGACTTACAGTTTTATGCCGAATACGAACGGCGAACTGAGAAGCTTTTCTTTGGCGATTTTGTATGTTTGCAATTGCCTGCCAAAAGGTGGTGCCGTGTCGAAAAATTGTTTTTTATAACTTTTTGATTTTGCCTGTGCCATTTTTTCAACATTTAAAAATAAAAATGATAAATTTTGGCAAAAAATGGCACAAGACCACAGCGTTTCACGGCATTCTTTACTTACTTAGCTGGCACTACAACCAATGATCGGTTTTGGCCGCATTCTTTTATAGAATCTTTATTAAAATTGACGATTTTTTTAATATTCCTTTGAAAACAAATTTATTTTACATGAAGATATATAGTACATAAAAATAACAATTCTTATAAAACAAAAAATGATATAAATACCATAAAGTAGCTGATACAACTTCCCTTGCAATAACCTGATTTTTACTACCATTGAAAGAGAGCTCAAAATTTCGTTTTCTTATTCCTCGTCTACATTTCTTACATTTCCTCGTCTGAGAATTGATTTCCCGTATACATCAAATTTCAATTCAAGGTTACTGAGTTTAAAGTTTGAAATTAATTATTGACTAAACTAGTCGATCGAATTTTTGAAGTGATATTTTATTTGCTGCAATATTGTAAATATTACTATTACTTGGGCAATCTGGAGGGAGTTGAAGAATAACTGAATCGGCTGTAACATACTAGCGCACTTATATTGAGTGCATTAACTTGCGCATATGAGCTTCTTATTTTTTACCGTTACTTTTGGTATATCTGATATCTGGTGATCAAAATAGATCATTTTCAGATTTCGGGCACGATGTTATCACAATTCGCCATGAGTTGGCGTTTACGGCAGAACTGCTCGATTAATCTCTGTTGTGGAGGCGTGTAACGCAAACTGAACAATCATTATCTCGAGAACGGAAATAAATAGAAGAAAGCGGGTTGAACAAGTAATATGATAATTTGGGGTTTGAAAACTGCTGAAATCGTGTATACTCAGGCAACGATTTGCTTCTTAGATTTCTCAAATTTCGCTAGCCATATCTCCCTCAAAACACAATCGTTTTGAAAAATATCTTAAGACTTTATATTTCTTCTATTACTTTTACATTGACATCAAAATTTTAAAGATCGATCGATTCGATTCCTCTACTGTGGGACTTCAAATAATATTTAAGCACCGTTTTAGTTTGAATGCTGTTTGTATAGCTCTCAAGCCTGAAAATTGTAGTTGTGTTGTATAGGAAATGCCTATTGAATGAGTTTAGTCTGGTTTTTGCAAAAGCCCGGTAATGGCATAGAAAATTTTTTAATTTCAAATCTCTTTTTCAATTGAGCGGAAATAATTTGGTGTAACTATTTATACACTCGAAATATAATTGAGATAACCACAACACAGAATTTATAACGCGGGAGCGAATAACGCCACATATGTACACAGTGTAGTTATTAACTATCCTCCGAATAAAAAATACATAAATCACGTATTTAGATAATAGACCATTATTGATTATCTACTTTTGTAAAATTTTTAAAATCAATTACATCAATAGCATAATGTTTTAGTTCTACTACGCCTTTTTCTAGTCGTTGATTGAACAAACATGATTTATTTTTTGCACAAATATTCAAAAAGAATCAAAATACTGAAAACTGGTATGCTCACTAACGCAACGATTTATTGTGAACAATTTGTTACTTTAGTTTATGGTATTTACTTTTACTTTACTTTTAATGGCACAACAGCCCATGGAGGGCCTGGCCGAGCTTTTCGCATCCACTCATGTTGTGCGTGTTATATTTGTGCATGAATGGAAGGAACCTACAGTTTAATGCCGAATCCGAACGGCGAAGTGAAAAGCTTTTCATAGCAATTTTTACTCTTGTAGGTTTGCCATTGCCTAATGTAGAAAAATTATTTTGTCTACTTTTTTTTTTATTTAGCCTGTGCCGAGATTCAAACCCCGGACACTCTGCGCAGCAGTCCAACGCACTACCACTACGCACAGCGAACATGGTATTATGGTATTACTTAGTCTCTGGAAATTGCATCCTTAAAAGATTGAGAAGATACTTATTTACTTTTTCGTTGACTGTAAAAATTGCTGTGCTCATGAAAATAATTCTTTTGCGAAAGACATTAAACCTGGACGCTGCGTTCTGAACAAGCATGTTTCAGAGCTGGATCTTATGAATCGATCAAATATTCACCTCAACAGCAAATTGAATTGCGCTCTCCACTAAATGTACATATATAAAAGTCATCTGTAATCTACTGGAATTTTTTTTAGCGCGTAGTAGCTTAAAGTTCCTTATATGGGATAACATCTACACCATTTGAAGAAGAGAACTAATGAAAACTTTTAATAACTATGCTCATGACAGTTGCGATGGAACACGAAAAGTAAGAGATTACCCAATAATTGTGGACGCACGCCTGTGCGTCTGAGGAATCTGCGAAAGTGTAAGCGCTTGACTTCTAGCTAACGAAATCGGTGACACCACGAAAAATGTCGTGGTATAGAGCAAAGTGTGGTGAACATACTTAGGGATGTACTGATGAAAATATTTTTAGCATCGACCTTTTGGCTTGTAATACTAAATATCGATTACTTTCTTCCGATGCCAATTGAGTAACAGTCTAAAAAAAATTTTATATTTTCATACTTTTAGAAAACTGTTTCCGAATGGCTGGTTCCGACACCATCATCAGATCTGCCTGTTCAATATACATTGTTGTTATTCTCTCTGGTCGAATCTCGGCACAGGCAAAATCAAAAACAAAAAAATCTAGAAAAAATAATTTTTCTACACGGCACCACCTCTTGGCAGGCAATGGCAATCCTACAAGAGTAAAAATGTCCTATGAAAAGCTTTTCACTTCGCCGTTCGGATTCGGCATTAAACTGTAGGTCCCTTATAGTCATGTACAAATATAACACGCACAACATGAGTGGATGCGAAAAGCTCGGCCTAGGCCCTCCATGGGCTATTATGCCATTAAAAGTAAAGTAAGTAAGGTATTGTCTCTGGCACAGGTACAACCTAACGTTCATTAAGTCTGTTTAAATGTGTGTTTGTACATTTGGGGAAAGATCTCAGACTGTATAGAAATTATTTTTAGATGAAATTTTCGTATGTTCAACAAACGTAAAAATAGTAAAAACGTACAAAGGTAAAAACTCGAAACAAAAAAGAAAATAATTTAATCGTTTTTATTTCTCAGTCGAGCTTTGTCTTTCTAATATTTACTCCACTCCCATATTTTAAGTGATTATTACTACCATAGTGTATATATTATATATATGTATCTACAATGGCTTCCGTCAATACCAGTAAATGTTGAATACTTTTTGCAAAATTATCGAATGTGTATCGATCTTCAGCACTCAATACCTCACATAGGTACTTTGAGGTTTACTACCACCTACAGCATTATAACGAAGATCTGAAACGATCGTATGATCTGCCTGTTCTATGAACGTGGTTTTGGCATAATTATTCATTAAAGCCTATTTATTTTAATAATGAATGTCAAAACGTTTACCAAACTAATTAGATATGTAAATTATGCGAAGCATTTGAATTCAATCCACAGAGATATTTATACGTTAGTTTCTGAATGACGTATGATTAAATTTTTTATGAAATTTAATGGTTATATGAAACTTTTTGACTTTATATGAATACATATATATGAAACTTTTTGACTATTACAAGTGCGTTGGACTGTTACGAAGAGTGTCCGGGGTTCAAATTTCGTCGCAGGCAAAATCAAAAAGTAGAAATATAAAAATAAAAAATTTTGTTCACAGCACCACCTCTTGGCAGGTAATTGCGAATTTTCCTTATCCTTCCTATCCCTTTTGTTAGCACTTCATGCGACATTGATAAAATTTAAGTTCATTGTGGTAAAGGCATAATACCTGCTACAATGGGAATTGAAACCGAAACGAATATCGGCAACGAAGTGACATCGATAACGGTATACCGCTAAGTATGTTGCCGGTAACGGAAAGTTAAAAATAATGTAACTCTTATACCAACACAAATTGACGAATTAATACCTGTTGGAGTGACAATATATGGAGATTTTTAAAAAATATATTTTTTTTGTAATGGCTTATCAATAAAAAGTTGTCTGATATGAGTTTATAAAACTTAACTGATGGCGTTCTGAGATGCCCCCAGCTCCAGAACTCAAACATTTCAAAAAACAAATGTAAAAAGAACTTAACTAACATTTCAAAAAACATTGGAAACATTATATGTACCGATCCAGGGCTTTGTGAAAAGTTTCATACAATTGTGGTTTCAGTATGGGATATCTAAAACTTAAAAACACCAATTTGGAAAAAAATTTTAGTTGGGGCCTTTCTACATTTTAGTAACGATATATTATACGCAAGCTCATACTGCGGAATATATGTTGTATAGCAGAGTATATCAATAAGTACCCGTGTATGAATACAGATGGCGTTGCTGAGGGAAGTTCGCACTAAATTTCAAACTGATTCATGGGTTAGTTTTTATTTGGCAGCTATTAGTATCACACGTGTTTGATGTTTCGCGATAAAATGGAAAAAGAACAATATCGATCCGTAATTCGCTTTTTATTTTTGGATAGAAAAACATGCGAAGAAATAAAAGCGAAGTTGGATGCTGTCTATGGGGAGCCCAGGCCGCCCGGCAGACGTGGTTACTGAGGAAATCGTTGAAAAGGTCAGCGACATGATTCTCGCTGATCGCCGAACGAAAGTGCGCGAAGTAGTAGAGGCCGTAGGAATGTCGTACGGAACGGTAATTAATATTTTACATGATAGGTTAAGCATGAGATAGGTGTCGGCCCGATGGGAGCCGCGATTGCTTACGGTGGACAACAAGCAGATACGGAATTGTTACGGCCAAATTGCATGAATTGAACTACGAATTGCTGCCGCATCCACCGTACTTGCCCGACTTGGCTGCGACTTCTTTATGTTCCCCAACATGAAAATGTGGCTCGGGGGAAAAAAAATTCAGCTCAAACGCGGAGGTTATCGTCGAGACAGAAGCGTATTTTGAAGAGTTTGACAAATCGTATTTTTTCGAAGGGTTAAAGAAATGGCAGAAACGTTGTGAAAAGTTGTACTAAAAAGAGATTACGTTAAAAATTAGAAAAAAAAATTCTACCCTCGTATGACTGTTTGATTTTGTCGTCGGGAGCACCTCTTAAGATGCGATGAGACCGAAAAATTATACAATATTTTGTGTCTTTGCTTTTATTTATTATTTTTTTATTTTAACGTTACAAAATTGTATACAAATATATAATAATATTGCAACTAGTTATATGTATATGTGGCGTAACGGTATTGCGTTGGCGGTTACGCAGAGTGTCCGGGGCTCGAATCTCGACACAGGCAAGAGTAAAATTTGCCTATTAAAAGCAAAAAATTCGGCATAAAACTGTAGGTCCCTTCCATTCATGTACAAATATAACACGCAGAACATGAATGGATGCGAAAAGCTCGACCTAGGCCCTCCGTGGGTTTTTGTGCCATTAAAAGAAGAAGAGGAGGAACTAGTTATAAAATGTTTACTAACTAACGAGCAATTTAAGTTTAATTAAATTTAATAGTAAATGATATACTGCCCAGTGATGCTAGTAATCTGTTAGATCTCTGGGCTTCTTCCTCTTAAGACGTCGTTCTATTGTGTCTGATTCGGAGAGTTAAGATGCTTCTTCATTTATGTGGTGTCGAAGCAGTTCATAATGCGTAGTTACAACTTTGGTTATTTCGTGGACTACCATCTGAACGTCAAGGTCTCTGTGGAGATCTGCCGTTCGTTCACACCAGGGTGAATTATTGAAAAATCATATGAAGAGAAGAAAGTTTGTTCTGCTGTGACAAAGTTTGGCATGAAGGTTTGTTTCATAAACTCGAATTGCAAACTACCTCTATCGAGTATTGTCAAATAATCAAATCAAAGAGATATTATAAACGCTATATTTGTACAGTTGTATATAATTGAATAACGTTTAAATTAAATTAAAACAAACCATACATCGAGAGCAATAAGACTCTGGGGTCAAATAGTATTGTAATTTGTTTTAAAATATTTTAGTTTGTTAAAAGTGCCAGGCTAGACGATTTAAAAAGATAAATCGGCTCGATCAATAAATCTGCGTTTGGTACATATATTCTGTAGATGATAGAAAACGTCGTCAATTCTGTGATAAATAAAAACAGGCTTCAATAATCCACTCATGTGATGGGTATTGAAGCGTTTCTTAGTAGCGCCCGTGAACGAGTTAAAGCAAATATATTGTAACATACTAAAGTTTCGATCTCAACTGTTTCCCAACCAAAAGAATTTGGATCAGACTTTATTTTCTTAAATTAAAAACCAAATCTAACGCACAAAACGCAAGATGTAAAATTTAAATTTTACCAATTTCAATCATAGTGTGAATCATTTATTGTGGATACATTATGTTTTAAGTTATGTTCTCTTAGCTGTTTTAAAAAGGACGGCCAATTTTATACTTACGCCAATGGGAAATATGTTGGTAATGTATAAGCGTCCATTATTATATCCTGCTGTCTTTGTTATATATTTATATAATAAAAATATATTTGTTATATGTTATTATATTATATTGTGTACTTGTGTATTTTTAACTATGAATGCTGATTATGATCTTAACTTGAGTGAGTTGCAATTTTCAGTTGAGGGAATTATATTTTTTGCAAACACTTTTTTGTACAAGAGATGTGTAGATGCCGACGGAATTCATTCCATTCCTAAATTTCATTTACGATTCTGAGATTATTGCAGGAACACAGAAACATATGTCATAGTATCACCGCACACTGCTTATTTATTTATTTATTTAATTATTTTTATTTATTGTTTGACAAACAAGTATATGTGTAAACACATGCTTCACTGAAAACGTTTAGTAAATAATCTTTATTATTCTTCTCTTCTTTAATTTGATACGCGCACTGAAAAAGTTTAATTTTTGCAATAGTTTAATTTCATACTTTGAATCATTTAAATTAAGCTTACAACTTAATTAAGAATAAAATACAAACAAGAATGATAAAATGAAACAAAAAAAGAGAACAAAGTATGACCATGTTCATAACGTATGTGCGTCCTGTTCTTGCGTTTTTTCCGTACTGAGCAAAATTTCAATCATGGATGCGAGCAAGCAACTTCTATCTGCAATGCTTTGTTTATTGTAGGTAGAGCAGATACAATTACAAGCATGAAGAAACGATCGTTTTCAGTAAAGCAACAGCAACAACAACGACATCAATAGCAACATTATCATACGCCGCAGTATAACTTTTACTTACGTTGTACTGACTGTAAGAAAATTAAAATAAAGAAAAACAATTCAATAACAACAACCAAAGCGACAGCACAACACAACATAACAATAAAACCAGTTGTCGAAGCTGACGCTCGGCCCTTTGCTGTACATTCTTGCTCTCAATGGCTGGTTTCTTCGTTTGTTCCTTAGATCGATCGATCGTACATTCATTGTTACTCTCTCGTTCTCACCAACTGCCGTCAGCATTTTCATTGTTGTACCATCTCTTTTTATCTACCATCACCGGGATTGAACTTGTCAGTTTAATAATTGTTGTTTCCTTGTACGTATTCATAATAACGTACAGTAGTCCCTCGGCATATATAATTCAAATATATACACATACATATATGTATGCATATGAACTTTATGCAGATTTTCCTGCTTCAGTTCCCATTTGTGTGGAGGTGAAGGTAAAACAGCTAAAGTCGCATTAAGGAAAATAAAACGTATCGCATATTTTTCATTATAAATCCCAAAATATTGAAAGTTCTTAAATAATTATTGGAACTTAATTAGTAAAAACTATGAGAATTGCTAAATTGATTTAACTTGATATAAATTTATCTCTTTCTCAAGAAAACAAAAATTTTAATTTATTATTTTTTTAAGACCCCTTTCTCTTACATATTATTTAGTTTCAGTATATTTTCATATAATAAGAAAGATGAGTTGATGCTGCAACAACATATGTACATATGAAGAAGATAAAGAAACTAAGAGAAAGTTATTATTTTTGAGAAAACATCTCTTTCAAGATATTTTTATAATTATTTGTATATAATATTTTACATTTTAGTTTAAGTTGAGGTGCACAACATCACTATTATAGAGATTGTGCCACCTGTGGCGCATGAACAGTTATTCGTAAATATTGTATATATATGTACATATGTACATTTAAGTATCTACGTTTACTTCCGAGCTAATCACAGAAGTCTTGTTTTATGTGTGTTAACTCAAACAAAACATAAGAAAGAGGGAATTTACTTTTTGCACCCCCTGAGAAAATGAAATCTTTAAATAAAAACATCAAAGCAAATATTTACATAAATAAATTGCATAAAATTAGGCACACTTAATTAAGGTTATCTGTAGAAAGTTACAAAAAGTGTAAATATCGGATAATAACCACGCCTATTTTTCATATACGTGAACTCTCTACTGAACAATATCAAAGGAAATATTGGCGTAAATTTAACAAGATTCGGTGCACAGGGTAGGGTTTAAGTTCTGTATGGTACAAAAATTCCGTTTTCAAAGTTTTATATTGCGAAATTCAGTATCGTACTGTACATACATACATATGTTCAAAATTCGGTATTCTAAAATTCTGTAACCATTTAAAAGAAAAACTATACAGCGTACATTGTCCACATTGTCAGTATAGGTATACTTAGTTTTTCTTTTAATTGTTTAGAGATTGTGTTATATGTATATCATATTTTTAATATTGCTTTGCATACAAAATTCTATTCTTGGTATTGTAAATTTCAGTTTTAAACCCTATGACACCGTTGATATTTATGATTGGTATGGATAGATTTAAAAATACTTAAATTTAATAGATAGAATTTTCAAACACCTCAATACCTAGAAAAAGCCGGTCAAAAACGCTGTTGTCTCAGGTTATACTGCATAATTTTTTAACATGTCTAATTTCTATGGGAAGCGGTGAATACAATTTTTATATTTTTAATGGCAGTAGGGTGTCTCATAGCGAACTTGACCGCATATTACACTGGCCCTATAGCGATCACAATTCGATCTTCGACTTTATCTAGTCGAATGGACTGATCGAATAAATTTCAATTTGATATTGCGGTGCTCATTCGAATTAGAATAGAACAATTTTGAATTTCGACTATTTGGCAAATACAATGCTTATTGTGAACATTTCTATCATTCTGCAGGTAGAAAAAACTAAAATAGAAAAACAAAAATGGCTATAATTCATTTATTGTTTGATGACTCATCTTCATTTAACGAGGATCCCTTTGTCTTTTTGGCAATTTCAATTTTGTTATAATATTTACAGTTTCCCACAAAACTTCCAAATGCCTAAGGATACGTTTATTTACTGTCCCAAATGAACAAGCTAAAGTTCTCTACTTCTTCCAGCTTTGTTTTTGGTACACGTACCTTTGGCAACATCCTGGTTGTCCATTAGGGCAACCAATTCTTCAGGCTGCCCTTAGTTGCATCACGATCTTAGAACTGCATATAGATTTTCATTAACTGATGCAATTAGTTTTTAGCCAGAAAACAAAAAAATTATCAAAATATGTACTTACAATTTTTATTTTTCCTCTTACAAACATATCATCATCGAATGCAAAATTTACTTCTACTATATATTCGACAAGCAGAAAAAAATTTCGATAGCGTTCACAATACCAAATGAACGTTCGAAGATTCTTTATCGGTGTCCTGTGTGATTGCATTCCCTCTCTCAATATTCCTCCTACCTATCAATCTTCCTTTCATTCAACACAATGCTCTGCATTCATATGGGTACACCCTGTGTGTTGAATGAATCAATAAAAAATAAAAATAAAAAATGTAATTAACTATCTCCAAGGAGATTTGGAAAAACAGAATTTCACTTTTAAACACAGAATTTTGCACAACCACAATTTTGTATCACCAGAATTATTTGTTTCTTCTTCTTCTTTCGAGTATGCACTCATGTGGTGCGTGTTATATTTTTGTACATGAATGGAAAAGGACCTACAGTTTTATGCCAAATGCAAACAGCGAAGTGAAAAGTTGCCAAGAGGTGGTGCCGTGTAGAAAAATTGTTTTTTCCACTTTTGATTTAGCCTGTGCCGAGATTTGAACACCAGACATTCTGCGTAGCAGGCCAACGCACTAACAACTACGCCACGGACCACAGTGATTTAATTTTGTTATTTTCATAATCTAAATAAACTTTGAATATCTAAAAACCCAAATTTCAGTCCGATCCACTGAAGAATTTTAATTGTAAAGCTTCAAACTTTGTTTTTTTAAAGAAAATTATTTTTTTTAAGCCATACCATGCAAATGCAAATGGAATAGTTGTTCACCATTGAAATTATGTTAGTTTTTACAGCTATGTATAATTACGACAATATGAACAATTATTTAACATACATATGTATCTAATTTGATTTTGCTGGAATTTGTCAAAAGATACGGGCATACATATATGAATATATGCAATATTCTTAATTTTTTAAGAATGATTTTATGTTTTTTCTGTACATTACTATATTACTTTTGCAAAGTGCTAAGATGAGTTCCTAATGAAAAAATTATATCAAATTTTCCTGCGCAAAATTGAGTAAACTCCAGATTTTTTTGAATTAAATCTTTTAACTTTTGTATAACTGATGTGGGGAACGATTTTAAACGCAAATCATTCTCTGATAATTTTGGAAAGAAAGTTACACTTCACCAACCAAAGCAAAAGTAGCTAGTAAACCCTCGATTTACATGGTACTCAAATTACACGATTTCGCTTTAACACGTGTTTCGAATAACTTCAGTTTTTCTTTAACACGATTTTCCCACCTTCTATATATTGTGTTTGATTATGAACTTTTATTTAGTATTTATGGACGCAATAGCGGTCGCTGTAGCGTAGTGCGTTGGGCTGTTGTACGGGGTTCGAATCTCGGCCAAGGTAAAATCAAAAAGTCGAAAAAAAACAATTTCTCTACACGGCACCACTTCTTGGCAGGCAATGGCAAAACTACAAGAGTAAAAATTGCCTATGAAAAGCTTTTCACTTCGCGGTTCGAATTCGACATAAAACTGAAGGTCCCTTCCATTCATGTACAAATATAACACGCACAACATGAGTGGATGCCCAAGCTCGGCCTTTGGAGCTATATGGTATCATAGTCGACATTGATAAACTGAAGTTCATTTTGGTAAAGGCACACCACTTGCCACAATGGCTGTGTATATGGTTATCGGTGTGCTGTAATTGCATTCCCTCACTCATTCTCCCTCCTTCTTCCTCCTACCTATCAATCTATGTCCATATGTCCATCCGGCGCCGATCGCAGCAATTGGGTTTGTGTTATTCGACCACCTGGAAGATTTTACGCAAAATTGCCCGTATTTGGAGTGAAGACCAGCCGAAAAATGCACTGTTTGGTTCAGTTTATGGGCAGGCGGCATCATTGGTCCGTCAATGGAGAAAGGTAAAGTTCGATGATAACAGACTTTTTTTTGCCGAAAATGCAAGAATTGGACTCGGCCAACATGTGGTTCCAACAGTACGGTGCCACATGCCATATGCCACACTGCACGCGAAACCATGCATCAATTGAGAGGCGAATTTGGTGAGCAGTTAATCTCACGTTTTGGTGCAGTCAATTGGCCTCCAAGATCGTGTGATTTGACCCCGTTAGAATATTTTTTGTGGGTCTATGCTAAATCTTTTGTCTAAAGGGACAAGCCAAACACGATTGCTGTTTTGGAAGTCAACATTGAACGCGTCATTGGTGAGATTCCGGCCGAAATGTGTGAAAAAGTGTGCCAAAATTTTGCCTTCAGAATTGACCACTTGAAGCGTAGCCGCGGGCAACATTTAAGTGAAATTATCTTTAAAAAGTAAATGGCAAGAATTGATTTATCGATCCAAATCTATTATATATTCATTATGAAATGGCAAACCAAACTGAGCATAAATCAAGTGACAACTGGTAAAAAGACCAAATCCGAAAAAAGTATTGCCAGATTGAAAACCACACTTCTTTATTAAATTATTTTATTGCTAAATAACATTTAAAATTACTTTACAATTATTTTGAACACTCTATGTTTTCACTAAGACTGTCAAACTGTGACTGTTGCCATTCGGCTGCTTGCTGCCGTATTTATACCATAGATGGTGCCGCTTTCACGTCCATTACATTCCCTTTGTGTAGTGTCTGGATGATTCTGTTATTTATGTCATTAGTTAGCAAAGCTACGAAAAAAATTATAACTTGGGAACCGTTATGGGGGCTCAGACCTCCGGATACGCCCTTGGGGTCAACCCATATAGTCGGGTAAGCCTTTCTACAGCTAGGCGATATTTCATTATTTATCAGTATCCTTTATACCGTAAACAATTTAAAAGAGTGCCTTTAGTATGCAGTTCTGCAGTTCTGCATACTAAATATAAAAATTTTCTTGAGGAGATGTGCGAAGGTTTAATGACACGATTGAGATAGTCCGAAACGTTAACCTGGACACTATTGTGAAAAAAACAACGGAAACTAATTATTAAATTTTGTTAGATCAAATTTTAATTGAATTCGCTCTAAAAAACATTTTACCGCGCAAAATTCCCTTTTCGTCGCAGTATTTTATTTTAATTTCACTCAAACGCGAAGTGTAAATACGGTCAGCTGTCCGAGCTGTCATCGGTATTCAGCTACTAGCGCCACCAGTCTACTATTCATGATTTAGGTTTGTGTACGAACTTACCACAGACTTGTCCAAAACACAGCAGTGGACTATGAGAATCCAAAATTCGCCCAAGTTAGGGTCCAGCGGAAATCATTCGCCAAATAAATCAACAGCGACAGCAAAAATGGTAGTCGCAACGTATCAACAGCAGCAACATCGAAAACAACATCGAAAACAACAACAAGACCAACAAGATCAACAACAACTGAAGCAACATCAGCAACTGCAACATCAGCAACTGCAACATCAGCAACTGCAACATCAGCAACTGCAACAACAGCCACAGGTTCAAGCACAAACACCATCAACAACAACATGGTCAGAACCAATAACATCAAATGCACAACAACAAGCTGAGCGATTTAAACAAGACCTATCAAAAACTGAAAACAATCGAGAGAAAAAGCAGCTCCTCACTAAGTGAACTTTTACCAAGCCAGCAAAACATTGAAAAGGCAAGTAACATAGTTTCATTTAATAGAAGTTCTATGTCTACAGAAAAATGTGACCTTAACGAGGGCTGGGTTGAGGTATCGCGCCCAAAAAGAAGGCGTGAAGTCCTGGTATTGCGCGAAAAAATACAAAACAAACAAAGCTTACTGGCTTAGTAACCCTGAACCTAATAGCAGTACGATATAAAAGTACCATAATAAGTGGTGATCGGGTGAAAATACAAACAAACACCGCTATAGCCACCAATTGGAACTAAAAGATACTGAATTTTATATATATAAGCAAAACAACAAAGGCCCTTCAAAGTTGTACTAAAAAACATACATCCATCCACTGCAGTGGATGATATTAGAAAATGAATTTTTCGATGTCGGCCATCTAGTCTCCAATATTTGGATCATAAAACAAAGAACTACTAAATGGTCACTTCCTATATTTATAGTCGAGCTAGAATCCAGTAGTAACAACAAACAAATATATGAAGTTAAAAACTTATTACATAGCAGAATCGTATTTGAACCCCCACGTCCCAAGCGCGAGTTACCGGAATGCGCAAATTGCCAGCAATATGGTCACACAAGGGCATATTCTAGACGTAAGCCTAGATACATTAAATGTACTGAAAGTTACTCCGCCAATTGTCCAAGAAAAAGTAGATCTGAAGATGTAAAATGTGCTCTCTGTGATGGAAATCATACTGCAAATTATAAAAGGTGTGCTTTATATAAAAACTTTCAACAATTAAAATACCCTCCCTTAAGAAAACAAATAACAACAGCCCCACAGACTGAAACAACAAATAACCTACAGCATCCAAAAGTACAAAAAACCGTATCGTACGCGTAGGCTGTCAAAGGCACCCAAACCAAAATGAAAATGCAACAAATATTGTTCAACTTTTAAACAATTCTCCTGATATGCGTGAAATTATGTCATTGCTACAACAGATAATGCAGCAACTTACTACCATGACAAACTTATTAATAAATCCAACATCAAACTCTTCTCAAAATCGGTGAATTAAAAATAGTTATCTGGAGTGCAAATGGTCTGTCACACCACATCCTTGAGATTAAATCGTTCTTAGACATAAATGTGTCGACATACGAGGTGTGATAGAAAAAATAACCGTCATTTTAAAATTTCGTGAGTTACGTATGTTCGATTTTTGCATTTTTTTTTTCTGTTATGTTGGTACACATGTCTGTTATATATGTTGGCAATACCAACCATTTTGGATTGTCAGTTTGTTTTTGACAGATAAAAAGGTTAGTCGTGTTTTGGTGTGCTCTTCGATTTTTTACTATTCGAAAAAATAGATCAAAGAAACTGTATTCAGTTTTGTGTAAAAAATGAAATTAAATGCGCAAGGACATTTGAAATCTTGACTGTGGCCTTTGGCGAGTCTACTATGAGCAGAACGCAAGTTCAATTGTGGTGTAACCGGTTTAAGGAAGGCCGAGAAGATGTCAATGACGATGCTCGTCCTGGTCGCCCGAGCACGTCAACGAGCACGTCACCGATGAAAACATTGACGCAGTGAAGAAAATGAATTTGGATAATCGTCGAATCACTATCAGAGAGGTTGCTGATGATGTTGGCATATCGTTCGGCTCATGCCAAGCAATTTTTACGGATGTTTTAGGCATGAAACGTGCGGCAGCGAAGATTGTTCCAAAATTGCTAAATTTTGATCAAAAACAACGTCGCTTGTGCGTAAGTTTTTGGCCAAAAACAAAACCGTTATCATGCCTCAACCACCGCTGACTTTTTCCTCTTCCCAAAACTTAAGACACCGATGAAAGGAAAGCGTTTTGCTACGATTGAGGAGATAAAAGAAAAATCGAAGCAGGAGCTGTTGGCGATACCAAAAAGCGCGTTTCAGAAGTTTTTCGAGGATTGGAAAAAACGTTGGCATAAGTGTATTATATCTGAGGGGGATTACTTTGAAGGGGACAAGATAGTTGTTGATGAATAAATAAATACTTTTTGAAAAAATAACGGTTATTTTTTGATCATACCTCGTACTTCTGATATCCGAAACACACTTCTCTCACACCAGCCTTTTTAAATTTTTTTTTAAAATTATTATTATATAAAGAAAGCTGTCATTTAAAGAAAAATAAAAACAAACATGCAAGTTAAGGGCATCCCAGGAGGGAGCCCTAAAAAAATATACAAGCCGCAGCCACAGCGGCAAATAAAACTCACAGATTTAAAACGTTATAAGTTAATTTTATTCAACCCCACCGGTCCGTTTGCCGCTCTGTTTAAGAATGACATTTTTAACTAAATCAAACTTATTCTAAACCTTAACTCTACCCTACATTGCGCTGATTCGGCGTTTCCCACGATGCAGCAACGGTGGCGTAACGTTTCAACGTTGCTGCACTGCTGACATCACGCCGGATGCTCGTGCAGTAGCGCAGACGCATCGTCAGCACTTTTGCGCAGGTGTATTGAGAGCGCAGGGTGTTAACTCCTCCCCTTTCAAAAATCTGCGTCCCGCAGATCAAATGGAATATGCCAAGGATTCCGCGCTCGGTGCTGGGGATTTTTGACGTACTGCATCGAGGTGCGCGTTTAGATTGATTACTGGTAGGCCCTTTTTTGAAGTGATTTTTCGCCAGATTCGGTAGGCCAGGAAAATTGACAAGGAAACGACTAACATTTCTGTAACGATAGAAAGATTAATCTTGCCATTTAACGTGTTCAGATACTTCACATTCTGGAGACTGATGTCGTGGATATATTCGAGATTGAGGCGGTGTCCTTCTTTCGTTACCGTGGTCAGGACGGGCGGCAATGCGCGCAAGTTGGTTACGGAGCGACTAGAGAAGACCCTGTCCTTGACATGAATCGTCTCGTTGTTCATTTGGATAACAAAGGTGCCATTAAGGAAGCTCGAAGAATTAGTTGCAATTACGTTCCCTTGGAAATTCGTTAAGAAAAGCGTGTCTTCATCAATCAGCTCTATGGTTTCCTGGCTGTCCGTTAGGAATCGACAGCTCGCGTTTCCACCTTTAATCAGCCTTGGGATGCAGCTTTCTTCGGGAAGTTTTTTCAACGCAGTTTCTTTACACACCGTAGAGTTGCTTATGGAGAGGCAATCCTTGACGATACCGTAGGTTTCCTTCTGTTTGACTAATACTCTGTCGAATTCCAAAACTATCCGTTTGCCTCGGGAAACGGTAGACCTCGTGATCAGCAGATGATACTCTTCTTTCTTAATCTTTGGCATGGCCAGGACGTAGAGAAGCATAGTTCCGTTAGTGAATACGGATGGTTTCCCATGTTCAATAGCCTCGATGACGTTCTGATATGGAAGCGTTTCTATTTCAGCAATGATGTTATTAATTTCTTCTTTGTCGAGGAGGTTACTGTTCACGATTCCGCTCTTAGCCAGTTGGCAGCCCCGGATGATTTCGTTGATTTGTTCTTTCAGGATCAGTACCTTATTCAGGACATCGTACTCCAGGTTTGGGGAATTCTCATTTTTGCTGATGGCGTTTAATCGAGTAATAATTTGATTAATTTTTTCGATGGCTTCATGCGTGATGCCGAACAGCTTCTCGTTGATTTTGTACTGTTGGTTGCTGTTCTCTATGACCTCGCCTTGGCTTTGTAGAATTTGGTTCCAATCCGTTGCGTCAGGCGATCCTGCTAGCCACTTCCAAGCGGATCCCAGCCACTCGATCGAACGCGCGTTTCTATGTTTGATATGTTGCAGCTCGTCTAGCCTTTCTTTGGCCTGATGAAGATGAAAGTCGATAATCGCAGTCATTTGCGCGTTTCTGTCGCTGTGCTCCAAGGAGTTTACCAGGTCGTTCAGCGATTTGGAGAAGGATTGAAGGTTGATGACGTGTACCAGGTTGAAATGGCCATTAACGATCCAGCCATTGCCACGGTGAATTGTAACAATTGGAGCCTCAAAACGAAAGATATTGAGCCCATATGTGGCCGAGAATAGCAGCATCCTTATGTAGTTGAGTAGAGTTAATATGAGGTTAGTACGTTCTGGTTAGTAAATTAGCTAATGTATACTTAGTAAAATATGCAATTGGGTTTGAATTTCTCTTTTTAGGTTAATAAACTCTAAGTACATTGTTGTTAGTAGATTAAATTAGATTTGTGTTAATGATTTAATGTTTTAGTAGGGTATTATTAGAGAGGTAAATGAATGAATTAATTCCTTAGTAGATTAAATTAGATTTGTGTTAATAATTGAATATTGGTTTGTGTTAATGATTTAATGATTTTAGTAGGGTATTGCTAGAGAGTTGAATTAATGAATTAATTCCTACTTTTTTTTTTTATGTGCATAGTATTTAGGTGCAATTATTTTTACATTTCTTATAAAAACGTTTGTACAATTTTCCTTTTTGTGCGAGTTTTGCAAATTTTTTTGCTTTAATATGTTTGCAATATTATTGACAAGGAGTCGAACCTCGATGTCCTACAGTATTGCGAGGATCATCCACCATTTTAGTCAATAATATCCAAGTGCTTTTTATGTGCTTAAATTTGTTTGTAATACTATTGACAAGGAGTCGAACCTCGATGTCCCACAAGATTGTGAGAACCATCCACCATTTTAGTCAATAATATCCAAGTGCTTTTTATGTGCTTAAATTTGTTTGTAATACTATTGACAAGGAGTCGAACCTCGATGTCCCACAAGATTGTGAGAACCATCCACCATTTTAGTCAATAATATCCAAGTGCTTTTTATGTGCTTACCAGGTGCGAGTTTTAAGTGCTATTGTGCTTTGTGATATCCTGACAAGGAGTCGAACCCTGATGAATCTCCTCGTCGCAAAACGCTGAGGGTTCATCCACCACTTTAGCCAATGGATATTTTAACTGATGATGTAGATGGAGGAAAGAATTCTTGTACAGTTTTTGCTCATTCATTTTTTATGTGTTCCTTATGGAACTTTTTCCCAGATGCCGTCACGATTGTCACCTTATTATCCCTTGCCACAATTTCCTTTTTGTACGGTGGCTTCTGTTTACCCTTAATTTGTTTGTCTGCCACATACACTACGTCTCCCTCTTGAAATGGCTTCGGCTTCGCTTTCTTTTTGTTTAGACGTAAATTCCTCAACTCCTGATTTCGTTTAATCTGTGCCCTTATATCCTCATGAACTTTTTCCTGAAAGTTGACAACCTCCTGGTAATTTATCCTGCTTGTTCTGTTAAGGAATATGTCAATTGGTTTTTTGTTTATAACAGAGTGAACAGAATTGTTGTATCTATCGACGGCAATATATAACAGCTCCTTTGGCCTAAGGTGGCTTAACTCCGTTTTCAAACATCGAAATATTTCAATCAGTGTGGAGTGCAGTCTCTCGACCTGACCGTTGACCTCACTCCTTTGCGTTGGGGTTTGATAAACCTCGATTTCCAATGACCTGAGAAAATTTAAAACTGTTGGACATAAGAAGCCCCTCTCGTTGTCCATAATAACCATTCTTGGTGCAGTAAAGTAGTGCAAAACCTTCCCTAACTTGTGCCGAAGATGCAGGCCAGACTTGTTCCTTATATGGAACAGTTTTGCGAATTTTGAAAATTTATCAAGGCAACTTAGGAATTTTTCGCCTTGGATCTCGAAAATATCCAAGTGGAGAATTTCGCACGGATACCTGGGGACGGGTGTCAACTGGAGTTCCGGCTTCGCAGGATGCCTGTCGTACTTATTGAACTTGCAAATTTCGCAGGAAGACGAGTATCTTTGGATTAAGGAATTCATTCGAGGGAAATAGTACTTCTCGAGAATTTGCTCTCTATTTTCCCTAGCATTTCTATGTGCCCTTTTATGCTCAGTTTCAACTATATGACATATGCGTTCTTCGTTTGCGACATCCTCGACGATTCTCTGAGTGACGCGAATCTTATAAGTAGTGAAACTTTCCAAATATACCTCCTGCAGTAGTTGAAGTAAATGTTCAGGCATTTTTATCCCATTGATCACCGAAGGGTTAAGTAACTTTTTCAAGGCTTGCGTAATGTTTTCTTTGTCCGGCCTCTCAATTGACACAAAATGACGGCTAAAGCCAGGGTGAGGATTCTCCCAACAATGCAAGTCATTGCCTACTCTGAATATTATTTGGTTCCTGAAGACATTTAAAGGAGATTCTACATGAGGAATTAGGTCTGTGTTATACTGTTCTGCACTGTACATTGTACCCTCGCTAGCTGCTTCCGTATCCTCGTCTTCCTCTTGTGTTGCCTCAGCACGAACTGAGGCAGACAAGTGGTTAATTTCCATCGGCAGTCGGGCAGCCGCGATATCTCACGCAGCTCCTGCTCACTGGTGGGTCCCACTAGAGGTATTACATTTTCTTCCTGCGCAACACTGGGGCGTTCACGCTCCAGCTGAGAGAGCCTACCTTCTACCGCCCCAATGCTCGCCCTCTCGTTCTCTAAAGATCCTAGACGCCCCTCTATCGATCTAATTTGTTTAAGGATGAGGTTGACGGCACCTGATAGTTGAGTCAAGTTTTGTTTAATATCCTCCATCACTCACCTGTAGTCGCAACACTGGTCAGCACTCGCACTTTTAATTGCACTTTTATTACATTTAGCACTTTCTTCCTCTTTTTTTTTATGCCTTAATTTTATATTGCTTTTTGGAATGCTTTCCGCTTCCTTTTTTCTTTATCTTATATTGCTTTTTGGAATGCTTTCCGCTTCCTTTTTTCCTTTAACTTAGTTATAATTTACTCTTAATTTAATTTGTTATTTTGAAATTCCAGCTTCTCACAGTGTTATCGTTGTCTCAGGACGTGACATCAGGATTTCCACTGGAAAGACAAACTTCATTACACCGCTGTGGAAGGGAAGGATCATTGAAATTCACATCCCGACCCTTCCAAGCGGGGCATCGGTTCTGAGAGCGTTGTGTTTTCGTCCTTTTTAGTCGCAAGCGTTGATAGTTGCAAGCAACCTACTGGGGCACAATCGACTCCACTGAACCGGTCGCTTAAGTTCACAAGGACACGGCTACTGTGTGCAAACTACACTTTTTATTATTTTTATTTTTTAATTTATTTTTTTTCTGAAAACTTTCCATCAATGCCAGGAGGGTCCCCCCTTACGGGTGGTGAATCGCTGTGCATTTTACATAATTCGATTTTTATCACATCTTTTGCTCTGTATTTCACTTGATTCAATTAATTATATTTTTATCGCATCACTTGTAGCGCACATCCTTGTGGAACCCAGCCTGGAACCCACACTTCACTTGTGGGTCCCTGCTCGGGCGCCAGTTAAGGGCATCCCAGGAGGGAGCCCTAAAAAAATATACAAGCCGCAGCCACAGCGGCAAATAAAACTCACAGATTTAAAACGTTATAAGTTAATTTTATTCAACCCCACCGGTCCGTTTGCCGCTCTGTTTAAGAATGACATTTTTAACTAAATCAAACTTATTCTAAACCTTAACTCTACCCTACATTGCGCTGATTCGGCGTTTCCCACGATGCAGCAACGGTGGCGTAACGTTTCAACGTTGCTGCACTGCTGACATCACGCCGGATGCTCGTGCAGTAGCGCAGACGCATCGTCAGCACTTTTGCGCCGGTGTATTGAGTGCGCAGGGTGTTAACTTGCATGGTGTGTGTCACGTGACACACCCATATTTTACAGTATTACATTTACATATTTATGTTTCGCAATTTTCACCTTAAATTATGAGATCTTGAGGGGTTTTTCGTTTTAGTCTGGAGAAAGTCCACTGCGAATTCATCAACTTAGATGCTAGTTGATTTGGATGGTTTAACATTCTTAATTTCATCTTTGACGAAAGGAACTTGTAAATCACGATGTAGTTTCAAGTTGGTAACATACCAATGTGCGTTCACAATCATACGAAGCATTTTAAACTGATAACGTGTAATATTTCGATATTTGAATTGGCGCCTCTACCCCACAGTTGTATGCCGTAGGTCCATATGGGTTTAAGGATCATCTTGTAAAGGAGCAGTTTGTTTTCGCAATATAGTTGCGAATTACGATTTAGTAGCCAGAAGATATTTCTCTGTTTAAGACCTAGAGCGTTGCGCTTCGTAGATATATGCTTTTTCCATGTGAGAAGTCTATCCAGATGCATTCCTAGGCAGCGGCGGATTTACCTGTAGGTAGGTTAGGCATTTGCCTAGGGCCTCCGATTTACAAGGGGGCCAAAATTAAAAAAAAAAATATTAAAAAAATAAAATAGTCGTAGAATTTGAGATTTTAAATTTGGAGAGTTTAAGACCTCCAATTCAAATTTAATACTATTAACTGAACTATATTTATTTGCGATTGCAGTAGGCTGTTACACAAAACACAATATATAAATATAAAAATTTGAACATTTTCAAAAGCAAATAGAAAAAAAATGGTGGGCGCTGTGGTGTAGTGGTAGTGCGTTGAACTGCTACGCAGAGTGTCCGGGGTTCGAATCTCGGCACATGCAAAATCAAAAAGTAGAAAAGATAATTTTTCTACCCGGCACCACCTCTTGGCAGGCAATGGCAAACCTACAAGAGTAAAAATTGATTTGAAAAGCTTTTCATTTTCGCCGTTCGGATTCGGCATTAAACTGTAGGTCCCTTCCATTCATGTACAAATATAACACGCACAACATGAGTGGATGCAAAAAGCTTGGCCTAGGCCCTCCATGGGTTGTTGTGCCATTAAAAGTAAGTAAGTAAGTAATAGGAAAAAAAGAACCAAGCATAAGCAAGCTTTGCGTTTCTATATTTCGTTTGAAAAATGCAATTTCATTCATTTCATTGTTTGTTTGAATTTTGTTGCTTTAACATCAAATTTTCGTTGCATGATTTTGAATATTGAGAACAATTATTAGTGTTTATTGAGTTATTATATTAGCATAACTTAAATTTTGATTTGAGATTGATATTTTTTTAAAACTACCAAGACCAACGTTGTTGCTTTCATCATTTGATAATTCTTAATTCAGTCAACAATTATACCATTTTATTATTAAAAAAAATATTGAAAAATATACTTTAAAATGAAAAGAACTTTCGAGTCTGGCGCAAAAAAACAACTACGAAAATAAAGAGCGAAGAGAATGGTTGATTTATTCTGAAACAACGAAATCTGTTTATTGTTTTTCTTGTAAACTATTTAGTAAAAAATTTAATGTTTTATTTTCAGGATATTCCGATTGGAAAAATATTGTAGACGTTTTGAAAAGACATGATGAGTCGAAAGAATATAAAAGTTGTATGTGTGCTTATGTTTGTCGTGCTAAAATAAGTGGTCGTGTCGATTCCAAACTTTTAGGAGTAATAGAAAAAGAGACAATTTAGTGGCGTGAGGTATTAAAACGATTTGTTGCTACAGTTATACTTTTGGGAAGTTTGGCCTTAGGGTTTAGAGGACATGCTAATTCTTCCAAAGGCAATTTTCCCAGCTGTATTGAATATTTGGCTGAATTTGATGACTTTTTAAAGGTTCACTAAGAAAAATACAATAATTGAGGGATTTATCTAAAACCAGGTGTGATGAATTCATAGAACTCATGGGCAAAGTGTACAAAATTCCATTGTTGATGAAATAAAACGAGCTAACTATTTTGCTCCTATAGTTGATTCCACGCCTGATGTTAGCCATACTGACCAGGTAACTAATATTATCAGGTATGTAGACTTAGATCAAAAAATTCAAGAAAGGGTTTATATGTTTATTCCGTTCGAACATCATGATGCAACATATTTAGAAACAACTATTTTGTCCAGCTTGTCCGAATTAGGGTTGAACATTCATAATTGCCGGGGACAAACATATGACAATGCTTCGAACATGTCAGGAATTTATAACGGTCTCCAAGCTAAAATTAAAAGGTACAGCAAAAATGCAGTAATTATGCCTTGCGCAGGACATTCCTTAAATTTAGTTGGGAATACAGCTGCAGAATTTTCTTCTAAAGCTATTAGATTCTTTGTTTTTTTTTAGTGTTCTTGAAAACATTGGTAATTGGGCAATAAAAAACGGCTTAAGCCTTAATCCAGCAAAGTCAAAATGCTTGGTAATAGTGAAGAAAATCATTGACATTTCCACTGCCCCTAACCTTTCATTAAACGGAAGCAATATTGAATACGTAGACTCTGCAAAAAATCTAGGGGTAACCTTCAACAGAACTCTAACTTGGAATAACCACATAAGTAACACGGTTGGGAAAGTCTACAGCATGCTTCGTGTTCTTTGGACGACGCAGTACTTTAGTCTTCTTCATATACGAATGCTACTTGCTAAAGCGTATCTCATACCAACAATGCTATATGGCTGCGAAATATTTGCAAGTTGTGATAGTCTAAGTAAAAATAAATTAAATATTCTTTTCAATAACATTGTTCGTTATGTGTTTGGACTAAAACGAAGAGATCATGTTTCCCAGTATGGCTTAACCTTTGATAACTTACTGAACTATCGAACGCTTTTATTGTTGCATAAAATTATATGTAATGCAGAACCCAGTTATTTGTTTTCGAGATTAAACTTTTCTATATCCAATCGAACTAATATGATTAACTGTTTACGTGTTTCTTGTTTAACGTCTGAAAGGCAGTTTTTTGTACACTCTGTTCGTCTTTGGAATGCACTTCCTAATAGTTTAAGATCTGGTAATAATGCTGTGCAATTCAAAAATAAACTAGCTTTATTTCTTTCTGCGCTGTAATAGGAAATAATGAAATATATCATGTTATTAAAATTTTTTACGAATAGATGAATAGATGTTTAATGTTTAATTTTAAAGTAAAGTTTAAATTTGTATGTCATGCAATATATATTATAAGTCGTATTTAATCTTGTTTATGCTACATGCTGCCGGTACTGCTAATAAGGTTTTAAACTTTGTTGTACCGGTTTTCGAAAAAATAAATAAATAAATAAAATTTAAAATTTATTCGTTTTTTTCTTCCTCTTCGACAAAGATATGGGATCAGCTAATGAAAACTGATCAAAAATTAAGCCGTACTTTAAAACGTATATGTGACACTCGATGGTCATCCAGAGCTGAAGCTGTATTAACTGTACGAACGAATTTTTCTTTCATAAGAACCTTGGTGAAATTTGTATTAACCCAACTGAAAAGCCCATAACAAAAATTCAGGCGAAAAAATTACATAGTAGTTTTGAAGATTTAGAGACGGCACTGTTATTGATTTTTTAAAATACACTATTGCAAGGAATTAATGCCACCAATAAATCGTTACAAAACAAAGAATGTAACATACAAAAAGGAACTAATTTATTGAAATCTTTATCAGCATTCATACTCAGTATTCGAAAAAATCGAAACAGGAAAAGAAAAATACAATTCGATGAAACTTCAGATAATGACATAATTTTACGTGGGACAGAACTATTCAAAGTTGAAACATTTTACTTAATTTGTGATACTTTACACTCTGAAATAAAAAGAAGGTCTGTAGTTTAGGACGAGGTATTACAAAACTTTTTATTATTTGTTTATTTTGATTTGCCTGAAGAAAAATTTGCTCAGTGTGTATCAAATTTAGTTGAAAACTATAAAGATGACATAAATCAATTAGTATTCAAAGATGAGGTTGAGCAGTGCCTTAATTTTGTAAAATTGGAAAAAATATTAACACTGCCTGAAATCAATTCTGGAAGGTTTATCAACATTTCCAACCGTTGAAATAATCCTAAAAATTTGTTTAACAATTCCAATTGCAAATGCGTCTGGTGAGAGATCATTTAGCATTCTTAAGCGGGTCAAAAACTACCTAAGAACGTCACTTGGCGAAATAAAATTAAATCACTTAGCCATCATGGCCATTGAAAGCGACTTAGTTAAAAAAATCAACTATGACTTCTTAATTGATAGTTTTGGAAGAAAAAAATTAGAAAAAAAATTAATATAAACGGTCTATAATTTCCAACAAAATATTTGTCTATCAAAAAAGTGGTTTCTTTCGTCAAAATTTAGAAAATTGAGCCACAAGTGCAAAAAAAAAAAACTTAAGAGGGCCACAAAAATTGTGTCAAAACATCTCATTCCTGATCATCAGTTCGGTTTCCATCAAGGTACAACTGAACAAATACACGGTACAATTGAACAAATTCATAGACTTGCTGAACAAATAAACACAGCCTTCGAATTCAAAAGATACTGCATCACGGCTTTTCTAGACATATCACAAGCCTTTGATCGTGTGTGGCACGAGGGGCTTTTATATAAAGCTATAAAAGCGCTTCCAATAAATTTTTACACGTTCTTGAAATCGTATTTTGAAAATCGCCATTTCTTCGTGAAGCAGGGCAATGACATCAAATCTCTATATGATATAAAAGCCGGTGTTCCTCAGGGCAGTGTTATGGGCCCAAATGTTATATCTACTTTTCACTGCTGATTTGCCGACAACTGATGGAATTGTTATTGGAACCTTCGCAGACGACACTGCTGCCTTGTCAATTGATGATGGTCCTGTCACTGCCTCACTGAAACTCCAAAAATTTTTAAATAAAATATCCTTGTGGCTTAAAAACTGGAAAATTGTGGCAAACGAAACCAAGTCGGTGCAAGTAACATTCACAACACGGCGCAATACTTGCCCACCTGTGCAATCAAACGCAATACAAATCCCTCAAGCAAACAATGCAATCGGTCTTAAACTGAGAGCTATCAGTCCAAAATGCTTCTTATGATTGTGAACGCACTCTGGTATGTTACCACCTTACAACTACATCGTGATTTACAAGTCCCTTTCGTCAAAGTTGAAATTAAGGCCAAATCTAATTCATACCAAATACGAATGTTGAACCATCCAAATCAACTTTCTAAGTTGATGAATTCGCAGTGGACTTTCTCCAAACTAAAACGTAAAACGCCTCAAGATCTCACAATCTAAGGTGAAAATTGCGAAGCATAAATATGTAAATGTAATAATGTAAAATATGGGTGTGTCACTGGACACTCACCATGCATGTTTGTGTTTTATTTTTTACATTCTATTTATAAATCTACTGTTAAATGTCTAAAAGACAACTTGCTTTATATAATAATAAAAAATAAAAAAATTAAAAAAAACTTTGCTGTTCGAGTTCGGCATAAAAATGCAGCTTCCTTTCATGTACAAATATAACATGCACAACATGAGTGGATGCGAAAAGCCTTTGGCGCTACATACACTGATAAACTGATAAACTGACCACAACACTTGTCGATAACACTTGCCACAATGGCTGTCTATCTTTTTATCAGTGTCCTGTGATTGCATTCCCTCTCTCATTTTCCCTCTCTCATTTTCCCTCTTTCTTCGTCCCTCCTATCAATCTTTCTTCCTATTAACACATTGCTCTGCATTCATAGGGGCACATACATCCTGTGTGTTGAATGTATCAATAATAAAAAGAAAGGAAGAGGTACTTATCCTGGGTTTGCTGCAATACTTTTCCTTTTTCAATTTCTTGAAATATCAGTATTTAAATAGTAGAGTCGAGTGAAAAAATGCTTCTTCTATAAAATATGGTAAGCTGAGGTACCTCTGACACTTATTTTTTGGGCTACAAAATCTGACTATCGTTTGAGAAAAAATGTACCGAATTGAAGTTTTTAAAAAAAAAAATTTTAAACAATAAATTAGATATTACGTTATTTCATACTAATTGATCTGACCAAATTTTTGTATGTTTGTACCAATAGTTATCTTTATATTGTCTTTTAAATATTTTCCTTGTATGGGCGAAATGTCAAAATTCCAATTCAACAATTCCAAGCGATTACTCCTTTAGGCGAGACCATAACATCTTATTGGCTTATTCTTCGTTGCTACAGCATGCCAATTTTCTTTCTAAATAATGATTATTTAAAAAAAAAAATATATATGTAAAATGTTTATACTTACGATTGATGGTATTTTATATAAATATAAGAAATCATTAGTGAATTTTTTTGAGCGAAACCTGAATTTTAATCAAACTTGCATATATAATTTTATTCATTTATGCATACTTAGGTGTACAACTATAAAACCGGGAATTTTTTTTAAGAAAATACACGTTTATTAAAAAAAAATGGTTATACATTCAATATTCAAAGTAATGACCATTGCTAGCTACATATTTTTCCCATCTCTCTGGCAATTTGTGATGCCTCGCCAAAATAACTGTTCGTTTTTTGAGTCAAACCAGTCATCGAGCCATTTTTTTACATTTTCGTACAAATCGAAGTGCTGCTCAGCAATTGCGTGCCCCATTGGTGAAAATAAGTGCTAGTCAGATGGAACCAAGTCTGTTTTCTTCGATGTGATGGTGCATTATCATCAAGAAAAATCACTTTGTGTTGCCTAGCTTGATATTTTGGACATTTTTGGCGCAAAGCACGGTTCAAATCGGCCAATTGTTGTTGGTAGCGTTGACCATCTGGTTTCAGAAGGTCAAACCAGATAACACCTCGCTGATCCCAGAAAACACAGAGCATTGTCTTCTTTCCGAAGCGATTTGGCTTTGCTGCCGATTTGACCGGTGTACCGGGCTTAACATATGATCGTTTACGTTTGGGATTCTCGAAATAGATCCATTTTCCATCGCCAGTAACAATTCGATAAAGATCTGACTTTCTTTTGTACCTGGCGAGCAAGATTTCACAAATGGTTTTTCGATTTTCTAGCTGTCTTTCAGTCAATTCATGCGGCACCCATATTCCCACCTTCAAAATCAATCCCATGGCTTTTAAACGATGAGAAATGGATTGTTGGATCACATTTAATTGTTCTGCAAGTTGTTTTTGCATTTGACCATCATCCTCATCGAGTAAAGCTTGAAATTCGGCATCTTCAAACTTTTTCAGTGGTCTTCCACGTTCTTCGTTTCTCACATCAAAATCGCCACTATTAAACTTATTGAACCACTCGTTGCACTGTGTTTTGCCTAGAGCGTACTGGTCGTAAGCTTTCTCAAGCATTCGATGAGATTCCAAAGCAGATTTCTTCAATTCGCATATCGTAGGTTTGTAGGCACAAAATTCGTAATTTTTACGAGCGAAAAAAAAATGTTGTTGTATGAAACTTGATTGTTTATGAACTGAATATTGTTGAAGAACTAAATCAAAAGAAATGGCGCCAATGATTTGGTTTGACAGAGCGTATAGTTGTACCTAGCGGCACAGAGATGTCATTATCGGTTTCATTCTTTTACACCTGGTACTTACCATATACATATGTACTTGTATTTTAAAATGTTCCTACTTACTTTACTTTACTTTTAATGGCACATCAGCCCATGGAGGGTCTAGGCCGAGCTTTTCGCATCCACTCATGTTGTGCGTGTTATATTCGTAGCTCAAATTTTTCGGCATGTTTTTGCAGCGGTTTTACCTTTTCTATAGTAATAAAGCTTCACATAGCGTATTTCTTCAGATATATCACTGATTGTCAAATCAATGTAACTTTTTCACTAGCGACGAATTACACAACTGTTTTCACATACTGTAGCCTGAATTGCCACCTTTCAAACATGTGCTCGTTTGACATATTAGTGTTGATTAGACATCGTTATCATCGTTTACAAATGCTAATTGACATAGATAGGACAAGAAAAAAAACGATAAAAGCAAAAATATAATGTTTTAAATAATTTTTAGATACATTTTAAGAGATTTTGGCATTACAAAAATGCTGTATCATATATTGAAACTTTTTACAACAAAATTTTAAAATTTTTTTCTCCTTGTAAAAAAGGAAAATAAAAAAGTTATTTAGGGCGCGTCTAAATTCTGTGACGTATTTTCTTACTGTTTTTTCTTGAACTAGCACTTCACATGTGGTCGCTGTGGCGTAGTTAGTAGTGCGTTTTCCTGCTACGCATAATGGAACAGTCAAAATTAAAAAGTAGAAAAAATAATTTTTTACGCGTACCACCACTTGGCAGGCAATGACAGGCCTACAAGAGGAAAAATGCCTAGGCCCTCTATGGACTGTTCTGCCATTAAAAGAAAAAAAGAAGCACTTCAAACATTTTCACTTTCTTTACACTCCAGACAGATTTACCACAATTTACGTTTCTATATGTACTTATACTATTTATATACTAGTTTCGTACACGTATTGCAAAGCTCATTTACATCTTGAGACCCTGTACTCTGATGCTTGCAATGGGCGTCATATGCCAAAAAATAATAAACTCAAAAATACTTCGTAACCCGGTCGGCTCCTAAACTGGCTTAGAATGTGTGAATTGTTTGCTAATTTTTGAATCTGGCTGACCCAGATACATAGTTGACAAGTGTATGAATTGGCAAGAAATTTGCAACTGGCTTCCGAATTTTGGATTAAGATCCTTGCAAATTAATTGCATAATTGGAAAAGTAACCATATCTCGAATAATGTAAAAAATGTCTTACATATGTATTTGTCAGCATTTCGTCTATGGCATCAACTAACTCCAGCTTTAGTTTTTATTTTGAAACTAAAATTGCCTTTTTTTTTCTAGGGCCAAATTCCTCAATATTATAGTGGTATTAAGTTAATTTTAACACCGACACCAATGCGTTTTCGCATATAAAGCATATAAACTTCCGAATAGCCCATGGTCTAAAAAACAAGTTTGTTAAAATTTTTCGGAGGAAAAGACAAAATGGGTGAAGTCCAGATTTTGCCGTTGTATTATAAAGAAATTCATTTAACTCTTAAATTAGAGTTTAGTAGATAACGTGAAAAATTCGAAGGCCAATGGGCGGAGAAATTCATTATTGCACGATTACAATTGAATTCTTATCCCCCCTTTAGAATAACAACAAATATAAGTAAGTATGTAAAGAGTTTGGTTTTTGGAAATTCAAAAAAACATAGAAATTTTACAAAAGTGAATGAAATTTTTATTTGGATCGATAAATCAATTGCTGCCATTTTGTTTTTAAAGATAATTTCACTTAAATGTTGCCCGCGGGTACGCTTCTAGTGGTCCATTCTGAAGGTCCAATTTTGGCACGTTTTTCACACATATCAGCCGGAATCTCACAAATGACGCGTTCAATGTTGGCTTCCAAAGCAGTAATCGTGTTTGGCTGGTCCCTATAGACAAGAGACTTAACATAGCCCCACAAAAAATCGTCTAACGGGGACAAATCACACGATTGGCTGTACCAATACGTGAGATTAACTTCTCACCAAATTCGCATCTCTATTGTTGCATGGTTTCGCGTGCAGTGTGGCATGTGGCACCGTCCTGTTGGAACAACATATTGGCCGAGTCCCATTCTTGCATTTTCGGAAAAAATTCTGTTATCATCGAACGTTACCTTTCTCCATTGACCGTAACGTTGCGGCCTTCATCATCTTTGAAGAAGTACGGCCCAATGATGCCGCCTGCCCATAAACCGCATCAAACAGTGCATTTTTCGGGACGCATTGGTAGCTGCTGCATTGCCTCTGGCTGGACTTCACTCCAAATATGGCAATTCTGCTTATTTACGTATCCATTAAGCCAAAATTGAACCTCGTCGCTAAATGGACGTAGCTTGCGAAACACTTTTTTCACAGCGCATGAATTTTGATAATAAATTTCAATAATTTGCAAACGTTGTTCAGGCGTAGGTCTATTCGTGATGAAATGGCAAACCAAACTGAGCATTTTTTACTTTGGCACATGTCAAGAAACACGCCTGAACTGACACAAATATAAACGTCAAAAACCAAGGAGCAAAAAAATAACCTTTTATATACATAGAACAGTGTTTGTATGTCTGTTGTAATAAAACTATTCAGTGAAAATAAATGAAAAATTCTTGTAATGTTACGGATATAAGTCTCGGTTGCATTTCCATATATTAGTAACTTGTATAGGTTATTTAAATCGCAATGAAATACCTTTAAGATCACTGCTGGTTCCGAAACGATCGTCTGATCTGTCTGTACTATATACAATTTTGTTATTCTCTCTATGGTAAAAATATTTATAGTAGCCAGAGAGATGTTTTAATTTTATATGAATAGTGCGAAAGATACGCTGAATAGCGTATAGAATAAAAATATCCAGTAAGTTTTTATTTTTCCTAACTCTTGTTTAGCTGTTATTGCTTGTGGCCACAGATATGAGCATGACTGGTTTTTTTTTTTTTTTTTTTTTTTGGTAAGATAGGGCATTGTCTTTGGGGTGATTATATTGATGAACATAACGAAATTTTTGTTACACCAACCACGATTTACTGGGTGATACACCGAGAACCAGTGTGGCCCACAATTTATTTTCAAAAACCGCTAAAATCCGAAAAAATCGCGTATTTTCCTAAGAAAGTGCTGCAAATTATCATACAAAGTAGCGATCACGCGTAATACAAATAAAGCAAGGCAAACTTATGCTCACCAAAAGAGGTTTCAGACAAGGTGACTCCCTATCGTGCGACTTCTTTAACCTTATGCTGGAGAAAATAATTCGAGCTGCGAACATCGACATCTCTTGCACTATCTTCTAGAAGAGTGTCATGCTGCTAGCATACGCTGATGATATTGACATCATTGGCAAAAACGCTCGAGCAGTCAGTGCAGCATTTTCCAACCTGGAAAGGGAGTCTCGTCGTGTGGGTCTAGTGGTGAACGAGGACAAAACGAAATACCTTGTGTCAACAAACAAAAAGTCACGGCGTCTTGGACAAAATGTCACTGTTGACAACTACACTTTTGAAGTCGTCAATGATTTCGTTTATCTAGGATCCAGCATAAACACCAACAATAATGTCAGCCTTGAGATCAAGCGGAGACTAACTCTTGCCAAGAGGTGTTACTACGGGCTCAGTAGGCAATTGAGAAGTAGAGCCCTCTCTCGACCGACAAAAATAACGCTCTATAAGTCCCTCATCCTTCCCGTCCTAATGTATGGCGCAGAGACGTGGACATTGACCATCAATGATGAGAGGCTGTTAGGAGCGTTCGAGAGGAAGATACTCCGTAAGATCTACGGTCCAGTATGCGTGGACGACGTGCATCCAATAAGATGGAACGATGAGCTGTATGAGCTGTACGCCGACACTGACATAGTCAAGCGTATAAAACTCCAGCGGCTTCGCTGGCTGGGTCATGTTGAGCGAATGGAAGAAAGCGCTCCGGCTAGAAGGGTGTTTTATTCGAACCACGGTGGAGGAACACGCAGAAGGGGACGTCCCAATCTCCGTTGGAAAGACCAGGTGCAGGGCAACCTGACTGCACTTGGCCTTATCAACTGGCGCCAGCGCGCGCATAGCAGAAGTGACTGGCGAAGCTTTGTGGAGGCGGCCAAGACCGATCATCGGTTGTAGTGCCAGCTAAGTAAGTAAGTAAACTTATGCTCAAACGCTTAGAGGTGAGAATATAACACCTACACATAACCATAGCGATACAGACATTGTATCTTTACTAAGAACAATGATGCGTCAGCAAGACCTATTTAATAAACAGCTAGAGCAACGTCTTACCCTGTAGAATCAACTTTAAATATTTAACATGAACTTTAACTCCATAAAAATAATGATTTGGAATGCCAACGGCTTACCAAATCATAAAAATGAGCTTGAAGCGGTTCTTACTTTACTTACTTACTTTCAATGGCACAACAGCCCATGGAGGGCCTAGGCCGAGCTTTTCGCATCCATTCATGTTGTGCGTGTTATATTTGTACATGACTATAAGGGACCTACAGTTTAATGCCGAATCCGAACGGCGAAGTGAAAAGCTTTTCATAGGCAATTTTTACTCTTGTAGGTTTGCCATTGCCTGCCAAGAGGTGGTGCCGTGTAGAAATATTATTTTTTCTACTTTTTGATTTTGCCGGTGTCGAGATTCGAACCCCAGGCACTCTGCGTAGCAGTCCAAAGCACTACCACTACGCCACAGCGACCACTTGAAGCGGTTCTAGAAGCAGAAAAAACGTAAAATTTAAAAATTACGCTGCTTATCACACAATACATCCCAGTAATAATGCGAGGGGTGGAAGCGCAATTATTATCAGAGACAAAATTCAACACAATGAAGAACAACAGATTTGCACGGAAAAATTTCAAATAACTAATGTTACGATTAAAACAAAACAACAATACATTACAATTGGGTCGATTTAAAGTTGCCAAGAGGTGGTGCCGTGTAGAAAAATTGTTTTTTCCACTTTTGATTTAGCCTGTGCCGAGATTTGAACACCAGACATTCTGCGTAGCAGGCCAACGCACTAACAACTACGCCACGGACCACAGTGATTTAATTTTGTTATTTTCATAATCTAAATAAACTTTGAATATCTAAAAACCCAAATTTCAGTCCGATCCACTGAAGAATTTTAATTGTAAAGCTTCAAACTTTGTTTTTTTAAAGAAAATTATTTTTTTTAAGCCGTACCATGCAAATGCAAATGGAATAGTTGTTCACCATTGAAATTATGTTAGTTTTTACAGCTATGTATAATTACGACAATATGAACAATTATTTAACATACATATGTATCTAATTTGATTTTGCTGGAATTTGTCAAAAGATACGGGCATACATATATGAATATATGCAATATTCTTAATTTTTTAAGAATGATTTTATGTTTTTTCTGTACATTACTATATTACTTTTGCAAAGTGCTAAGATGAGTTCCTAATGAAAAAATTATATCAAATTTTCCTGCGCAAAATTGAGTAAACTCCAGATTTTTTTGAATTAAATCTTTTAACTTTTGTATAACTGATGTGGGGAACGATTTTAAACGCAAATCATTCTCTGATAATTTTGGAAAGAAAGTTACACTTCACCAACCAAAGCAAAAGTAGCTAGTAAACCCTCGATTTACATGGTACTCAAATTACACGATTTCGCTTTAACACGTGTTTCGAATAACTTCAGTTTTTCTTTAACACGATTTTCCCACCTTCTATATATTGTGTTTGATTATGAACTTTTATTTAGTATTTATGGACGCAATAGCGGTCGCTGTAGCGTAGTGCGTTGGGCTGTTGTACGGGGTTCGAATCTCGGCCCAGGTAAAATCAAAAAGTCGAAAAAAAAACAATTTCTCTACACGGCACCACTTCTTGGCAGGCAATGGCAAAACTACAAGAGTAAAAATTGCCTATGAAAAGCTTTTCACTTCGCGGTTCGAATTCGACATAAAACTGAAGGTCCCTTCCATTCATGTACAAATATAACACGCACAACATGAGTGGATGCCCAAGCTCGGCCTTTGGAGCTATATGGTATCATAGTCGACATTGATAAACTGAAGTTCATTTTGGTAAAGGCACACCACTTGCCACAATGGCTGTGTATATGTTTATCGGTGTGCTGTAATTGCATTCCCTCACTCATTCTCCCTCCTTCTTCCTCCTACCTATCCTTCTAATCAACACAATGCTCTGCATTCATAGGGGTACACCCTGTGTGTTGAATGCATCAATAAAAATATATAAATAAAATTTCACATATTCAATTTCTTTGAATTGAACGCACTGATTTCAAAATTCGATTAAACTTGGATGCATGTTTTTCCTTTTTATAAACAAGTAAATGAGCTGACAACATAAGAGTTTCTCGTCTTTGAATACGTTATGAATGTACTAGAGCATTGACTTCATGACTTACCACTGTGTTTCGCAAGCTACGTCCATTTTATGGTCGTCATAATTGACCCACAGAGCAGCCTATTCAGCTTATTGTGACCAAACTTCGCACCAGTTTCAATTTATTGGACAACAATCCACCAAATCGTATCCATAGAGTGCGTACCGAAGCTGTATCCGCCAGTGTTGAAGAAGATCGCGATATGTCCATCCGGCGCCGATCGCAGCAATTGGGTTTGTGTTATTCGACCACCTGGAAGATTTTACGCAAAATTGCCCGTATTTGGAGTGAAGACCAGCCGAAAAATGCACTGTTTGGTTCAGTTTATGGGCAGGCGGCATCATTGGTACGTCAATGGAGAAAGGTAAAGTTCGATGATAACAGACTTTTTTTTGCCGAAAATGCAAGAATTGGACTCGGCCAACATGTGGTTCTAACAGTACGGTGCCACATGCCATATGCCACACTGCACGCGAAACCATGCATCAATTGAGAGGCGAATTTGGTGAGCAGTTAATCTCACGTTTTGGTGCAGTCAATTGGCCTCCAAGATCGTGTGATTTGACCCCGTTAGAATATTTTTTGTGGGTCTATGCTAAATCTTTTGTCTAAAGGGACAAGCCAAACACGATTGCTGTTTTGGAAGTCAACATTGAACGCGTCATTGGTGAGATTCCGGCCGAAATGTGTGAAAAAGTGTGCCAAAATTTTGCCTTCAGAATTGACCACTTGAAGCGTAGCCGCGGGCAACATTTAAGTGAAATTATCTTTAAAAAGTAAATGGCAAGAATTGATTTATCGATCCAAATCTATTATCTATTCATTATGAAATGGCAAACCAAACTGAGCATAAATCAAGTGACAACTGGTAAAAAGACCAAATCCGAAAAAAGTATTGCCAGATTGAAAACCACACTTCTTTATTAAATTATTTTATTGCTAAATAACATTTAAAATTACTTTACAATTATTTTGAACACTCTATGTTTTCACTAAGACTGTCAAACTGTGACTGTTGCCATTCGGCTGCTTGCTGCCGTATTTATACCATAGATGGTGCCGCTTTCACGTCCATTACATTCCCTTTGTGTAGTGTCTGGATGATTCTGTTATTTATGTCATTAGTTAGCAAAGCTACGAAAAAAATTATAACTTGGGAACCGTTATGGGGGCTCAGACCTCCGGATACGCCCTTGGGGTCAACCCATATAGTCGGGTAAGCCTTTCTACAGCTAGGCGATATTTCATTATTTATCAGTATCCTTTATACCGTAAACAATTTAAAAGAGTGCCTTTAGTATGCAGTTCTGCAGTTCTGCATACTAAATATAAAAATTTTCTTGAGGAGATGTGCGAAGGTTTAATGACACGATTGAGATAGTCCGAAACGTTAACCTGGACACTATTGTGAAAAAAACAACGGAAACTAATTATTAAATTTTGTTAGATCAAATTTTAATTGAATTCGCTCTAAAAAACATTTTACCGCGCAAAATTCCCTTTTCGTCGCAGTATTTTATTTTAATTTCACTCAAACGCGAAGTGTAAATACGGTCAGCTGTCCGAGCTGTCATCGGTATTCAGCTACTAGCGCCACCAGTCTACTATTCATGATTTAGGTTTGTGTACGAACTTACCACAGACTTGTCCAAAACACAGCAGTGGACTATGAGAATCCAAAATTCGCCCAAGTTAGGGTCCAGCGGAAATCATTCGCCAAATAAATCAACAGCGACAGCAAAAATGGTAGTCGCAACGTATCAACAGCAGCAACATCGAAAACAACATCGAAAACAACAACAAGACCAACAAGATCAACAACAACTGAAGCAACATCAGCAACTGCAACATCAGCAACTGCAACATCAGCAACTGCAACATCAGCAACTGCAACATCAGCAACTGCAACAACAGCCACAGGTTCAAGCACAAACATCATCAACAACAACATGGTCAGAACCAATAACATCAAATGCACAACAACAGCTGAGCGATTTAAACAAGACCTATCAAAAACTGAAAACAATCGAGAGAAAAAGCAGCTCCTCACTAAGTGAACTTTTACCAAGCCAGCAAAACATTGAAAAGGCAAGTAACATAGTTTCATTTAATAGAAGTTCTATGTCTACAGAAAAATGTGACCTTAACGAGGGCTGGGTTGAGGTATCGCGCCCAAAAAGAAGGCGTGAAGTCCTGGTATTGCGCGAAAAAATACAAAACAAACAAAGCTTACTGGCTTAGTAACCCTGAACCTAATAGCAGTACGATATAAAAGTACCATAATAAGTGGTGATCGGGTGAAAATACAAACAAACACCGCTATAGTCAACCAATTGGAACTAAAAGATACTGAATTTTATATATATAAGCAAAACAACAAAGGCCCTTCAAAGTTGTACTAAAAAACATACATCCATCCACTGCAGTGAATGATATTAGAAAATGAACTTTTCGATGTCGGCCATCTAGTCTCCAATATTTGGATCATAAAACAAAGAACTACTAAATGGTCACTTCCTATATTTATAGTCGAGCTAGAATCCAGTAGTAACAACAAACAAATATATGAAGTTAAAAACTTATTACATAGCAGAATCGTATTTGAACCCCCACGTCCCAAGCGCGAGTTACCGGAATGCGCAAATTGCCAGCAATATGGTCACACAAGGGCATATTCTAGACGTAAGCCTAGATACATTAAATGTACTGAAAGTCACTCCGCCAATTGTCCAAGAAAAAGTAGATCTGAAGATGTAAAATGTGCTCTCTGTGATGGAAATCATACTGCAAATTATAAAAGGTGTGCTTTATATAAAAACTTTCAACAATTAAAATACCCTCCCTTAAGAAAACAAATAACAACAGCCCCACAGACTGAAACAACAAATAACCTACAGCATCCAAAAGTACAAAAAACCGTATCGTACGCGTAGGCTGTCAAAGGCACCCAAACCAAAATGAAAATGCAACAAATATTGTTCAACTTTTAAACAATTCTCCTGATATGCGTGAAATTATGTCATTGCTACAACAGATAATGCAGCAACTTACTACCATGACAAACTTATTAATAAATCCAACATCAAACTCTTCTCAAAATCGGTGAATTAAAAATAGTTATCTGGAGTGCAAATGGTCTGTCACACCACATCCTTGAGATTAAATCGTTCTTAGACATAAATGTGTCGACATACGAGGTGTGATAGAAAAAATAACCGTCATTTTAAAATTTCGTGAGTTACGTATGTTCGATTTTTGCATTTTTTTTTTCTGTTATGTTGGTACACATGTCTGTTATATATGTTGGCAATACCAACCATTTTGGATTGTCAGTTTGTTTTTGACAGATAAAAAGGTTAGTCGTGTTTTGGTGTGCTCTTCGACTTTTTACTATTCGAAAAAATAGATCAAAGAAACTGTATTCAGTTTTGTGTAAAAAATGAAATTACACAAAAGCGCGTTTCAGAAGTTTTTCGAGGATTGGAAAAAACGTTGGCATAAGTGTATTATATCTGAGGGGGATTGCTTTGAAGGGGACAAGATAGTTGTTGATGAATAAATAAATACTTTTTGAAAAAATAACGGTTTTTTTTGATCATACCTCGTACTTCTGATATCCGAAACACACTTCTCTCACACCAGCCTTTTAAAATTTTTTTTTAAAATTATTATTATATAAAGAAAGCTGTCATTTAAAGAAAAATAAAAACAAACATGCATGGTGTGTGTCACGTGACACACCCATATTTTACAGTATTACATTTACATATTTATGTTTCGCAATTTTCACCTTAAATTATGAGATCTTGAGGGGTTTTTCGTTTTAGTCTGGAGAAAGTCCACTGGGAATTCATCAACTTAGATGCTAGTTGATTTGGATGGTTTAACATTCTTAATTTCATCTTTGACGAAAGGAACTTGTAAATCACGATGTAGTTTCAAGTTGGTAACATACCAATGTGCGTTCACAATCATACGAAGCATTTTAAACTGATAACGTGTAATATTTCGATATTTGAATTGGCGCCTCTACCCCACAGTTGTATGCCGTAGGTCCATATGGGTTTAAGGATCATCTTGTAAAGGAGCAGTTTGTTTTCGCAATATAGTTGCGAATTACGATTTAGTAGCCAGAAGATATTTCTCTGTTTAAGACCTAGAGCGTTGCGCTTCGTAGATATATGCTTTTTCCATGTGAGAAGTCTATCCAGATGCATTCCTAGGCAGCGGCGGATTTACCTGTAGGTAGGTTAGGCATTTGCCTAGGGCCTCCGATTTACAAGGGGGCCAAAATTAAAAAAAAAAATATTAAAAAAATAAAATAGTCGTAGAATTTGAGATTTTAAATTTGGAGAGTTTAAGACCTCCAATTCAAATTTAATACTATTAACTGAACTATATTTATTTGCGATTGCAGTAGGCTGTTACACAAAACACAATATATAAATATAAAAATTTGAACATTTTCAAAAGCAAATAGAAAAAAAATGGTGGTCGCTGTGGTGTAGTGGTAGTGCGTTGAACTGCTACGCAGAGTGTCCGGGGTTCGAATCTCGGCACATGCAAAATCAAAAAGTAGAAAAGATAATTTTTCTACCCGGCACCACCTCTTGGCAGGCAATGGCAAACCTACAAGAGTAAAAATTGATTTGAAAAGCTTTTCATTTTCGCCGTTCGGATTCGGCATTAAACTGTAGGTCCCTTCCATTCATGTACAAATATAACACGCACAACATGAGTGGATGCAAAAAGCTTGGCCTAGGCCCTCCATGGGTTGTTGTGCCATTAAAAGTAAGTAAGTAAGTAATAGGAAAAAAAGAACCAAGCATAAGCAAGCTTTGCGTTTCTATATTTCGTTTGAAAAATGCAATTTCATTCATTTCATTGTTTGTTTGAATTTTGTTGCTTTAACATCAAATTTTCGTTGCATGATTTTGAATATTGAGAACAATTATTAGTGTTTATTGAGTTATTATATTAGCATAACTTAAATTTTGATTTGAGATTGATATTTTTTTAAAACTACCAAGACCAACGTTGTTGCTTTCATCATTTGATAATTCTTAATTCAGTCAACAATTATACCATTTTATTATTAAAAAAAATATTGAAAAATATACTTTAAAATGAAAAGAACTTTCGAGTCTTGCGCAAAAAAACAACTACGAAAATAAAGAGCGAAGAGAATGGTTGATTTATTCTGAAACAACGAAATCTGTTTATTGTTTTTCTTGTAAACTATTTAGTAAAAAATTTAATGTTTTATTTTCAGGATATTCCGATTGGAAAAATATTGTAGACGTTTTGAAAAGACATGATGAGTCGAAAGAATATAAAAGTTGTATGTGTGCTTATGTTTGTCGTGCTAAAATAAGTGGTCGTGTCGATTCCAAACTTTTAGAAGTAATAGAAAAAGAGACAATTTAGTGGCGTGAGGTATTAAAACGATTTGTTGCTACAGTTATACTTTTGGGAAGTTTGGCCTTAGGGTTTAGAGGACATGCTAATTCTTCCAAAGGCAATTTTCCCAGCTGTATTGAATATTTGGCTGAATTTGATGACTTTTTAAAGGTTCACTAAGAAAATTACAGTAATTGAGGGATTGGGCATGTTAATTATTTATCTAAAACCAGGTGTGATGAATTCATAGAACTCATGGGCAAAGTGTACAAAATTCCATTGTTGATGAAATAAAACGAGCTAACTATTTTGCTCCTAAAGTTGATTCCACGCCTGATGTTAGCCATACTGACCAGTTAACTAATATTATCAGGTATGTAGACTTAGATCAAAAAATTCAAGAAAGGGTTTATATGTTTATTCCGTTCGAACATCATGATGCAACATATTTAGAAACAACTATTTTGTCCAGCTTGTCCGAATTAGGGTTGAACATTCATAATTGCCGGGGACAAACATATGACAATGCTTCGAACATGTCAGGAATTTATAACGGTCTCCAAGCTAAAATTAAAAGTTACAGCAAAAATGCAGTAATTATGCCTTGCGTAGGACATTCCTTAAATTTAGTTGGGAATACAGCTGCAGAATTTTCTTCTAAAGCTATTAGATTCTTTGATTTTATTTAAAATTTATTCGTTTTTTTCTTCCTCTTCGACAAAGATATGGGATCAGCTAATGAAAACTGATCAAAAATTAAGCCGTACTTTAAAACGTATATGTGACACTCGATGGTCATCCAGAGCTGAAGCTGTATTAACTGTACGAACGAATTTTTCTTTCATAAGAACCTTGGTGAAATTTGTATTAACCCAACTGAAAGGCCCATAACAAAAATTCAGGCGAAAAAATTACATAGTAGTTTTGAAGATTTAGAGACGGCACTGTTATTGATTTTTTAAAATACACTATTGCAAGGAATTAATGCCACCAATAAATCGTTACAAAACAAAGAATGTAACATACAAAAAGGAACTAATTTATTGAAATCTTTATCAGCATTCATACTCAGTATTCGAAAAAATCGAAACAGGAAAAGAAAAATACAATTCGATGAAACTTCAGATAATGACATAATTTTACGTGGGACAGAACTATTCAAAGTTGAAACATTTTACTTAATTTGTGATACTTTACACTCTGAAATAAAAAGAAGGTCTGTAGTTTAGGACGAGGTATTACAAAACTTTTTATTATTTGTTTATTTTGATTTGCCTGAAGAAAAATTTGCTCAGTGTGTATCAAATTTAGTTGAAAACTATAAAGATGACATAAATCAATTAGTATTCAAAGATGAGGTTGAGCAGTGCCTTAATTTTGTAAAATTGGAAAAAATATTAACACTGCCTGAAATCAATTCTGGAAGGTTTATCAACATTTCCAACCGTTGAAATAATCCTAAAAATTTGTTTAACAATTCCAATTGCAAATGCGTCTGGTGAGAGATCATTTAGCATTCTTAAGCGGGTCAAAAACTACCTAAGAACGTCACTTGGCGAAATAAAATTAAATCACTTAGCCATCATGGCCATTGAAAGCGACTTAGTTAAAAAAATCAACTATGACTTCTTAATTGATAGTTTTGGAAGAAAAAAATTAGAAAAAAAAAATAATATAAACGGTCTATAATTTCCAACAAAATATTTGTCTATCAAAAAAGTGGTTTCTATCGTCAAAATTTAGAAAATTGAGCCACAAGTGCAAAAAAAAAAAAACTTAAGAGGGCCACAAAAATTTATTTTTGCCTAGGGCCTCAACATGTTCAAATCCGCCTCTATTTCTAGGTACTTCGCATTGTTTGCTGGAGGGATTTGTATTGCTTTTGATTGCACAGGTGGGCAAGTATTGCGCCGTGTTGTGAATGTTACTTGTACCGACTTGGTTCCGTTCGCCATAATTTTCCAGTTTTTGAGCCACAAGGACATTTTATTTAAACATTTTTGGAGTTTCAGTGAGGCAGTGACAGGATCATCATCAATTGACAAGCCAACAGTGTCGTCTGCGAAGGTTCCAATAACAATTCCATCAGTTGTCGGCAAATCAGCAGTGAAAAGTAGATATAACATTTGGGCCCATAACACTGCCCTGAGGAACACCGGCTTTTATATCATATAGAGATTTGATGTCATTGCTCTGTTTCACGAAGAAATGTCGATTTTTAAAATACGATTTCAAGAACGTGTAAAAATTTATTGGAAGCGTTTTTCTAGCTTTATATAAAAGCCCCTCGTGCCACACACGATCAAAAGCTTGTGATATGTCTAGAAAAGCCGTGATGCAGTATTTTTTGGATTCGAAGGCTGCGTTTATTTGTTCAACAAGTCTATGAATTTGTTCAATTGTACCGTGACCTTGATGGAAACCGAACTGATGATCAGGAATGAAATGTTTTGACACAATAATAGGCATTAGCCTTTTCATAAACAACGATTGGATCATTTTTATTTGTGCAACCTTCTACTGTGGTGGGACAAAGCTAGTTCTCAACACAGCATTGTAGTCGGGTTAGGAAGGTTATTGCCTTCCTAACCCGACGTATTTTCTTACTGTTTTTTCCTGAACTAGCACTTCACATGTGGTCGCTGTGGCGTAGTTACTAGTGCGTTTTCCTGCTACGCATAATGGAACAGTCAAAATTAAAAAGTAGAAAAAATAATTTTTTACGCGTACCACCACTTGGCAGGCAATGACAGGCCTACAAGAGGAAAAATGCCTAGGCCCTCTATGGACTGTTCTGCCATTAAAAGAAAAAAAGAAGCACTTCAAACATTTTCACTTTCTTTACACTCCAGACAGATTTACCACAATTTACGTTTCTATATGTACTTATACTATTTATATACTAGTTTCGTACACGTATTGCAAAGCTCATTTACATCTTGAGACCCTGTACTCTGATGCTTGCAATGGGCGTCATATGCCAAAAAATAATAAACTCAAAAATACTTCGTAACCCGGTCGGCTCCTAAACTGGCTTAGAATGTGTGAATTGTTTGCTAATTTTTGAATCTGGCTGACCCAGATACATAGTTGACAAGTGTATGAATTGGCAAGAAATTTGCAACTGGCTTCCGAATTTTGGATTAAGATCCTTGCAAATTAATTGCATAATTGGAAAAGTAACCATATCTCGAATAATGTAAAAAATGTCTTACATATGTATTTGTCAGCATTTCGTCTATGGCATCAACTAACTCCAGCTTTAGTTTTTATTTTGAAACTAAAATTGCCTTTTTTTTTCTAGGGCCAAATTCCTCAATATTATAGTGGTATTAAGTTAATTTTAACACCGACACCAATGCGTTTTCGCATATAAAGCATATAAACTTCCGAATAGCCCATGGTCTAAAAAACAAGTTTGTTAAAATTTTTCGGAGGAAAAGACAAAATGGGTGAAGTCCAGATTTTGCCGTTGTATTATAAACAAATTCATTTAACTCTTAAATTAGAGTTTAGTAGATAACGTGAAAAATTCGAAGGCCAATGGGCGGAGAAATTCATTATTGCACGATTACAATTGAATTCTTATCCCCCCTTTAGAATAACAACAAATATAAGTAAGTATGTAAAGAGTTTGGTTTTTGGAAATTCAAAAAAACATAGAAATTTTACAAAAGTGAATGAAATTTTTATTTGGATCGATAAATCAATTGCTGCCATTTTGTTTTTAAAGATAATTTCACTTAAATGTTGCCCGCGGGTACGCTTCTAGTGGTCCATTCTGAAGGTCCAATTTTGGCACGTTTTTCACACATATCAGCCGGAATCTCACAAATGATGCGTTCAATGTTGGCTTCCAAAGCAGTAATCGTGTTTGGCTGGTCCCTATAGACAAGAGACTTAACATAGCCCCACAAAAAATCGTCTAACGGGGACAAATCACACGATTGGCTGTACCAATACGTGAGATTAACTTCTCACCAAATTCGCATCTCTATTGTTGCATGGTTTCGCGTGCAGTGTGGCATGTGGCACCGTCCTGTTGGAACAACATATTGGCCGAGTCCCATTCTTGCATTTTCGGAAAAAATTCTGTTATCATCGAACGTTACCTTTCTCCATTGACCGTAACGTTGCGGCCTTCATCATCTTTGAAGAAGTACGGCCCAATGATGCCGCCTGCCCATAAACCGCATCAAACAGTGCATTTTTCGGGACGCATTGGTAGCTGCTGCATTGCCTCTGGCTGGACTTCACTCCAAATATGGCAATTCTGCTTATTTACGTATCCATTAAGCCAAAATTGAACCTCGTCGCTAAATGGACGTAGCTTGCGAAACACTTTTTTCACAGCGCATGAATTTTGATAATAAATTTCAATAATTTGCAAACGTTGTTCAGGCGTAGGTCTATTCGTGATGAAATGGCAAACCAAACTGAGCATTTTTTACTTTGGCACATGTCAAGAAACACGCCTGAACTGACACAAATATAAACGTCAAAAACCAAGGAGCAAAAAAATAACCTTTTATATACATAGAACAGTGTTTGTATGTCTGTTGTAATAAAACTATTCAGTGAAAATAAATGAAAAATTCTTGTAATGTATTGTATATGTAATGTATATCAATTCTTCTTGATATAATTCTCGATTGCATTTCCATATATTAGTAACTTGTATAGGTTATTTAAATCGCAATGAAATACCTTTAAGATCACTGCTGGTTCCGAAACGATCGTCTGATCTGTCTGTACTATATACAATTTTGTTATTCTCTCTATGGTAAAAATATTTATAGTAGCCAGAGAGATGTTTTAATTTTATATGAATAGTGCGAAAGATACGCTGAATAGCGTATAGAATAAAAATATCCAGTAAGTTTTTATTTTTCCTAACTCTTGTTTAGCTGTTATTGCTTGTGGCCACAGATATGAGCATGACTGGTTTTTTTTTTTTTTTTTTTTTTGGTAAGATAGGGCATTGTCTTTGGGGTGATTATATTGATGAACATAACGAAATTTTTGTTACACCAACCACGATTTACTGGGTGATACACCGAGAACCAGTGTGGCCCACAATTTATTTTCAAAAACCGCTAAAATCCGAAAAAATCGCGTATTTTCCTAAGAAAGTGCTGCAAATTATCATACAAAGTAGCGATCACGCGTAATACAAATAAAGCAAGGCAAACTTATGCTCACCAAAAGAGGTTTCAGACAAGGTGACTCCCTATCGTGCGACTTCTTTAACCTTATGCTGGAGAAAATAATTCGAGCTGCGAACATCGACATCTCTTGCACTATCTTCTAGAAGAGTGTCATGCTGCTAGCATACGCTGATGATATTGACATCATTGGCAAAAACGCTCGAGCAGTCAGTGCAGCATTTTCCAACCTGGAAAGGGAGTCTCGTCGTGTGGGTCTAGTGGTGAACGAGGACAAAACGAAATACCTTGTGTCAACAAACAAAAAGTCACGGCGTCTTGGACAAAATGTCACTGTTGACAACTACACTTTTGAAGTCGTTAAGGAATTCGTATATCTAGGATCCAGCATAAACACCAACAATAATGACAGCCTTGAGATTAAGCGGAGACTAACTCTTGCCAACAGGTGTTACTACGGGCTCAGTAGGCAATTGAGAAGTAGAGCCCTCTCTCGACCGACGAAATAACGCTCTATAAGTCCCTCATCCTTCCCGTCCTAATGTATGGCGCAGAGACGTGGACATTGACCATCAATGATGAGAGACTGTTAGGAGCGTCCGAGAGGAAGATACTCCGTAAGATCTACGGTCCAGTATGCGTGGACGACGTGTATCGAATAAGATGGAACGATGAGCTGTATGAGCTGTACGCCGACACTGACATAGTCAAGCGTATAGAACTCCAGCGGCTTCGCTGGCTGGGTCATGTTGAGCGAATGGAAGAAAGCGCTCCGGCTAGAAGGGTGTTTTATTCGAACCACAGTGGAGGAACACGCAGAAGGGGACGTCCCAATCTCCGTTGGAAAGACCAGGTGCAGGGCAACCTGACTGCACTTGGCCTTATCAACTGGCGCCAGCGCGCGCATAGCAGAAGTGACTGGCGAAGCTTTGTGGAGGCGGCCAAGACCGATCATCGGTTGTAGTGCCAGCTAAGTATGTAAGTAAACTTATGCTCAAACGCTTAGAGGTGAGAATATAACACCTACACATAACCATAGCGATACAGACATTGTATCTTTACTAAGAACAATGATGCGTCAGCAAGACCTATTTAATAAACAGCTAGAGCAACGTCTTACCCTGTAGAATCAACTTTAAATATTTAACATGAACTTTAACTCCATAAAAATAATGATTTGGAATGCCAACGGCTTACCAAATCATAAAAATGAGCTTGAAGCGGTTCTTACTTTACTTACTTACTTTCAATGGCACAACAGCCCATGGAGGGCCTAGGCCGAGCTTTTCGCATCCATTCATGTTGTGCGTGTTATATTTGTACATGACTATAAGGGACCTACAGTTTAATGCCGAATCCGAACGGCGAAGTGAAAAGCTTTTCATAGGCAATTTTTACTCTTGTAGGTTTGCCATTGCCTGCCAAGAGGTGGTGCCGTGTAGAAATATTATTTTTTCTACTTTTTGATTTTGCCTGTGTCGAGATTCGAACCCCAGGCACTCTGCGTAGCAGTCCAAAGCACTACCACTACGCCACAGCGACCACTTGAAGCGGTTCTAGAAACAGAAAAACCATAAAATTTAAAAATTACGCTGCTTATCACACAATACATCCCAGTAATAATGCGAGGGGTGGAAGCGCAATTATTATCAGAGACAAAATTCAACACAATGAAGAACAACACATTTGCACGGAAAAATTTCAAATAACTAATGTTACGATTAAAACAAAACAACAATACATTACAATTGGGTCGATTTACAGTCCTCCTAGGCACACAATAACCACAGAAGATTATAAACAGCTACTAGAATTGTTCTCATCTAAGTGTATAAGTACTAGGTGGAGATTTTAATGCTAAGCATACATACTGGGGCTCGAGATTAGTTACAACAAAAGGTCGTGCGCTATTGAATGCGCTAATTGATTGTAAATGGGATTCCATATCAAGTAGAACAAGGCCAACTGATGAAACTAAAGTACCTGATCTTTTAGACTTTTTTATATTAAATAAAATTTCATTTAATTATATGCAAATAGAAGAGGGACTGGACTTAAACTCTGATCATTCTCCAGTGTATTTAACAGTAAGCGATAGTATAATACTTAAAGAAGAAAATCCTACTATAAGTTGACGAGCATAGCAACAAATTGGGAACTATTTCAAATAAAACTCGATAATTATATTGATGAAGATGCGGAGGTCCATAAATTTTACGAAAGCTATTCAAAAAGCTGCTTGGGAAAGCACTCTGCAAACTAAAAGAAAAACTATTTGAATGAATTTTCCATGTGAAGTTAGAGTTTTAATAGCTGAAAAACGTAAATTGAGAAAGAAATGGCATTTAACGCGATCCCCAATGGCCAAGCGCAATCTCAACAATGCATCTCAACATCTTACGAGACTTCTTAAGGATTTAAAAAATAATTCTATAAACTTGTAAGTTAGCAACGTAAGTAATGAGCGAAGATCCGAATACTCCTTATGGAAAAGTACAAAAAAAAAAAAAACTCAAAAGACCACTAAGACATATTCCGCCGATTAAGAAAAAAAATGGTGCATGGGCAAGAAATGCGCAGGAAAAAAATATGGTTTTTGCTGACGTACTTAAGAAAACATTTACTCAAAACGACATGATTTCGAGTACTGATACAATTACAGTTACTAACCCACAAGTAGTTGAAAACGAAAGCCTGATTCCAGTAACATCTACTGAAGTAAACAGTATTATCAATTCTCGCCTAAAAGATAAAAAAGCACCTGGTTTTGACCTTATCACAGGAATAGTATTGAATAAGTTATGTTCTCGGTCCATTGAAAGACTAACATGCTTAAATAACGCTGCTTTTGAGCTCAAATATGTGCCAACCTGTTGGAAAGTTTCAGAAGTTGTTATGATACCAAAGCCGGGCAAGCCTCAACACGAAACTGCATCTTATAGAGCTATATCACTACTATCACTACCCATAATACTTATCTAAAGTTTTTAAAAGACTTTTGCTGCATCGTCTAAACCAAATTATCGAAAGATTGAATCTCATACCAACTCAACAATTTGGCTTCCGTGAAAAACATTCAACAATAAATCAAGTCCACCGAATCACCGATATAGTAGGAAAATGTCTCGAAGATAAAAAAGTTTGCTCCACTGTGTTCCTTGATGTTGCCCAAGCTTTTGACAAGGTTTGGCATGAAGGTATCATCAGGAAGCTAAGATGCAGTTTACCGTGTCAAACAAAAAAATAGCTATTCGAACCTCCAGCTTATTAGTGCAGGAGTACTACAAGGTAGTATATTGGGACCCACCTTATATGTACTCTACACCTGTGATATCCCAACTCCTACAAATTGCGTCGTAGCTACTTCCTTTGCCGACGATACAGCGATTCTCACCGTTGCTGATTCTGAGGTGGAATCGTCACAGCGTCTGCAAAATGCTGTAAATGAAATCGGGTTGTGGACAACAAAATGGAAAATAGCTTTGAACACTACAAAGTCTTTACATATCAACTTTACAAATAGAAAGATATCGTATAATCCGATTCAAATTCTTGGGAATTAGATACCGTACTCTAATACAGCTAAATACTTAGGTATGACGTTCGATGCCAAGTTCAAATGGAGTGAAAATGCTAAAATGAAAAGAGATGAACTCGACATTAAATATCGAAATCTTTATTGGCTTATTGGGCGGAACTCGTTCCTTTCTACTCACTGCAAGCTCATCTTGTATAACCAAGTTCTGAAACCTGTATGGTCATATGGTGCACAGCTCTGGGGATGCACCAAGAAATCAAATGTAGCAGTTATTCAGCGCTTTCAGAATAAGGTGCTTCGAAACATTGTAAATGCTCCGAAATAGCAATCTTCATCGTGATTTGAATGTACCAACTGTAAACGTGGAAATCTCTAAACTGGCGGAATCACACCAAGCTAGACTACATCAACATGTAAAAGAGGAAGCCTCCCGACTACTTAACATAAGTGATCTAAGAAGACGAGTTCAACGCTTAAAATCTTTTGAACTTGAGCTGGAACGCAATAATATTCCTTTAAAGTTATTTTTATATACATAAATAATTAAAACCACTGTAAACAGCTCGATACATGATGTTTTCAAATAAATAAAAAAAAATACTAAGTAGTACAACCTTTCAAAAATATAATAAAACCTTAGAAAATTATAAACTAAAATTAAACTTAATGTACAAAAACCATACTTTTGCTTAGTAACAATCATTTACTAATAACATAATAAATATACAAGGTATGATAAAAAATAACCGTTATTTTCAATTTTTTCCAAAAGTATTTATTTATTCATCAACAACTATCTTGTCCCCTTCAAAGTAATCCCCCTCAGATATAATACACTTATGCCAGCGTTTTTTCCAATCCTCGAAACACTTCTGAAACGCGCTTTTTGGTATCGCCAACAGCTCCTGTTTCGATTTTTCTTTTATCTCCTCAATCGTAGCAAAACGCTTTCCTTTCATCGGTGTCTTCAGTTTTGGGAAGAGGAAAAACCCAGCGGGGGCCAAGTCCGGTGAATACGGTGGTTGAGGCATGATAACGGTTTTGTTTTTGGCCAAAAACTTACGCACAAGCGACGTTGTTTTTGCTCAAAATTTAGCAATTTTGGAACAATCTTCGCTGCCGCACTTGTGTTCTGCTCATAGTAGACTCGCCAAAGGCCACAGTCAAGATTTCAAATGTCCTTGCACATTTAATTTCATTTTTTTGTTTTGAATTTTCTAATGTTGTGTAGCAAATATCGAAAATGATTTTTTTTTATATATGTATAAAAAGTAGTACAAAAAGTAGCAAAAAGTAGTTAAAAAATAGTAGAGAATGAAAAAACAGTTTCTACTGTTATGTATTTGAAATGCATTTGAAAATAGTAAGCTTGTGGTTATGTTCAAATTTAGCTCGGCAAAAACCATGAAATTGTTGTTGCATCGAACACGAAGAGAGAGCTTTTACTCACTTTCACAATGAACACGATATGCTGGGTGAAATGTAAACCGAGCACGCCGAGTATACAGGGTGACAGTGAGTTATTCTACAAAAAAATAACAAAAATGATTGTAAAATAGAATGAAAGCATTCTAACCTGTACGAGTACATCATTATTTTCATTTCAGAAAAGCGAAGTTGCTATAAATTATGAAAAAGTACGTATGAAAAGTATTTATACAACATATTGGCTGTATTCACGAAGTGATGCAAATGGTTTTGATACGACTCTTGCCTTGAAGTTGCCACATATTCTCCACCACCTCAATCGCTTTTTTATAACAAGCCGCTGGCTGCCGGTTCAAAAAAATTATATTATTTGCATAATTTTTCAATTATATTATTAATTTCACTCTCCATATCGTTAAAATCGTTTAAAGTTTTTTGGTATACCATTTAGTGTTGCGAACAAAATAGTATTAAAAAAAACTGAATTTCGACCAAAAGCAACTCTGTAACGAACATAGAGCACGAGAGAAAAATATGATGTGTTCGCCGAACAGCGAACACCAGCATCACCACGACCTAAGAAATATGTATCAAGACTCTAAAATATAAAAGTTTAGTCTTGTGCTTGCTCACACCAAGTTAGCATCGGACTGATAATACTTTTTGAAGCAAATGAAAAGTTGGAATAACAAAAATTACTCCATACCAACCTCCTCTGTCATCTCAAATGATCGCAGAAACGAAAATTAAAATTTTTCCGATGAACACCCTTAACCGACTTAAAACTCAAAGCAAAAGCAAATCTTAAAACAAATACCAAAGTTAACAGCATCCTCAATCTTGACGATTGTATGTAGTATAACAGAAGAACGGAAATTGTGAATATTTAGCCCAATCATGGTGCTGGACGGTCCCTAATTGAGAAGGTATTTTTCCTTTTGAAGCTATCTCACAAAACTTTTCCGAATGCTTTTTACCAGCTCGGAAATAATCAGCCAAGCGACTTCTTTGAGCTGTCTACTACTATTATAATTAAAATTATTTACTAACATTGATTTTGTATATAAATTCTATTATAAGACAACCTATCTTAAACTAAAATTAAAATATAAACAATGGATTCAAATGGAACATCAACGGATATGTTAATAACTATGTCCAACTACAAATTCTCATGCTCTTACTACTTACTTAGTTGGCACTACAACCGATGATCGGTATTGGCCGCCTCGATAAAGCTTCGTCAGTCGCCTCTGCTATGCGCATGTTTCCCTCCTATTCGATACACGTCGTCCACGCTTATTGGACCATTGGTATTAAAAAGTATCTTCCTCTCGAACGCTCTTAACAGCCCTCTCATCATTGGTGATCAATGCCCACGTCTCAGCGCCATATACTTATACCATATAAGAACGGGAAGGATGAGGCATTTATAGAGCGTTATTTTTATCGCTCTGCGCGTAGTAATACCTGTTGGCAAGAGTTAATATCTGCTTGATCTCAAGGCCGACAATATTGTTGGTGTTTATGCTGGATCCTAGATAGACGAAATCCAAGACAACTCCAAAAGTATAATTGTCAACAGTAACATTTTATCCAAGACTCTTTGCCGTGACACTTTGTTGGTCCCTAATAATGAATGCGGCTTTATAATCGACGAATAGATGGTGGGTGTAGTAGTACCTGTAGTACCGGGAGTACCTGTAGTACCTGTACTTACCTGTACTTACCTGTACTTACCTGTACTTACCTGTACTTACCTGTACTTACCTGTACTTACCTGTACTTACCTGTACTTACCTGTACTTACCTGTACTTACCTGTACTTACCTGTACTTACCTGTACTTACCTGTACTTACCTGTACTTACCTGTACTTACCTGTACTTACCTGTACTTACCTGTACCTACCTACCTGTACCTACCTACCTACCTGTACCTACCTACCTACCTGTACCTACCTACCTACCTGTACCTACCTACCTAACTGTACCTACCTACCTACCTACCTACCTACCTACCTACCTACCTGTACCTACCTACCAACCTACCTGTACCTACCTACCTACCTACCTGTACCTACCAACCTGTACCTACCTACCTTTACCTACCAACCTGTACCTACCTACCTACCTGTAGCTACCTACCTACCTACCTGTACCTACCTACCTGTACCTACCTACCTATCTACCTGTACCTACCTACCTAACTACCTGTACCTACCTAACTACCTACCTGTGCCTACCTACCTACCTACCTGTACCTACCTACCTGTACCTACCTACCTGTACCTACCTACCTGTACCTACCTACCTATCTACCTGTACCTACCTACCTACCTGTACCTACATACCTACCTGTACCTACCTACCTACCTACCTACCTACCTACCTGTACCTACCTACCTACCTACCTACCTGTACCTACCTACCTACCTACCTGTACCTACCTACCTACCTACCTACTTACCTGTACCTACCTACCTACCTACCTGTACCTACCTACCTACCTACCTACATGTACCTACCTACCTACCTGTACCTACCTACCTACCTACCTGTACCTACCTACCTGTACCTACCTACCTTTACCTACCTGTACCTACCTACCTTCCTACCTGTACCTACCTACCTACCTACCTGTACCTACCTGTACCTACCTACCTGTACCTACCTGTACCTACCTGTACCTACCTACCTACCTACCTGTACTTACCTACCTACCTACCTGTATCTACCTACCTACCTACCTGTACCTACCTACCTACCTACCTGTACCTACCTACCTGTACCTACCTACCTGTACCTACCTACCTACCTACCTGTACCTACCTACCTACCTGTACCTACCTACCTACCTACCTGAACCTACCTAACTACCTACCTGTACCTACCTACCTACCTGTACCTACCTACCTACCTACCTGTACCTACCTACCTGTACCTACCTACCTACCTACCTACCTACCTGTACCTACCTACCTACCTACATGTACCTACCTACCTACATGTACCTACCTACCTACATGTACCTACCTACCTACATGTACCTACCTACCTACATGTACCTACCTACCTGTACCTACCTACCTGTACCTACCTACCTGTACTTACCTACCTACCTACCTGTACCTACCTACCTGTACCTACCTGTACCTACCTGTACCTACCTGTACCTACCTGTACCTACCTGTACCTACCTGTACCTACCTGTACCTACCTGTACCTACCTGTACCTACCTGTACCTACCTACCTACCTGTACCTACCTACCGACCTACCTGTACCTACCTACCTACCTACCTGTACCTATCTACCTACCTACCTGTACCTACCTGTACCTACCTACCTACCTACCTACCTACCTACCTACCTGTACCTACCTACCTACCTACCTACCTGTACCTACCTACCTACCTACCTACCTGTACCTACCTACCTACCTGTACCTACCTACCTACCTGTACCTACCTACCTACCTACCTGTACCTACCTACCTGTACCTACCTACCTGTACCTACCTACCTACCTACCTACCTACCTACCTACCTACCTACCTGTACGTACCTACCTACCTACCTGTACGTACCTACCTACCTACCTACCTGTACGTACCTACCTACCTACCTGTACGTACCTACCTACCTACCTACCTGTACCTACCTACCTACCTACCTACCTACCTACCTACCTACCTACCTGTACCTACCTACCTACCTACCTACCTACCTACCTACCTGTACCTACCTACCTACCTACCTACCTGTACCTACCTACCTGTACCTACCTACCTACCTACCTACCTGTACTTACCTACCTACCTACCTACCTACCTACCTGTACCTACCTACCTACCTACCTACCTGTACCTACATACCTGTACCTACCTACCTACCTACCTACCTACCTGTACCTACCTACAAACCTACCTACCTGTACCTACCTACCTGTACCTACCTACCTGTACCTACCTACCTGTACCTACCTACCTGTACCTACCTACCTGTACCTACCTACCTACCTACCTACCTGTACCTACCTACCTACCTACCTACCTGTACCTATCTACCTACCTACCGACCTGTACCTACCTACCTACCTACCTACATGTACCTACCTACCTACCTGTACCTACCTACCTACCTGTACCTACCTACCTACCTGTACCTACCTGAACCTACCTACCTACCTACCTACCTGTACCTACCTACCTACCTGTACCTACCTACCTACCTACCTGTACCTACCTACCTGTACCTACCTACCTACCTACCTGTACCTACCTACCAACCTACCTGTACCTACCTACCTACCTACCTACCTACCTACCTACCTACCTACCTGTACCTACCTACCTACCTACCTGTACCTACCTACCTGTACCTACCTACCTACCTACCTACCTACCTGTACCTACCTACCTGTACCTACCTACCTACCTACCTGTACCTACCTACCTACCTACCTACCTACCTGTACCTACCTACCTACCTACCTACCTACCTACCTACCTATCTACCTGTACCTACCTAACTACCTACCTGTGCCTACCTACCTACCTACCTGTACCTACCTACCTGTACCTACCTACCTACCTACCTGTACCTACCTACCTACCTGTACCTACCTACCTGCCTACCTACCTACCTGTACCTACCTACCTACCTACCTGTACCTACCTACCTACCTACCTGTACCTACCTACCTACCTACCTACCTACCTGTACCTACCTACCTACCTACCTGTACCTACCTACCGACCTACCTGTACCTACCTACCTGTACCTACCTACCTACCTACCTGTACCTACCTACCTACCTACATGTACCTACCTACCTAGATGTACCTACCTACCTAGATGTACCTACCTACCTACCTGTACCTACCTACCTACCTACCTGTACCTACCTACCTGTACCTACCTACCTGTACCTACCTGTACCTACCTACATTCCTACCTGTACCTACCTACCTTCCTACCTGTACCTACCTACCTACCTACCTGTACCTACCTACCTGTACCTACCTACCTGTACCTACCTACCTGTACCTACCTACCTGTACCTACCTACCTGTACCTACCTACCTGTACCTACCTACCTGTACCTACCTACCTGTACCTACCTACCTGTACCTACCTACCTGTACCTACCTACCTGTACCTACCTACCTACCTACCTGTACTTACCTTCCTATCTACATGTACTTACCTACCTACCTACCTGTACCTACCTACCTACCTACCTGTACCTACCTACCTACCTACCTGTACCTACCTACCTGTACCTACCTACCTGTACCTACCTACCTGTACCTACCTACCTACCTACCTACCTGTACCTACCTACCTACCTACCTGTACTTACCTACCTACCTACCTGTACCTACCTACCTGTACCTACCTACCTACCAACCTGTACCTACCTACCTACCTACCTGTACCTACCTACCTACCTACCTGTACCTACCTACCTACCTACCTGTACCTACCTACCTACCTGTACCTACCTACCTACCTACCTGTACTTACCTACCTACCTACCTGTACCTACCTACCTGTACCTACCTACCTACCAACCTGTACCTACCTACCTACCTACCTGTACCTACCTACCTACCTACCTGTACCTACCTACCTGTACCTACCTACCTACCTGTACCTACCTACCTACCTACCTGTACCTACCTACCTACCTACCTACCTACCTACCTACCTACCTACCTACCTACCTACCTGTACCTACCTACCTACCTACCTACCTGTACCTACCTACCTACCTACCTACCTGTACCTACCTACCTACCTACCTACCTGTACCTACCTACCTACCTGTACCTACCTGTACCTACCTACCTACCTACCTACCTACCTACCTACCTGTACCTACCTGTACCTACCTACCTACCTACCTACCTACGCACCTGTACCTACCTACCTACCTACCTACCTAGCTACCTGTACCTACCTACCTCCCTACCTACCTGTACCTACCTACCTCCCTACCTACCTGTACCTACCTACCTACCTACCTACCTACCTACCTACCTACCTGTACCTACCCACCTACCTACCTACCTGTACCTACCTACCTACCTGTACCTACCTACCTACCTACCTACCTGTACCTACCTACCTACCTACCTGTACCTACCTACCTGTACCTACCTGTACCTACCTACCTACCTACCTACCTACCTACCTGTACCTACCTACCTACCTACCTGTACCTACCTACCTACCTACCTGTACCTACCTGTACCTACCTACCTACCTACCTGTACCTACCTACCTACCTACCTACCTACCTACCTACCTACCTACCTACCTACCTACCTGTACCTACCTACCTACCTACCTACCTACCTGTACCTAACTACCTGCCCACCTACCTGTACCTACCTACCTGCCTACCTACCTGTACCTACCTACCTGCCTACCTACCTGTCCTTACCTACCTGCCTACCTACCTGCCTACCTACCTGTACCTACCTACCTACCTACCTGCCTACCTACCTGTACCTACCTACCTACCTACCTGTACCTACCTACCGACCTACCTGTACCTACCTACCTACCTACCTGTACCTACCTACCTACCTACCTGTACCTACCTACCGACCTACCTGTACCTACCTACCTACCTACCTACCTACCTGTACCTACCTACCTACCTACCTGTACCTACCTACCTACCTACCTGTACCTACCTACCTACCTACCTGTACTTACCTACCTACCTACCTGTACCTACCTACCTGTACCTACCTACCTACCTACCTACCTGTGCCTACCTACCTACCTGTACCTACCTACCTACCTACCTACCTACCTGTACCTACCTACCTACCTACCTACCTGTACCTACCTACCTACCTACCTACCTACCTGTACCTACCTACCTGTACCTACCTACCTACCTGTACCTACCTACCTACCTACCTACCTGTACCTACCTTCCTACCTACCTACCTGTACCTACCTACCTACCTGTACCTACCTACCTACCTACCTACATGTACCTACCTACCTACCTACCTACCTGTACCTACCTACCTGTACCTACCTACCTGTACCTACCTACCTGTACCTACCTACCTACCTACATGTACCTACCTACCTACATGTACCTACCTACATGTACCTACCTACATGTACCTACCTACATGCACCTACCTACATGTACCTACCTACATGTACCTACCTACATGTACCTACCTACATGTACCTACCTACATGTACCTACCTACATGTACCTACCTACATGTACCTACCTACATGTACCTACCTACATGTACCTACCTACATGTACCTACCTACATGTACCTACCTACATGTACCTACCTACATGTACCTACCTACATGTACGTACCTACCTACCTACCTGTACCTACCTGTACCTACCTACCTACCTACCTACCTACCTACCTACCTACCTACCTGTACCTACCTACCTACCTGTACCTACCTACCTACCTACCTACCTGTACCTACCTACCTACCTACCTACCTGTACCTACCTACCTACCTACCTACCTGTACCTACCTACCTACCTACCTACCTGTACCTACCTACCTACCTACCTGTACCTACCTGTACCTACCTGTACCTACCTACCTACCTACCTGTACCTACCTACCTACCTACCTACCTGTACCTACCTACCTACCTGTACCTACCTACCTGTACCTACCTACCTACCTGTACCTACCTACCTGCCTACCTACCTGTACCTACCTACCTGTACCTACCTACCTACCTACCTACCTGTATCTACCTACATGTACCTACCTACATGTACCTACCTACATGTACCTACCTACATGTACCTACCTACATGTACCTACCTACACGTACCTACCTACATGTACCTACCTACATGTACCTACCTACATGTACCTACCTACATGTACCTACCTACATGTACCTACCTACATGTACCTACCTACATGTACCTACCTTCATGTACCTACCTACATGTACCTACCTACATGTACCTACCTACATGTACCTACCTACATGTACCTACCTACCTACCTACCTACCTACCTACCTACCTGTACCTACCTACCTACCTGTACCTACCCACCTACCTATACCTACCTACCTGTACCTACCTACCTGTACCTACCTACCTACCTACCTACCTACCTACCTACCTACCTGTACCTACCTACCTACCTGTACCTACCTACCTACCTACCTACATACCTGTACCTACCTGTACCTACCTACCTACCTACCTACCTGTACCTACCTACCTGTACCTACCTACATACCTACCTACCTGTACCTACCTACCTACCTACCTGTACCTACCTACCGACCTACCTGTACCTACCTACCTGTACCTACCTACATACCTACCTACCTGTACCTACCTACCTACCTACATGTACCTACCTACCTACATGTACCTACCTACCTACCTGTACCTACCTACCTACCTACCTGTACCTACCTACCTGTACCTACCTACCTGTACCTACCTACATTCCTACCTGTACCTACCTACCTTCCTACCTGTACCTACCTACCTACCTACCTGTACCTACCTACCTGTACCTACCTACCTGTACCTACCTACCTGTACCTACCTACCTGTACCTACCTACCTGTACTTACCTACCTACCTACATGTACTTACCTACCTACCTACCTGTACCTACCTGTACCTACCTACCTACCTACCTGTACCTACCTACCTGTACCTACCTACCTGTACCTACCTACCTGTACCTACCTACCTGTACCTACCTACCTGTACCTACCTACCTGTACCTACCTACCTACCTACCTGTACCTACCTACCTACCTACCTGTACCTACCTACCTACCTACCTGTACTTACCTACCTACCTACCTGTACCTACCTGTACCTACCTACCTACCTACCTACCTACCTACCTACCTGTACCTACCTACCTACCTACCTGTACCTACCTACCTACCTACCTGTACCTACCTACCTACCTACCTACCTGTACCTACCTACCTACCTACCTACCTGTACCTACCTACCTACCTACCTACCTGTACCTACCTACCTACCTACCTACCTGTACCTACCTACCTACCTACCTACCTACCTACCTGTACCTACCTACCTACCTACCTACCTACCTGTACCTACCTACCTACCTACCTACCTACCTACCTACCTGTACCTACCTACCTACCTACCTACCTGTACCTACCTACCTACCTACCTACCTGTACCTACCTGTACCTACCTACCTACCTACCTACCTGTACCTACCTACCTCCCTACCTACCTGTACCTACCTACCTACCTACCTACCTGTACCTACCTACCTACCTACCTACCTGTACCTACCCACCTACCTACCTGCCTGTACCTACCTACCTACCTGTACCTACCTACCTACCTACCTACCTGTACCTACCTACCTACCTACCTGTACCTACCTACCTGTACCTACCTGTACCTACCTACCTACCTACCTACCTGTACCTACCTACCTACCTACCTGTACCTACCTACCTACCTACCTGTACCTACCTACCTACCTACCTGTACCTACCTACCTACCTACCTACCTACCTACCTACCTACCTACCTACCTACCTGTACCTACCTACCTGTACCTACCTACCTGTACCTACCTACCTACCTACCTACCTACCTCTACCTACCTACCTGCCTACCTACCTACCTGCCTACCTACCTGTACCTACCTACCTGCCTACCTACCTGTACCTACCTACCTGCCTACCTACCTGCCTACCTACCTGTACCTACCTACCTACCTACCTACCTACCTACCTACCTGCCTACCTACCTGTACCTACCTACCTACCTACCTACCTGTACCTACCTACCGACCTACCTGTACATACCTACCTACCTACCTGTACCTACCTACCTACCTACCTGTACCTACCTACCGACCTACCTGTACCTACCTACCTACCTACCTGTACCTACCTACCTACCTACCTGTACCTACCTACCTGTACCTACCTACCTACCTACCTGTACTTACCTACCTACCTACCTGTACCTACCTACCTGTACCTACCTACCTACCTACCTACCTGTACCTACCTACCTACCTACCTACCTACCTCTACCTACCTACCTGCCTACCTACCTACCTGCCTACCTACCTGTACCTACCTACCTGCCTACCTACCTGTACCTACCTACCTACCTACCTACCTACCTACCTACCTGTACCTACCTACCTACCTACCTACCTGTACCTACCTACCTACCTACCTACCTGTACCTACCTGTACCTACCTACCTACCTACCTACCTGTACCTACCTACCTCCCTACCTACCTGTACCTACCTACCTACCTACCTACCTGTACCTACCTACCTACCTACCTACCTGTACCTACCCACCTACCTACCTGCCTGTACCTACCTACCTACCTGTACCTACCTACCTACCTACCTACCTGTACCTACCTACCTACCTACCTGTACCTACCTACCTGTACCTACCTGTACCTACCTACCTACCTACCTACCTGTACCTACCTACCTACCTACCTGTACCTACCTACCTACCTACCTGTACCTACCTACCTACCTACCTGTACCTACCTACCTACCTACCTACCTACCTACCTACCTACCTACCTACCTACCTACCTACCTGTACCTACCTACCTGTACCTACCTACCTGTACCTACCTACCTACCTACCTACCTACCTCTACCTACCTACCTGCCTACCTACCTACCTGCCTACCTACCTGTACCTACCTACCTGCCTACCTACCTGTACCTACCTACCTGCCTACCTACCTGCCTACCTACCTGTACCTACCTACCTACCTACCTACCTACCTACCTACCTGCCTACCTACCTGTACCTACCTACCTACCTACCTGTACCTACCTATCTACCTATCTGTACCTACCTACCTACCTACCTGTACCTACCTACCTACCTACCTACCTACCTACCTACCTACCTGTACCTACCTACCTACCTACCTACCTGTACCTACCTACCTACCTGTACCTACCTACCTACCTACCTACCTGTACCTACCTACCTACCTACCTACCTACCTGTACCTACCTACCTGCCTACCTACCTGTACCTATCTACCTACCTACCTACATGTACCTACCTACCTACCTACCTACCTGTACCTACCTACCTGTACCTACCTACCTACCTACATGTACCTACCTACCTACCTACCTGTACCTACCTACCTACCTACCTACCTATCTGTACCTACCTACCTACCTACCTGTACCTACCTACCTACCTACCTACCTACCTACCTACCTGTACCTACCTACCTACCTACCTACCTGTACCTACCTACCTACCTGTACCTACCTACCTACCTACCTACCTGTACCTACCTACCTACCTACCTACCTGTACCTACCTACCTACCTACCTACCTACCTGTACCTACCTACCTGCCTACCTACCTGTACCTACCTGTACCTACCTACCTACCTACCTACCTGTACCTACCTACCTACCTACCTACCTACCTGTACCTACCTACCTGCCTACCTACCTGTACCTACCTACCTACCTACCTACATGTACCTACCTACATGCACCTACCTACATGTACCTACCTACATGTACCTACCTACATGTACCTACCTACATGTACCTACCTACATGTACCTACCTACCTACCTACCTACCTACCTACCTACCTACCTGTACCTACCTGTACCTACCTACCTACCTACCTGTACCTACCTACCTACCTGTACCTACCTACCTGTACCTACCTACCTGTACCTACCTGTACCTACCTACCTACCTACCTGTACCTACCTACCTGTACCTACCTACCTGTACCTACCTACCTACCTGTACCTACCTACCTACCTACCTACCTGTACCTACCTACCTACCTACCTGTACCTACCTACCTGTACCTACCTACCTACCTGTACCTACCTACCTACCTACCTACCTGTACCTACCTACCTACCTATCTACCTGTACCTACCTACCTGCCTACCTACCTGTACCTACCTACCTGTACCTACCTACCTGTACCTACCTACCTGTACCTACCTACCTGTACCTACCTACCTGTACCTACCTACCTGCCTACCTACCTGCCTACCTACATGTACCTACCTACATGTACCTATCTACATGTACCTACCTACATGTACCTACCTACATGTACCTACCTACATGTACCTACCTACATGTACCTACCTACATGTACCTACCTACATGTACCTACCTACATGTACCTACCTACATGTACCTACCTACATGTACCTACCTACATGTACCTACCTACATGTACCTACCTACATGTACCTACCTACATGTACCTACCTACCTACCTACCTGTACCTACCTACCTACCTACCTGTACCTACCTACCTACCTACCTGTACCTACCTACCTACCTACCTGTACCTACCTACCTACCTACCTACCTACCTGTACCTACCTACCTACCTACCTACCTACCTACCTGTACCTACCTACCTACCTACCTACCTGTACCTACCTACCTACCTACCTACCTGTACCTACCTACCTACCTACCTACCTACCTACCTACCTACCTACCTGTACCTACCTACCTACCTACCTACCTGTACCTACCTACCTACCTACCTACCTGTACCTACCTACCTACCTACCTACCTACCTACCTACCTACCTACCTACCTACCTACCTGTACCTACCTACCTACCTACCTGTACCTACCTGTACCTACCTACCTACCTGTACCTACCTACCTACCTACCTACCTTTACCTACATACCTGTACCTACCTGTACCTACCTACCTACCTACCTACCTACCTACCTACCTGTACCTACCTACCTACCTACCTGTACCTACCTACCTACCTACCTACCTACCTGTACCTACCTACCTACCTACCTACCTACCTGTACCTACCTACCTACCTACCTACCTGTACCTACCTACCTACCTACCTACCTGTACCTACCTACCTACCTGTACCTACCTACCTACCTACCTACCTGTACCTACCTACCTACCTACCTACCTACCTACCTGTACCTACCTACCTACCTAGCTACCTGTACCTACCTACCTCCCTACCTACCTGTACCTACCTACCTACCTACCTACCTGTACCTACCTACCTACCTACCTACCTACCTGTACCTACCCACCTACCTACCTACCTGTACCTACCTACCTACCTGTACCTACCTACCTACCTGTACCTACCTACCTACCCACCTACCTACCTACCTGTACCTACCTACCTACCTACCTACCTGTACCTACCTACCTACCTACCTACCTGTACCTACCTACCTACCTACCTGTACCTACCTACCTACCTACCTGTACCTACCTACCTGTACCTACCTACCTACCTACCTGTACCTACCTACCTACCTACCTACCTACCTACCTACCTACCTACCTGTACCTACCTACCTACCTACCTACCTGTACCTACCTACCTGCCTACCTACCTGTACCTACCTACCTGCCTACCTACCTGTACCTACCTACCTGCCTACCTACCTGTACCTACCTACCTGCCTACCTACCTGTACCTACCTACCTACCTACCTACCTACCTACCTACCTGCCTACCTACCTGTACCTACCTACCTGCCTACCTACCGACCTACCTGTACCTACCTACCTACCTACCTGTACCTACCTACCTACCTACCTGTACCTACCTACCGACCTACCTGTACCTACCTACCTACCTACCTGTACCTACCTACCTACCTACCTGTACCTACCTACCTGTACCTACCTACCTACCTACCTGTACTTACCTACCTACCTACCTGTACCTACCTACCTGTACCTACCTACCTACCTACCTACCTGTACCTACCTACCTATCTGTACCTACCTACCTACCTACCTGTACCTACCTACCTACCTACCTACCTGTACCTACCTACCTGTACCTACCTACCTACCTACCTACCTACCTGTACCTACCTACCTACCTGTACCTACCTACCTACCTACCTACCTGTACCTACCTACCTACCTACCTACCTACCTACCTACCTGTACCTACCTACCTACCTACCTACCTGTACCTACCTACCTGCCTACCTACCTGTACCTACCTACCTACCTACCTACATGTACCTACCTACCTACCTACCTACCTACCTGTACCTACCTACCTGTACCTACCTACCTACCTACATGTACCTACCTACATGTACCTACCTACATGTACCTACCTACATGTACCTACCTACATGTACCTACCTACATGTACCTACCTACATGCACCTACCTACATGTACCTACCTACATGTACCTACCTACATGTACCTACCTACATGTACCTACCTACATGTACCTACCTACATGTACCTACCTACATGTACCTACCTACATGTACCTACCTACCTACCTACCTACCTGTACCTACCTACCTGTACCTACCTGTACCTACCTACCTACCTGTACCTACCTACCTACCTACCTACCTGTATCTACCTACCTACCTACCTACCTGTACCTACCTACCTACCTACCTACCTGTACCTACCTGTACCTACCTACCTACCTACCTACCTGTACCTACCTACCTACCTACCTACCTACCTACCTACCTACCTGTACCTACCTACCTACCTACCTACCTGTACCTACCTACCTACCTGTACCTACCTACCTGTACCTACCTACCTACCTACCTACCTGTACCTACCTACCTGCCTACCTACCTGTACCTACCTACCTGTACATGTACCAACCTACATGTACCTACCTACATGTACCTACCTACATGTACCTACCTACATACATGTACCAACCTACATGTACCTACCTACATGTACCTACCTACATGTACCTACCTACATGTACCTACCTACATGTACCTACCTACATGTACCTACCTACATGTACCTACCTACATGTACCTATCTACATGTACCTACCTACCTGTACCTACCTACATGTACTTACCTACATGTACTTACCTACATGTACCTACCTACATGTACCTACCTACCTACCTACCTACCTATCTGTACCTACCTACCTACCTACCTACCTACCTACCTGTACCTACCTACCTACCTACCTACCTACCTACCTGTACCTACCTACCTACCTACCTACCTACCTGTACCTACCTACCTACCTACCTACCTGTACCTACCTACCTACCTACCTACCTGTACCTACCTGTACCTACCTACCTACCTACCTACCTGCACCTACCTACCAACCTAGCTACCTGTACCTACCTACCTCCCTACCTACCTGTACCTACCTACCTACCTACCTACCTGTACCTACCTACCTACCTACCTGTACCTACCCACCTACCTACCTACCTGTACCTACCTACCTACCTGTACCTACCTACCTACCTGTACCTACCTACCTACCTGTACCTACCTACCTACCTGTACCTACCTACCTACCTGTACCTACCTACCTACCTACCTACCTGTACCTACCTACCTACCTACCTGTACCTACCTACCTGTACCTACCTATCTGTACCTACCTACCTACCTACCTACCTACCTACCTACCTGTACCTACCTACCTACCTACCTGTACCTACCTACCTACCTACCTGTACCTACCTACCTACCTACCTGTACCTACCTACCTACCTACCTACCTACCTACCTACCTGTCTACCTACCTGTACCTACCTACCTGCCTACCTACCTGTACCTACCTACCTGCCTACCTACCTGTACCTACCTACCTGCCTACCTACCTGTACCTCCCTACCTGCCTACCTACCTGCCTACCTACCTGTACCTACCTACCTACCTACCTACCTACCTACCTACCTGCCTACCTACCTGTACCTACCTACCTGTACCTCCCTACCTGCCTACCTACCTGCCTACCTACCTGTACCTACCTACCTTCCTACCTACCTACCTACCTGCCTACCTACCTGTACCTACCTACCTACCTACCTGTACCTACCTACCGACCTACCTGTACCTACCTACCGACCTACCTGTACCTACCTACCTACCTACCTGCACCTACCTACCTACCTACCTGTACCTACCTACCTACCTACCTGTACTTACCTACCTACCTACCTGTACTTACCTACCTACCTACCTGTACCTACCTACCTGTACCTACCAACCTACCTACCAACCTACCAACCTACCTATCTGTACCTACCTACCTACCTACCTACCTACCTACCTACCTACCTACCTACCTACCTACCTACCTACCTACCTACCTACCTACCTACCTACCTACCTACCTACCTACCTACCTACCTACCTGTACCTACCTACCTACCTGTACCTACCTACCTACCTACCTGTACCTACCTACCTACCTGTACCTACCTACCTGTACCTACCTACCTGTACCTACCTACCTGTACCTACCTACCTACCTACCTACCTGTACCTACCTACCTGTACCTACCTACCTACCTGTACCTACCTACCTACCTACCTACCTACCTACCTACCTACCTACCTACCTGTACCTACCTACCTACCTACCTACCTGTACCTACCTACCTGTACCTACCTACCTGTACCTACCTACCTACCTACCTACCTGTACCTACCTACCTACCTACCTACCTGTACCTACCTACCTACCTACCTACCTGTACCTACCTACCTGCCTACCTACCTGTACCTACCTACCTGTACCTACCTACCTGTACCTACCTACCTGTACCTACCTACCTGTACCTACCTACCTGTACCTACCTACCTGCCTACCTACCTGCCTACCTACATGTACCTATCTACATGTACCTACCTACATGTACCTACCTACATGTACCTACCTACATGTACCTACCTACATGTACCTACCTACATGTACCTACCTACATGTACCTACCTACATGTACCTACCTACATGTACCTACCTACATGTACCTACCTACATGTACCTACCTACATGTACCTACCTACATGTACCTACCTACATGTACCTACCTACATGTACCTACCTACATGTACCTACCTACCTACCTACCTGTACCTACCTACCTACCTACCTGTACCTACCTACCTACCTACCTACCTACCTACCTGTACCTACCTACCTACCTACCTACCTGTACCTACCTACCTACCTACCTACCTGTACCTACCTACCTACCTACCTACCTACCTACCTACCTACCTACCTGTACCTACCTACCTACCTACCTACCTACCTACCTGTACCTACCTACCTACCTACCTACCTGTACCTACCTACCTACCTACCTACCTGTACCTACCTACCTACCTACCTACCTGTACCTACCTGTACCTACCTACCTACCTGCACCTACCTACCAACCTAGCTACCTGTACCTACCTACCTCCCTACCTACCTGTACCTACCTACCTACCTACCTACCTGTACCTACCTACCTACCTGCCTGTACCTACCCACCTACCTACCTACCTGTACCTACCTACCTACCTGTACCTACCTACCTACCTGTACCTACCTACCTACCTGTACCTACCTACCTACCTGTACCTACCTACCTACCTGTACCTACCTACCTACCTACCTACCTGTACCTACCTACCTACCTACCTGTACCTACCTACCTACCTACCTGTACCTACCTACCTGTACCTACCTACCTGTACCTACCTACCTACCTACCTGTACCTACCTACCTACCTACCTGTACCTACCTACCTACCTACCTGTACCTACCTACCTACCTACCTACCTACCTACCTACCTACCTACCTACCTGTCTACCTACCTGTACCTACCTACCTGCCTACCTACCTGTACCTACCTACCTGCCTACCTACCTGTACCTACCTACCTGCCTACCTACCTGTACCTCCCTACCTGCCTACCTACCTGCCTACCTACCTGTACCTACCTACCTACCTACCTACCTACCTACCTACCTGCCTACCTACCTGTACCTACCTACCTGTACCTCCCTACCTGCCTACCTACCTGCCTACCTACCTGTACCTACCTACCTACCTACCTACCTACCTGCCTACCTACCTGTACCTACCTACCTACCTACCTGTACCTACCTACCGACCTACCTGTACCTACCTACCGACCTACCTGTACCTACCTACCTACCTACCTGCACCTACCTACCTACCTACCTGTACCTACCTACCTACCTACCTGTACTTACCTACCTACCTACCTGTACTTACCTACCTACCTACCTGTACCTACCTACCTGTACCTACCAACCTACCTACCAACCTACCAACCTACCTACCTGTACCTACCTACCTACCTACCTACCTACCTACCTACCTACCTACCTACCTACATACCTACCTACCTACCTACCTACCTACCTACCTACCTACCTACCTACCTACCTACCTACCTACCTACCTACCTGTACCTACCTACCTACCTACCTGTACCTACCTACCTACCTGTACCTACCTACCTGTACCTACCTACCTGTACCTACCTACCTGTACCTACCTACCTACCTACCTACCTGTACCTACCTACCTGTACCTACCTACCTACCTGTACCTACCTACCTACCTACCTACCTACCTACCTACCTACCTACCTGTACCTACCTACCTACCTACCTACCTGTACCTACCTACCTGTACCTACCTACCTACCTACCTACCTGTACCTACCTACCTACCTACCTACCTGTACCTACCTACCTACCTACCTACCTGTACCTACCTACCTGCCTACCTACCTGCCTACCTACCTGTACCTACCTACCTGTACCTACCTACCTGTACCTACCTACCTGTACCTACCTACCTGTACCTACCTACCTGTACCTACCTACCTGCCTACCTACCTGCCTACCTACATGTACCTATCTACATGTACCTACCTACATGTACCTACCTACATGTACCTACCTACATGTACCTACCTACATGTACCTACCTACATGTACCTACCTACATGTACCTACCTACATGTACCTACCTACATGTACCTACCTACATGTACCTACCTACATGTACCTACCTACATGTACCTACCTACATGTACCTACCTACATGTACCTACCTACATGTACCTACCTACCTACCTACCTGTACCTACCTACCTACCTACCTACCTACCTACCTGTACCTACCTACCTACCTACCTACCTGTACCTACCTACCTACCTACCTACCTGTACCTACCTGTACCTACCTACCTACCTGTACCTACCTACCTACCTACCTACCTACCTACCTACCTACCTACCTACCTACCTACCTACCTACCTACCTACCTACCTGTACCTACCTACCTACCTACCTACCTGTACCTACCTACCTACCTACCTACCTACCTACCTGTACCTACCTACCTACCTGTACCTACCTACCTACCTGTACCTACCTACCTACCTGTACCTACCTACCTGTACCTACCTACCTGTACCTACCTACCTACCTGTACCTACCTACCTACCTACCTACCTACCTACCTACCTGTACCTACCTACCTACCTACCTGTACCTACCTACCTACCTACCTACCTACCTACCTACCTACCTGTACCTACCTACCTACCTGTACCTACCTACCTACCTGTACCTACCTACCTACCTGTACCTACCTACCTACCTGTACCTACCTACCTACCTGTACCTACCTACCTACCTGTACCTACCTACCTACCTGTACCTACCTACCTACCTGTACCTACCTACCTACCTGTACCTACCTACCTACCTGTACCTACCTACCTACCTGTACCTACCTACCTACCTGTACCTACCTACCTACCTGTACCTACCTACCTACCTGTACCTACCTACCTACCTGTACCTACCTACCTACCTGTACCTACCTACCTACCTGTACCTACCTACCTACCTGTACCTACCTACCTACCTGTACCTACCTACCTACCTGTACCTACCTACCTACCTGTACCTACCTACCTACCTGTACCTACCTACCTACCTGTACCTACCTACCTACCTGTACCTACCTACCTACCTGTACCTACCTACCTACCTGTACCTACCTACCTACCTGTACCTACCTACCTACCTGTACCTACCTACCTACCTGTACCTACCTACCTACCTGTACCTACCTACCTACCTGTACCTACCTACCTACCTGTACCTACCTACCTACCTGTACCTACCTACCTACCTGTACCTACCTACCTACCTGTACCTACCTACCTACCTGTACCTACCTACCTACCTGTACCTACCTACCTACCTGTACCTACCTACCTGTACCTACCTACCTACCTGTACCTACCTACCTACCTGTACCTACCTACCTACCTGTACCTACCTACCTACCTACCTACCTACCTACCTACCTACCTACCTACCTACCTACCTACCTACCTACCTACCTACCTACCTACCTACCTACCTACCTACCTACCTACCTACCTACCTACCTACCTACCTACCTACCTACCTACCTACCTACCTACCTACCTACCTACCTACCTACCTACCTACCTACCTACCTACCTACCTACCTACCTACCTACCTACCTACCTACCTACCTACCTACCTACCTACCTACCTACCTACCTACCTACCTACCTACCTACCTACCTACCTACCTACCTACCTACCTACCTACCTACCTACCTACCTACCTACCTACCTACCTACCTACCTACCTACCTACCTACCTACCTACCTACCTACCTACCTACCTACCTACCTACCTACCTACCTACCTACCTACCTACCTACCTACCTACCTACCTACCTACCTACCTACCTACCTACCTACCTACCTACCTACCTACCTACCTACCTACCTACCTACCTACCTACCTACCTACCTACCTACCTACCTACCTACCTACCTACCTACCTACCTACCTACCTACCTACCTACCTACCTACCTACCTACCTACCTACCTACCTACCTACCTACCTACCTACCTACCTACCTACCTACCTACCTACCTACCTACCTACCTACCTACCTACCTACCTACCTACCTACCTACCTACCTACCTACCTACCTACCTACCTACCTACCTACCTACCTACCTACCTACCTACCTACCTACCTACCTACCTACCTACCTACCTACCTACCTACCTACCTACCTACCTACCTACCTACCTACCTACCTACCTACCTACCTACCTACCTACCTACCTACCTACCTACCTACCTACCTACCTACCTACCTACCTACCTACCTACCTACCTACCTACCTACCTACCTACCTACCTACCTACCTACCTACCTACCTACCTACCTACCTACCTACCTACCTACCTACCTACCTACCTACCTACCTACCTACCTACCTACCTACCTACCTACCTACCTACCTACCTACCTACCTACCTACCTACCTACCTACCTACCTACCTACCTACCTACCTACCTACCTACCTACCTACCTACCTACCTACCTACCTACCTACCTACCTACCTACCTACCTACCTACCTACCTACCTACCTACCTACCTACCTGTACCTACCTGTACCTACCTGTACCTACCTGTACCTACCTGTACCTACCTACCTACCTGTACCTACCTACCTACCTGTACCTACCTACCTACCTGTACCTACCTGTACCTACCTACCTGTACCTACCTACCTACCTACCTACCTACCTATCTACCTACCTACCTACCTATCTACCTACCTATCTACCTGTACCTACCTACCTGTACCTACCTACCTGTACCTACCTACCTGTACCTACCTACCTGCCTACCTACCTGCCTACCTACCTGCCTACCTACATGTACCTACCTACATGTACCTATCTACATGTACCTACCTACATGTACCTACCTACATGTACCTACCTACATGTACCTACCTACATGTACCTACCTACATGTACCTACCTACCTACCTACCTGTACCTACCTACCTACCTACCTACCTGTACCTACCTGTACCTACCTACCTACCTACCTACCTGTACCTACCTACCTACCTACCTGTACCTACCTACCTATCTACCTACCTACCTGTACCTACCTACCTACCTACCTACCTACCTGTACCTACCTACCTACCTACCTACCTGTACCTACCTGTACCTACCTGTACCTACCTGTACCTACCTGTACCTACCTACCTACCTGTACCTACCTACCTACCTGTACCTACCTGTACCTACCTACCTGTACCTACCTACCTACCTACCTATCTACCTACCTACCTACCTATCTACCTACCTATCTACCTGTACCTACCTACCTGTACCTACCTACCTGTACCTACCTACCTGTACCTACCTACCTGCCTACCTACCTGCCTACCTACCTGCCTACCTACATGTACCTACCTACATGTACCTATCTACATGTACCTACCTACATGTACCTACCTACATGTACCTACCTACATGTACCTACCTACATGTACCTACCTACATGTACCTACCTACCTACCTACCTGTACCTACCTACCTACCTACCTACCTGTACCTACCTGTACCTACCTACCTACCTACCTACCTGTACCTACCTACCTACCTACCTGTACCTACCTACCTATCTACCTACCTACCTGTACCTACCTACCTACCTACCTACCTACCTGTACCTACCTACCTACCTACCTACCTGTACCTACCTACCTACCTACCTACCTGTACCTACCTACCTACCTGTACCTACCTACCTACCTACCTACCTGTACCTACCTACCTACCTACCTACCTACCTACCTGTACCTACCTACCTACCTAGCTACCTGTACCTACCTACCTCCCTACCTACCTGTACCTACCTACCTACCTACCTACCTGTACCTACCTACCTACCTACCTACCTACCTGTACCTACCCACCTACCTACCTACCTGTACCTACCTACCTACCTGTACCTACCTACCTACCTGTACCTACCTACCTACCCACCTACCTACCTACCTGTACCTACCTACCTACCTACCTACCTGTACCTACCTACCTACCTACCTACCTGTACCTACCTACCTACCTACCTGTACCTACCTACCTACCTACCTGTACCTACCTACCTGTACCTACCTACCTACCTACCTGTACCTACCTACCTACCTACCTACCTACCTACCTACCTACCTACCTGTACCTACCTACCTACCTACCTACCTGTACCTACCTACCTGCCTACCTACCTGTACCTACCTACCTGCCTACCTACCTGTACCTACCTACCTGCCTACCTACCTGTACCTACCTACCTGCCTACCTACCTGTACCTACCTACCTACCTACCTACCTACCTACCTACCTACCTGCCTACCTACCTGTACCTACCTACCTGCCTACCTACCGACCTACCTGTACCTACCTACCTACCTACCTGTACCTACCTACCTACCTACCTGTACCTACCTACCGACCTACCTGTACCTACCTACCTACCTACCTGTACCTACCTACCTACCTACCTGTACCTACCTACCTGTACCTACCTACCTACCTACCTGTACTTACCTACCTACCTGTACCTACCTACCTGTACCTACCTACCTTCCTACCTACCTGTACCTACCTACCTATCTGTACCTACCTACCTACCTACCTGTACCTACCTACCTACCTACCTACCTACCTGTACCTACCTACCTGTACCTACCTACCTACCTACCTGTACCTACCTACCTACCTACCTACCTGTACACCTACCTACCTACCTACCTACCTACCTGTACCTACCTACCTACCTACCTACCTGTACCTACCTACCTGCCTACCTACCTGTACCTACCTACCTACCTACCTACATGTACCTACCTACCTACCTACCTACCTACCTGTACCTACCTACCTGTACCTACCTACCTACCTACATGTACCTACCTACATGTACCTACCTACATGTACCTACCTACATGTACCTACCTACATGTACCTACCTACATGTACCTACCTACATGTACCTACCTACATGCACCTACCTACATGTACCTACCTACATGTACCTACCTACATGTACCTACCTACATGTACCTACCTACATGTACCTACCTACATGTACCTACCTACATGTACCTACCTACATGTACCTACCTACATGTACCTACCTACATGTACCTACCTACCTACCTACCTACCTGTACCTACCTACCTGTACCTACCTACCTACCTGTACCTACCTACCTACCTGTACCTACCTACCTACCTACCTACCTGTATCTACCTACCTACCTACCTACCTGTACCTACCTACCTACCTACCTACCTGTACCTACCTGTACCTACCTACCTACCTACCTACCTGTACCTACCTACCTACCTACCTACCTACCTACCTGTACCTACCTACCTACCTACCTACCTGTACCTACCTACCTACCTGTACCTACCTACCTGTACCTACCTACCTACCTACCTACCTGTACCTACCTACCTGCCTACCTACCTGTACCTACCTACCTGTACCTACCTACCTACCTACCTACCTGTACCTACATGTACCTACCTACATGTACCTACCTACATGTACCTACCTACATGTACCAACCTACATGTACCTACCTACATGTACCTACCTACATGTACCTACCTACATGTACCTACCTACATGTACCTACCTACATGTACCTACCTACATGTACCTATCTACATGTACCTACCTACATGTACCTACCTACCTGTACCTACCTACATGTACTTACCTACATGTACTTACCTACATGTACCTACCTACATGTACCTACCTACCTACCTACCTACCTATCTGTACCTACCTACCTACCTACCTACCTACCTACCTGTACCTACCTACCTACCTACCTAGCTACCTACCTACCTACCTACCTACCTGTACCTACCTACCTACCTACCTACCTGTACCTACCTACCTGCCTACCTACCTGTACCTACCTACCTGCCTACCTACCTGTACCTACCTACCTGCCTACCTACCTGTACCTACCTACCTGCCTACCTACCTGTACCTACCTACCTACCTACCTACCTACCTACCTACCTACCTGCCTACCTACCTGTACCTACCTACCTGCCTACCTACCGACCTACCTGTACCTACCTACCTACCTACCTGTACCTACCTACCTACCTACCTGTACCTACCTACCGACCTACCTGTACCTACCTACCTACCTACCTGTACCTACCTACCTACCTACCTGTACCTACCTACCTGTACCTACCTACCTACCTACCTGTACTTACCTACCTACCTGTACCTACCTACCTGTACCTACCTACCTACCTACCTACCTGTACCTACCTACCTACCTACCTACCTGTACCTACCTACCTATCTGTACCTACCTACCTACCTACCTACCTACCTGTACCTACCTACCTGTACCTACCTACCTACCTACCTACCTACCTGTACCTACCTACCTACCTACCTACCTGTACCTACCTACCTACCTACCTACCTACCTGTACCTACCTACCTACCTACCTACCTGTACCTACCTACCTGCCTACCTACCTGTACCTACCTACCTACCTACCTACATGTACCTACCTACCTACCTACCTACCTACCTGTACCTACCTACCTGTACCTACCTACCTACCTACATGTACCTACCTACATGTACCTACCTACATGTACCTACCTACATGTACCTACCTACATGTACCTACCTACATGTACCTACCTACATGCACCTACCTACATGTACCTACCTACATGTACCTACCTACATGTACCTACCTACATGTACCTACCTACATGTACCTACCTACATGTACCTACCTACATGTACCTACCTACATGTACCTACCTACATGTACCTACCTACCTGTACCTACCTACCTACCTACCTACCTGTACCTACCTACCTATCTGTACCTACCTACCTACCTACCTGTACCTACCTACCTACCTACCTACCTACCTGTACCTACCTACCTGTACCTACCTACCTACCTACCTACCTACCTGTACCTACCTACCTACCTACCTACCTGTACCTACCTACCTACCTACCTACCTACCTGTACCTACCTACCTACCTACCTACCTGTACCTACCTACCTGCCTACCTACCTGTACCTACCTACCTACCTACCTACATGTACCTACCTACCTACCTACCTACCTACCTGTACCTACCTACCTGTACCTACCTACCTACCTACATGTACCTACCTACATGTACCTACCTACATGTACCTACCTACATGTACCTACCTACATGTACCTACCTACATGTACCTACCTACATGCACCTACCTACATGTACCTACCTACATGTACCTACCTACATGTACCTACCTACATGTACCTACCTACATGTACCTACCTACATGTACCTACCTACATGTACCTACCTACATGTACCTACCTACATGTACCTACCTACATGTACCTACCTACATGTACCTACCTACCTACCTGTACCTACCTACCTGTACCTACCTACCTACCTGTACCTACCTACCTACCTGTACCTACCTACCTACCTACCTACCTGTATCTACCTACCTACCTACCTACCTGTACCTACCTACCTACCTACCTACCTGTACCTACCTGTACCTACCTACCTACCTACCTACCTGTACCTACCTACCTACCTACCTACCTACCTACCTGTACCTACCTACCTACCTACCTACCTGTACCTACCTACCTACCTGTACCTACCTACCTGTACCTACCTACCTACCTACCTACCTGTACCTACCTACCTGCCTACCTACCTGTACCTACCTACCTGTACCTACCTACCTACCTACCTACCTGTACCAACATGTACCTACCTACATGTACCTACCTACATGTACCTACCTACATGTACCAACCTACATGTACCTACCTACATGTACCTACCTACATGTACCTACCTACATGTACCTACCTACATGTACCTACCTACATGTACCTACCTACATGTACCTATCTACATGTACCTACCTACATGTACCTACCTACCTGTACCTACCTACATGTACTTACCTACATGTACTTACCTACATGTACCTACCTACATGTACCTACCTACCTACCTACCTACCTATCTGTACCTACCTACCTACCTACCTACCTACCTACCTGTACCTACCTACCTACCTACCTACGTACCTACCTACCTGTACCTACCTACCTACCTACCTACCTGTTCCTACCTACCTACCTACCTACCTGTACCTACCTACCTACCTACCTACCTGTACCTACCTGTACCTACCTACCTACCTACCTACCTGCACCTACCTACCAACCTAGCTACCTGTACCTACCTACCTCCCTACCTACCTGTACCTACCTACCTACCTACCTACCTGTACCTACCTACCTACCTACCTGTACCTACCCACCTACCTACCTACCTGTACCTACCTACCTACCTGTACCTACCTACCTACCTGTACCTACCTACCTACCTGTACCTACCTACCTACCTGTACCTACCTACCTACCTGTACCTACCTACCTACCTACCTACCTGTACCTACCTACCTACCTACCTGTACCTACCTACCTGTACCTACCTACCTGTACCTACCTACCTACCTACCTGTACCTACCTACCTACCTACCTGTACCTACCTACCTACCTACCTGTACCTACCTACCTACCTACCTACCTACCTACCTACCTACCTACCTACCTACCTGTCTACCTACCTGTACCTACCTACCTGCCTACCTACCTGTACCTACCTACCTGCCTACCTACCTGTACCTACCTACCTGCCTACCTACCTGTACCTCCCTACCTGCCTACCTACCTGCCTACCTACCTGTACCTACCTACCTACCTACCTACCTACCTACCTACCTGCCTACCTACCTGTACCTACCTACCTGTACCTCCCTACCTGCCTACCTACCTGCCTACCTACCTGTACCTACCTACCTACCTACCTACCTACCTTCCTGCCTACCTACCTGTACCTACCTACCTACCTACCTGTACCTACCTACCGACCTACCTGTACCTACCTACCGACCTACCTGTACCTACCTACCTACCTACCTGCACCTACCTACCTACCTACCTGTACCTACCTACCTACCTACCTGTACTTACCTACCTACCTACCTGTACTTACCTACCTACCTACCTGTACCTACCTACCTGTACCTACCAACCTACCTACCAACCTACCAACCTACCTACCTGTACCTACCTACCTACCTACCTACCTACCTACCTACCTACCTACCTACCTACCTACCTACCTACCTACCTACCTACCTACCTACCTACCTACCTACCTACCTACCTACCTACCTACCTACCTACCTACCTACCTACCTACCTACCTACCTACCTACCTACCTACCTACCTGTACCTACCTACCTACCTGTACCTACCTACCTACCTACCTGTACCTACCTACCTACCTGTACCTACCTACCTGTACCTACCTACCTGTACCTACCTACCTACCTACCTACCTGTACCTACCTACCTGTACCTACCTACCTACCTGTACCTACCTACCTACCTACCTACCTACCTACCTACCTACCTACCTGTACCTACCTACCTACCTACCTACCTGTACCTACCTACCTGTACCTACCTACCTGTACCTACCTACCTACCTACCTACCTGTACCTACCTACCTACCTACCTACCTGTACCTACCTACCTACCTACCTACCTGTACCTACCTACCTGCCTACCTACCTGTACCTACCTACCTGTACCTACCTACCTGTACCTACCTACCTGTACCTACCTACCTGTACCTACCTACCTGTACCTACCTACCTGCCTACCTACCTGCCTACCTACATGTACCTATCTACATGTACCTACCTACATGTACCTACCTACATGTACCTACCTACATGTACCTACCTACATGTACCTACCTACATGTACCTACCTACATGTACCTACCTACATGTACCTACCTACATGTACCTACCTACATGTACCTACCTACATGTACCTACCTACATGTACCTACCTACATGTACCTACCTACATGTACCTACCTACATGTACCTACCTACATGTACCAACCTACATGTACCTACCTACCTACCTACCTGTACCTACCTACCTACCTACCTGTACCTACCTACCTACCTACCTGTACCTACCTACCTACCTACCTACCTACCTACCTGTACCTACCTACCTACCTACCTACCTGTACCTACCTACCTACCTACCTACCTACCTGTACCTACCTACCTACCTACCTACCTACCTACCTACCTACCTACCTACCTACCTACCTACCTACCTGTACCTACCTACCTACCTACCTACCTGTACCTACCTACCTACCTACCTACCTACCTACCTGTACCTACCTACCTACCTGTACCTACCTACCTACCTGTACCTACCTACCTACCTGTACCTACCTACCTGTACCTACCTACCTGTACCTACCTACCTACCTGTACCTACCTACCTACCTACCTACCTGTACCTACCTACCTACCTACCTGTACCTACCTACCTACCTGTACCTACCTACCTACCTGTACCTACCTACCTACCTGTACCTACCTACCTACCTGTACCTACCTACCTACCTGTACCTACCTACCTACCTGTACCTACCTACCTACCTGTACCTACCTACCTACCTGTACCTACCTACCTACCTGTACCTACCTACCTACCTGTACCTACCTACCTACCTGTACCTACCTACCTACCTGTACCTACCTACCTACCTGTACCTACCTACCTACCTGTACCTACCTACCTACCTGTACCTACCTACCTACCTGTACCTACCTACCTACCTGTACCTACCTACCTACCTACCTACCTGTACCTACCTACCTACCTACCTACCTGTACCTACCTACCTACCTACCTACCTGTACCTACCTACCTACCTACCTACCTGTACCTACCTACCTACCTACCTACCTGTACCTACCTACCTACCTACCTACCTGTACCTACATACCTACCTACCTACCTGTACCTACCTACCTACCTACCTACCTACCTACCTACCTGTACCTACCTACCTACCTACCTACCTGTACCTACCTACCTACCTACCTACCTGTACCTACCTACCTGTACCTACCTACCTACCTACCTACCTACCTGTACCTACCTACCTACCTGTACCTACCTACCTACCTGTACCTACCTACCTGTACCTACCTACCTACCTACCTACCTACCTGTACCTACCTACCTGTACCTACCTACCTACCTACCTACCTACCTACCTACCTACCTACCTACCTACCTACCTACCTACCTACCTACCTACCTACCTACCTACCTACCTACCTACCTACCTACCTACCTACCTACCTACCTACCTACCTACCTACCTACCTACCTGTACCTACCTACCTACCTACCTACCTGTACCTACCTACCTACCTACCTACCTGTACCTACCTACCTACCTACCTACCTGTACCTACCTACCTACCTACCTACCTGTACCTACCTACCTACCTACCTACCTGTACCTACCTACCTACCTACCTACCTGTACCTACCTACCTACCTACCTACCTGTACCTACCTACCTACCTACCTGTACCTACCTACCTACCTACCTACCTACCTACCTACCTACCTACCTACCTACCTACCTACCTACCTACCTACCTACCTACCTACCTACCTACCTACCTACCTACCTACCTACCTACCTACCTACCTACCTACCTACCTACCTACCTACCTACCTACCTACCTACCTACCTACCTACCTACCTACCTACCTACCTACCTACCTACCTACCTACCTACCTACCTACCTACCTACCTACCTACCTACCTACCTACCTACCTACCTACCTACCTACCTACCTACCTACCTACCTACCTACCTACCTACCTACCTACCTACCTACCTACCTACCTACCTACCTACCTACCTACCTACCTACCTACCTACCTACCTACCTACCTACCTACCTACCTACCTACCTACCTACCTACCTACCTACCTACCTACCTACCTACCTACCTACCTACCTACCTACCTACCTACCTACCTACCTACCTACCTACCTACCTACCTACCTACCTACCTACCTACCTACCTACCTACCTACCTACCTACCTACCTACCTACCTACCTACCTACCTACCTACCTACCTACCTACCTACCTACCTACCTACCTACCTACCTACCTACCTACCTACCTACCTACCTACCTACCTACCTACCTACCTACCTACCTACCTACCTACCTACCTACCTACCTACCTACCTACCTACCTACCTACCTACCTACCTACCTACCTACCTACCTACCTACCTACCTACCTACCTACCTACCTACCTACCTACCTACCTACCTACCTACCTACCTACCTACCTACCTACCTACCTACCTACCTACCTACCTACCTACCTACCTACCTACCTACCTACCTACCTACCTACCTACCTACCTACCTACCTACCTACCTACCTACCTACCTACCTACCTACCTACCTACCTACCTACCTACCTACCTACCTACCTACCTACCTACCTACCTACCTACCTACCTACCTACCTACCTACCTACCTACCTACCTACCTACCTACCTACCTACCTACCTACCTACCTACCTACCTACCTACCTACCTACCTACCTACCTACCTACCTACCTACCTACCTACCTACCTACCTACCTACCTACCTACCTACCTACCTACCTACCTACCTACCTACCTACCTACCTACCTACCTACCTACCTACCTACCTACCTACCTACCTACCTACCTACCTACCTACCTACCTACCTACCTACCTACCTACCTACCTACCTACCTACCTACCTACCTACCTACCTACCTACCTACCTACCTACCTACCTACCTACCTACCTACCTACCTACCTACCTACCTACCTACCTACCTACCTACCTACCTACCTACCTACCTACCTACCTACCTACCTACCTACCTACCTACCTACCTACCTACCTACCTACCTACCTACCTACCTACCTACCTACCTACCTACCTACCTACCTACCTACCTACCTACCTACCTACCTACCTACCTACCTACCTACCTACCTACCTACCTACCTACCTACCTACCTACCTACCTACCTACCTACCTACCTACCTACCTACCTACCTACCTACCTACCTACCTACCTACCTACCTACCTACCTACCTACCTACCTACCTACCTACCTACCTACCTACCTACCTACCTACCTACCTACCTACCTACCTACCTACCTACCTACCTACCTACCTACCTACCTACCTACCTACCTACCTACCTACCTACCTACCTACCTACCTACCTACCTACCTACCTACCTACCTACCTACCTACCTACCTACCTACCTACCTACCTACCTACCTACCTACCTACCTACCTACCTACCTACCTACCTACCTACCTACCTACCTACCTACCTACCTACCTACCTACCTACCTACCTACCTACCTACCTACCTACCTACCTACCTACCTACCTACCTACCTACCTACCTACCTACCTACCTACCTACCTACCTACCTACCTACCTACCTACCTACCTACCTACCTACCTACCTACCTACCTACCTACCTACCTACCTACCTACCTACCTACCTACCTACCTACCTACCTACCTACCTACCTACCTACCTACCTACCTACCTACCTACCTACCTACCTACCTACCTACCTACCTACCTACCTACCTACCTACCTACCTACCTACCTACCTACCTACCTACCTACCTACCTACCTACCTACCTACCTACCTACCTACCTACCTACCTACCTACCTACCTACCTACCTACCTACCTACCTACCTACCTACCTACCTACCTACCTACCTACCTACCTACCTACCTACCTACCTACCTACCTACCTACCTACCTACCTACCTACCTACCTACCTACCTACCTACCTACCTACCTACCTACCTACCTACCTACCTACCTACCTACCTACCTACCTACCTACCTACCTACCTACCTACCTACCTACCTACCTACCTACCTACCTACCTACCTACCTACCTACCTACCTACCTACCTACCTACCTACCTACCTACCTACCTACCTAC